>JAWWLT010000092.1:4235053-4261149 GCA_035040995.1 Premnoplex brunnescens | reverse complement strand
AAGCCCGGAAACTGACACTGACTACCTCAACGATCCTTCCACCTTCCTGAGAGAGCGGTATGCTGCCTTACGGAGGGCGGCAGAAGAGGACGGGGACGTCGATTTCCTTCGCACGTTCCCCGTCTTCTACGAACAGGGTCACCCACCTACCTGGTCCCCCCTCGTGTACCCTATTATGAAAGACATTAAGAAGGCAGCAAAGGACTATGGGATCTCAGCCCCTTTCACCATGGGGCTGATTAACTCGTTATTTGTGGCATACGTTATGACCCCTATGGACATTAGGGTGGTATTTACGGGAATCCTGTCATCTCTCGAATTGTCTTTGTTTGAAAATGAGTGGCGGCGCCTGGTAACCCAGCATGTTCAGGTTAACCACCCCAACGCGGGGGTACCATGGAGCCAGATCATCGATCAGCACCTGGGTTTGGGAGCCTTCACAGAACCACATATCCAGGCTAGGCTCCCAGCCCAGGAACTGAACTTGGGGAAGGGGCTTGCATTGCAAGCCCTAAAAACGGTTGTGGCTAGCACAAAATTAACTCCTTCTTTTACCTCCATCACCCAGGAACCCAATGAACCTTTCACTCGATTTGCAGAGCGGCTCCGGAAAGCTATCGACCGGCAGGTCGAGCAGCAGCAGTGCCGGGAGGAGTATTTCAAGCAGCTGGCAGTCGAGAACGCCAACATCGACTGCCGCCGCATCCTCCGCACGCTCCAGGATCCTAGCCCAATGGAGATGATTAAGGCCTGCAGGGACGTGGGTACCGTGGAGCACCGGGAGACTGTCGCCACCAAGAGGCTCGAACAGGCCATGGAAAAGGGTGCTGCCCACACCCAAGCCATGGTCACCAAGCTCTTGGTGAACCTCCGGTGCTTCGTTTGTGGAAAGCCGGGGCATCTCAGGAAAGATGTCCTCTCACTGTTCACCTCTGAGAAGAGTCTGACACCATCTCTTCTATCCACCCAACAGATACTGAGGAGCTGCAAACTAGTTCCCTCCCAGGCCTTCTGTTCCTCAGGCTAATGAAAAAGCCCGGGTCCAGCTTTGGTGACCTTGAGGAACCAAGTATAGGCCCTCAGAATCAACGACAACCCAAAAGATGTCTGCCCTTGAAAGGTTTCTAGAATATTTGCTCAAATGCCTATTCCATCCACCACACATAGCAAAAAACATACTTTAATTCCATACGTAAAAAAAAAAAAAAAAAAAAAAAAAATTAAAAAAAACCCAAAGTTCTTTAGGAAAGATCAAAATCCTATAAATGGATGTAACCTCCAAAAAGAGTAGAAAATGACAAGAATTAATTTTCTCTGTTCCTGCAACATATTTTTCTTCTGCTTTGGTAAGTGTGTTGCCTAAATAGGAGGCAAAAGAGACATCTCTCTACATTACTAAGAAAGAAAAATAAATCAATCCAAGGTATTCTCTAGACAGAGTCAATTTACACCTGACTCAGTTCTCATCTTCAAATCCTATCAGAAATAGAACAAAAATTGCCAACCTGATTTCTCTCTTTTTTAAGTAGCAATAAAAAAAAGGAGAGGAGTGCAATCTGCTCTACCTCTTATGTCCAGGTATGGTTGATTTCTATTCAGAAGCATATAAAAGCACATCAGCCAAGTTCTTTTTGCTGTTTATTTGAATTATTATATTCTGATCCCTGCAAACAGACAGCAGTCTCCCTGAAGTATGAGATTAATAAATATAAATTTGTTGCAAAAACCTTGGTCATGGAAAAGAAGGCTTCCAAAATTACAACTCTGTTTTACTGGTATAGAGTTCATTAATGAAGCTCTGCTAGAGTTGTTTTTTTGTTGTTTTTTTTTTATTTTGTTTTGTTTTGTTTTGTTTTTATTTTGTAATGAAGTTATTCCATACAATCTTAAAAGTTTTCAGAACTGGAAAATACTTTGCTGAGTGTATAAATGGCACAAGGAAATATCCATATATTACTGAAGGAACAGTTTTATTCAATAATACGATTCCTTGCTAAATATGCCAACCCTACGTAGTAAGGTTGTTGTATGTCTTCATGCAGCTGTTAAGGAAAATTAGAAATATGGCCCTGTATCTGAAATACTATAATATATCCTGCTAACTTAAAACTACTGTTATGATCCTAAAAAATATGTCTAATGGTGACTGACTGGAGCAAGGTAAACTATATTAATGTCAGAACTAAATAAAATGGAAACTCTAATTTATTATGCTTTTATAGAGTAGTCCATCATAATTTCTTAGGAGCAATTCTATCCATATTTTTCATGAAATGTGTAAAAATGTAATTGTTTTGATAAATGTTCTCAAGGTATCCATAAGTGTTATTGATTTTGCAGGAGGCACAATGCAAACCTGATTTTTTCTGGGTCACTCAAAGCAACATAATTTACACAAGAACATTCAAGTTTCATTTATTTAAAAATATTGGAATAAAAACAAGTTCAAGAACTTGATAATTTCTCCTTGTTTATAAATTTAAGTGAAAGTCTAAAACTGAAAAACTTTTCTGTCTGTAATCTCCCAAAATTGTTTTTTGGTTTGTTTTTTTTTTTTTTTTCCTTTTTTTGTTTGTTTGGTTTTTGGTTTTTTTTTTTGTTTGTTTGTTTTTTTTTTTTGCTTGTTTGTTTTTTTTTTTTTTTTTTTTTTTAAAAACTTAGTACACAATTCAAAAGAGGAAACAGGTAATAAGTAATGAAATACTTTAAAGGTTCCTCAAATAATTGATTATGAATAAGGAGAGAGATTTTATGTCACAGGTCACAGATAAAATCTCTTATCAGTGAACTTCATGAATAATTTGATGCAAATCAATAAAATGCAAGTGCAAAACTGGTCAAGGTTAGATTAGAATCAGACCCAACACTAGTTATTAACTTGCATTGTTAGCAGCAATTACTGCCAAGTAATTTCAGCATTTCCTTCATGAACCTTTGCTTCAAAGCCAAGTTTTAGACAGCCTCAACTGATTTTATATAATTGTTGTGCCCACTTTTTAAGCCTGTGTGTAGTAATTGTGCTCTTCAGTTATGAAAGTCTCACATGTGAAAATAAACCTTTCTACTTTTAAAGTTTTGAAGGCCATCTAAAAAATTACCATAGATATTAAATGAAAATAAAATCAGTGGTATATTTAATATCAACCTTTTTGGTTAATATTTTACAAACAGTTTTCTGCGTTCATATTCTTTAGTTTCCTTATATTGGTTTTTATTACTCTTAATGTTAGTATCTTATATTAATAATCAGCATCATCATAACTACAGTGGTTTTGAAAGATTTATTTTTGTCTTTTTTGGTATAGGATATATTGTGTCCTGAGATCTCTGAAGTGAAAATAAGCCAAACCTACTTTCTCAAGATAAGTGCCTTTTCCATACATCATGGTAGGAAACTGCTAGAACAGGATGTAAAACTTGCAATTTATAGAAGATGTCAAAAGGATTTCTACTGAAGTTGTAATTGAACTGATGTAAAAATAATATAAAATCCATACTGATTCATCTTTGTCATCCTGTCCCCATCGCACCTCAACTTGCTTTTACCATTGTTATTTCCAGAAAGGTCCTACAGAGTTGGCTAGAAACCATGTAGCAGATAAACAATCTTGGGGTCAAAAGTCCTCTTTGTAAGACTTGAACTGTAATGAGAAATGCTGAGAAAGAACTATATTTGCAGTATAAATGTGACTTATTTTAGAGATAAAAAAAACCCAAACCCACAAACTTGGCACAGAGACTCATCAAGCAGCATTTCCAAATTGACTGTGACACTCAAGTACATTCCTTGTATTGTATTGTCAATGGAGGATTTTGACGGATTTCCAACTCCTCTGTTTCCCAACTGTTTCTTTTAACTTAAACAAACAAACAAATAAGATCTGCCTTTGTTTGCAAATTTCAGGGAGGTTTTTATGAATGCTGTTAGGGATTGGTGTTTCTAATGAAAAGTGAATTTTAATCATCTTGTAGATATGTTCATCTCTGGTCTAAGGCACTAGGGCTCAGAATACAAATTTCAGCATAGAGTAAAACTTTAGCAGCATATTATAAAAAGTCTCTGCTTTCCAAATGACAACATCTTCTCTCCTTTTAAGGTAATTAGTAAAATTGACATTATCCCTGTCCAGTAGTTTAAATCTTAATTTCAAGCTTAGATGTAGTGAGTTGACCACATTAGCTCATCATTGGTAATTCCTGTTTTTCTCTACTTTCTCATGGTTATAATCCAATTCTCATGTGAGTTTTGGTAAAAATGTTATACTGGTGTACCCATCAGTATCACTGGTGGCTGAGAATTAAAACTAAACCACTTGGTTATGATTTTTGAAAGTACGTGATTAGTCTAGCTACACTTGAATGCTGTCAAGAGCTTTCCCTTTGGCTTGTGAATCATATGAAGGAGTAGTTTTAAGTTCTGCGTGCCATTTAATTAAATTTAAAAAAAAAATATGAGTTGTGACAAATTTGAATTATACTAGAAATTTCTGTAAGATCCCTTGGGCTAATTTCAGAATGGAAAATAGACGGTAACATCCAAGTACAGGAAATCAGATGAATAACACACACTCTGGGAACTAATCTTCTGCTTTGTTACAGAAATGTGTTAGCTAGCAGATTTACAAATGCATACCCAGCAAAAGATCTTGGAAGGAGTCAAGCCTACAGTGAAAACCATATCCCTGTATGTGGTGTGTGACATTCACTTTTCATCTAAAATTAGAAGTATGTTTAGTGGATGTGCTTAATGTGTGTGTATTTGTATATATATACAGATTACTGCAGATACAGATAGAACTAGATTAATTTTTAAGGTTTGCTTCAATAAAAACATTTCACATCTCTTCTAAGAAGTAAACTGTAAAAAGAAGGAAAATTCTTTCTCTAAGGAATGAGGATGTCTGAACTGGGAATATTGTAGTCCAACACAGTATTTTTTGGTTGTTATAGAATTTCTAAGAAACAGAAGTAGCAATTTGTTGTTGTTTTTGGTGGTGGTGGTGGGTTTTTTGTTTGTTTGTTTTGTCCAAGACATGTGAGGTATGTTCTGCTTCTCTTTTTAAAAACATCTTAAAACTTATACTCTGAGATTGTTTTTGATCTTGTTTGATATTGTGTAACATTAGGTTAATGTTCTGATCATCTGTAGATCCAGGCCCCTGGTAATCTGTATAATTACAAATGTAAATAAACTCCCTTTTTACATGTTTTTTTTGTGTAACATCATCTGGCTACTGCTGCCAAAATGTTCCAAGAAAAGAAGGAAATCTCTGAGGAGTTCAACATATGTTTTCAAATGAAATTAAATCTAATTTGGTTTAACTGCACCATTTAGAAGACCATAGAATAATTTAAAAACCTTGTTTCTGTGTTTCTTGTTTCTTCTGTCACTTCTTGTAAGGAAAGCTATGACAGCTGGGAATATCAAGGTCTCTTATTCCTAAGAAAAATAAGTACATGTCAAATATATATTCACTGACATATTGGTCTGGTAGTGAGCATGTTAGGTTTTATGTACAATGATTATATAAAGTACTGAAAAAGTTCTTTGAATTATACATTGCCTGGATGATAGTCATATTCTGGGGTGATAATTCTAGTAATAAATTGAAATTTACTTGCATGATCACCACATTCTGGAGAAAGCAGAGGCAAAAATAAGTCAAAGGTAGGACACAGTGGTTGAAAGCAGAGTTACTATTTTTTCCTTAGAATTTTTCCCTAAAAAACAAGTGGCATATAGCTAAATTTATAAATTTGGCTTGAAAACTTAAACTACTGCTACCCTTTCTTGTTTAGTTAATTTGCCAAACTCCCCTGACTCAGCTTTTCAGGCACTAGGAAACCATATTTAGTCTTTCGCAACGAACATAAATTCATAATTTTTTTGCTGAGGATAAGGCTTGCATAAGACTATTCATTTCCTATCACTGCCAAGAAAGATTTAAAATTTCATCTCAAAACTAAATAAAATTCTGATGTTTTCTCAAAATTTTACCTGGAATTTTGTATTATTTTGGTATAGGCAAGTATGAAAACTTTAACCTAGCCAGAAGGTAAAAAATAAGACAGATTGAAGGGAGAAGCAGCAGAGAAAGGAGGGATTGCCAAACTACATAGAAGCTAAAACTTAAAATGCTAATGAAAATAAATAAGGCTTTGATGAGATGAAGATTTAGCTACTGTGCTCTAAGATATGAATTAAAATAAAAGAGAGTTTTATATATCAAACTACTTACGCTGTGAGAATGTAAGGAAACTGATCAGGAAAGATCTCAGTACGAAACTTTGCTTTTGTAGTTTGCACTCTGAATATTTTCTCATTATAGGTTAATGATGGCAAAATCCTCCTTTTGCCACCTCAATGAAAGCACAAGCAGACGATTATTGTTTTATTTTAGTGGATAATCCTCCATACTAATGTGATGTGCCTTTTGAGGAGAAATGTTCCCAAAGCCACTGTAAAATCTTTCAGTTGTTAGAAGCTGGAGTTCAAACTGCAGTAAATGCATTTTAAAAAACAGTTTTCTTCCATTGTATTCTAGTCAGTTAATTGCAGCAGTTGTGTGCATATAGGGGGTGTAATTTTCTTTTCTAACCGAAACTGCTCATTTTCTCTTTCACAGCCCTTTAATAGATTTGTTTTCTCTCTGTCTCTTTTTAAATCACTGCACTACACTACAAGTGTAAGTGGTAAACCTGACAGCTAGATACTCTGTATCCTATAATATGTTCTATTTTGTTCTTCTCTTACAATAACTGTTGCACTCAAGAAAATGCAGTATCAGGATGGGGCTTACTGTCTGTTGTCTGTTTTTCATAAGACTAGCCTCCCTTTTTTAGTATTTCATCAATAGAAAATCTATCAGAAAAATCCACATAGGTGATTTCTAGTCAGAAATCAAATTTAAAAAGAATACTTAAAATGTATTTACAATAATTGTGTAGTACCTGTATGATGCCTTTCTAATATCTTCCAGCATTGGAAGTTCTTAGAAACCCAATCCTATCTGTACATTATGTACTGACAAGGACACTTAATGGTGGAAAAGAATATTGTCATATTTCTGCAAAAAGCAAAGGAAAATATGTTTATACTCAGGAATATTCTGAGAAAAACTATAGAATATCTGTTCTCTGAAGAAAAATTATATGAGATTGAAGTGTTGTAATTTGCAATGAAGAGAAAGAACAATTGTAAGATGAGAGTGAATTTATCTAGCTAGGAAAGTCATGTAAGTTCATATTAAGTCCAAGAAGACTAGTAAATTGTCACAGTATGGTATTAAATTTGTCAATACATTTAGTACTCACAGTTCAGAAATGTGCAGTGTTTGAAGAACTGCATTTTTAGTTCATGTAATATAATAAGAAGTATTTAATCATAGACAGCAGTTTTTTGATGAATGAAGAATCAACGTAAGAAGTTCTGAAAGAAAAAGAACAAAACTTATTGACAATATTTGTCTCATGATTTATTTTCTCATTTCTTCTCTGTGCAATAGCATGTAAAACAAAATAATATGAACATTTTATTCTATTGGACTATAATGTATTGACTTGTTTTAGTGCAGCTACAGTTGTACAAATAATGCATTTAAATACAAGCCAACTTAAAATCAACTATTTTTTCCTTTTTAAATGAGGATAGAGAAATAACTTTCTGGCCAAATCACAAAAGTGAAAAAGAGTGAATTTTTGATATGGCATTTGAAATCCATTCCCTTTTGTCCTATCTAGCCCTTAATTCCACCATGAACTGAAGTGTAGAATTTGTTAAATAATAAACACTGACAACAAGTTCTTAAGGCTATGTACTTTTGCACAATATTTCATTGTTGAGTTTATACAAAGACAGCAAAGAATATTTTTTATACTTAGTCATGGCAATTCATTTTGGGAAAAAAGTTTTAAAATTCCAAACACAAATAAGTGAGAATATCATAACTTCTCAAATACCTCAAAATAAATGTTCTTTCTCATTTCCCCCCAGATCTGACCACAAAATAAGAAAAGCTGCTGGTTTTGATCTGAAAAGATAGTACTTCTTAGGGCTATAAACTTTATTACTTTTGGAATAACTATTAATGATAGAAGTTGATAAAAAAGACAAATTAAATTAATTTACTCAAATTCAGGCTTAAGCAATATGCTAGCAATCAAGAGAAGATACTAACCTAAGTATTATGTAAAAAGATTTTGTCAAATTGTGCCTGTGGCTGTACAGCCAATATAGTATTCATCGTGAATATTAAACATAGAAAGTACTTTTCTTGATGGTGAGCTTTGGAGAAGCTTGGAGTCTATGTAAGGCCATGCAGCGGATTAAAAAGGGAGTGTTTGTTAAAAAGGGGTGGTCAGGCTTCAAAAATGGAAGGATATTTTGGGTGGCTAATTCCATTACAGTAAGAATGTGTCTGCTTTTTGTCCTAATAGTTTCGGGTATCTCTACCCAGGATTAAAATATAAAAGCTTTTAAATATCTACAGATAAAAGAGAAAAAAATTCCTGTATAGATTTTTTTGCTGTTAAATGAAGATGCAGAAGTTTCTGTATACAGCAAGTTGTACCGATTATTTAAATCTTTTCCCAGCATCTCTGATTTCTCAGGAAATTAGTAGTCCTATCAATACTCTGTGTTCCTGGGCATGAGATTACTCTGATCATAGTTAATATTCTTCTGTATTTAGCCTGGGCAAATCTTTGAGTTGACAAATTCTACTGCTACAGCTCACACATTACTTTATCATCTTTATGCTTTCATTACCTCTTTTCTGTTTTCCTACATTTTTTTGTCTAGGTAGCAGTATCAGTTTTTATGTATTTTTTAGCATAAGCTTTTATGTATTTTTTAGCAATCTGTCTAAACATATAAGCAATGAATTTTAAAATATTTTTTCATCTGAGTTTTAATTTTTAGGTGATTTTAGCACATATAAAATCCAAAAATATTGTTTCAAGTGTCAAAAATACTACCTGTTTCATCCTACAAGTATATTTATCTTTGTGAATCTGTCTCCATATATCCCAAGAATAAGGCAAAATCAACTTCAATGCAAACATAAGCATTAACAGCATATGGTAAGCTGTCATCACACCAAAATGATTTACAGCAGTTTTAGTACCACAGTTATTAATCCACTCAAAGCAGTGTTTCTTAAAAAAAAAAAAACAAACCAACCCAACAAACATTGTCCTTATGCTTTTGTAACATTTTGGGCTAGACAACTACATGTATGAATCACTATGTGCCACTAACACCCGTGGGACACAGCCACCTTTCTACAGGATAGATGTTAGATTAATTTAGTTTTATTATTATTTTCCTCTACTATTTTATTTTCTGACTTAATAATGGAATTATATGAGTTCATACAAGTTTTATAGTTCAAATAGCAGTGGAATTTGAATACTTTCTGATGTCAAAACTTTATAAAACTAGTAATTTAATCACTGCATAAACTTATTAATGTAATCTAGTACAGGGATTTATAAAGTCCTGGATTTTTTTTTTTTTTTTTTTTTTTTTTGTGTGCGAGTCTCACATTGTGATGTAAAATATATATGGAAAGAAAAAGATTGCATAAATTAAAAGTATTAATTATCAATATTGAAATAAGGTGTTACTGTAATTTCTTTTAATTCCTTGGGACCAAAAAAGAACAAATTTTCATCTATGATATAAAGTAGACCCACAGTAATCACCACATTTGCATCACTATAGACAGAAAAGATCAGAGGAACATTATAAGGGTCAAATCTGTTTCCTTGCTGAATCTAATGCACCTTGCACATAATTGTACATATAACTGGGGAAACAAACAGTATATTAACAATAAACTTTAAAAAAACTCCTAAGGTTCTTGCAACATCTCCTTATGGAGATGTTTTGTCTTATGTTGACTATGTCCTGTTAGAAATTTCTGACACCACCACCAAATAAAACCACCAGTGGTGTCTTTCTGAGGGAATATTATCTGTTCTTGTATGTTCTGATAATCAAGCTTATATTTTGTCATTCACTAAGCCCTCCTTTTGTGCCCCAATAGTCTAATGTTTTTTTCTGCCATAAAGAGATGTTTTTGGCTGAAAGGGAATAATTATTTTCTCTTAACACATCCAATGACATTTTGATTCTGTACTTTCAATATCTTTCTTCCCTTTTTTGAAACAGATTTTCCATTCTATATCCTGGATATCAGATTTCAAAAAAGATCATGGGAATTTGTTTTATTTTAATGCATTATTACATTAGCATTGCTAATTAATAAATAAATTATTAACATGAATTACTGTCACGCAACTTCATATGCATGTAGACACATGCATACAAAATCAGCAATTTAATGTAGCAATGAACCATTAATGTGGCTGTCTATAGTTTTTGAATCTTAGACAATAATCTTTCAAGATTCACACTTCGTGTATTTATGTTTTTACATGCACATATATAAAAGCAGGCAATCACTCACAGACATATATATATTTAGTGCAGGCATATATTTTCGTATTAGTTGCATTTCATCCAAAGAGTACCATATGCAGTCAGTCAAAAATGCAAGGCCTTACCTTTAGAATCAGGGCTTGATTTCTTAGATCTGTTATATTTCACTTCCACAGCACACTCTGCCCTAAGGTCTGTCATCAGCACTATAGTCAGAATACCGGACATGACCTCTATATATACACAATTCAGTAATAGCAATAAGTGAATACTTAGATTCTTATTTGAGTTCCACATTTATCAGATGATATTATTGTTAGAAAGAGATCCTTCAAGCAAACACTTAATTTGCATGGTATTTGGGACTGATCTTAATGATACACTCAGGAAAAAAAAAGGAGATTATTGTACAACACGATGGATGAAAATACCCGCAGCCATTACACGTACCACTCATTCTGTTAACCATGTAATATACATTGTCATTTTGACATGTAGACTACTTCTCTTCCTCTGTCACCTCCATGTCAATCCAATTCACTCATTCTTTCTTTCCAATGATGAAATGAAAAAAAAAAAAAGGGGGGAAAAAAAAGGAAAAAAAAAAGGAAAGAGGGAAAGATTGTTATCCCAGATCTGCATTTGTGAAACATTTTAAAGCCAGTTAGATTAACCATTGAGAAGATGTTAGTCTAGATAAGAGAATCCCCACTGGTTTTCTGTCTCTCTTAAACAATGAAATCACATAGTTGTGTCTGTGCCTCTGTTTCGGATTCTTCTGTTTTAACACATAACAGATTGAGGGCTGCCTAGTATTCCTAATTAACTCAAGTTAAACTAATGAGAGAGAGGGTGGAGGGAGTGGCAAAAAAGAAAAGAGATCATGAGTTGGAAGAGATTGAATTACAACTTAAAGAGGATGGAGAAAGGGAAAGAAAAAAGGAATGTGGGGGAGGAGATGCAAATATGGTTAAGGCTGAAAAGCAGGGGAGTAGAAGGCCCTGAGAACAGATTTGCCCTTCATTTTCTAAAAAAGGCAATGATGTCTTGCAAATTCACTAAAGAAATATAAGTAATCTAACCCTGTACTGATGTGAGATTCTTGCTTCTAGTTAGAAAATACTTCAGCACCCATTGCTGTCCTGGTTCTATTCTCACACTACCAGTAGGTCAGTTGTTGGGCTTTATTACAGGCATAACCTGTAATGAAATGGCAGTGACCAGTTCTAAAGTTGAGCAAGAGCCAATTTTCAGGTGTCCATATGCTATGTGTAAAGCCATGTTCAGAAGGGTACATTTTTGGCCCAGGAAAAGACTCTAGCCAAAAATCCCATGTTTCTGTGCTGAAGGCTTCCTCTCTCCCGTTGAGATGGGGATGGTAGCCTGCAGGAGGCAGAGATGATAACAGAAGTGTTTGCTGTGGTTGCAGCTAAGCCTTTAGGGTTTTACAGGAGTGAGATCTCATCTCTCCAGTGGATTTGACAGGAGTGAGACCTCACCTCTTCAGTGGATGTCCCTGCTCCAGATTGAGGCTGGACAGGAGAAAAGAGGAGTTGTAAAAGGTAGGGAAGCAAAGTGAGAAATAGTGGTGGAAGGTGAGAGCTCATTAAGAAAGGGAGGCAGGCAGTCTTGTGAGGCCAGTCACTGTGGGTCAGGTTGAAGGAAAGAAGTGCAGTGAAGATAATATATTGCCAGACCAAGGGGTAGAGCAAATCAGGAAAATGAGGGAAACACTAGGAAAGCAATGGGAGAGGCTCTAAATGGAGTGGAGCCGGGTGAGGAGGAGTTTCAGTAGGCAGCGTGGTGTGGAGAGAAGGGTAGAAAGGAGAGAGGTGGGAGAGGCAGGTGTTAGGGATGTAGCCTAGGCTCCACCACTCTCAGCCCAGAACTGGAAGCCCTTGCTGGACTCCAAGCCTGCATGTGCCTGCACACGCTTGCACAAAAGCATGCATGTAGGACTTGTTTCTTTACTGTGGTCCAGATTGGGGTTAATAACAGAACAGACTAGTTTATCAAAAGCCTAGAGGATGTGACAGGTAGCAGGAAGAAAATAGCCAGCTCATTTTGGCAGGCTGTGGTTATTTTGCGTTTAACAAGGCCAGCTCGTCGCCAGGCTCTGTGCAGATGAAATGAAGCAATGGGCTGCAGCAGGGCAAAGGACGTGCTGCATCCTGACAGGCCGAGGTGTGACCTAACAAATCCTAACCACCCTGGACATCTTTGGAACAGCAAGGAGAGGAATAGCGTGAGCACAGGGTGCTGGGGCACAGCCTGGGATTTGGTTTAGTGGAGAAGAAGCTGGTTAGGGAGAATGGGAAAAGGGGACCCTACAACTCCTTGTTTCAGACTGAACACAAAGAAAAATTTAATTACAAATACAGCCAATGGAAGATGGAGGTTTTCACCAAGGTTTTAGGAGATTTTTATTTTGTTTCTTTTTCCAAAGAAATTGTTTCACGTTTCCATTTCACATAGGGAAAAATAACTTTAAAGGTCCAACATCATAATCTCATAAAAAACAGAAGGTTTTTTGGTTCATTTGTTTTTTTTTTCACGTTGTGCTTTTCTCTTGGGAGAAAGTTATGGCGTGCATAAAGACACAAACATCAACTTTCCAAGGGCATTCTACTTAACCCTAACTCTAACCCTAACCCTAACCCTAACCCTAACCCTAACCCTAACCCTAACCCTTAAATATATGACAATTTGTATCTTTGCAATCACTAAGGAACTTTGGGCATCCACAGAAATTGACATACTGCATTGGTGAACAGGTATGGCCACAATAATCATAAGATAAACGTGTTGTGGATGGTGCATTTTTACAGTTATGGAAATATTCTTTCTGCAGACATGTATATACATAGGTCTAAATGGGCCAGAGAATTTACTTACCTACAAACATACCTTCCTTGAAAACTTTTAGAAGCATCTGTTGTAGTACACTGAGGGATGTTCTACTTTAACTTGTGCCCAATTCTAGCTGTTTGAAAAAACAAATTAAAAAGAAGAATGTGAATTGTAATTTTAAAATCAAAAGTATTGGCTTGCAAATCCTGGATACTTCAAACAGTTCCTCCTGTGGAAACTAAAGACAGACAGCTACTAGGGTTTGGAAACTAGCAATCAGAGATGTGAAGGAATACATATGTAGCTATTGAACAGCTGTGTTTTGCATCCCCTGCTGTTGTAATTTTCTCCTCAAAAAAAGAAAATAATATGAAAGAATGATTAATGAAGAGAAAAAAAAATATCATACATTCCACAGTTTATTGTCCCTAGTAATGGGAAGTCAGTAGAATACACTGTTATTCTGAGTAGGGTAGTCTTGAGAGAGGAAAGATCTCTCAGCTGACTGAAAGTTGGTGAATATTGTCTCAACGTTTAATAAAAGCAGAAAAAGATGACCTTGGAAACTACAGTCCTGTCAGTCTCAACTCAGTGCCTGGTAAAGCCATGGAAATGATTACTCTGGGAAGTGTTGAAAAACACCTGAAAGACAATGCAGTCATTGGTCACAGCCAGCACAGCCTCAAGAGAGGAAAGTCTTACTTACCACACCTGAATTCCTTTTATGACCAGGTAACCCACCTAGCAGATCAAGGGAAGCCAGGTGATGTAATATTTTGGATTTCAGTAAAGCTTTTCATACTCTCTCTCACAGTGTCCTGAACAAAATGTCCATCACACAGCTGGATAAACACATCAAGTGATGGAAGAGCAATTGGCTCACGGGTTGAGCACAGAGGGTAATAGGGAATGGGGTGACATCAGCCTGGTCACCTGTCACTAGTGGAGTTCCACAGGGCTCCATCTCAGGCCCTGCGCTCTTCAACCTCTTCATAAATGACTGGGACACAGGGCTGGAAGGGATACCGAGCAAGTTTGCAGACTACACAAAACTGGGAGAAGCTGTTGAGTCTCCCAAAGGCAGGAGACCCTGCAGAGAGACCTGGACAAATCAGAGGACTGAGCAATCACCAACCATGTGAAGGTCAAGAATGGGAACTGCTGGATTCTGCACCTGGGTTGAGGTAACCCTGGATGTTTGTTCATAGAATGAGATGCTGGAAAGCAGTTGTGTGGAAAGGGACCTGGGGATGTTGTTCAGTGATAAGCTGAGTGTGAGTCAGCAGTGGCAGCCAGGAAGGACAACCATGTCCTGGGGGGCATCAGGCAAAGCATCACCAGCTGGTCAAAGGGAAGGGATTGTTCTACTCTGCTCTGCTCTGGGGTTGTCTCACCTGGAATATTGTGTGCAGTTTTGGCCACCACAATATGAGAAAGATGCTGAGGTACTAGAGAAAGTCCAAAAGAGGGACATGAAGACAGTGAAGGGCCTTGAGGGGAAGCCGTATGAGGAACAGCTGAGGGCAGTTCATGTGTTCAATATGCAGAAGAGAAGACAAAGCAGAGACCTCCTTGCGTTTAAAACTTCCTCTTGAGGGGAAGTGAGGGGGGCAAACACTGGTCTCTTCTCTGTGGTGACCAGTGACAGAACCTGAGGGAATGGCCTGAGGTTGTGTCAGGGGAAGTTTAGGTTTGATATTAGAAAAAGTTTCTTCTACCAGAGGGTGACTGGGCACTGGAACAGGCTCCCTGGTGAAGTTGTCACAACACCAAGCCTGACAGAGTTCAAGAAGCATCTGGATAATGCTGTCAGGTATATGGGGTGACTTGCAGATATCCTGTGCAGGGTTAAGAGGTGAACTCAACCCTTGCAGGTTCCTTCCAACCCAAAATATTCAGTGATTCTGTTATTCAATGACTTCCATGTCAGAATGACATTTCAAAAGCACAAGAATAAATTGTAACAGTGGGCAGGTTTAGGCTGCTGCATTTCACCTTGCAAATCTCACACTTGGGATTAATATGTTACAGAAAGCCTATTATGGTTAACATACAGTGCTGATTATAGTGAGAGGCAGTCAACTGCATGCAGGATGTCAAAAAGACAACTGTTTTACTATCTTTATACTTGATCTAGAACATAAATTTCTGTGCTCATGACAGCATTCTATCTGTTTGTACTTGAAAATACATAAGTTAGAAACATCCAATTCCAAATAATTATTAAGGACACACAGATAATTTTAAAGAAAAAAAGAAAACAAAATAGTTTGTCTGTGGTGTTGCCAGTTTTAACTGGCAGATCCTTCTGTATTGCACCTGTGTGCACACATAAATAAATGAGGAATCTCAAATTTTCAAAGTTGCAATTCAAATTATTTTTCTGAAATGTTTCTTCTACAGGGTATAATCCCTATTTCCCTCTTATCAACATTCAGGTGAATGTTTCATAATGTCTGAAAAATTGTATTCAAGATAAAAAAGAAGAAAAGGGTAAAAGTGATGACAATTTGCCTGAAGTCCCAGCATAAGTAGGCAAAACTCTGTAGAGAACTGATATTAAACCTGTTACATATACATATGACACTACATATTTACACAAAATTAAAGCAGATAGTTCTGTCTCACTAGACTAGACTAGTGTATAACTCTTCTTTGGCTAAGTGAAGCTCTAAGAGACTGCTCCAACCAAGGACAACCTTGCAAAAAAGGCTGTCAGAAATGCAGGTTTACAACTTGTGTAAGACTTTCAAAACTAGAGTGTTGTAGGCTTAGGCATCAAGTGTTTGACCTCTCTAGCTCTCAGGAAGGCTGAAAATGGGTTGAAGATATAACAAAGGAATAGAGCCACAGTTTGCACCTTTTGCTAGTCTGCTTGCTGGACTAGCTTGCTAAAAGGAGTGTTAGACTAGGCTTCCCTTTTCCAAACAGACACATTAAGGGGAATGATTGAAGAAAAATTAAAATCACCTACTTGGACAACTAAAGATTTTCCAAAATGTTTAGATGCAAACCCCAAATATCACCTTAGAGTAATCAAGGTCATGTGCAAAAGAGGGGGAAAAAAAAAAAGAAAAAAAGAAAAAAGGTGAAAATGTGCAATTCTAGTATAAGCCTGATGTAGAAAAACAAAAGGATTTATATTGCATAGTGTAAATAAGAAGAAACTACATTCATCTTACTGTTATGTATTGTAAGCAATAAAGTTACGTCAGTGAAAACTTTCTATCGCGTTTACCTTTAGCAATCCTTCCTTACAGATTGAGTTACATTGAATAATGTAGATTTTCTCATTCCTTCCATTCATATAAAAGTATTGTGTTTTTTTTTTAATTTTTTGTAACTAACGTCATTATTCAAACAAAATTTGTTTTGAGAAGATGGGTCCAAAGTCAAGTCAACAATAACATTTTTTGAATAATACTTGTCATAGACTTCTTGTGTAAATCCCCTCAGAAATAGATTTTGCTTTCAAAAGACAATAAATTTTCTAATTGTATTAAAAGTTTATCTGGAAATCTATTATCAAGAAATCACATCATAATTAAAAAATACCTTCAAAATGTACCTTACTGTGTGGTCAGAAAAATCCCCTAGATATTGGGATTAGTCAGCAACCACACTTACAAAGTATTTTAGATTTTACTACAAAAAGTATTGTTCTGAAAACTCTGCATGCTGGATCTCAGTGAGTCTGTATGAGTAAGCACCTATCTGAGACTTCAAAGAACATTCAAAAAAAAATAAATCAATATTTGAAGTGTTCGTAGTTTGCAATAGCTGAGGCTATGCAGATACCAAATCTAAGCTATCTTTTTAAAAGAAAAATGGCATGAAAAATGGTATCCTCACTTTTTTTATTAATTATTGAATTACAAGATATTTCCTTTTCAGAGATCACATTTTGTTTGGAAGCACTCTGTGCTAGCAGGAATTTCCTAAAGCTGTTGCTTTAGCAAACTTAAGAATTTCCTGAATTATAACCCAAGTGAAATGGTACCCTTGTTACAAGACCTTTTGAAAAAACTAATTGCAGCCCAAGTGGAACAGTATTGTTACTGGACTTTATGGGAAAAAAGTGCAGTAGCTACCAACTTGGGTTGTGGCCAGGATGGAGACTGACAGATGACTAAAGCAAATCAATTCATGACTCCATGAACAGCAGCCCCAAGTGAGGCCCCCTGAGCTCTCCTGGGCAGCTGTGCCAGCACCTCTCTCCCAGTGGGATGCCTTTTGGAACTTGACAGCTCTCCAATGTGCAATACTTGAAAAACCGTCACTGATGATGAAGTCTGAGCTGATACTGCTCCAACACACACATACTCCTCGAGGTGCTATCCATGCCTATTCAGAAACACTAAGGGATTTGATGTATTTGACTGAATTCAAGAGATATTTTTGATAGGTTCTTTTTAATGGATGATATAGATGTATACAACTCTTTGTCTGTGTGCCTGTCTGTGTGGTTATGATATAAATGTTGTTATCCTGAATCCATAATTAAGTCACTGTTATTATTGTAGCAAATCTTTTTGAATAACTGGGTAAATGTTAAAGTAGTCAATGATTAAGTGCTTCTAAAACCTTTTGGACACTTATCTCTCTGAATCCATATCCTTTGCACCCTTTTGCATTCCCAGTCTTCATGCAAATCATCCTAAATTGATTCTAATCTGACTTCTTTATGTATGCTTCATCTATGTAGTAAGTAATAGAGTGCCACCAAACATTTTTAAAATTGCACT
This sequence comes from Premnoplex brunnescens, assembly GCA_035040995.1. Classification (NCBI taxonomy): domain Eukaryota; kingdom Metazoa; phylum Chordata; class Aves; order Passeriformes; family Furnariidae; genus Premnoplex; species Premnoplex brunnescens. The sequence goes on along the minus strand of JAWWLT010000092.1, from coordinate 4,243,110 downwards.
TTTGCAAATTTATATTTAAACCTGGTTTTTGACAATAGCTTTGATATCAATTCTTTAAGAAGCCTGTTTGTTTATGACATGAGGTTGTCAAGCACAGGCATTGCCCAAACAGATGTAAACACATGAGAGCATTCAGCAGTCTTAGCATTCACTTTTAGCAATTCTGTACATCCTGCATAAATTATGTCAGCACTTGACTGCACTGTGACTATTCTACCCACTTTTTTGTGGATCAGATACTGGAATGATGCTGTGTTTGAAAACCCATACCCAGGTTTTAAGCTTGTCCATAGCATGTAAACCCTTTTTACTTTTTTCTTTTTCTAGCCTTCTAGTGCTAAAAACAATAGAACAGTTATCAACAGATAATGTAGACTTATGCCTGAAGCGAATGTCACACCAGATATACATCAGCACAACTCAATAAATTTAGTCACACTACTCTTAAACTACTCCAGCAGTGGAACAAAATCAAATTTATATAATAAGAGGTGATTTACATTTTAGGTGGAACTTTTGTTATATGGATTGCGTGTGTTTTTAGAGTTGGCAAGTATTATAACACTTATAGTGTCTCCGTTAGTTCTAGTATGGATTCCTGAAAAAACTAATTGTTGTGTAACATTGTGCTCACAAAAGTAGATCGTAATGCACTCTGCAGAAGGAAGATCATATATTAACTTATGGAGAAATTGTCATATTACTCACCATCTTTTGATTCAATCATTTGCAGATTAGTGGAGGATGAAGGACTCTTTGGCCCTTTATCAGAATTGGTCTTTGTTATGCTGTAGAATGTACTAAGCAGTCACCAAGTCAAACTGTGAACAGCTTAGGGAATTATGACAAGTCTCTGAATAATGTCTGATACAATCTTCAGTTGTGTTACTTATTATGGCTTGATTTCAGGCATATCTATCTCCACTACAGTAAAAGAATTTATGTCAGTCTGGAGAAAATGCAACAATTGTGTAATACAGTGTACTACTGTTATTGAACCTTTTTCAGGACCAAATGGGCTCTTGAAGTGAACTACATGTCTGATACACCTCAGTGTGCCATATGCATGCTGCATAAAAAGTAAGGTTTAGTTTAACTTGATGTATACTGGAAATTACAGTTATCAGCAAGGAAAGGAAGTATTTAACATGGTGAGAAATAGCACACAAACATTTGACACATGTTCCTTATTAACTGTAATTGAGATTTTCATTGAAAGCAAAAAATGTTTAAATGTTCAATTTTCTATAGAACTCTTGTATATCTGACTCTGGGAAGTAGTTGTCAGGAAAATTCTAGGCACAACACTGTTAAATTTGTTGCCAAGAAACAATTCTCTAGTTCCAAGACTCATGGTCAAGTTCCTATAAATTCAACTAGAGAAGTGATCCCCAAAGCCAAAGCAATTGAGGAGTCTTTGCCTCTTGTTGGAAAATTAGTAGAGCAGAAAATTTTGTGGGAAATGCTTCAGTCATCGTGATACTTTTTTAAAATGTGTGCCTTTGTAGTTGAAAAGAACTGCACCCAAGCAGTAAGGAAAATGCTGGAGTCCTATAAAGTGTCACATATTAAAGGAAGAGAAGATTAAGTCCCCAGAGTGCAGCATTGTTCAGACTGTGGTAGTGTGTGAGTCAACAGGTTGGCTCTGAAGCAGATGATGAACTAGGACTTTCAGAATGAGACAATCAAAATTGCTCAGGAAAAGTGGGATCTGTCTGTCCTTCAATCTAGAAGTGTTTGTGTTATTATTGTTTTAAAATAATCTTAAAATATTGGAGTTTGCTGTTTCTGACTTTTTTATGGTTAAGATATGAGGAGTTAACTGTGAGGGAATTGATTTGCACCTTGTCGTGCTAAATGTGGCTGACTTGGAGCTGACTGAGCTTTGTAAAGAGCCTATCCTATGAAATTTTATGTTCTATTTCTGTTCTATTTCTTCATACAAACAAGACCTGCTTTTATTCCCCCACCTCTGGAGCTGCCAAAACCAGCCTGGTTTTCCCTGGAATGTATTTCCCTGGAATGTATTTCCCTGGAATATTCCCAGGAATATCCATTGGAAAATTTAAGAGCTGGTTCATTCAAGAGCTCCTCTGTCCAACACCCAAACCTGGCAAGGATTCTTTATTAAGGGAACGTGATTTGCCCTGGATTTCACTGGTGAATTTGTGATTATTCCCAGAAATCACAGCCCCAAATTCCATGGATCCAGAGGGTGGGCTCCATGTGCTGAAAACCAAGAAGCCTTGGAGGCAATTCTATGGGGAAAAAAACCAAATAAAAATAAAAGATACCAAATAGATGCTGCAAAAGGAGTGCAATCCCTGGTAAAAGTCACACCCCTGCTTGGCAGGACTCCTTGAATTCCAGCACAGCGCTGTGCCTGGAGCACAGGGAGCTGGAATTGCTCCTGGCTGGAAAATTTCCTTCCCTCTGGACTTCTTGGAGGGAAATTATGGTTGGAATTTTCCTCTGGGAAATGATCTCCTGCTTGAAACGCCAACAGGAAAGCAAAGAGAAAGAAGAAACCCTCCCCCCTGGTTCTTTTCTGGCCTCTTCACAGCAATTTGGCCCTCTGGAACAACAAATGGTAATAAGGGGGTGCTGGACTTGCTTTCAGGCCACTGGTTTCACTGGTTTTCCACTGGGAAAAGCTGGAGGAACATCAGCAGGAGGGAGGAGGGACCCTCTGCCAGCTCTGCACACTGGGGATTTCTCAGCAGTGCTTGGGGCTCCTTGTCTTCCCATTCCCTCTTTTTCCTCCCTCCCAGCACTGATGGCAGCATTCCCAGGATCCTGAATTGTCTCAGTCACATGCCATGACAACGAGGAATCTTGGAATCATGGAATGGTTGGGGTTGGAAGGGTCTTAAAGCCCACCCAGTGCCACCCCTGCCATGGGCAGGGACACCTTCCACCAGCCCAGGGTGCTCCAAGCCCTGTCCAACCTGCCCTTGGACACTCCCAGGGCTGGGGAATCCACAACTCTGAGCAACCTGTCACATTCTGCGGTTTAGAAAGTGAAAGGATTTGTTCCTAAGAAGGAAAGCCACATCCTGCACCCCCTTCAAAAAGTTTATCCCAACTTTCCTGAGAAATTAGGATTAAAAAGGACTTTTTTTTCTTTGGGACACAGACCTGCTGTCCTTCTTCCCAGTATTTTTATTTGCTTCCAAAATTACGTAAATCTTCCAAATATTTTGGTCTATTTTCAGTAAAACTCTGGGTTTTAATTAGCACAAATTCACTGCGAGAGAAACAGGCTCTCACTACCGAATAAGGGGGGGTGGATTCCCCATCTGTTCCACAGACCCCACAGAAAACAGGAGCAAAATAATCCAGGAGGTTTTGTCCTTCAAAGCATCACCAGTTTTATTTCACAGCACCTTGCAGAAGAATTTCTTCCCAATTTGCCCCCCAGCCCTGCCACGTGTCCATTTAAAACCATTCCCCCTGCTCCTGTCACTGATTGCCCTCGTGGAAAATCCCTCTCCCTCCTTTTCCAAGCCCACTCAGGTTCTGGAGAGCCACAGAGAGTTCTCCCCAAACCCTTCTCTTTGGCAGCTGAGTGTCACATTAGGTGGAGAGGAAGATACTGAGATTGACATCCTTTTAATGGGGAGTATTGATTAAGTGGAAGTGCCTGGAAGGGACACTGGAATCAAGTCACTGATTCACCACAAATCCCAGGGAAACAGTTCAGACTCACTAGGGAAAAGGGTAAAGCAGGAAAAAAAAACCAAAAAAAAAGGTTCCATTTTTAAAAAGCACAAATGCAAAACTACTTACAGAGAAAAGATTTGCAGCTCTGCTTTTGGATCAAACGTGTCCTGGGGAAACAGATGTGAGGATTTGCTTTAGTGAGGCTGGAGGGGAGACAACTCAGTGCGACAGAAACTGAATCAGGAAACTACTGATACTCTCTAAAGCACTTCTGCAGGCCAGAAAGGCAGACAAATTGGTGTTGGCAATTCCTGCTCCAGCCCAGCCTCTCCCACAGCCCCTCTCTGGCATCCCCCCTGGGATGCAGCAGCAAAGGGGACAGCCTGGCCGTGCCAGGGGACAGGGCAGGGCAGCAGCACCTGCCAACACACCTTTGTGTGCAGAACTTGGCACAGCCTTAAACCCCCCCCTGCTCCAGAGATTCCCTTAATCCCCTCTCCAGCCACGATTCCCTCCCCTGAGTTGGGGAGGGGTTGGTTAAAGAGGTTAAGAAGCCACTGGATGTTTCTCTGAAACTTGTTGTGCCTTCCGTGTCAGAGCTATAACCATGGAATTACAGAATGCTGGGATGGTTTGGGTGGGAAGGGACCTTAAGGATCATCCCATCCCACCCCTGCCATGGGCAGGGACACCTTCCACCACCCCAGGGTGCTCCAAGCCCTGTCCAACCTGGCCTTGGACACTCCCAGGGATCCAGGAGCAGCCACAGCTCCTCTGAGAATCCCATTCCAGCCCCTGCCCACCCTCCCAGGGAGGAATTCCTTCCCAGTATCCCATCTATCCCTGCCCTCTGGCAGTGGGAAGCCATTCCCATTGTCCTGTCCCTCCATGCCTTGTCCCCAGTCCCTCTCCAGCTCTCCTGGAGCCTCTTTAGGCTCTGGAAGGGGCTCTCAGCTCTCCCTGGAGCCTCCTCCTCTCCAGGCTTCCCTTATTGAAGGGAAAATAACAAGGATGACCAGAAACAATAACATTTTCAGAGTTAATTGATCTTTGTTGCGACTTGGAAGGAAAACAACCATCCGAAAGTCAATATTTCTCATTTCCTGTGAAACAGGTGGGAACAATGTAAACAGTTTTGTTTCCTTTGAGACTTTCTTTAAATAGGTCACCCCAAAGGTTCATTGTCCCACAGCCACTCCTGCCTCAGCCTCACCTCTGGGAATCCATAGGGAGGTCCATATGGATCCATATGGAGACAGTCTAACAGCACAGGACAGGAGTGGACAAGGGGAAGGAGCTGCCCCTCCACGATAAGATGTTTTCATGTGGTTGAGGAGGATGAAACCACTCACAATGACCAGAGCAAAAGCTCCACACCAGCTCTGTCTGTACCTCTAAGGTAACAGGCAGAGGGAAGAGCCAGTCAAGAGGAGAATTCCTTCTGGAAAGGGTGCTTTGATGGAGCAAATCCTTAAAGACTCCAAGCTTGCCTGCAGGAAAAAGGCATTACCTGCTTGGGGAGTTTTTTTCCAGCACTGAGGTGGAGATATAAAACTGAGTATGTAAAAATGACTGAGGACCTCAGATGGCTTCGGGGACCTCTGTGCACCTCCACCTTACACAAGTAGGTTCTCCAGAAGGCTTTGCAAATCCCAAAGCTGCTCCTGGGTACCAATCATTACCAGAGCAACCATGGCAGGGGTTTTATTCCTGTCCCAGAGCGCCCAACACTTAATTTGGGTCTAAAAGTGCACCCAAAGGTGCAGCATAAAGGTGTGTCCTTTCTGTGTGTAGGGCACTGCTCAAAATTGGTGAGAGAGTGGTGGAGGGTAAGAGAGTCATTTGAAATTCAAGGTTGTGGCTGCCCCATCCCTGGAAGGACAGCTTGGATGGGCTTGGAGTGACCTGGGCTAGTGGAAGGGGGTGGCACTGGGTGATCTTTAGTGCCTCTTCCAGCCCAAACCAGGCTGTGATTTATTCCAAACATGTTAAAAGACATCCTAAGTCCTGCCAGATTCAGCAAGTCCTGCCTCTGTCTTCGTTTGCCTCGGTGCAAGCCTGGAGCATCTGTGAAAATGATGAAGGTGAGGCAGAAAAGCTGCTCCTGCACTGAAGCAGCCCAGAGGCTTCCCTGGGGTGCTGGAATTACAGGCTCACAGGGAAAAGGGCTGCAATGGGAACTCCCCTTCTGCCAGGCAGCACGTGGGGAATGAGGGCAGGCATTTGGCATCCTGTTTGAGAATTTCTACCCTGGGGGAACTGTGGGAACAGCTGCCTAAAGCCAAAATCGTGCTCCGAGTGGGCAGAGCCCTCTGCTTTGGAAATCACCCCTAGCACAGGGATGGCAACCCCGAGGTGTGTCTAAACCACAGATCAGAATGGGCCTTAATTGGAGCACTATTTATCCCCTCCACGGTGCAATAAACCCAACAATTCTCTGGGTCCATCCTGGCAGGTCATTCAAATCTCTTTGGGGAGCAGCAGAGGGACAGAGTTCTTTGCTCTTTCCTCCCCTCACTACAGGAAAGCCTCAGAGCAATTACATTTTTATTCGCTTTTTTTCCAGAACTGATCACTCTCAGAGTTCAGGTCAGAGCTGATGGATAGACACTTTCAAGATTTTCCTGGGAAACCAGGTGGAAAATGTCAGTGAAGATAAAATCATCTGTATTGCAGCTCCAGCAGCTGCCCCGGCAGAGGAGAAAGGTGGTGCAATGAGACCTTCCTGGGAGCGGAATGTAATTCAGCTCTTCCAGTTGGCCACTGGGCACAGGAGATCAGGGTCCCATCAGAATTCCATTATCACTTGAAAGCCTCTGCTGTGATGAGGCAAAGGCTCAATAGCTGAATTCAGGATAAAAGGGCTCCGGGAAGGTTTTCTGCCACTCTGGGGCACAGGGAAAACAGGACACTTCCCTTGGTTCCTTCTGGGCTGTGCACTGCTGGCTTTGGAAGTGCTCACCCCATCTGTTTGCTGCTTTATTTGGCCCAATTTCCAGCCTTTCCCATCCTCTCATCCCATGCTTTGAGCTCCTCACGGCATCCGGCTGGTAAAAACAGCGGGCAAAGGTCAAACCTGTCCTGACAATCCACCAAGGCCAAATTAAGGCATAAAGAAACAACAAACCCTTCTTTTCTATCCTGTGGTTTTCTTAGACATGAAAGACTTACTGAAACCAGGCTCATCCAGCCAAAAACATCCCTGAGAAATTGCTGCCTTGGGAGCATCTCCTTTTCCTGTCACAAAATGCACCAGATAACACTTAAGAGCATCCAAAAATGAGTCAGCATTAGGAGGTTGGCAGAACCAGGGGATAGAAACCTTCTGGAAGGGTCTTGGAGCACCCTGGGCTAGTGGAAGGTGTCCCTCAATAGGAGGTTGGAAGAACCAGGAGATAGAAACCTTCTGGAAGGACCTTGGAGCACCCTGGGCTAGTGGAAGGTGTCCCTCATTAGGAGGTTGGCAGAACCAGGGGACAGAAACCTTCTGGAAGGGTCTTGGAGCACCCTGGGCTAGTGGAAGGTGCCCCTCATTAGGAGATTGGCAGAACCAGGGGATAGAAACCTTCTGGAAGGGTCTTGGAGCACCCTGGGCTAGTGGAAGATGTCCCTGTCCATGGCAGGGGGTGGCACTGGATGATTTTACAGTCCTTCCCAACCCAAACCATTCCATGAAAAAGCCATTTCCTTAATGCTGGAGGGGAATAAAATATTTAGTGACAAATATAATTCCCTCTCTTAAACCCATCAGCATCCAAACCAAGGCACAAGCCGGGTGGAATCAATAGGTCTCATTATCCAGAGGCTTCAGATCCTTCAGAGGAGAATTTTTTGTTGTTGTTTTCCAAGATAAAGCATCAAAACCTAAATTTGCATATCCCTCCCTCCTTCCCCCTCCCCCCCCTCCCCCCCGAATTTTATTAGACTTGTAGATTTTGTGGACTCTGCTGTGCACGACTGGCAAAGGAGATCTCCGTGATCCCTGTGGATAGAGAGGGATGACTAAAGCCTTGTATCTCAAAAAGTGCTGCTTTGATCTCTGCACAAATTGCTTGCTGCTCCCTCTGGGCATTTGGGAAAGACTGATAGCACTTCCCTGGGTAATTACACCAACTTGGGCTCCGTGTTTAATTGCACAGGACAAATGAACATCCCTCCCCAGACCTGCCAGCAGCAATCCTCCTCAGCCAGTGGGTTAAGGTTTAACTTGTTTCACCTTTTAACAGGGGCACTTAAAAGCACCTCTCATCGAGTTTCACTGTTTAAAACAAATAAACCACAAAACTTTACTCATAGAATTATAGAATGGTTTGGGATGGAAAGGACCTTAAAGCCCACCCAGTGCCACCCCTGCCATGGGCAGGGACACCTTCCACCAGCCCAGGGTGCTCCAA
>JAWWLT010000092.1:4212077-4234953 GCA_035040995.1 Premnoplex brunnescens | reverse complement strand
CTGCTCATGGGCCATCAACGGTTCAACAATACCCCATAACTCACAGAGTTAATCACCCATTGTGTGAGACCCCACCCGGGGGGAGGGACTTATGTATCCCTGAGGATACATAAGTGAGGGTAAGAAGACCTCGGGAATCACTCGTTGGATCCAGAGGAGCAGCAGGACCTCGACAGGAGGAGACCACCACTCTTGACCTGACTATGACCACCAGACCACAGCCATCACCTGCACCAACAGGTTCTGCAATTCCTTTTGCTTTGGACTCGGGGGAACCACGCAGGTCTCAGCACAAAGACTAACAAATCACTTTGGGCTTATGCCCCGGGACACTGGGTTATACTGCTGGGTTTTGGTGAGTTGAAAGCAGTTTCTCTTTGTGCCAGTGTATTAATTGTAATATCTTTCATTAAATTGCAACTCTGACTTATAATCTCTCCTGTGGTCGGTCCATTTCTCCTGCTGGTTTACCTTTAAACCAGCACAGACTACATCTGTGTAAACTTGTATGTTTGTTAGTAAGATATACTGGTATTTGTTTATGAGGTAAGACTACTATCTATTCATTAATGAGATATGAATGTATCTATCTTTCTGTATTTAGAGGCTAGTCAAGGCCTCCTTTGACAGTAGATAGTCCAAACTGACTCCCTGATTTTCCTCTGAAGCCCTGTCCAGGCTTTGCATGAAAACCAAGCAGAAAAGAAAGCCAGCTATTTTCTGCCGCGTTCCGCCCGGGGAATAAGGAGAAAGTCCACAGTAATGGAGGATTGAACAGGACTGAACGCTTTATTAGGGGAGCATGGGACTTTTATATGATTGGGATGGAAGGTTCCAGAAACTGGGAGGAGACTGGGTCAGAGTTAGGGCAGAGCACGACACAAAAGGAAAAGAGGGGAGGGGATGTGACAAGGGAAAACTGAGGAGTGGTTAGCCTTATATGGCACTGGTGCACTGCACTGTAGGCCAGCCAATGTGAATCTAGGGACACGGGAACCAATCAGAACATTGTAACTGGGGGTACATGAACCAATCAGAACATTTGAACATACCAATGGTAATCATAACTATTGAAACATAACTTAATCTATATCTATAGAACCATGACATCAACTTTTTAAATGTTGATTCGGGGTCTGCTAGAAATCTGTTGTCTCCAGCGCCTGTAAAAATGTCCTTTTCCTGAGGATTTCTTCTTCTTCTTATCCAAACCTCTATGTTGATCTTTCCAATTACTAAAACATTTGTCTGATTCCCCCCACAATTTTCCTCACTAAATAAGTGATATAAGCTTGTTTGTTTAACAATATAAAAGCTGAACTGTTTCAGAGCAAAGACAGAGACCTGTCTTTGAGTGGACAGGTTGCATAGGATTTCCCAGTTACCAGGAGTGGTTCTCCAACCCTTCCCTGTGATCCCCAGCTGATGCGTGGGTCTGAATGATGGTAATGTATTAAAAGGCTAACCAGTGATGTGTCTTTCTTAGATACTATAAAAAGTATCTAAGTATTATAGACACTATAGACACTCCTTGTACTAATGATTAGGTGCATAGCTAAGCTTATCCTTTTATAATTCTTTGCCTCTTTTGTAATTCTTTTGTGTTTTGCACTATAGTAAATTTATACACTTTGTCTTAGTTTAGAGAAAAACTAAGGTGTCTATTTGCACTAGAAAAAAAAAAAAAGGGAGTGGTCTCCTTTCCAAAAAACCGCCACATCCCATTAAATTTAGAACAAACTTAGGAAAATGTATAGAAAAGGATAACAGTTTTCAACTAATATATGTGTATATATATATATAGAGAGAGAGAGACACAGAGAGAGAGAGAACAGAGTAAGCACAGCACCATAACTCAAAATGTTTTAATGAATTGAGTTCTCTGTTTGCTTCTTTTGGTGCAGTTATTTAGGGGCAGCAGGAGACAATGCTGTGAGCAGCTATCAACAGAGTGCTACAAGGTGCCATCACTATCTAGCTAATTGATTGCATTAGTAAAAGATCCCGGTTACCAGCAGTCTTGCAGTCCACTGGGAATACAATAAAAGACGTTCTCCAGAGCCCATCCACAATTTTCTTAGACAGTGACCAGGACTTTTGAGGGCACATTCATACAATGGCGAGTGGAGAGCAGAAAGCTCTTCTGTGCACCCAGGCCTTGCTCTACCTTTCAGCAGAATCACAAAACAGCCCAGGTTGGAAGGGACTTTTAAAAATCATTTGGTCCAACCTTTCATGAGAAAGAGAACCTAGATAAAACTATCCATTACCCTGTCCCATCTTACCTTGAAAGTCTCTAATGATGAGGAATTCAGGTGTCACTGGCGAAGCTGTTCCAGTGAATGATTGTTCTCATGGTAAAAAAAAAATAAAATGTTTATGTTGGAAAGAAACTTCTACTTAATCAACCTGTACCTGTTTCACTTGTCTTCTCTATGTGACTTGTTTTGAAGGGAGAGAATCTGTTCTTTTGTAGCTGCCTCTAAGTACAAAACACTGTGGTGAGGCCCCCATGAACTTTCTCTTCTACAGCAAGGAGAGAGCTAGTTTTTTCAGTCTTTCCTCACAGGGTGGGTTCTCAAACACTTTGACCATCTCTGTGTCCCACCCTTGATCCTCACCATTCTTATTTGAATAGTGGGGGCCAGAACTGATTCAATCTGACAAGAGCTGACTAGAGCGGGATGATCATGTCTATCTCTGCTAGTAATGCATGTAAGAATGCAGCTCAGGACCAATATGTCTTTGTTGCTGCAGCAGTGTAATTCTGACTTACATTCAGCTGTTGTCACCCAGAACTCCCAGGTTCCTGGGAGCAAGACTGCTCCCCTGCCACATCAATCTAAACCTGTACTGAGCATATTGGGTATGTCATCCCATGTGCAGGACTTACACTCTGTTGAACTTCATAATAATGTTGCTAGTCCACTCTTCCAACCAGTCCAAACCTCTCTGAAATATGACTTCTGACACATCCCCCATGTCACCTAGTTTAGTGTCATCAGCACACATGGTGAGGGTATTTTCAGTCCCATCATCTAGATCTTTTATAAAGATGACTGTTATGGGTTTCTCTGATTAGGTATTTTTGATAAAAGGGAGGGTGACTTCTGTTAGAAGTTTCTCCTATCCTAGAGAGCAGAGCCAATGAGGGTCAGCTCTGAGGAAAACTTCCTGCTTTGGAATCATTAAGTTATGTTCCTGCGTGAAAACATATTTAAGAACAGAGGAGTTGTTGTGCAGTGGGAAATGGGCAGTCATGGATTAACAACATCACAATGCAGACATCAAGGCCAGTTCAGGAGGGAGAAGCAGGGGGAGGCACCCAACAGATCAGGAAAAGGACTTAAAGCTATATTTCCCTGATTAGCATGGTGTTGATCATGGTGATTATGAGCTGTCCCCTCAAAGCCCATGGGATCCATCGGGGTGCAAAAACCCCCAGGCCGGAGCAGGAGGATGCGCGAAAGAAGCTGTTGTCTCATGGGAGGTTCCAAGATGGAGTAGAGTCCTGCAAAAGATTTGTGGCTGAGACCCATGGAGGGAGAAGCCCATACTAAGCAGACACAGACAGCTTTTCATAGAAGACTGCACCCCATGAAAAGATACATGAGAGAGCAGTGGATCTCTCTCATGAGGGGGACCCCACAGAATGCAGGGTAAGGACTCAGAGTTACGATTCCCCTGTGACCATGGTGATGCCTGTGGTGAAGCAAGCTGTCCCCTTTGCAGCCCACAGGAAAGCCCGCTGAGACAGCACATTTGGAAGAACTGCTGCTTAAGCCTTGGACTTACATCTGTGAATGGCTGACCGAGAAACAACTGACTGCAAAGCTTCTATTCCCTGTCTCCCGCACAGCTGGGGAAAGGAGGGGAGCATAGACAGACCGAGGGGTGGTGGTGGAAAGTGTTACTAACCTGTTTTTACTTTTTTATTTTTAGTTCTTAGTTTGTTAGTAATAAATTTAAGCATTATTCTAAGTTCTGATTTGCCTGTGGTATCAATCAAAGCTCTTCTTTTGGTTGCTGTCTCTGGTTGTAAATTCCTAGCTGGTTTTTTGTTGTTTCTTTTTTTCTTCCCTCTGGAAGGTGAAAAGGGAGGGTAAGAAAGACCTTAAAGCAGTTTTGCTGGACACCAGGCATTTATCCAGGCTCAAACCACCACAATGATGAACAGCATGGAGCTCAGTATTGATCCTGGGGAACCTTGCTTGTGACAGGTTGCCAGCCTGAGTAAAAATGTTAGTTCTTTTAAAATGAAGTCTCTTCAGAACTGTATCTCTCATTCAGTGACTGCCTCAAAAAATATGGACTTGAGGTCATGAATTAAAATTACATCAGTTCTTTTCCTTTGTCACTTGCATTACTCAGTCATATTCTATATAGCTCAGGTATATGCAATATGGGTTGTGTGTGGAAAACATGGTTTTGAATGGAAAATGCTGAGTACCATACCCTGTGGACCATATCCAATTCTACATTTTCTGGTTTAATTTTCATATTACAAAAAAACCCCCAAACAAACAAACAAAAAAAAACCCCAAAACCAAAACCAACCAACCAACAAACAAAAAAACAAAAAAACAAAAAACCAAACAGACAAAACCCACTCAACCAGTGAACCAAATATTCTCAAAAAAAAAAACCCAGAACAAAAGAAACAAAAAAACTGAAACAAAATGTGACCTGTTTTATTGCCAAATAAACTAGATATCAGCAGGTTGGCTTTCTTTCTAGAAAGGAGTAATGTTATTTATTTCATGTGATGTCTGTAACATGTTTTCTATGTGAGGAAACAGGTGGCATTGCTGCTAGACTATCTTAAGTGTCAAGAAGTGTGAAACTTCAATGTGAATGGCAAGCTAAAATCTGGAGGAGAAGAGAAGGGCAAGCCAGGACTGAAAAGAAGATCCCATTGCGATTTGTGCACCAGGGATAGGCCAAATAGGGCCAGACACAAGGAACAGAAACTTCACATCCATATGAAGATACGTATTTCCACTAACAGTGGTGACCATTTTGGTTGAGGTGATTTTTAGTGTAAGTACAGGGTGATACACTTCTCTGGGAATATCCTGTGGAATATGAGAAGGGATGAAAACTGTCTGCAATGTATCTTCAATGTTTTAAGAATCATAAATTAAGGCCTTCATTCTCTGGAAAACCTTTGTCTGAATTTTAGCAGTCAAAAATCCTAAACTTTTTCAGATAGATGCAATTTGGCAAAGCTGATATTATTTCTCGTGTCATAGGTAATGTTCTTGCCCCTCTCCTTTTGCAAATGTTGTAAGCACAGGAAAAAAGAGACTTTATCTAGTATAATATTAAAAAATCCCACCTCTTCAAAATCAAACTCTGCACCCCCATATATTCTGTCAGTTCAGTTGACTTTGCATCACGCTGACACTATCATGGATTCCTTCTGTGAACCCTCCCCTTTTTTAAATTTATCATAGTGATACATTTTCCTTCACACTATACACGGAATACCATTAAAACACATATGAAAAGATCAAACTACAAAACTGTGGACCTGAAACTAGCAACAGACAGACAGTGGTAAAACTAGGATGGCATTACAAGTAAAATATAAGTAGTGCCTTTTTTTTTTTTTTTTTCTAATTTCATGATTGTTTTTTACATCTACTCAAATGAGCACAGTGAAAATAAGTAAGTCTGATGAGACTGAGATTTCCATATTACTTGAAAGTTGATTTTGTGGCAGATCTCACATGATGGAGAAAGCATCTTAAACTGAAAAAGTTAATATGAGAGCTGCAAATAGCTGAAAAACACAGAATTTCACAGAATATTTTGAGCTGGAAGAGGGTCACAGGACCATTAAGTCCAACTCCTAGGTGAATGGTGGTTCACTCCTAGGTGAACATAACCTGGGTGTTATTAACATCATGCTCTAATCAGCTGAGATAACATGAAAGTATTGAGAACTGCACATAGGAGTACTGCTTTTATTTTATACGTAACCTACCCTATGCTGCAGAGAGTCATGTCTGCAAAACATCTCTGTGCTGCAATGATGCAGAGTATGTCATGTTTCTCCTGGAACAGTGATATCAAAAAGGTATTACCGGAGTTTTATCACTGTCTAAGATAAAGACATTACAAAGGTGCACCTTCTAACCATCCCAGGAATTGGTGAGATTCAAGACAGGTGTCTTGGAGGGCTAGGCAGCACACCTGTACACACTCTAGAGCAGTAATGCTCTCCCTCTCAGGTTAGAATAAGGAAGAAAGATGCTTGAAAGAACCAAAATAAAAGTTCAGTTTCTTTCAGCTTTTTGTCTAATCACAGAGCTTAACCACAAATGCTATGCTCTAGTAATGAAGCTGATTGGTTCTTAGTTTAAAAATCATGCAACCAAAAATTATTTTGATGATTACATGTATGAACTAATTACTAACTTTATACTTTGTGACTAAGCTGATGTGAAATACAGATATATTTAGGAAGTGATGATTTTCTTGTTCAGAATATTTTTCTCTATACAAATATCACCAGAATCCAAAATATACATAAAAATATTTTGTGAATGTTTGCTAATAATCATTCCTTCTGAAAATCAGAGGTTTGTTTTCTGGTTTTGTTTCAGGGGATTTTTTTAGCAAACATTAATGTCAAGAAGGCTTTGTGCTTGTAACTCTCAGAGCTGTTTCTTCTGCTTTTCAGAATGGAGATGGGGTTCAGAATTTTGAAGAATGGTAATGGAAGATGAAGGTATTTGCCTAGGAAACCAAACCTTTCTTACCTAGTAATTTGAGAACACAGGGAACGCTTTGGATATTTATGGATTGTCTGCAGAAAGGCTGTTCCGGGGTAATACAACACTGTTTTGATACTGACGTGTTCTTCTGCTTACTCCTTGCACAATCAAAGTTTTGTTCCCAGAGGTCCTACCTATATTCTGGAGCACTTGACACTGAAGACTCAGGTATACAAATTGTTGAGAACCTCAGCCTTGTCTTTGTCCAGGGTATCTAGATGTCCTAGTTACAGGGGCTAGGACTAGTCTATCACTATGTGCGTATAACCAAAACTGTTTATTCTACATCCTCTCTGTCATTCCTGATGAACTATTAATAATGCATCATTTGCAGCAGCTGTCCAGGGCACACCTCAGACTACAAGCTGGATGTTAAAGAACCCTGTGAGACAGAAGAGTGTTTCTGCCTTCACACCAATGACTCAGCTGTGATAACTCCTCTCCAGGGAGCATTAGAACTTTCACACCCACCCTGAGTGGTCATGTCTGCTAATGGGCCATCAAAGATTCCAAAAATATCTCATGACTCACAGAGTTAAATTGCCCATTGTGAAACTCCTCACCCTGGGTGAGGTACTGGTCATTTCCACCTGAACCTTAGCATATATAATCTTTAGATTTGGGGACTTCTGGTACCACTCACCAGATCCAGAGGGGGACCAGAACCTCAGCAGAACTGTGAGTGCCACTCTCAGTAAGACTGCAATCAATATTTTGACAGAACTGGGACTATCACCATCACCAAAAAGTTTTTTCTTTCCTTTTACTTTGCACTCAGGGAGACCATGTGGCACTCAGCACAGAAGCTAATGAACACTGCTCTGTTCATATCCCAAGGTGCTGGGTTATACATCTGTTTTCATGGGTCTGAGCTGTTTTTTTTCTGTATCATTGTATTTATTGTCATCTTTTGTAGTAAATGGCAGCTCTGACTGGCAATCTCCCTTGAGATGAGTTCATTTCTCTTGCCACTTTACCTTTAAACCAGCACACCAGGTCTGTTTCTTTCTGGAGAGGGTCCACATTATCCCTACTCTTTTCTTTTTTTGCAACATATCTATAGAAGCCCTTCTGGTTATCCTTAATATCCTTGGCCAAATTCAATTCTAGATGGGTCTCAACTTCCCTAACCTTATTCCTAGCTTTCTATACAATTCCCTTGTATTTCTCCCAGGCCACCTGTCCTTGTTTTCACTTCCTGAAAGCTTCTTTTTGGACTCTGAGTTTGCTCAGCAACTCCTTATATATCCATGAAGGCATTCTGGCATTTTTGGCCAATTTTCTCTCACTGGGATAAATTGCTCACGAACTATGATTCCAAAATAAAATTATACTCTTCTCCTATTCTTTTTTTTTTTTTAATCACTTATGGTATATTCGTTAATTTAATCAAATTTTAAAAATGTAACAGCTGCTATTTAAAATGCTGCTTGATTAATAATTTTAATTCAAATTTATTTCTCAGTCTGAATTTTGACATTCAAAGTAAGTAAAAATCAATTGCCCAGTAGAGAAATTACTCCTTTTCTCTTTGTTTCAGAATTAAAAATAGCTACCAACTTGCACATGAAGGCAGGAAATTACTTCAGTAAACTTGAATAGACATGAGATTAAGTGAAATAAGGAGCTAAATTACAAGTTTTGGAGTCAGACATTCAAAGAGGTTAGAAAAAATAATTAGAGGAATTGTGTCAAAACTTGTTCAAAGAAATAAATCTTTTCACATGAGAATTTTAAGTAGTTAACAAAACTAAACACTGAAATAAACAAAAATATTTCTCTTGTTTTGCTATTTTATTTTACACTTCTATATGTAAGATGTTCAATTACTTTACACTGTATTATATCAGTTGATACAATAATTCAGTTGATATAATATAATTGTTGAATGACAATTCAATCTCCTGTGACTTAAAGCAGAGCTCTGGCTTACTACATGGCTTACTGCACTCTTTAAAGATGATGTAAAACCACCCTTAACTGTCTCTCACCAAAATTTTAAAATTCTGACTGCAGCAGAAAATCAGACGCGGGTCTATATGTATATTCTGCATATAGATTGTATGTAGCTTTTATAAATATCTAGTTTTTTTCTCTCCCTGTAGTGGACTAGAATTGGTCCAGTCCTGTGTAAAGCTTAGACTTATCATCAGTGTTGCTGTGTCCTGAAGTGGCATGTTCACTATGAAGCACTCACAATCACCTTCTTTATCCACTCTAGTTGTTTTTCTCTGAAGCATCATCACCATAATGCATTTACATTCTTGTGACATCTATGTCCTTCTTTCTTTTCTCTTGTGTTCCCTTCCAATAGTCTTAGAGTGCATGTTAAGACTCAGCTGAAAACGGCCATAAGTACACTAATGGCACTCATGAACAGACATTGTGTTCCCAGCGGTACAGTGATAAGTACACTGAACAACTGTCATATGGATGCTTCACCTGTACAGAGTGTTCTTTTTGAATAGGTGGTTCAAACCTAGAAGAAGCACATAATGAACCTACATGCAGTTTGAAAAGAATAAAGCCTGTGAATGTTACCTTCTGAATGACTGGTCAGTGCTTGAATGAATTTTTTCCACCTTAGCATATAGACGGTAACATTAGGGACTTGACTCTGCTGACTAACTTGAATAAACCACTCAGCCCCAGTTACCTATGTTTGATAGATGAAAAAAACCCCAACTCTAAAAGTGCACATTTGATATATAAATTTGTAGTCTACTTTTTCTTCCAGGAACTTAGCATTATCATCATCATCTTCAACAAACACTTGTTAGAGGTAACAAGTTGTTGCTGTTACTATCTTCAGCAACTACCATCATCTTCACATTAATTTGTTCTGTTTTCCAGGTATGACTTCAAAGTTTATAGTTTTAAACTTTTCTTCCTATCTATGATTTTGTCAATTTCACTTTTTATTATTAAAAAATAAAAATAAAATAAAAAAAATATTTGAAATGCATACTGTAGCACAAGAGCCAACACATTAAAACAACAGGTTAATATTTGAAGTGGGATGGAGTAAAATAAGTCTTGGAGGCTGTCGCAGGAGGGAGTGGAAGTTTCAGAGAAAATTTATTAGAAAAGCCCTCCCACTGAGTCACAAGGTGGTTTCTAAGCTCCTTCTTAGAGAGGAGCCTGAATCCAATTGCAGCTGAATCCAGTCCTAGTCCCAGATTGTTAACAGTTTAAATCTACTGAATTGTAGAGGTGTGATTCAACCTTCGTAAAACTGTCTTGTAGGATGAAAGATGGCAAATCAAATATATTTATATAAAATGAATTATTTATTATGACAAATGATTATACAAAAAGATCCTAATCAGAATTATTTAATACACAGCATAGAAGGTAAAACTTCCTAGTATAGTATGGTATGCTATAGTATAATGCACTATATCAAAGCAGCTATATTAAAGAAATTACATTAAAGCTAGCAAAAAAAGAAAAAAAACCCCACCCATTTATCAAATAGATATTGACGTAACTCACCCATACCAATGACCATGGGCATATCTCTTTCACTCAGCCTCAAGGAGTAACCTCTCAAGGGAGAATCTCTGCACATACCCCAAGAAATGATATGTTAGAAGAACCTACCAGATGAAAGTGGACTGGACATTTATAAAGTAAGGTGATTGACTGCCAGTCATATGTCTCTAGTCCAGATGTGTCAACTTATCTGTCAAATCTTTGCCTCACTATCAGGATGTTAATTTTGCAGTTGATGTGTCAGACTGGTTTTAGCATAATTCAGCACCAAAAGCAGTATGTTACACTCTCTCTCAGTCCACCACTGTGGCCTTGCAAAAAGGCCATTGTTTGAGTTGCTTGACCACATTCCCACGGTGAAACATCCAGCAAGAGAGGCTTGTGCTTCACAGAGGAAAATGACCCTTTGAATGTACCTCTCTTCATATACTGCTTGTAGAGATTTGTTAAGTCCATTTTAGGTGGCTATAACTTATTGAGATACATCACACCCACTCACAAGCAGATCTATACCTGTTTGACTCAAAGACTCCTTTGTTCAGCCACAGATTCTTTCAGGCTACTGTTATGCTGGATTTTTTTTCTTTCTTTTTGAAGATTTAAAAAAAAAAAAAAAAAGTATTTATTAAAAGGCATAAAGTTTTCAAAACACTTAAATGCCTGCGTAAGTTTTCTGGCACCTAGAGAACCATGGATCTTCAGTACATCCAATTTCTTTGTCCACTCAATAGACGCTACAGAAAGTGTTTTTCTACTTCAGGTTTTCTCTTCATTGCCCCTCTCTAAAATGGAGAGCTTATTCCAGTGTTGGTATTTCTCTTACCCTTCCTTTGTTATTTGATAAACCTGAAACCTCAATGCCAAACCAAAAAAAAAAAATGTAACCAATAGTATAATCAAAAATTACCAACAAAAATATTTCACAGTTTTTATTCTTTACTTACCAATTAAGAACTTCTGTAAGAACTTAACTGATATGATTATTGTTGTGTTAATGTCTTTTTAGGGAAAATAATTATTTCATGTCATTTTGAGTCTATTCACTGTGAGATTCAACAACCGCAATATCATAAATGCATCGTTGCATGCTGGTTTTGGGTGATTTTTGATGTCTGTGGTTGTGTCAATTTCAGCAGAGAATCACAGAATCACAGAATGGGTAAGGCTCGAAGGGACCACAATGGGTCATCTGATTCAATCTCCTTGCTCAGCCAGGGTCATCCTAGAGCGCATGCTACAGGGTTATGTCCAGACAGTTATGAGTATTTCCAGTGAGGGAGACTCCACAATCTCTCTGGGCAATCTGTTCCACTGTGTAGTCACTCACACAGTAAAATAAATAAAAAATTTCCTCTTCTTGTGAAGCATATTCAAGTGTAACTTCCTGTGCATTTGTTTCTCTCCATTGCTTCTTGTCCTATTGCTCCTTCCCTTCACATACCTATAGACATTGTTGAGGTCCACTCTCAGTTGTCTCTTCCGGGGGCCAAACAGGCCCGATTCTCACAGCCTATACTTGTAAGAGAGATGCTTCAGTACTTTAATCATCTTTGTCACTTGTCACTGGATCTGCTTCAGGAGCTCCAGGTCTCAGTTGTACTGAGGAGCCCAGAACTAGACACAGAACTCCTGATATGGCCTCACCAGGCCTAAGCAGAGTGTCAGGATCACCTCCTGTGACCAAAATACTTTTCCTAATGCACCCCAGGATATCATTGGCCTTCTTGGCCACAAGGGCATAATGCTGGCTTATTTCTACTAGGATCCCCAGGTCCTTCTCCACAGAACTGCTTTCCAGCAGCTTCCAGCCTGTGATGGTGCCTGGGGTTGTTCCTGTCCAGGTGCAGGAATCTGCCTTTGCTTTTTTATATAACTTTCAGACAGTTGTTCTTCACTCATCTCTTCAGTTTGTCGAGGTCCTTCTGAAGGATTGCACAGCATTCTGGAATACCAGTCACTCCTCCCAGCTTTGTGTCCTCAGTGAACTTGTTAAGTCATTGACGAATAAGTTAAACAATATTAAACATTCAGCGATCCAGCGGTCTGGTGGGAATGCTCTCCGCTCCCCTGACACTCCACATGTTTGCCCTGGTCCCAGAGATATTGCAGGAAAGACCACACACACGCAGGGTAGGCAGGAAGCAAAAGAGGATTTTATTCCCAGAGTCTGGGTTTATATAGGGTTCAAAAGGGGAAGTGAGGTCATTACTTGGACCTCAGGTTTCAGAGCAGGTAGGAAAGGGTTAACAACAGACAGGGGACAGGGGAGAGGGGAGGCTTTTTTAGCTAACCAGTTTGACCAGTCCCTTGCATACTAATGAGGGCGTTTACCAGCATTTTGGGGACAAAGACAGCCAGGGAAAAACTCTATTTTAACTATGCCTTTTAAACATTATAGTGAGCTCTATAATATTCTGAGGCCTACGGCAACACGGTGACACCACAAGTGGCAGGCTTCCAGCTAGACCCTGTGCCACTAATTATGACCTTCTAGGATCTGGCATTCAGTCAGTTCTCAATACACCTCGCTGTCTACTAATCCAGTCCACACTTCCTAAGTTTGCCTATAAAGATGTTGTGAGATACAGTGTGGAAAGCCTTGTCGAAGTCAAGGCAGAAAACATCCACTGCTCTCTTCTCATCCAGGCAGTTATTTCATTGTAGAAGACAATCAAGTTGGTCAAGCATGGTTTACCTTTAGCAAATCCATGCTTACTACTTCTGGTCACCTTCTTGTCATCCATGTGGATAGTCATGGCCTCCAGAATGTGGCAGAATGAAGTGTTGGACTCCTGCTTGTGACTGACAGTAATTGCTTTAATTCTAACGATCCAGGGTTTATATACCATCAGGCTTCAGCTGGGATTGGTTAAGCTAGAAAGGCAGAATACTGCTGTAGGTCACATGTCCACACATATATTTGGGGCAGCTGCCAGGCACACACACACAGACCTTTGGAGTTTCAAGTTACCAATTCACACCCCGTGCATTGCAAATTGCACACTGAGAGCTTAGTTCCATCCCTGGCCAGTAAACAAAGGCTTTAGATAAAATAATACAAGGTCATCTCAACATTTCCCAGGCCTTCTTGTTTTATTTCTTTCTTGTTCTCATGGTGGCCTGCTACACAGAATTAGGCACTCTATCATCTTCCCAGGGATTGAGATGACTGGTAGTTCTCTGTGTACTCCTTCTTGCCCTTTGCATAGAGGGTTGTGAAGCACTGAAACAGGTTGCCCAGGGAAGTGGTTGGGTAACCGTAGCTGGAGTTATTTTAAAAAAAACCATGTAGACATGGCACTTAATTACATGGTTTAATAGTCAGCTTGACAGGGCTGGGTTAATGTTTGTACTCAGTGATCTTAAAGGTCTTTTCCAACCTAAAGTATTCTATGATTGTAATACAATTTACTTGCAACAGGCATCAAAGTCCACCAAGGTGCATAAAGATTTGCATGTAAAGTAATCCTTTCATACAAAGAAATGTGTGACCCTGTAATTCACTAGTTACCAAAGCTGTGCTATTCTTGGATGTAAATGTGCTTAGAGGATACAGATACACAATTACAGGTCTCTGTACATAATTTGAAATTTACTTTTTAGAAAACAATGTAAATACAGATATCACAGAATCTAACCCACAGCAAATCTCAAATTCCTTAAGAATACTTAGGAAAACTAGTGCATTTCAATAACCTTTTTTGAAACCATGTGGGGTTGATACATTGCAATGTATTACCTCGATTTCCATTTTAAACTTCTGTATGAGTTCCTTGGGATGGTGACTTTGCCTCCTTAGAACATGTTCCAGGGTCTTCTGGAGAGTTCAAATAACTATATAGTTACAAATTATCAACATATAATTCAGTAAATCTTATAAATTATAAATAGTCATTCTGTCAAACAGAAGTCCACATCTGTTGTTGTTGTTGGGACGGACTCCATAAAAAGCAGGCGAAAATCCCGAACAGATAAAAGTGAAAACTTTCTTTATTATATATATATCTTTTTTCACACAGCTACTTTTATATATTTCCTAAGTGTACATGCACTAACATTATTGGTGCACATTACACACAAACAATCATCTATTGGCCACAGTTTTAAACTACTGTTTCCTGTCTCTGTACAAACTCGTCCAGGTTTCTTCTGCTTCTCCTGAGTTCTCTCAGTCTCTGCAAGTTGTTTATCTTCACAGGTACACAACAACCTGGCCAAGGTCAAACTCCTCTTGCTCTGTCAAGGGATCTGCAGGCCCCCTGCAATTTCGCACACACATCCACCTTCCTTTCCCTGACTAAAAAAAACCCCACAATACAACCAGGCTTTGTGTTGCAGAATCATAGTAAAAGCAAACCAAATATTTGAAGAAAAGTTTTCTACCAGTCCCCTTAGAATAGCACAGTGTTTTAAATTTATGAGATGGATACTTTTAAGTTTTCTTAAAAAGGGGTTACTTCCTTCTAAATTCTGTGTTTGTTATTGCAATCAGTGCATGGCTGCCAAAGCTGGAGAGATTATGTGCATATCTAACTTGGACATGCACTGAGATATTTAGAGACAATATAGAAAAGACATCTATTTTCAAAACAAGAAAGATACTGAAGAAAAGATGAGCAGTGGGCTATAAATTTGGAAACCATGTGTTTAAAAGCCATGACCCAATGTTAGAATTCATACAGTAGTTCACTACAACACACATAATGGAAGAGGTGTCATGGACATGGCAGCAACACGAACCTAAATGCCTTTTACTGCTGTAATATTGTTTCTTATATTACAAAGTAAATTGGCTGAGGATAGTTAGGCTTCTGTGAATTCACAAGAGGATTTCTCACCTTTCCAGGCTACATAAAGACAATCTCTTCTAATCCAGCTGGGGATGTCCCCTGTCTGGATACAATCAAACACAATTTTCTCTGTTTCAACATATTCTAAAGCAGACTTTGCTTTACCAATATTTCTGAAAAGCTTCCCTGGCAGGTATGTCCTGTCATTAAAAAAAAAAAAAAAAAAAAGAGAGAGAAGTTTGTAGGGAATTTGCTGTAGAAAGGGTCAGAAGAAAAGATGTTGATGTAGCACATGGCTGTCAAATCAAATTCAGCTAAGCTGAAATGTTTTTCTGCTTTTTATAGATGATGTTTCCAAGTTACTCGATTTTTTTTCATAATATAAATGTAGATTCTACATTGATATTTTCCCGCCCATAACTACACATGAAAATTATAATAGCATCCTTTCTCTTTGTGAAAAGAGATTATTTTTCTATGTTACTTCAATATTTTTTCTATGTTATTTCTATCTTTATTAACTACTCAGCGTACCTTCTGTCATCCATAGGTTCATTTCCATAAAATACTTCATAGGACAAAATGTCAGCCTGAGCTTTATTAAAGGCTTCTTTCCTGTCAGCTCTTTCATCCTCATTCTTCCTGATAAGGTGACGGATGCATTGTTGTGCCGCAGGGACATCATAATATATAGTGTGAACCTACCATGGATCAAAAATTAGATCACATTTCCTGGTGCATCTGTTTGCAATTCATGCAGTTTGCATAACTGCAGGATAGAAAAACATGGGTTTTCTCTTAAAATAATGCCAATTAATGGTTGCTCAGGTTAGTGTAATCAGTTTTTTTTAGGCTGTACTTCAGTGGGTATTAATGTTTTTTTTAATTCCATGTGTTATTCTGAAAATCTTGCCTGTAAATCAATGTACACAAAATAGCATTTCGCAATTTTTAAGTATGTTACAATAATAAATGAACCTGCAATTTTTTTTTCTTACTGCACTGTTTAGAAAATCCATTAAATAAATCTTCATCTTTGCAGTAACTGTGTTCTTACCTTCTTGACAAGAGATTTCAAGAATATTAGGGTGGTCATTTGAGGTTTCATTGTCTTGTTGAATCTTCTTTCACTTTGTAGGAGCTCAGTGACTTCTGTCTCTCGTTTCTGCAAAGATTCTTGTATTTTTTGAATGATGCTGTATCCCTGACAAAGATATCCCTTTTCCATTGACCATTCAGTCTTCTCTTCGTTAGCTATCTGGGGGCAACAAAGATAACTCTTATACACTAAGCCAGGATCTAAATTTTCATTGCATTTGTATGAAATTAGCAAGACTTAATGAGCAAGATAGAACAAAAATGGTGAAAAGCAAAAGAAACGTTAAATAAGAAGGTCTGTTTGGTTCCAACATTCAGAGTATAGTTTTTATAATTCAAAGAAGTAGATATTTAAAAGATTTTTGTAGCAAAGTTTCCACTATCAAACATTATAAAGAAAGAAACAGAACCCTATCAGTGATTCCTGAACTAATGAATTGATTTTATTACTGTGATATTTTAATAATTCATCACAAAACTATCATTCTGCAGTCATGTATATATTTGCACACAATTTTTACTATCAGTTAGTCCCATGGTTGACTTCAGCTTTTGTTAGTCAGCCTGATTGCCTTTGAAATAGCTCCAATAGTCCCATAAACAACAAATTACATTTCCATTTTTGTGCTTACTTGTTCTGTTTTTAAAAGTAAAACCTCTGACACATCTGATTTTTTTCCTTCTTCCTTTTCAGATTTTGACTGAAGAATTTTTATCTGGAAATTCATGAGATCACACAATCTTTCCACATGTAGACGGATGTTGTGTATTTCCTGCAAAGCTGAATCAAAAACAATAGCCAACCAGGTAAGAACAACTTAAGCATTTCTAATCTGCAGTTTCCACACTACTGTCTATGCCAAATATCTCCCTTTAGAAATCTAGAATTTATCATGAACTAATAATTTTTAATAATCAATAATTCATTTCAATTTATTAAAACTCAAATAATTATAAAGGAGTCATGCTTTGTTGTGTTTTAAAATTCTAAACAGATGACTAAAAGTGCTAAAATAAACCTGCTGAAAAATTATGTTGAAGGTATATAAGCCAGTTGTGCTAAGGAGTTTGGAGTCATGACAGCTTCAACATTCTTTTATTATTCCATCTGCACACAGAGTATTGCAATGGAAAGGCTTATATTGACTTCAGTTGGTATGCCGCAAAAAAGCAAACAGGAAAGAAATTAGATCAAGAAACTACATCTGAAAAAAAAAACAAAAAACAAACAGACCAAAAAACAACTCACTGAGTGTATGCTGGGTATAAAGATAATCTAGATTTTTATGCAAATTTTCTAGAATCCAGACCTGCAAGGCAAGAAAAGAAGATAGTAGGAAATCAATACTCTACTATTTTTCATTCTATTTCCTCAGGGAGAATAGTCAACAACAGGTAAATAAAGTTGTTGCCACTTATAGGTACAACCTACACAAATGGGCTATTGAACTGTAATTGGCTGTTACTTGAAAAGAAAATACTGACATAAACCAGAGACTGCTCAGACTCCAGCGTTTTCACAAGACCCTGAACCAAGATGTATTATGCCTATATTTCCTAAAGCATTTGTCCACATTACTGGAGACAAAATGATTAGAGACAGACACAATAGACAATCCTGAAACATTTGAAGTGTTTTGAATAATAAAAGCTTTTGGAAACATTTATAAGACAGCCCTGAAATCTTACCAACATTATTTGGCCTAATAAAAAGTGTTCCTTTTTCCTACAGTCCTTAGAGCATTGTATCCTCATCACTTCTTATTCTTTATTTTAATACTTTTGCTACATTTCCTTTATATGGAATAATTAGGTTAAAGGACTTGTAAACGCCACGATTTTTCACAGTTTATCAATAAGGCATAAGGTATTATAGCAGTAGACATGGCTCAAAGTGTTTGAAAAGTGAAAACCTGAATTTTAAATACCGGTGCCATGCAAAATTTAAACAGAAGGTGGTGCCACATCGTTTGAAAAAGAAACCAATAATTTGCCTGAGTTCTTGATTCAGACACCCTCCTGAAATCTGCATCCAGTTTCATAAAAGCAAAAGAGAATCTGGCTCACAGACTCACCAACCCCACCACTCTCCACCACAAAGTTGGGTAGAATCTCCCTGAATGTGTCTTGGAGTAGTGCAATGAAAATTGGCTGTAACAAAGTGATGTTGATGATTTGCAAAATTACAGGATAACTTGACCATATTGAAGAGAATAGAACACTATGCAGAAATAACAAATATCAAACCATGCTCACAAATGCTACCCATGAAAAAACCCAACATATTTCCTTTTTTTTTTTTTTTTTTTATGCTTATAAAGTCATCTCAAATCTTTGGTAAACTGAGGCTGCATTATTACAAAAAAAAAAAAAAAAACAAACTTGGAAAACTTGAGGAACTTTAAGTAGATTTCCCTGAGAACTACCAAATGAGGTAGTATTGTTGCTATGTCAGTGAGGTGAAATGTAGAATTTCAATTGCTTTGATGATGAAATGTTGATGTTTAATGTCAATTGTTAAATAAAAAAGAACCTATGTGCTCTACTATGATTTTAAAAATCTACAAAAATACATGAAATGTGAAATGAAGGAAAGAAATCACAATCCAATAGTTTTTAATAGAAAGAATAATGTAGTAAGACAGATGTATGTCATTTTCATTACTGTATAAAAGGCGAAAAACTAGATGGATGCTCTGAAAAAGAAAAAAAAAAGAAGATGAGTGCACAACAGTTCAGCCTCAGCTGATTTAGATGTAGATACCTAAAGGCAGATAGTTGAACAGCACATGCTGGACGTAGTAACAAGAACACTGTCTGACTCCAAAAGGAAAAGATGACTTGCTTTGTTTACCTTTTCTTCCTCCCAGTTCTCTCTATGTTGTTTCATTTGGTGAAGAAGATCTTCCTTTTCTTGGATCAGTTGTCTGTTTCTTTCTCCCAGGCTCTGAAGACAGTAAAACAAGGCAAAAGGGATTACAATTTTGACACAATTTTTCAGAAAGGCCTACTGTTTGAGGTTTTTTTGTTCCACACATGTTGAAAGGTTGTAACATTTGGCCCAGACTGCAAAGACCTGGAGATCTTGCACAAAAATAATTAAAATTCTCCATTTTGTGATGAACACATGTAGCCAGAGGTAGTCTGATTCTAAAAACCCTCTCTAAAGATCTGAACACTCTGAACCTTTTCCTCAGTAGCAGAAAAGAAGGAGGAACAGGACAAACTTTAATATCTGTTTCACCAGAAAAGGAGCACTCATCCTGTATATTCCACAATGCATTTATTTGCATGAAAACAAAGCTATTTCTAATTGTATAAGCACAGTTAGGCCAAGCTATAAAAACTGGTTTGGTGGTATGCTGTGAAAGGCCTTACTTATCTCCAGAAGGAGGCAGACATAGTTTTGTATTGATTTTACACAGTCTGTGTCTTAACTCTCAGTCCATAAGAAGAAAACAATCTCTGTAACTACCTGCCATGCTTATCCCCATGTAAAATTTGTAATACTGGGCTACCTTAACTGTATTTTGCCAATGTATGTTGCTCCTGTTCATCAGCTCTTGGTAAGCTTCTAACTGGGACTTCAGACACTTCATTTTCTCCCCATAATGTTTCTTTACAGTAGTTATAGTCTGTTCCTGTATTACAAAATATTATTGAGAAAAATTAATAGTGAGTGAGAACAGAAAGCCAGGCATGATTGAAAAAATAGTTTCCACAACAGCTAATGTATGGTTCTCTTTATTCAATGTTTTTTATCTTCTGCATACATTTCTTATTGATCACAGGAGGTTTGTACTTTCATTCACTGCAGATTTTGAACAAAAATTACTGCTAAAGTAATTTATATTTTATGTAATTTTCTGCAGAAGTAAAACCCAAAGCCTTTCTCAGAGCAGACCAGAATGAATTCACACCAAGCATAACCAAGCAATTTTAAAGAAATTAAACTTATCTCAGAAAACAAAAGTCTGGAACTAGCATAAAAAGAATCCATACAGCAATTAAAATAAAAAATGTTCTGTGAAGAAAAATCATTACAGTTCTTGGGTTTGCATCAGTGCCAAAAGGCAATTGTCTCACGTTACGCATGTGTGCTCTTCCTGATTCTCTTGCCTAAGTCATCTGGAGTCAGTTGAAAGTGTGAGATGGGACTATGTCAGGGTTATGTTCCTACCGAAGCACAGAAATGCATTTACATGGGTATTACAATGCTTGTGCAGGTGTGACAACCTGAGAATAAGATTGTCCTGTTCCCTATGAAAGGGTTTCTAGCCTTTGTACATCACATACAGGAAACTCTCTTGACTTGACAGTCTGAAGAGTTTGTTCACTTCCCCTTGGAGGATATGGAGGAGTATCTGAATCTCTTCTGTCTGTACAATAGAAAAAAACTTTAATTGTGTGGAAAACATACATTTTCATAGGAGCCAAGTGCCCATTTTACTCTGGATCAGAAAAGGAGCATGATGTGACAATTAGATAAAGTAGTAGCTGCAAGAAAATATTCCAGAAATGATGTGGATAATTTCATCTTTGTGGAGAATTATTGACTAACAGAATGCAGAAACACTTCCCCTAAGGAAAGTGAGGTTTTGGAGTTATGGTCATAGGAATGGCACCTCTGGATCCTCATTGTAACCTTGCAGGATTTACAGGTGAAGACATTCTGATATTCTGTAATCTATATTGACCAAACATTGCAAGGCTAGGCAAAGGTAAGTACAAAGTAGAGGAAAGAGTATCCACAGAGGAAAAAGCCATAATAGCAATATAATTTGGCACAGTCCTTTACAATACAGTAATTCTTGAGAGACATAGCCTACATAAATGAAAATGTTCTAACCATGGTGTCAGTCATGAAAAGAAGATTTAATTTAAAAAAAAACTTTAGTAACAAATAAAATTTAGAAAAATCTCTGCCATTGTGCCAGACAAAAAGAAAAATTATACATCACAAAATTGTAAGAACAAATTATCTTGAAGATACACTGCCACTGTTTACAGTTACGTTAGAATGTTATGTGTAGGGAGACGTAATTGTGAATAAAGTAGGTTTTATCCCTCTGTGTCATTTTGATTAATGGTACAACACAACAGTGCTAAGGTTCCAGAATAATTACCTGGTTTTCTTTTGTTATCTGGTCTAGTTTTCTGATTATTTTCATGTGTTTGTTTTTCATTTGATGCATGTCTTTTACAATCTGTAGAGGATGAAAGAAATTATCAGCTCAGAGCACTAGCAACACTAGTTATAATGAACCATCAAAAAAATTTGAGGCACATTTTTCAAAATGACAGATACAGTGAAGAGTTTATTCTTGAAAATTGATAAAGGACTACAGGCCAAAACATTCAGACTTCAATAAGTAGAAAATATATTACACTATTGAATAAAAATCTGTACATGACTTGAAATGGAATTTCTTTTCCAGTCCTAGTATTGCATCTCCACTTCTTTTTACTGTAGTGATTGAAATTGAATATGGAAGACATAGTCATTATAAATACTCTAAAGTTTTTGAAAAAGCTTTATTATATGAAGTTTGTTACTGGGGGAAAAAAAAGGAAAGCAGTGCAGAAGACAGCATTTTTGCATTTAAGAGTTAGAAAATGCAAAATGGATGCAGAACACACACTTTATATTTTGCATTTCATTAAAATAATTTGAAATGCTGAAAAACTGCTATAACTTTAAGGTGTTCAATGGACTTTATTCATGACTAATGAAAACAGATATATACACAAAGGACTAACTAATTGACATTTTTTCTTTTTGAAGATGAGTCATTTAAGCTTAAAATTGCATCAGCATCCTTGGTTAATATGTTTTTTCATTTTGTTTCTAATCCAATTTGCAATAGTCAGAAAAGGAAAATTCTACTAGTTCCCATCCTAACTTCTGCTTTCCATTTCTTTTTTGACATA
This sequence comes from Premnoplex brunnescens, assembly GCA_035040995.1. Taxonomy (NCBI): domain Eukaryota; kingdom Metazoa; phylum Chordata; class Aves; order Passeriformes; family Furnariidae; genus Premnoplex; species Premnoplex brunnescens. The sequence goes on along the minus strand of JAWWLT010000092.1, from coordinate 4,212,857 downwards.
CTTTCTGGTAGGCGCAATGTCAAATTACATCTACAACACTGATCCTTGACTATCTTATATGAGGCTAACAGGTACTGCTGGGTCAATAACAGTGGTAATGAACATGGTTATATACAAATTATAAATAGTTACAACTGTTCCAGTTATTTCCTTATTCATTTAATATGCTTAATATGAAGTGTATTCTGCTGACAGTGAGCAGCTCAGCCAAAACAAAACTGAAAAAGAATAAAATATCAGATTATTTGTTGTGGCTAGTGCACTATATTTAAATAGTTGTGATTGTTAGCATGGATCTAGGATGACAAATAAAATCTCTGTGACTATTGATTTGGGACTGAAAAACCGCTACCATCTGACACTATCACAGTTCAAATGACATAAAGTAGCAAAACAGCAATGTGGTCTTGAAATACACTGTCCTATTTACCCCTCTTCAAAAGAACTACTGTAGAAGTAGATGGATTTTTAAAGAGACACAATTAAAAGGTTAAGACAAAGAAAATTCTCTTAGAGGAGAAGATTGAAAAGATTCAGATGGGTTTGTCTGTCTTATAAACCACAGAGCTCTGAGTCATCTTAATAATTTGCTTCAGGTATTTGAACTTGTTTCTTACAAGTTCTTCTTGTTGTTTCTTACAACAAGTTCTTGTTGTTTCTTACAAGTTGTTCCTGTTTCAGTAGTCTGCAGCCTGTACCAAAGAAGCCACCACTGAACTTCTTTGACTCATAATAAAAGAACAAGAGTAAAAGACCATAGTTAGAGAAATATGTAAAACA
>JAWWLT010000092.1:4197845-4208110 GCA_035040995.1 Premnoplex brunnescens | reverse complement strand
TTGGAAATGTTGTAAAGGAGCTGTGTGAAAGAATTAGGGGGATTATTATTATTAGAATTACAATAAAGAGGTTTGCACTTTCATCTGTTCGGGAGCTTCACCTGCTTTTTATCATCCGTCCCAACAATAACAGCAACGACACAGTGACATTCTAAAGTCATGTCTGAAATTAGCTATTGGAATGACACAGCTTGAAACTCTTACAAATGCTCTTTTCTCTTTCATTCCCTTCCACAAATTGAAATATAAAAAGATTGGCTGAGAATTTGCTTCAAGATCTAGACTTAAACCAAGACAGAATAAATTATCTTCATTAGAAATATAGCCTGGTGTCAGTAATGTTCTGAAAGTCAAATATGTGCTGTTGGCTCAGCCACACTACCTCTAAGCTAAGGGACAAGAGATTTCCCACTTTTGTGGCCTATCAAAGGTTTCCAGTCTGGTCTCAGGTGGTGCTCTCGGCTGCACATGTGTTATACTTGCAATTAGAGCAATTGGGTACTATAGTTTAGCTGCTGAAAGGAGTGATTCAGACCATCGTTTAAATGGGAGAACTTCACATCTTTTTCTCAGGCTGTGCATCAACAGGTTCTATCTTACTGTTTAAAAACTTTGGTGTATAATTAATAAAAGCCCACATATCCATTATAGTGGTGTCTTATGTTTTTTAATAGTTTTCTAAAAATAGGTGTGTGCAAACCTTTTCAAACAAAAAAGCCTGACATTAACTGGTTTGGTTTGGCTTTTAGCAGCAGGAGAAACAGAATTACACTTCTTCTTTTTCCAGAACCAGGATTGCGATAATGGGGGAATATTTTCTTCAGAATAGGAATACTGTTCCAAGCAAAAGTGAAAAAAACCCACTGAAACAGACCAAATCACACCCACAAAAAAATCCAGAAACAGAAATAAACCCACCAAATCATATATTATGAAAAAGTAATTCTTATTTCAGTGGTTAGTGGAGTTTTTTGTTATAAAACAAAACTAAAAAAAAAAAAAAGTCAATTCAAAGAAAAAAAAATACAAACAAACAACAAATACAAAAACTCAAACCAAATAATTCTGTTAATATGTGTAGTACAGACCACTATCCATCTGAGACAATTTAGAAAAGATTATCAGGCATGGGTTCTATCACACGTTACAGTAAAAGTAGGAAGTCACACTCTCCATTTAAGGAAGATGATCTAAAGAAAATCTCCATGGAGACAGATTGAAATCGATCATTTTATTCTTGTACAGTGTGTTCATGTTCTGTATGTGGCTAAGGAAAAAACAATGATATACCTTAGAGTTTTTATATGTTTGAGCTGGTTTTGATATAATATCTTAGTCCACAGTGTAAGATATTTCACATATAGTATTGCCAGCTACAGAATTAGTCTATTTAATGGCTTTTCAGATAAAAAAAATAATATCACTGTAGAAAATCTCAGTGTATTAGGAACTAAGAATCATCTCACAGATGTATAGGGTTGCTGCCCTGGACTTTCACTGTGCAGCAATTTCTAATGAATCATAGTATTTTAATGCTAACTGCAATACCAATGTTATATGCTAAGTGTCCTATAAGGTGCAAGTAAATAACTAAAACAGTCCTGTGCTTCCAAATCATATTGAACTTTCCTTGACTTCTAGTTACACTTAAAGCCAACCTAGACTAGGTCTGATACTAGGCTCTGAGAATTTCTATAAATCATTCACATATATAATAATTCAAATTGCAAATTTTGTTAAGTGTGCTACATGTTTGGGAACTTCAGATACACAAGGCACAGCTTATTTTACTAAGAGGTCTCCAGACATCAAAGAAAGGGTGCTATAAAAGGGTGGAGAAATCAGTTATGTTTGTATGATATCTTTCCTTAACACTGCAAACACAGCATTTAAGTCAATAATGTACACAGTTAAATATTCATGCATTTCACTATATGAGTATGATAAACTCCACATAGATTAATTTTTCTATGCAATAAAAGAGATATTTCAAGACTATGCCTGGGGAAAAAAAAAAAAAAAAAAGCAGCAATCTTTCTATCTATTTCTCTTTAATAACATTTAATATTGTGTGTCTGTTGTATGACTCTGTAAACCAAGGTATAAGACTCTACAACTTGCATCAACATGGCAAAATAGTGGAGGGACTCTTAGTATTCACATCAGTTTCTCATATCTTTTAATAACTTTGATTAGAAAGGCTGTTGGAGAGTAAACTTCTTTATTTCTCATGGTTACTGTTCTATCAATGCATAGATTATCTGCTATTCAATATTACCCATAGTGCAAGTGCATGCACTAGGCTTTCATTTAAAAACATCAATGAACTGAATGGAGCCTGTCCCACTCTCTGAGCTCTGATGCAAGACAAGGAATGGGAGTGTGAGAGAGAATTGGCAGGGTTTTGTGGGAGAATCCTTAAAGTGTGGTTCATTGGAAGCTGGAGTGAAAGAGAAGACCATTTCTTCTGTGTCTTGGGCAGATGTACATAGTGTTTCCTTCATTATGTGAAAAATGGAGATGAAACTTGATGTCATCCAATGTCCTAGACAAATGGGCATTGACAAAGGCCACATTGTAAGTATTTGTTGCTTACCAAAAAAAAGTTGTAATTTTTTATCACTGCTGCTGCTGCTGATCCCTCAAAGAAGCAGACAAGTAGCAATGTCGTTTCAATATTCAGTTTAGCTCAGTGGTTGGACTATGGGCCTTCTGGAACCTCAGCTCTTGCTTGTGATGAAATAGTGGCTTTCTTTGCTATTTACCTACTCTCTGGATGGTTTTAGAAGTCTGGTGCTTCTGCATCGACATTGTGTCACACTGAAATCAGCTGGTATGAAGATTCATACAAGAATACCTTTTATAGTTCCATCTTACCACCTGAAAGTGATTTAAGAATGAACTCAAGCAGAGTGTTAAAGATATAGGTTTGTTTATGTTGTTACAAGCTACAGCTCAGTTCTTTTCCAGATGGAAATAAATTATGCAAACATTTTCCTCTTACTCAGTCTAGTCAGACCACATTTTTATCTCTAAGATTCTCAGGTTACACTGCCTTAAGCAACAACTTTGCCCAATGGTATTGCCTAACAGAGCTGTCTCTCAAAGGTGTCATTCAACTTGTTATTCTTCAATTCTGGTGTGAAAGAAGCTAAAACAGTCAGTCAAGTTAGTTATTCTAATAGAGTATATTGGCAAGAAGAAGAGAATATATAGATAGAAGCTATCAGTTTGCAAATTGCTGATATGGAGCAAAACACCAATAAGCAACAGTTGACTTTCCAGCTTGCTACCACAGACAGCAAAGTTTTTCTTGCTGTATTTTCTGATCTTACCACTTTCCTCTTACAAATAAAAATAAAGACACATATTTCATACTATAAGCCACAGAAATGGTGGAGAAAAATATAGGAATCTCGATTTAACTTTTCTTGAAAAATTATATGTGTTTGTATGTCTGCTGATAGACACAGCTATTCCATTCATATTGCCTAGATCTGAAATTCCATGGAATTCCCAGTCTTAGCTCATTCATTAGTCAGCTGCCTGAGAATACAAATAGACCACAATGCCCCACTAATGGATTGCTATTCATCTCTAAATCAGATATGACAATTTAATGTTAATCTTTATTATTGCATTTAAATTTTAAGCATAATTCTTGAGAAGTATAGTTGACATCTGAGAAAAAATTGCTTTTATAAATATGTGTGGGGAGGCCTGAAATAGGTTCATTATTATGCAGTAAGAGAAGACTGTTCCCTCATGATTTAAGGACAGGATCTGCAGGTTGCCTAGAAAAATCTGCAAATATTCCTTATCTTTCCCTCACATCTCTTTTCGGTATCCTGCTCCTTAAGGTAGGACAAGGCAAACCATCCTGCTTTTTTATTATAGGCTTTACGTAACTGTTCATTTATTCTTTAATTACACATCCTTGAAAAGCATAGAATCTGGCCTTCTGCTTTCCCTTATCTCAACCCCTAAATGAATATTCAATAAAATTCTCAAACTATAAATGGCTGTAGATGCTGAATGCTTTAATTTTTGAGACCCCAACATTAGTTAATTACTAGCCCTCAAATATGGCCACATCAACGTTTGTTTAAAAAAAAAATGAAGTCTAAACACTCACAATAATATTTTGCAAGTGTTATTATATATAAAAAAATACTGTAAGAGTGAAGGTGCAATTTAAAGACAATTTTAAGATGTCATGGCTAGGATACTTGCTATCTCTGTGGAAAATCTAGTACAAACCCCACAATTCTTGGCAATACAATTTTTTTCTTTGATTTTGAATCATGATCTCTTCTTTGGGGCAAAATTCTCTGGTAAATTTATTTGCCTTGCATGTTTGAGTATTTTTTGGTGTTTGTTTTTGGGTTGTTTGTTTTGGGGGGGTTATTTTGTTTTGTTTGTTTTTTGTTTGGTTTGTTTGTTTTGGTTTATTTGTTTTGTTTTTCCCAGTAAACAGGAGTTAAGATTTCAGGGAAGAAATAAGTAGAAGGGACATGAGAATTTGAGCAAAGGTCTAAAGTTTTTAAAAAAATAAAATATTCCTAAATTAAAAAAAAATGGCAGAAAAGAAAGTAGAACTAACTTAACCTACTTTTAGTCACTTAATAGTTAGAATGGTTTATGTTTAAAGTCCAACTAAAACTCCCTCCCCTTACTTGTAAGTTCATTGCTTCCTGTCCTACAACCTAATTGATGACTTCTGAAGATTTCTGAACTCAGTCTTCTGAGAAAGAACTCAAGGTTCTTACATTATTAGATCACCAAACTTTTCAGTCTTTCACCAAAAGCCACATTCATCAGCCCTTTGATCATTCCCTTTTCTAATCTCTATTGCTCATCTTCTAACGTTGTATTTCTTGAAATGACAGGAGTGTCATGTCTGAAATACTCATTAACTTGTTGATCTGTGGAAAGTCAATCCTGTTTTTTCTAAAAATTCGCAAACTATTTGTGAAACCTGTAGTGACCTTATTCAGAAGAGCTTAATTTATCACACTTTACTAATGTTTATGAAGATATGTACACGAATTTCCAACTAGTCCCTAGCATTTGAACAGATATTTTCCTAGGTTAGCAAGACAGTGTTTGAAAAATAATTACCTTTACTTAAAACTATACTCATTCACTTGTGGTTATCTTTCTGCTATATAAACAACTTAGCTCTTTTACTATGCCTTTCATATCTGTGGGTTCTTTTTTCCCCTCACATTTTTTTACAACTGAGAAGCTGAAAACAGAGGGTTGTCCTCTTCATATTTTTCACTCAGCTTATATAATAGAGTAGTAGCCTGGCTCCAGCTTTTCACTATCAATAAGTATGTGGCATAACATATAACATAACATAGCATAGCATAGCATAAATGAACATTTTTGGGTTTTAACTAAATAAATATTATATCCCAAAAATTACCTTCATCCATGGTAATCAGTCTTTCTCAGGGCCAGTGTTTCCAGAGAGATGAGATTAGCTTCTGGTATTTTCTGAAAGCCTACCACACTCTGTACATAAATATTTAATCTACAAAAAAATGCAAGAGTTTCACTAGGCAACAAGATACCGGCAGGAAGTAAAATGGGAGACATGTATCAGGTTTCTTCTCACTGGTTCCTATGATGGGCAATGTTGGGTTCACCAGCAGATTAGAATTTACTAAATGAAGTTGAAAGCTGTAGGAAGAATAATTATAGCTGAAAAAAATAATACAGGCTGGTGTTATATATCTGAAAGCAAAAATACCCACACGGGGTATTTTAAAAGGGTTCCATTAGGTTGTTTTACAAACACCCATACTCCACTGTTTCAGTAGAAAGATTGTGAAATAGGACTCTCTTCCTACATTTCCAGTAGTGGTGAAACTGGTAGACATGTAAGTGGTGTTTTATGCAATTTCAGTCCTAATTTCATATAAACTGAGTTTACTGAATGGTTCCAGATGAAACTATTACCACATTAGGGCAAAGTTTGCTGTGCTTTTTATGATTGCTTCATGTAAGTGTATTGCCATTTCCCTTCTGTAATACCTTCTTTGTTAATTAAAGGTAAAAAGGTCACACTTTCATCATTGCCAACAACATTGTGCTGTGACTGGACTCAGCTGAGACAGGCAGGTTATTTTGAACTGTAAATCAAATATGCTGCTTTATTAGAATAACTCCAGGCACAAAACTTCTGATATATTCCTGTATTAATATGAACAATACAGCAGCAGAAACTGGGAGAAGCAAGCACTATTCATCAGCTGCAAAAGCAAATACAGAACAAAGTGTTCACAGGCTGGTGTGATTCACCAGGTGAGAACAGTGGCTCAGGATTTCTACCTCACTGCTATTGTTCTGCACCCCACCCTTATGTCAAAAAGCATTAAACCCAGGAACTTTCCTTTAGACTCTAATCCAAAAGGAAGGATTTTGGTATCACTAACTCAACAAGCAGTTTCACTGTGGGTTTATAGAACTCAGCTTCATTGTCAAAATTTGTACAACTAATGTACAGCTAATTTTATTTCAATTACTATTTTCTCTAGTCTGCTGTTTTAAATATGTTACAGCTTCACTGAAATGTAAAGAATAAAGCATGATATGAGGGCTAGATAAAGGGCTTCTCTGAGAAAATACTTTTCTTATAAGAAAGGAATTATTTTATGATTTTTCTTTTTATGATATTAAAAATATAAAGGGGCTCTTTTGCTTTCCTCTCTCTTTTCTTCTTACTATTGGAGGAAAAAAAGAATAAGGAAAAGAAGAGAAGAAAAAGAAATGAGAAATGAGAAAATCAACCATCTGAGAAACTGAGTGTATTTGATTTTAAATATTCAGAATCTTTTATTTTATTAAAAATAAAAAATGCATTTGACAAATTATGTTTCCAATTTTTTTTTTTACAGTAATAAATTGTGCATGGCTTATGATTAACACTGCAACTACTGCTGAAAAGAGAAACTGGCAAAAGAAACAGAAAAATAATTACTGGACTACAAAGCTATTTTAAGTTCCTACTTCAAGGGTTGTGTAGTAGTCCTAGTCTTGAGCTATAATATGACTGTGCTAGCTGTTAAACAAACACAATATAACAGATTGGTAGTGCCACAGATATCTTAAGGTCATTCCTTTTACTATTTTTTTCCCAGTTGATACTCTTGCTAATTTTACATTAAGAAGAATCTTAACCTGACAAACCTTCTTTATATTTTTACTTAAAATGCCCTTCAAAAAACCCCTACAGTTACACATTATGTCTTTTTTCTTAATTCAACATCATTGGGACTCACTATTCCATTCTTGTCTCTGGTATTTTGTTATGCATAATTTTGCATGAATAATTATGTGAAGATAAATTTTTAAGCCTAGGAATCTCATGTTCCTCTTTTCATATTCCCAGTTACTTTGATTCCCTTGAGAAACTTGTAGAAGCTCCAGGGATAAATAATTTATTGTAGCATAGAATCAGGACACATTTGAAATGTCACATCTGCACCTTTCTCCTTTGAGGAAACACAGATTCAAACCAAACTCTGAGTTACATATCTTTAGGCAGTTCTATAATGGGACAAATTACAACAAATACAAACATGCCTTGAGGTTTCTTCTCTTTGAAACAGAAACAAGCTTAAATTTTTTAAAATTTCTCATTAATAACTGTGACCTGCACCTTGTCACCTGCTGTGTTCTAATGGCATTTCGTCCCAAATAGCAATAGTCTTGAGGAAATCTAGGGTAAAACTGAAACAAACAGTTTTCTGGGGTTTTAGCTGGAAATGCAACAATGAATTCCTAGTCAACATTGCAATACAGAAGTCTGTAAGAAATGTCCTGAATACAAATTATTTTGCTGAAAGTCAACAATAAATTTATATTTAAATAGAGGAAAAAACCCCACATAAAATGAAGGAGATCAAAAAAGTGCATTTTTAATTGGAATACTTCAGTTTAGATTTTTTGCTATCAGTACTTTTATGAAGGTTTGAGGGAAAAGCCCATGAAGAATTTCATTTTCTTTTCTGAGATGAGACTATTGTAATGTTATATAGAAGTAAATCAGTTTTGCAATCACTACCTAATTGCGAATTAGTTCTGTCTCCTAATTTTGGTAGGTAAGCTATTGAGTGAAATAGTAACAGCAAAGCTGTTTCAAACAACTTTTTCCAATTACAAAATCCTCCTGCTGGTAATGTAAACAAGGTATTACAAGAACAAATGGAATGTACAGTTTCCTCCATTTTTTAGACTATTCTTACCACACCCTTAATGTAGACAATGAGCAAAACATGATTTACTATTATTCACTTGTTATGTGAATCCTGTATCTGCATGGTAAGTGGGACCCAGTACAGGGCTATGCCAATCTGAAAAAAATATCAGCTTGACTGAAGGGATTCAGAATCTTCAGGGTACGATACTTGCTCTTCACTGGAAATAAGGAGTAAGATATGTTTTATTATTTTAACCTGGATGTTTTTTGTCAATGGATCTGCTCACTGGTATATATTTCAACATACAGAAACTACCAAAGCAGCAGTTTGCTAAGGAGATATTTGTAGATATATATTTATAATTTGTGTTTATATATTTATAATATTAATTTTCTTTAAAAGAAAAAGAGACACACACGAAATGACCATTAGATGTAAAGATACTTTGAAGAATCAAATCAATTTCAAATAAATAGGGAATCGCCAGATGGCTAAATTTAACCTTCATATTGCAATGGCACCAGTGGTTTATCTGCTGATTAACTTTTTGCTAATTAGTGTCTCTTATTTCTTTGAAGTTACAACTGCATAATTGTGCAGGGTTCAGTCTCTTGTAAATCACATGACTGCTCACCTTGCTTCTTGGTCTTTCTGAAAGAGACTGCTCAGTTCCACTCCTTCTAAGATCGGTTGTGATACACCAGCACCTTTCCTAGTTTTTTGTTGGTGGTGGGATTTTTTGTTGGCTTTGTTTGTTTGTTTGAAGTTTTTATTGGTTTTGTTTTGGGGTTTTGTTTGGTTTTGTTTTTATTTTTTGTTTGTTTGTTTGTTTCACAACACTTTTCTTGTCAAGGGCACTGACCTTTACGCAGCATTAATATACAGTTCAATTGTGTAACACAAAACTCTGTGTTCTCTTCTCTTTAATGACACTTCTGTTATTATTTGCACCCTCTGATTAGCATTATACAGTTTATAGACAATAGAAAACTTATGCATTCCCAGTTTATCTTATCCCCTTAGTATTTTCCCCTGAATATGCACTGAGTTATCCCTTCCACAGTGATTTACTGTTTATGTCAGAGCATCATCATCATCTGAGCATCATCATACAGGTCTGTTTTGCTCTGCTGTGGTTTTGCAAAAATTTTTTTCATAGAGGCTTCCTAGAAAGTACAGATTTTCCACATATAAAGGGCTTTGGCACACAACCATAGCAGAATCAGAGTTTATGTCTGGAAGGCAGTCTGACAAGTTGAAAAGTTTGTGGAGGTGTTTCTCAGTTTGTGTCTGTAAGACCCGAGACTCTGACCTATGAGCTCATTGAAGGGGTTCTACTTTAAAATTATACAAGGCTCCAAAAATTCACCCACTAAATTTATGAGAAAAGCCTTTTAAAAAGTTCTTTTAAAACCTCAAGAGAAAGCACAAAGGAGAAATGCTGCATATTTTTTTTCAGGATATACTTTTACTGGTAAACTTTAGAAAATAAGGGAACTTGGCAAAAGTTTAAAGGGCAACATTCAACCAAAATAAACAATATCATAAAGCATTGACTTAGCATATGCTAACCTATGTTAACAGCTTAGCAAAATCCAACCCATCCTGTCTCAAGCTACTCAAAATATTAAGAAAGGAGATTAGGAGAAGTAAAGAAAGATGGAGAAAAAGAGAGAATTATAGCTACCAGCCCTAAATCCAGCACAGACCCAGCTACAGCAGTCCAGAAGATGGCAGGTTCTGAACAATATGGAGAGCACATGTTCCTGCTTTTATTTGCTTTGTCCCTGCTGTGCTCACACTCCACCACCCCCAGGCAGGACTTCTGGTCCACTGCTTGTTCTGGAGCTCCAGGTCAGGGTGAGGGACAGTGTTCCTGGTGTGCCAGCCAGTCTGGGGCTGGGTTAGGGGCTTTGGGGTGTGCTGTGGGGCAGTGCTCCCAGGCTGCCCAGGGAGACTCCAAGGGGCTGTGTTATGAGACAGGGCATTACCTCACCTTTCTGTAATTCAAGCTGTACCTTCGGGGGGGGGGGCGGGGGGGGGGGGGGGGGGGGG
>JAWWLT010000092.1:4171645-4184865 GCA_035040995.1 Premnoplex brunnescens | reverse complement strand
CAGTCTACCTCTGCTACTTTAGCAAAAGCCTCTACAATTATTTCTATTAACTCTCTCAGTGCCAGTTCCTTATATCACATATGTCCACAGTTTCCACTCCAAACACTATATCCTTCATGCAATAAATGGATTAATTCAAACTTTATCCAGATAAGCAACTCAGTCATAATTTTAAGAAGAATATAGCATTAGCTTCTACTGAAAAACAATCAGCCTATTTTGAGTCTTCTCATGGAGTAAATGGCTGAATATAGCTGACCTGCAATGTGTGAAAACACTCCTGAATATTTACTGAAAATCCCTGATGCTTTGATTAACATGAAGGTGTCAAATTAGAAACCTGACATATGGCTTCATAATTCTTTCTAGCAGCTAAATTTATGATGTAGGCTGAGATTCATCAGAGGTCAGACTAGCTTTTTGGACTGTAGCTGAACAGCAGCTACATTGTTACCACTCATATAGCTTAGTGTATTTCTTACTTTTCCTGGCACAGAGTCTGGAAGAATCTTTGAAAAAAGTTCTGAAAAGCCACTTAGAAGATGTTGCTGTGGCTTTGCTCAAAACTCCAACTCAGTTTGATGCTGAAGAATTAAGAGCCTCTATGAAGGTAAGGAAAAATCTTCAGGGGAAAACTTTCTTAAAGGGTATAAGTAATTATCAGGGCCAGTAAGTTACATTGGACTTCAATTTCAAAGCTTGTATATTGTTTTTATTTAAGATAATCTTGTAAAATAAATCTGTACTGGTAATTCAGGTTATGGAGCAAGACAGTAATCTTTGCTGAACTTCAGAATTGAAGGAGTTTCTTTTGTGAGAATGAACTCTCTCTGCCTTCTGAAAACTATTTGCTAATGTAGTGACAGAGAGCCACGGTGGTTACATGCATGTTTACATAAGAGAAAAATGAAAGAGAATATGGTATTTTTCTTCATAGATTTTACCTTCCTGTCTTTTATGTGCCCTGTTAGGTCCCTTGAACACTTCTTTTATGTACCAGTATATTAAATGTGATAAAAATTTAATTCCAAAAGAGCTGAAATAACAATATTGTATGGAAGCACAGTGTTTTTAATTTCTATTTCTTATTCCACGGGGTGCCTTCAAAGCCAAGTAAATGATTTTCATCTAATTTGTTATAACTTTTAAGTTTGCTCTATTGAATAATATTTCTAAAAATTCAATCACTTTTATTAGGGGCTTGGAACTGATGAAAATACCTTAACTGAGATTTTGGTCTCAAGAAACAACAAAGAGATCAAAGAAGCCAACAGATACTACAAAGAAGGTAATCCAGAGCAAGAAAGAAGTACTAATAATACAGCTGTGTAGCAGATGCATTTGAGTCACAGCCTCAGTTCTTAGTATGAGAGGCTGAGAATTTTATAGGAGGCAAATGAAGCTTCACAAAAATTTGAAGGCGTTGTGGGGGAGGGAGGTCATGTTGACTTTTCTTACCTAAGTAGTTCCCAATACAAAAGAAAAAGGAACATCATCACTGCCAGAACTGTGGGTGTCTCATAGAATGAGTCACACATTTAGATGCTTTCTAGGATGCATGTAAAAGTCCGCTGCTTTTCTTCCCTTGTAACTAAACCTTAGCCGACATTTTAAGATACCACTAGGCTTGATAACAAAGTTTATTGAGTTAGAAACACAGGCAATGTTAGCAGTAGGAGCAACCAGTGAACTACAGGAGGAATATATTTGAAGAAAATACTAAAATGTTATGTGGCATTGGTCATATATGTCAAGTTCACTGTGTTGTCTAATTAAATCACATTTTCAGAGATTATGAGCCAACCTTTCTGAGACATCTCCATTCAAAAAAATCTCAGAAACCCAAATTAATAGCTTTATTTTTCAGAAGAGTTTTGTGATTGAGTTCAGTACTGATAAGAACAGCCAGAGATAAGAATGAAAATAAAAAGTGGCTCAGAAAAAAGCTTTTGCATTTCACAAGCAGAGTCCAAGACAATGCTGCCTAAAAGACCTTAGAGAAGGATATCTTTCATCAGATTTTGGGTTTAACTTCTAATTTCACAGCACATCTCAGGATTTATAGGACACCTTACAAATACATTCCTTCACTAGAAGCTGAATGAGAGAAAGTAAGATAACTGCTTTTCTAGTGGGCATATTTAAGTGGGGAACTAAGGAAAGACTGACAAATATCCTAGAATGGTTTGGAAAGGACCTTTAAATGTTTTCTGATCAACATAGATGGTAACTTCAAAACAAAAAACAATTTGATTTCAGTGCTGAAGAGAGATCTGACACAAGACATTATTTCTGACACATCTGGTGACTTTCAGAAGGTTTTGGTTGCTCTAGCCAAGGTATGCTGTGCTTAAGCATTTTGCGTGACATAATCTGTAGCGAAAAAATCAATATAAAGACATTTTAGAGACATATACAATAAATAAAGATTTGGGTAATATTTTTTTCTTTGCCTGGCTTTTTATTTCATAGTCTAGACCAGTTACAATTTTTCTTAAACAAACTATAATGAGATTTTATCTAAAATATATTTTAAAAATTATTGTTTATTGTAAAACATATTTATGGTTTATCAGTTATACTTCTAAGACTTCTTTTGTGCTCTCTTTAAGCACTTGAAAAAAAGCAATAGGCATAATGTCATGTCAATTGACTAGAAATAGAAAAAGAAGAAATACTTACAATTAGAGAAATAAACCTTTTGTCCTGCTGTTAAGGTATGTTTCCAGTATTTAGATAATGGGTCAAGGGTAGGGAGTTAACAAGTGGAAAAAGTTGGGTGTTTTTTGTGGGTTTTTTTTTTGTTTTAAATTTATGGTAAAAATCTGAGTTTAATACTGGAACTTCCCAATAAAAATGCATAAATATTTAATTTTTGAGTACATGTATATGAACCTTGTACATGCACACAGGATTATTTTTTGATATGCACCCATGTGCATGGTTTGGATTTTCAGTTTTCACTTTCAAATCAACTTGAAAGAACTTTATTGAATGATTATCAGGGAGCAGATCACAGTTTCTAAGCCTGCAATTTCACATCAAGAGAGAACACTTCCTGTGGATTTTTATGTAGGTCTTCAGAAATAAGGTGCTGATGGCCTTAGAAGTGTGAAATCTAATTGATTACAAATAAAACAGCTTTATTCACAGAATGATTGACATAACTACCTATTTCTAATTACATATTGATATGAGAATGGTTCTGCAGAACTCTAAAATGTTGAGCTTTAGTGAACTGAATGAATGTTAGTACCAGTGAAATTTTGTTTATTTCTTTATGTAGGCTGACCGATGTGAAGATCCTCATGTGAATGATGAGCTTTCTGACAATGATGCCAGGGTAAGATCATACTTGGCACTCTGCAGAACTTCTTCTGACTTCCTGGAGATTACACCGCCTGTGTGTGTTCTGCCTGAATCCTACACGTTGCAGACCAAATAGAGAATGTTATACAGCAATCTTTTCTGAGGGTAATGAAGTAATTATGAAGTAATACTTAATTTACATGAAGTTCATGTAAGCTTCATTAACAGGAGGAAATTAGATCTTCATTCTAATATCTAGCTTCAAAAATGTTTCTGCAAGGCTTCTTCCAATTCATGTAAAGTGTGCAGACCATTTGAAATACACATCAACAAGTGGAGGAATTAGACCAAATCTTCCTTCTGTTTATAACGCGGTTCTTGAATTGAGGGACAACGGTGTACTCATCTATGTGCATACCTAGCTAGCATACCTTGACCAGTGTGAACTTTGCAGTTTGTTAGCAATAGCTATTGCTTTGCAATGATGGACCTTTCAAGATTATTGGGTAGACCTCACAGTCATTTTCTTAATAATTCTAAAATAAATGTAAGTTCTTATTAGTGGGACTATTTTTTGTTAAGATCTTGGCAAAACTTAGCAGTTTTTCCTTAGTTTTCACCTATAAATCTGACATTATGGTTGCAATTTAAATGCAGATAGATTTTAAAGTGATTCTTTAAAAATCCTGCTGAAAAAAGTCATTGAAAAATAGTGCTTTTATTCCTGCTACATAAAGAGTTTAGTTCTGTCACCAGCCCTAGAACTGAAAGTAAATTTATATTCTGTCTAAGATCAAGTTCAGTACTATTTGTCTTGATGCAGTGTGTTGTTGAATCTTTTCATGCTGTGTGGAGATCTTTAATAACTACTTTTAGGCAGGTTTGAGGAGGTGAGGAAAATGAAGGAGACTGGTTTGTTTCTTACTTTTCTGGAAGTTACAGTCACTTCTGGAAAGACAAGGAGTATTTGGTGCATAGGCTTCTCCTGCACATTGGACCAGTTAATAGGCAGAGTTAATTCTGTTAGTCTTAGGAAAGCCTACCGGTCCTAAACTCCCATGGTGACTGCTATCATATCATGATAACTGAAAAATAACTTAATTCAAAAATGTAGTATATCCAGGAGAGGTAGATGGTGATTGTAAATTGTCTGAAAATATGCTTTCTAGCTGCATAGTGTTCTCTATGTACTATTACAAGTGAAGTATAAAGTATTACTTAACAGAGCTAGAGTTAGCCTGAGGCAGGGTAGAGTTTTATTATGGATTGTGTCAAGGGCTGGAGTTCATTGCTGACAAGCAATGATACTCAGAAGTTCAGTATTCCTCTTTGAGTTTTATTATTCTGATGTTCACTTTGCTACTTTCTTTACTTTATGACAGGCCTTGTATGAAGCAGGAGAGAAAAGGAAAGGAACAGATATCAATGTGTTTATTAATGTTCTTACTACAAGAAGCTACCCACACCTTCGAAGTGGTATGTTGAATGAAACTTTGTGCTTCACTGGAATGGTTTTTGCACATGGCATGCTCATAAATTCAGAGGGGATATAGATTATCAAGATGTGACTCTCTCTGCTAAAAAGGTCTTTGTAGTTGGAAGCATGCTTGCTAGCTAAGGGTGCAGTTGGCTGTTCTTTCCATGGTAGACATGAGCAATATCATTTATGTTGCTAACAAAACTATTACCATGGAGTCTCAAATGTCTAGTGATCACAATGCAAAGCAATCAGTGTGGCAGAGGTTCTGAACGTGCCCCAACATAGTTTTGCTCCTCAGTCAGTTTGTCCTAGATAGAGAGCTATCACACAATGCCACACTGACCACCTCAATGGGAACATGCACCCTTCCATCCTGACAAAGTCCCCTTCTGTATGCTGACTCCACCACTCCATGCAGTAACACTGCTCTTTAACACTGTGCCGACTGAAGAAAATGAGAAAGATGACCTACAAACAGTGCTCTTCTGCAGCAATTGGGACAGAATAAGGCAGAGGCAATGCAGGGAGTATACTGTATTTTCATTGCTATTCACTGTGTTTTCTTCCCTTTTTCAGTCTTTCAGAAGTACCGCAAATACAGCAAGCATGACATGAACAAGGTACTGGATTTGGAGCTGAAAGGTGACATTGAGAACTGCCTCACTGCCCTTGGTAGGTGCTTTTGTGGATTGCAACATGCTATTTGTACTGACTGTATGAAAATTTAACTTTTATTTCTGCCATACTTGCACTGATCAGAGAGTCTTCTGGACTTACCCCACTTCATTGAGAAACTTCTTAAATTTAAAAAAAAATCTAATCCAATTGTAGTGATTTAATTGGCTCATCTAAAAGTAAAGCTGATGAATGAGTAGAAATACCTCATCTGATATGTGAAGAGGTCTTTTAAGGAGAACAGATGAGTTGTCAACATAGAAAGACCTTTATAACGAGTCAATGTGCCATAAAGGATCTGTCAGAACAAGCACAATTTCTACAAAAGTCCAATAGTTTTAGACCTGTCTTCAACCAAACCCACTCTTCTCCAAGCTTCATGAAAAGACATATGATTATTAAAAATATAACAAATTTCCTTCTGTGGTTTTGTTCAATAAAATATTCATATAAAGTTAATGACTGTTCTTCATGAACAATAAAGTGAGACAGGAGCTCTTTCTTAATAGTGGACCAGGGCTGGAATCAGAAGCCATCTTGTTCTCAGGTTTTATATCACAGCATATTTTTTATCAAGCATATTTTGAATAAAAGAATGATTCCCATCAGATCCCTCCTAATATCAGAAGTGAAAGGCAAGTACTTACGATAACATGGTTTGCAAAACATCAGATCATAACCTCCAGCTTTGCTGTAAAAGACATAAATGCTTTCACCTTTTTCTTCTTGGGAACTGCAACACCTTCCTTAATTTTGTGGCAGTAAACTAGGGAGAACAATCTTGTCTTTATTGTAACTATTCTCCCCTGACTGAATTGCTTTCTGAACAGGCAGAGGAAAGAAACTGCTCCTCCTATATTTTCAAGGCAGGTAACAAACAATTATATAAATAGGATGTGCTGGTAAGAACAATGAGACTGTTTTCACACCATTCTCTTGCCAGACTTTTGTCTTTTATTACTTGTTATACGTACAGCAGAAGTGACATTATCTCACTGCTTCATTACAGTGAAGTGTGCCACAAGCAAGCCATCTTTCTTTGCTGAAAAACTCCATTTGGCGATGAAGGTAACCTAAAGAAAGAACTTCTCTTTGTAAACATGAGCTGCTTTGTAAGCTGAAAAATAACAAGCTATCAGATCTCTTTAAGTCGCTTGTGTGACAGAGAAGGACTGAGGAAGACAATTCAGTGTATTTTGCTTACTCCTACTGTTCCTTCCTTGGAAACCTAAGTCTTTCCATAGGAGGAGTTGTCTGTCTGCTGCAGTGTGTTCAGGAAGACATCTGCCCATCCACACAAATCTTTCACTGTCAACAGTAACAGATAGCTGACTGGAATTTTTCTTACTTAATGGAACCAAAAAATATGAGTGAAAAGGAAATAGAAGAACATTTACAGAACAAGAACCTTGTGAAAGCCTTTGATGAGGCATTCGTGATCCTTCTGGCAGATTTAGAACCCAGATTGAGAGAGGCACCTGGAGATAATGAAACAGTCTAGTATGCAGATATTGTCATAACTCCTGTGACTTGTTTAGAGGGTAGGTGAAAAATTGAGTGAAACAGTATGAAAATACAAATTACTGCACTATTAAAAAAATAATGAAAAAAGACAGTGAAATCTATGTTGTCTCTGGTGTCTAGCAAGCACTATTAAGGAGATGTTCTTTTTAGGAAACAGATAAAAGAAATGTGTAAAGAAAAATTCAGGGTGGAGGTAGCCTGCTAGAAGTGAATTGTGTTCATAGGGAACAGAAGGAAGATATGAGAGGTCCTTGTGATTAGAGGTCCTTTGTGTTCACCCACAAAGAAGTCTAATGTCTTAGCACATAGAACTCTATTAAAGATGTTTCAATGGCATAAGTAGCATCATTCTTTCCCTCCCCCTCCTGCACTTTTTTTTTTCCCTTCTTTTTCTTCTAACAGGGTGTTGGGACACGGCATAAAGACCTCATCAGAATCATGGTTTCACGCCATGAAGTTGATATGAATGAGATCAAAGCCTATTACAAGAGGCTGTATGGCACCTCTCTCCGCCAAGCCATTATGGTAGGTTTTCTCTCAGGTGACATATGAAATACAAAACAACCAGATGATTTTTGAAGTCCAGTAAAGATTTGTTAACTCTTCTACTCTTCAGTCACCAGTTCATCCTGGGTATCTCATTGTAGCTGAGTAAGTCATGTTTCCAAAGGTCTGCATGCTGGTAGAACTAATTCCTTTTCTGGGTCAAGGCTTTTGCCAAAAAAGCTATAGTAATTTGTTAGTAATGATACATATCTCAGGATATAATTTTACAACAGAAGCTAAGAGCTGAACGGTGCTTAGAGTATCCCCAAGTTTCTGTACTTAGGCAGAAATAAAGTACCTTGGCAGGAGAGTGGAAATGATTGCCCTGACAGCTCTGTGGGAGATATTTGACAAAACTGGCTATTGGTTTTTAACATCTGATGTACTCCTGCAAAAGCATGTCAACTTTTATTAATACTTATTTGGCCTGCTTTCCAGGTGACCAAAGTAAATGAGTTAAAATAACAAAATTAATTTCTCAAAAGAGACTGACTACCTAATGTATTTTCTGGAAAATTTAACCAGTTAGGGACTTAAGAAAGCTAAACTTGAAGAAAGCTAGAACATCTAGCTAATGGTGTAGAAAAAAAGAAGTCTTGATTGGAGTAGAAAGGTACCCCCTACATGTATCCCTACACGCCTATTGGATTTATATTGGTGTCTGTTGCTTTTTCAGTTAGGTGCCAAAGGTGATTTTTGTTCTTCCCTCATGAGTGTGTGTGATCTTCAATTTGGTATGCAATTACATCAACTCATCATGTTCCAAAGTGGTCATTACATCCAAATGTCTTGATGCATAGCTTGGCTACACCAAACAGTTCATATGTCTCTGAAAAGTAGATTCAAAGATTCAAATTAAAGATAACAAAGCATGTAATAATTACACTGCATATTTAATGCATATTATCCATTTTTACTAAGCTGAATAAGCAATCTCATTGTGAATAGAGTATTGCTGTACTAATAGCCTTTGTTTGAGATATTCCTAGACACCATGTGTATAGTGTTTTAATATTAACAAACATTGGACATCTCTGGTCAAAGAAGAAATTTTCACTTTAGAAAAGAAAAGCTTAAGCTCCTATATGAAAAGAAATCTTCTGTTTCTTTAATTTATGCAATTAAACCTCTTGGCCTTCGTACCTCTGTACCATTCTGGAAATGCATGTTTATTTCTAGGTACTACAAGTAATTTGGTTGCGGCTCAGTCTGTGATTAACACATGTTATCAAGTGATTATTTAGGTGAAGTGCTGATGTTTGGTGCATGTATGTTGAATGCTTACTGAAATTTATTTCACTTAAGACAATTATTCTAACAATTTTGGGGGTTTTGTGCTTGAATTGACAGGATGAACTCAAAGGGGATTATGAAAACATCCTGGTGGCTTTATGTGGAAGTGATAACTAAGTTTTATGATCCTGAAATGCACTCAAGCCTAGTTGCAGAAGGTCTTTGTATTTGCCTGTCTATATAAAAGACAGGGTTTGCATAGTGAGGTTTCTGTGGAATGCTACTTAGTCCCTATGTTGCAAACCTGTAACCCAAAATGTATTTTTTTCAGTATCCTTATTCTGAATGGCATTAATATCTCTTGTTATCATTTATCAAAAGTCAAAGAATGCCTGCCAGTTTCTATTTGCTTGATTATTTGTGAAAATGGTAAAGTTTTCATTTATTCATTTATTCTAAGTAAATGAACTTTTAAAAATAAAATTAACCCATGTGGAACTTCGTATGTCCTTTGTTACTATTTTGCATTTAATTTCAAGTGAGATAAAAATCAGTAAATAACTTAATCAAAAAATAATGTAACAATATCAGACAGTATTCCCGAGTTTGTACTTTTCCATTTCACTTCAACTAGGGTTTATGTAAGCCAGATAGAAGAAAAACACTTAAGAATAACCTTTTAAAAAAATTAACAGTATAAAAAAGCCAATGGTTTATCTGTCTTGATCTTTCTCATTTAAATTGCCAAGTAAATAAATCTGTTGTGTTTTGTACACTGGGCATAAAAAAAAAAAAAAAAGGAAAAAAGAGAGAAAAAAGTTGAAAAATTCTTCATAGCTCATTGTGAGATGTGGGAAACTGCACCAGGCCTGTGGATTTCTTGACAGAGCAAGAAGAATTTGACCTTGGCCAGGTTGTTGTGCACCTGTAAAGATAAACAACTTCCAATGAGTGAGGGAACTCAGGAGAAGCAGAAGATAAGAAACTTGGATGAGTTTGTACAGAGACGGTAGTTTGTAACTGTGGCCAATAGGTGATTCTTTGTGTGTAATGAGAACCAATAATGTTAGTGCACATACACTTAGGAACTATATAAAAGTAGCTGTGTGAAAAAGTAAGGGGGAGGGAAGTTTCACTTTTATTTGTTCGGGATCTTCGCCTGCTTTTTATCGAGTCCGTCCCAACAACGACAGTGAGAGACTGAAATGTTCACAGTCAAGGACTCAAACAATCTGCCATTTGCAGAAGCAGCAGATGCTTTACTGAGGCCAGTTTTTCACCCCCCAGCCAAAAGGGAGGAGGAGAAGTTCTGCGTATGTGGTGGCAAAACCTCTGATCTGCCTAGAAACAGCTCAGATACAGAGAGGGTGATCATCCGCAACCAGAGGATGACTATGAGAAATTGAACTTGCTTAGCAACAAGCTGTTTTTTAAGCCAGATAAAAGAAAAGACAAATAAGGAGCAGATCCCAGGAGGTGGGATAATGGTTTTTATCATGCCATTGTACTCCCTCGCACAATTAGCTCAGTTTTTAACACCCTCCCTGAGGGAGGTATCAGGACATTCACAGGTAGGCCTGAAGATATTGCTCCCTTCTGATGGGGCATAACTGGCTCAACTACAATAGCATAAGAAGTAGTGGTCATGTCTTTGAAGGGATCATAAACCATCCAACCCCCCTGAAGTGCCCCCAGACTCATTTCTGGGGCTTTCCACCACTGGACTCTGCATGATCCACATGTTGCATCAAACAGAGTAAAACTACTGCCCAAGGGGAGGTACCTGGACGTTCTCACCTGAACCTGAACATGTATGAACCAATTGAATTCTGTGTGGTGTAGGCTTCCCCCACCTCCGATTAATTAAGACTGCAGCCATCACTTCAAACAGTGCACATCTAAATTGTAACAACCAAGTCTTATCCCTGGATCCACAGGTGGGAATCTCTTTCCTCTCCACTATCTACTCTTACTCTTTCATTCTTTCTTTTCCTTAGATTTTTTTCTTAAGTTTTATCTTCATGCTTTTATATTGTTGCATTTCTACAGATACTAACTAAATCTGCTACATACCTCTTTTCTATGTTTATAAACTCTGGTGCCTCAGTGTCATTTCACTCTAATCCACTCCAAGGGATTTAGTAAGAAGAACCTCAGCCTCAATAACCCTGTCTCAGGGACAGGTTGTAACACCCATGTAGAACTGTTATATTTTTCATTATAAGCTGTGTAAGTTTTTCATATTATTGCTGAAGTGAAAAAACTACTTATCACTACCTCTATTTTGGACAGAGTTCATCCTTGGACATACTGTCCTGATTGTGCCAGATGCTATACAAACGAGTTAATTGTAGCTGTCAGGTACAATATTGGAATTAAACATTACTTTTTTTGGGTACTTCACTACATGCAAACACTGTTGATCTTTGGTATGGTGGCCTCTGATTAGTCATTTTAACAACCAATCCTTTACTACTGGGAAATCATCTTTGTTAAGGGGCCTTAAACATTGCAAGCCCTCTTCACTTCATATTGGTATCATCAAGGACAACAGAATTAGGTTTCTGGAAAAGCAGAAGTCTTCTTTTAGAAGAAAAATTAGCACTGCTAGAGCTGGAGAGAAAATTCACATGTCCCTTCCGTAGGGCTTAGTTTTGATCTGCCCCAATTATTTTCCAAAATCTATAGTTCTCACTCTACACACTCCGCAATTTATTTCATGAGTGTTCCTCATTCTCCTCATAGGGTAAGTGGAAGAGAGAGAGAAGGTTATGAAACAAAAACAAGGTAGTCATGAATTAAAAGAGAAAAAGAAACAAAGAGATGCATGCACAGAGATCATGAATTGAAGGATCTGTTTGATCAAATGACAAGCTTCAGGGAAAACCAAACCAAACCATCTTGTACATTTTGAGTGTTGCATTAGCAAAAAGTTATTTTCCTCAGAGGCAGGTGTCAGAAGAATGCAATTCTGCAATCCTTCAATCTATATAGAGTTGGAAAAGTTGATTGTCATTGTAAGAAAAGTCTTAAGTTTCCTGAATGTGAAATGAGGATGGTATCTTGATTCTTTATCAGAATCCCCTAGCTTCTTCTCACTTAAAAAAATGTATAGAAGGCAATGATTAGATGCAGCTGTAGTTTCCTTTTAAATTTGTTGTGATAATCATATGTGTTTTGATTGTACACATATGGATATATATATATAAATATAGAACCATCAAGGTTGGAAGAGGCCCACAAGATAATCCAGTCCAACAGTCCACCAAGCACCACCACTGTAATAACCCCTGTAACCCACTAAGCCATATCACCCAGTGCCAGATCCAGATCCAGATCCAGATGCCATATCTTGAACACCTCCACGGATGGTGACTACTGGAGAACTTATTCCAGTGCCTGACCACCCTAAGAGGGAATTTTTTTTCCTAATATCTAATCTGAATCTCCCCTATCCTAGCTCAAAGTCACTTCCTGTTGTCCTCTCACTGAAGACATGGTAGAAGAAACTGGGTCTAACCTCACCACAACCTCCTTTCAGATAAAGAGTGATGAGGCCCCCATGAGCCTCCTCTTTTTGAGACTAAACGAATCTAGGTCATTCAAGCCATTCCTCATAAGACATGTTTTCTAGACCCTTCCATGAGCCTTGTTGCTCTTTCCCTGGCCATGCTCCAGCACCCCAATGTCCTTTCTTAAGTGAGGGGCCCAGAACTGAACACAGCACTTGAGGTGCAGCCTCACTAGTGCCAAACACAGGAGGACAATCCCTTCCCTAGTCCTACTGGCTACAGTATTCTTCATACAGGCCAAGATGCCATTGGCCTTCTTGGCCACCTGGGCACACTTTTGGCTCATGCCCAGCTGTCTATCAAACAGCATGCCAAGTCTCTTTCTGAGAAACAGCTCTCAAAACATTCCTCCCCAAACCTGTAGCGTTGCATGGGTTTGCTGCAACCCAAATAGAAACCTGGCACTTTGCCTTGTTGAACCTCTTGCAGCTGTTCTCAGCCCATTGGTCGAGTCTGTCCGGGTCTCTCTGCAGAGCCCTCCTACCCTTGAACAGATGGACACTGCCACCTAGCTGCAAACTTACTGAGGGTGTACTCAATTCACATGTCATGGCCACCAAAAATGATGTACCAGCCCCAAAACTGAACTATGAGAAACACCACTAGTGATTGGTATGTATGGCATACATACTGTAATAACCTCTTTGACATAGGTAACAACCAAATACAATTTAAGAAACTTCAATGAATGGATGCTATCTGTATTGCTTTCTGGACCCTTAGAGAAATGGGTCATAACTAACTAGCAATCAATAGACTATTAGGCCTAGTAGTGAAACTCTTGTTTCAACGTTTCAGTCCTTGTGTTGCAAATATGCCAGTATAGAAGTAGTTATGCTAAGGTCTAAGTTGTGCAACTAGGCCCGAGGAGGGGTAATTTG
>JAWWLT010000092.1:4159862-4171545 GCA_035040995.1 Premnoplex brunnescens | reverse complement strand
TCTATGCAAGTATACCCTTGTAAAAAGGTATATAAGCTGTTTCTGAAAATGGCTCGTTGGAATCCTGATTTGGGATGTTGATCCCCAGGTTCCCGGGCCCCGAATAAAGCACCGCATAAACTGACACTCTGTTAGTTTGTGTTTCTGTGTTTCGGGCAACACTTGTGAAATTGAGAGGTGCTGCAGTTACACAAAGGGAAAGAATCTGATTTCACTATCATAAGAAAGAATATTTTCAAGAGGTATATCCACCAAAAGTAAATTAAAAAATGTATAGCAGGTTTTTAAAATGACTTCCAGTTAAAGCTGAAGCAATGTTTGGAATTAAATTTATTTGAAGGAGGTTTTTTTTTTGGCTGAGTTCAAGGTGTAAGCAGCACCAGGTTCTTTGTGAGAGCCCAGCCCAACTATTCAAAATGTGAAAAATTGATGACCTAGAATTTTCGAATTTTCAGTTAATCATGCTATTAACAAAAAAAAAAAAAAAAAAAAAAAAAAGCTTTTCAGGACCATACAACAGAGGAAATTATTACATTGCTGCATTATAAGTGGCTCTTCTAATTTTAAGACATTTCAGTGTATTTTAAAGTATTGTATGTATGTATCTTTGCTAGAGGCTAGAGTAGTTGCATTTTGATTGTATTCTATTTGTGTCTACTTCTACAAATGCTTCTTGTTTTGAAGAGGTAGGATTTGGTCTGTGTAATGGTGTATCAACAAGAAGTCACAGTTTTACTACTGCAGCAAGCTAGCTAAATCCACCTAGGCATGCATTCTTGCCTGACAGGCACACATTTCTGTATGGTGAGGGAACTACTTCCATACATATTTTCTAAATAAAAAAAAAAGAAGCTTTTAAAAAAAAAATAATTCTTCTCATATGGCTACTTAGCAAGTGTTTTCAATGTTATGTATGTTGTATTTATTACAATTTGTCATTTCCATGGGAAATATGCAACCAACTATTACAGTCCAGAAATTTTTGTACTGCAAAACATAGGACTGAGGTTAACACTTGTGAAGCAGAGTGATTGCACCATCTATTTACTGCCAGAAGGCCCCTTGATGATCTGAGTGGAGGTGAGGGATGTCTCTAAAGTTAAAAAAAAGAATGGTTTTCAGTTATGCTAACACCCTAGTGGAAAGTTGATTTCCTGGCATTAAGAAAGGGCAATCCTTGTCCTAAAGGACAATGCTGCACAGTAAAGGTGAAAGACAAAGAATTAAATGGACCAGTACAAGAGTCTTTCTTTTCTATGTAAATTAATAGAAGCACCAGCAGCAACATGCAAGTGAAGGTCTAAGTAGTCTGACTCTAGTCAGGATATTGTTAAGAAAAATTGAGTTACCACAGAAGACAAGCAAGGAAAGGTTGTTTGGGTCTTGTGTGCACTTACCTTTTGCATCAAAGGACAAAATGTCACTGCAAGTGAGTTTGAAATTTAAGTCCCTAAGGACTCTGTTCAACAGCATGCTTTTCTCTGTGCTGAGCTGCAGGCATGGAATAAGCCCATGGATTTTTACCAAGGAAGGATGTTTACAGATTTTCTGCAGCTGTTTTCCCAATCAACATTAGAAATTAAGCACCAGTATTAGGAAAAATAAGAGATGAAAAATAATAAAAAGAAAGGTATTTTCAAGTCTTTCTCTAAACTTATGTCAAAATCAAACACAAAGTCTACCACAACAAAGTTATACCAAAAAGAACTGTTTGGTGCTTACTCAGGCTCTCCAAAGGAAGGTTTGCTTGGGCATAGTCAGAGTGCAGGAATTTTCACCACTATTTTAGTGAAACATAATTAATATAGTATGAATTTTTAAATTATGTTTATGAATTTTATAATACCTCTTCTGAACTGGAGAAAGCATTTTCATAGCAGCCTACAAAAATAAAGAAGCCTTTAATCAAGTGTGAATATGGGATAGGAGTAAAGTAGCGTGTCATGTTTTAAAGAGAGTCAGATATGATATTACTGAAAAGTCATATAATGGAGTTTGAGTAGGGTGAGGATTATTGCATTCAGAGTTGTGAGGAATGGCAACCCACTCACTTAGCAGGAATGGCCATCCAGCCACTTAAAACTGATGAAAAGGAGGTAAGTGATGAAATCAAGAGGAAAGGAAACGTCAGTAAATATGTTACAAAAAAGGTCATAGTGAAATTCATGAGAAGGGCTTCCTTGCCTTATGGTAAGTTGGGCGGGAAGAGCACCACGGGGTCACAGGAAAAGCAATAAGATTGAACTATGGGTTTTTTTCATCACTATACACTTGTAGTCTATAAGCAGAAAAGTAGTGTGAGGTCACAGCTTCAAAGTAACCATGTAAATGAAAGAATCACCCTGAATCTTCACCAGGAAAATCTTTCTTTAGGTATGTTGATTTTGAAATCGATTAGAAAGTATTGGACAACTATTCCTTCAAATAGCACTAATCCTTTCACTACTGTTTGATAAAATGCACTAGAAATGCTACATTTGTCACATTTAAGTTATTATTACTTTCTGATCAACCATCTGCACGTGTTGAACAGATTCTTCCGGTTGTATTTAACTGTAAATGCTTTTCTGACCCTTTTCGCTTTGCCCTGACTAAACAAATAATGAGTTTGCAAGACGCAAGTACAAGGCAGACGGAGTTTCCAAATGGTGTATCAAACAATTTGAGCTTTAGTGCCACCTCGTGACTAAGTTGAGAACAAGGACAAGGAATTACGACAGAAATTCAGTCTCGAACAGACGAAGGTTTTATCCTCACACTGTTTTCCAGTCCGTAGGAGTAAAGAGGGATAAAGTAGTTCAGAATATTATGGAAAATTTTTATTATTTTTTTCCCCACTCCAGAATACTTTTATTTTTTTTCTCCATGGGACTCTGGTTTCAAAAGGAACAAATAAGGAAGAAGAACTAGCTGATGTATTCTCACAAGGAGATGCAAAGAGGGGTTTCTCAGAGCACTGAAACAGCAAGACAGGCAATTGTAGAATATGAAAAAAAACCCCAAACAAACTGAACACATCACCAAAAAACCACCCTAAAACTGTAGCAAATATGTTTGATTGCTTACAGAAAACCTTGTACTTGAAAGAAGGACTCTTTCATCATGTACATGGTCTGTCTTTATTATTCAATAGATTGAAAAAATAAGGTTGAACGTCTAATAGACACCATGGTAGAAGATACTATGGCAGGGTGATACAGCTAAACAGCTCTGTATGTTTACCTAACATAAAGATAAAACTACGTAAATTATTTTTTTTTAAATTAGCCTGGCTTTTCATCTCCATGTCATCAATTGCTCAATGTCATCAATTGCTTAGGGCTTTTATTATATGCCAAATTTTGTTCAAATCATTTATATGACAGACAAAAAGTTCTTTAAAAATCTGGGCTTTAGTTTTTAGTGTCTTGTTACAACCTATTGAAGTACCTCCTTTATTCAGGTGGATCAAATATGGAAAAGCTAAACACACTGTTTCTAAAGAATTCAGATTTACAAAAGTGGTGGCAAATTATCACAGCTGGAGAAGGTGCAAATTTACCATATTTAGTATAATTTTCCATGCTATTTTTTACAATCAATGAATCACAATATTTCTTGATTGGTCTCAATAAAGAAGGGCAGAAATTAAGTCTCATATATTCTTTGACTGTGGTATGCAGAGCTTTACATTACATTTTCATTGTGACACTAATATAGGTTTCCTGAGCAGTTGCAGCAAATTAGTATTGTATGATATGCATTTCTTTGACTAGCAATAATAAGCTACCTGTGCAAATAAATTTATTCCCATCATTTCAAACTCTACTTAGTCCTTCTTTCCTCTCCACATTAAAGGATCATGGGTCATTTATAAAAATATGCCATTTGATTTTTCCAAATAGGTAATGAATGTAGTTTGATGTATGAAGAGAATTATTTAATTTCTTACTGTTCAGTTTTATCCATTTTGAAATTCAACAGTTTCTTCTTCTACCACCTCTTGTTATATTCTAGCTTATGCTAGATCTGGGCTGCTAAACTATTGACAAATTTCTTAGAAGCTTCTTGGAAGGTTATGTCAGGCTTCAAGAAGCCCAATTGAATTTAAAGTTTCTTCTGCTATTTCTGGCTTTTTACAGCAAAGCACTTCACTTTTTGTGGAGTCATGCATGTTTAATTATAAGGAACATTAGGAAATTTTTCATATACTTTTTCTATGTTTCACATTTCAACTAGTATGAATTTATTGACAAATAAATATTCTTGATTTCTGAATTGGTAATATTATTTCTATGCTTGTTTATTCCAAATAATAACTGGATATGAATAAATACCATACATTGTTTATTATTCCTGCAAACACTATGCAGTTCTTCAGAAAAACTGGAGGGTTTGTGTGGGTTTTTTTTTGTTGCATAGTCTGAAATTATCATGTGCCACTGTCTGAAATATGTCAAGTTTGACTGTAATTGATTGAGATGAATGCTTCCAGAGTGTCTGAAAAACAGGATAATTGATATTAAGAAAAACTGAAGATCTTGTTGTTCTGTGGTACACCTATGAGGTCCAGAAACAATACTGTAATTAAGTGTTTCTATCAAACTCAAATATGAACCTGTGGTCAGTTACGTGAAGTTGCTTAATCCTACTCCACAAAGTGTAAATCTAAGAATTTGGAATTTATAACGTCAAGTTCATTTCATCTATATGTGCAATTAGCCTACTAATAAGGAAAATACACAAAGGCTGTATATGAAACTCTTACAAATAAACAACTAAAAAATTGCAATGACAAAGAGCCCCCAGTCTTCGTAGATTAATTTGCACAAGACTAGCTGGAAAAAAAAGAAGAAAGTACCTTCAGTGAAACATAAATACTGTTACATAGCTCTACATTGGAGAAAATATTTTCTTCTCTCTCAAATGCAGATTACATGATGATTTTCTGAGGTACAGTTTGCCTGTACAGAAATTGTCCATACTACCTCAGAACACTAGATGTAGCTGTTGACACTTGAAGGAGAAAGGGCACATACACCCCAACACACACCCACACTTGCCCCCTTGTGCTTCCTCACCTTCCCCAGCTGCTTATTTGTTGTTTTGTGGGTGTGGTGTTCTAGAATTTTTATTTTTTTTTTAAAGCAAATTTTCATATTGTAGCTTTCCTTAAAATACTAGGTGGTTCCTTTCACAGTCTCTGAATTTGTCAGTTCCTCTTCCATTAGACATGATACAAAAATGTAGAATGTAAAATGTAAACACGACATGACTGTTCATTAATTACTTATAATGATGTTTGACAATAAGTTAGTGTATATGCTTCCACCAACTGGCCTGATATTGAAACTAGAGTTTTGCAGATTCCTCTTGCAGCATTGATGCATTTTGCATAGGTGGGACATGGCAGTAATCCAGTCAGCTGCAATTGCCACAATACCAGATGGATCCCTATAAATAGAAGTCCTGTAGTAATCTGTCTAGATTATTGAATTCAGTGACCACTTGCCAATATATCAGGGAATGTTTGCAGAAATGAATCAAAATATATTATGAGGTTTTAATTTCAGTTACATCTAGAAATCTTCTGTATCCAGTTCTATCATGGGAAACGCATTTTGAAGGTTAACCAACTTTCTATACTGCTGTTTAAAAGTTGTTTTCCAGTTACTTTTGCATAGCAATATGCAAAATAGTTTTGACAGTGGCACTCTGTAAAATTTTACTGGAATAGTTTCATTAACAAAAGACAATGTGAAAGAAATTAATTCTTTTATCAATAAAAATAAGGTATACATGTAAGAATATATAAAAGTTTTTGTCTTATTTTCCTCTGCAAGTTAAGACAATTATATTTACAGGAATATGTGTTTGCATTTAGCTGCTTTTCAAAAGTATAATTGTTTCTGCTCTTCTCCTCTTCCCTCTCTTTCCCCTTTTCTCATATTTAGGGTGGCTGGAGCCACTGGAAAATCTGGATCTTAAAGGTAAGAGCCGCATTGCAAAATGTGTACTCAGATCAAAGAAAGTGAGCAGAAACTACCACAGCAATGTTTGTCAAGCAAAAACTGCGATTCAGGGTAGAAAAAGTAGTTTTTTGCTTGTGTTTCTCACATCGTACCTAATCTGTGCTTCATAATAGGGGTCTGCTTTTCTTGAGTCATGAACTCTGTTCTACCCCTCAGACATGCAGCCAAACAATGCTCGTTTGTATGTTTACGGTACAGAGGGTCATGATAACAAGCTCTCTGTGTTAATACCATTTTTGTATAGTCATCAGAACAATTTACGGTCTACAGTGGCTGATTTTCAAATTTCCACCAGATATTTGGAAATGCAAACAAAACAAATCAACACAATTTACAAGTTCCAGCAATAACTCAGTAACTTGATATAAAAAAGGAAAAGAAACCAAATGTTGAAACCAACATCATCCATTTTACAGTAATTGAACCTCTATTTTAAACAACTCTATCCAAATGTTTTTCCTTTTTTTGGGAGGTGGTTTTTGAGGATTTTTTAATAATTTGTATGGGGTTTTTATTCTTTGCTGTTCTTGCTTGTTTGTGCTTTTTGTTTTGCTTTGTGTATTTGGGGTTTTTTGGTTGGTTTTTTTTTTGGCCCTTTTTTGTTTGTTTGTTTGTGTTTTTTCTTTGGTTGGTTGGTTTTGGGGTTTTTTTTTAGTTTTGTTTTTGTGGTTTTATTCCCTGAATTTAGGAGAAATCATTTAAAAATTAAAGAATCTGAAATTGTCAGGTATTATAAAGCTAATTTTGAAACTGAATTGCTTGCTGCCACACAAAGGTGCTCAGTTAGAAAAGAATTGCAAATACAGTGCATTACTAACACTCTTGATTTGTTTAAATTGTCTGCTCTCACTTTGACTACTGACTAAAGATGACTTCTTTTAGGTTGCTGTGGCTACAATTAATTGGTTGTTCCAGTTCAAAACAGATATTGCACTGCACTTAAAGTACTTAAAAGTGGAAAAAGTCTGATTATGGCTGAAGGCCTGCTCTGTCCCTTGCTATTTTTCTGGTCCTTGGACTGCTGGAATAGGTGACCCTTTTCTTCATGACACCTGCAATGTACATTAGGAATCCCAGTTGCATATATGTATGTATTTATGTATATATATATTTTTATATATATATATAGCACTCATTGTCACTGCTTAGGACTGCTGGTGGAAAAAAGCAGAAAGCAGGTAGTGTGATCTCTTTACAACTGCCACAGCTTAATAGAAGGGCAGTAACATCCAGCATTAGTGTTTCAATAGCCTATTGAGGATGTTGTGGAACGCATCAAAGTGATTTGGTCTAAAAGTTACATGTGCCTGATCCACTGTGGTGAGCCTGACTCCTGAAAAAAACCTTGTGAGATCCAGGTCAGTATAAATGCTTTCAATCTGGAGTACCAAATGGAAATATGAGAACAGTCCAAGTTAAAAAAGCAGTTATAAATGACAAACCTAGACTAGCCTTTTCAATAACTTGGACAAGAGCTCTCCTTGTTATAGTCTCGAGTAGCCTGTGGCCACATACATTCTCTTTGGTTAGACTTAATGATCTTCAGGTACATGAAAAGCCTTTTAGACCCTGGAAATTTTTGAACGCCTAACAAGACAAAAAGAAATAGTACAAGCCCAAGGCTACTGGTTTGCAGCATGGACTTGTCTGCTGGTACACATAGACTTGATGATGTTTTAAGCAAAATAAAAATTAGTTGTTTTCTTCATATATGATATTTTACAAATATTATTATCCTTCATCAGACTGAAATTACCATGGTCACTTAAGTAAGTATTTTTCAAGAATATATTTCACATTACAGTTCATAATTTACTTTGAAATAGACAGATACAACAAAAAAGCAGAAAAATGTGCACAGCTACACAGTATCAATATGACTTAATAACACATCTAAGCACATACTCATATGCAGTAGTTGTCCATTTTCTGTGAATTACAGATTGCATCCACAAAATCATTATCAATCATCATTTAACATAAGAATGCCCTTAGAGTTCCCCAGCAGATGTCTTGCCAGCTGATTGACTCCCATAGTCTGTGCTTTAAAACATCTCACAGTATTAATTATGAAGCCATTCAGAATGTTGTTTGTTTTGTGATGTAGAAAGTGCAATTGCTTTAATTTTACTAAAAATATTCATGAATGCATGAGGACACAACTCAAATCCAGAAGTACAGAAGAGTGACACTATGCGTTTTGTAGCACTGCTGAGGACTGATGCTGAGGCCAATACCACCAGTTAAGTGCAGTGGCTGAGAAGAGCCCAGAATGGTTGTTGATATGACTTTTACCTTCTTATTCCCTTTACTTTTTCAAACAGGTTTCTAATTCTACTGACAGTTTTAGACCACAACCTGAAGCAACTTCCAAAGTAGGGGCTGAGTTTTCACACTTCTTTTGGACTCATGAGAAATCTTCCTTACTCCGCCTTTCACTCCTACAGTGCCCAGCCTTTACAATGGAATTCACACTCCTTTCAGGACACCATCTTCATAGAAATTGTGAAAAAGTTAAAGAGCTAATTTCTGTTGTGCACATACACCCCAGAGACAACAGCTGTCTAATTTTCTAATGGAATGTATGTTTTGTCACTGAAGAAATATGACCACTCCTATAATTCATTTGGCAGGTGCTAATGAATAAGGAAGATGTTTCAAATTCATTTTCACTTAATCCTGTAAGAATCTTAACTGTATGGCCTTTTAGCAAGAGAAACAACAAATGAATAAAAATATGATACTGAATATTATTGCTTATGAAATATTTATCATGAAACTTGATTTCTCTTTTCAGAAAAACAACAATTAAAAAATGACATAAGGGAATGACTGCTGGGAAGGGATCTCTGTCATTCTACAACTTTCCTGCATTCTTGAAGGTAAGGTTAAGGCAAATGGATGCCAATAAAGCCCATAGAAAATATGTAGCTAACATAATTACTGGCATTGTGAGGAAGGTATGTTGCTTTGTTTGGGTGTGTTCTGGATATGCAATACTCCTCACTATGCACCCTAAAAAGATAAGCAAGTCACATCTTTTTTTAGGTAATCCATCTTTTTGCCAAATTTTACATTGAAGTGAGAAAATCAGTGTAATTACTTGTAATATGTATTCATATATTGTTTGCAACATATTGGTAAATAAGCATATGCTCCTACACATTATAGGATATTTAATAATTGACAATCCACTGGAAGGAAAATGAAAAAAAAAGACTACTTATCTCAGGTTTTCTCATCATCTCAAATTACTATTCTGCTCTTTCAAGGTAACTGCTTTTTCTAATCCAATGGCAAGTCATAATAGTTATTAATTTGCAAGGAATAACCACCAGAGAAGTCTCCACTGTCATGTCTGTAGATGAAACAGCCAACTTTGTTTTAAAAGCTGAAATTCAAAGTTCTATTCCTGCTTCCTCTGAGCTTGCTGACATCAACAGAATTGCATTTGTGTAACTCTGATGTTACTCAAAAAGCACTAGACTCCACACTCTCATCTGTGGTGATTTGTAGTTTATTTGGTTATTAGCCTTCTGTAGGGTGCTTAGGGGAACACTGTACAATGATGTCCTGCATTATGACTAGACTGCTACCTTCAAAAGCATAAAAGTGAGAGTACTGGAAGCAAAAGAAATACCAGACTGTGCAGAAGCTGTTATCAGTGTAATATAACAGGCAGTAACAGGTAAGTCTATCAC
This sequence comes from Premnoplex brunnescens, assembly GCA_035040995.1. Lineage (NCBI taxonomy): Eukaryota > Metazoa > Chordata > Aves > Passeriformes > Furnariidae > Premnoplex > Premnoplex brunnescens. Next base: position 4,161,833 of record JAWWLT010000092.1, on the reverse strand, counting down.
TACCACATTGTTTTCGGACACAGCTGCAGAAATATTTGCTAACTAGGGGAGCATCAGGTTGCAATGTGACAATAAGGGGCAGTGAGGAGGAGTGGGAAGTTGTGTCTTTTTTTCAGGTGCCTAGGTAGAAAGTCCTTGTTCACATCTCCTTGGAGGCAAGGCTGTCCTTTTTCCTTTTTTTTTTTTTTCTTTTTTTATTCAGCTTTCATAATGATATAAAATAAACAAAGACATTAGTAGTTAGTAGTTAGCACCCAAAAATCTATTGTAACACCCTGAGAACCTTTTCCCAACATTCTTGACATAGGGAAAATGTTAGCATTCTGCATAAAGTGACAAGACAACAAATAATCACAGCAACAAAGAATTACTGTGCTACTCCTGTGTATCAAATTGGAATCCTGGCTGCTCTAAGAGACAGTCTAATCAGCAAGGAAAAAAAAGTGGCCTGAGGTCAGCCTCACTGAATGACAGTTTGGCAGAAAAGACATTTCGGCATCTTCCTTCCATTTCCTGCAGTTGATTGTAATAGCTGTTGATTGTAATGGTAGTTTAAGCCATCTTATATTACAGGAATTGTCAAAATGTGTATGGTACAAAGACACATAGGTTTACAAAAATATTCATTAGAAGTTGCAACTAATGCAATCCATAGCCTTTCTAAATACTGGATGGAAGCCATCTCTTAAAACACTTTTCCCCTTATTTCTGCATTTCTCTATCTTTTGCTAAGCTATTACAGTCATTATTTGCTTTGTACTGTTTCATCTGAGGACCATTGTGTGGGTAGCCAGATTGTTCCTGGTAGGAGTAAAGACTGTCATAACCTAGGAGCAAATTCTCCTGCTGTTATGTAAATAACATTTAACAAAGCTTATGCAAGAGACATTTTTGGCCTCCAGATGACACATCATTACAAAAGAAGCATTTGAATATTGCTGCTTTTTGTATGGTCACTTCCAGGATGCTGCTTTTTCAGCTGAAATTTTATATTATTTTATAGCTGAGACAAAATACTAAAAAGCAATTAAAAATTTATATTGCTTCTTCTTCTTCATGTCTTGTTTCTATTGCTGTTTTCTTCTCTTTCTCCCCCTGCTAGTACAATGGAGAAAGTTATCCTTTACCTTCACTTGTCCCTAGCATGTAGTATATGGTTCTCATGGTACCACACATTTCTTAAGTTTGTATTCCTGACTATGATGGTGCAATCAGCCTGAAAGTTTATGATGCCCTTGGACCACAATTTACTATTGTAGACTTTTCACATATTTTTTATAGATAAAGTTGAAAAATGGTCTAGCTTTTGGACAATTGATATTCTCAGCCTGCTCCTGAATGCACCTTTTTAGCCTATTCAATATCTACATATGTGTTTTAAAAGTGTGTTTTTGACTTCTGGCCGTCACTTTATTCAAATTATTGGTCTTGTAAAAGTTTAAAATGTACATCATGGTGAAGAGAAATAAAGTTAAATTGAAGATCCTTTAGCCATAAGGAGTTTATCTGTTAGATATAAGTCACGGGGAAAAGTACATTAATGAAAAAATATTGGCATCAAATATATCAGTCATATACTTTAATGGATCTTGTTAGGACTCATATAAAAATTTGCAGACTAATCCTGTTCTAATTGCCTCTGCTTTCATTTAAACAGTCCACAGTTGAGGAGAGTTAGTATGGCCACAGAATGACTCTAGTCAATATAAAACATGGAACTGTTGTAACAGCAGCTGTCTGCAAATTTGGTAAACATGGTTTCAGTATAATTCTTCAAGACTGAGGTTTTACTAAGGAGTACTTTCCAGCGGTCTGGTGGGAATGCTCTCCGCTCCCCTGCCACTCCACGTGTTCGCCGTGATCCCAGAGATGTTGCAGGAAAGACCACACACAGGCAGGGTAGACAGGAAGCAAAGAGGATTTTATTCCCAGAGTCTGGGTATATATAGGGTTCAAAAGGGGAAGTGAGGT
>JAWWLT010000092.1:4128382-4140009 GCA_035040995.1 Premnoplex brunnescens | reverse complement strand
TGAGTATGGAGTGCCCCAGGTACACCAGTCATGAGCTCCTGATGCAGCTTGCCACCAACTGACAGCCCGCCAGCCCTCCTGGAAGCCCTGGAAGACATCTAGGATGGCTAGAACCCATAGTCATGGACTAAATGAATTCAACAGACATCTTGGAGGGATGCCCATTGATTATGGAAATGATACCTGTGCTTGTGTGTGTATATATATGAAAATATATATGTATATATGTATGTATGTAGTTGGAAAGTGTACAATTCGGCCATGATATATATTGTATAGTGTAAGGGGTGTAAAATGTCCTGGTTCTGTCCAGGACAGGGTTATTCTTTGTGGTAGCCAGGAGGGGGCATGGCTAGGACATGGAGGTTATTCTATACCACCTCACATCCTTGCTCAGAGTCTCTTCCAGAGAGAAAGGCTCCCTTCCCTGACCCTGGGTCAGTGTAGCATGGCAGAAAGACTGGTTGATTATTATCTGTTGTTGAGAGGTTTCTGTATGAATCGTTCATGTCTTGTACTCACTGTCATTAATGTGGTTGCTGTTACTGTTCCTTTCCTTATCTCATTGTTTCCAGTAAATAGTTCCTATCTCAACTGACAGTCTTTACCTTTTTGCCTCCAATTCTTCTCTCCAGCCTGCCAGAGGAGAAGCAGGAGAAGAGGGGAGGGAGTGAGTGGCATATGGTTTGTAGAGTCTCGGAGGACTAAATTGGGGAGTACCATTCCTAAGCTACGACAGTTTTCCCCATTGTTGCACTTCAATCCATATGGTTGATATATTCACTTTGCTGGCATCCAGTGGTTAGTATAAAGGTCACCCTTGAAATTCTCCTTCTGACTATTGATGATAATTTCTAGATCTTTCTTCCGTGCCTAGAATAATCTGTGGTAATAGTCATAGCAAACCTCAGTGTTCTACAGTGTTCCTCTGAATTGGAAAATAAGGCCAGTAAAGCTGAGCTGCATTGCACAGATGAGACTTTGTCTATGAGGCTCTCAGACTGTTACAGAATCAGACAGAATCATAGCATGGTTTGGATTGAAAGCAACTTTTGAAGACTATTTAGTCCAACCCCCCCAACTGTTATCAGTGTTTCTCAGGTAGAGAACAAATTCTATATCCAACAAAACATATTCATAATTTAATTCAATGTAATTTTGCTATTGTTGAGATTTTTTCGATACGGTTAGTTTTTATTATATTCCAGGTACAAAACCTGGATATCCTTCTTTGTACAAAAGCCATTTGGGCTATTCAGGAAAGACTCTAGGGTTGTATGCAAGTGAGTTTGATACAAGATAATTTTTGTATTTTTAATGTGAGGTGTTGCTGTGGACGTCTGATTGGAGAACACCCAGGCATAGACTGCAACTGGCTTGTTTCTCAGGCTGGTTCACAGAGGGATGGTGGAGAATGGTCTGTGCAAAAACACACAAAGATGAGTCCAACAGATGCATTTGGAACCATCAATTTTCAAGATGGAGACCACACTTACCATGCCAAGGTAACAGATAATGTGTTTATATGTCCAACTTATTTTTATAATTTCAGCATTAGAAAAGCAATAAGTGGTTTTGGATGAATATCAGATTGATTGTCTTAAGAGAGCGGGGTTCTGAAAGTAAATCAGGTTAGTCTATGTATGATTTTTTTAATTTAAACTTCACGTTAGTATGATTAAACATAGAGTGTCTTGCTGTCTGTATTGTCTTGGATGTATTTTTGTGCTGTCAGTTTTAGTGGTATTATGAAATTTGTAATCCCTCACAAAATCTGAATGATAGTAGTGCTGAGAACTTTGTAATGTGTTGCAGTCTCTTCTTTTAGAGAATTTAAAAGATGCTTATTTAACCCATTCCTATTATTTTTTCCAGTATATTAGACTCTCTTACGATAGCAATTTGGATCAGCTGTTGCACCTGATGGTTAAAGAATGGCAGATGGAGTTGCCAAAACTAGTGATCTCTGTTCATGGAGGCATTCAAAATTTCAAGCTTCCCTCAAAGGTCAAGCAGGTTTTCAGCAAAGGATTGGTGAAGGCTGCTGAGTCTACAGGAGCATGGATAATTACAGAAGGCATCAACAGCGGTAGTGTAATTCTTTTTCTTTGCTTCAGTCTAGCTTTGGTGTTCTTTCCCTGCATCAGAGAACATACATTTAGGTCAAAACCATGAAATTGTCTGAAAATTGGTGGTGTGTTAATATAAAATAAAGCTGATTTTTTTTTTAGGAAAAGTGGATAATTCAAAGAGTGACTTCATGTTCCTTTACTGTTGAAAGACATTTGAATATTTTTAATTATTTTTTTTTTACAGCTCAGAGTATTCTGCATGTAATATGAAACACTTTTTTTAACCAGAACTTATTTGCAGTCAATTTATCTGCTTCAATAGAATATGCAGGTTCTAAGGACTTTGACTGGTCTTTTTGAAACAGTTTTCAAATCTGAATTTAATTTGTGTTTTATAATTAAGAAAGTTTTGAGTTGGGAAAATTTACTAATTAACCTATTAGTATCTGCAGCTCCCTTTATAGTACTTTCAAAACTGAGGGGTCAGTAAGCCATGGAACTGAAAGAGTTTTACTTCTTTAGCTGTTATTCAGTCTGGTGATCTCACAGGAGAACTGTCTTGTGCATTTATGTAAACAGTGAAGTTTTATGGATGTAGAAAGCACCATTAGCAATGTATAAGAGTCTTATTAATTTGAGATATATGCTGATTTTGAAGCATTGTTGCATTACATCTGAGCCTCATGATTCCTGAAGTGTACACTGAATGTACAAGTTGGGTGGGATGTTTTTGTTAAAACATAGCCATAGATTAAATTAAGTGGTGGAAAACCCTTTCTTGGTGTCCTGTAGTAGGTCTCTAAATATAGAAGAAAAATTATGATTTGATTGTCTGTTTAGGAGTGTCCCGGCATGTGGGGGATGCACTGAAAGACTGTGCCTCACCACACCTGAGAAAGATTTGCACTATTGGGATTCCTCCATGGGGTGTCATTGAGAACCAGGGGGATCTAATTGGAAAAGATGTGAGTTGGATGCATTTTAATAATAAAAGCCTTTATATTCATGGGATGTTAAAGCTTGCATACTTGATTTTCTTCTTGGTTCATTTCACTGTGTTGACACTTTTTCTTAGTAGCATAAGCTTAGATTTTACTCAGCAGTGTGAAATCAGTGACTGATTTTATTCAGCCACTCATTCTGTGGCATGTTGGGACAGTGTTCTGCTTTTCATATGTAAATTAATAGCTTTAAAATATTTCTCACAGGAGATTGCCATTCCTTTTTTAAATTTTGTAATTAATTAGACAACTCTCCTGTGATTGCAATGTATGTATTTCTATATTAAGATCCAGAATGAGCAACCAGGTTAGTGGTGTACACTAATAGGCTATTAATATATGTGACTTTTATTCAGAAACTCTAACTTTATGTGAGGGCCAGTGTGAGGGCACAATCTACTTAGCTATCTAAAAGCACTTGAAAAGTAAGGTGAAATCATTCCTGATAAATATTAACTCATCTGGTTTTGATTGGAATATGACCCAGGGAAACTCTGCTGCTGTTTTTCAGCTATTGCAAGGAAAGTCAGGCAAGGATTAGATTGCAGTTCTTAGACTGCAATTTCAATATTGCAAGCCTAATCATAAATATTTTCTATGCTATTAATTGTGGTTTTGCTGTTAAGAATCAAATGCAAAGGATCAAATGCAAAAAGCTTGATGGAGGATTTCAGATGATCACAATATGATTAATACATACAAATGAGGCAACATAAATGGTGATATTTTGGTTTTTCCTTAAGGGTCTTTTTAATTTGGTTTTCCCAGGTAGTTTGCCTGTACCAGACTCTTGGTAACCCACTCAGCAAGCTGAGCATGCTGAACAGCATGCATTCTTATTTTCTAATGGTGGATGATGGGACTGTAGGCAAGTATGGGAATGAGATGATACTCAGGAGAAATTTGGAGAAGTACATGTCACTTCAAAAAATACACACAAGTGAGTACTTCTGTGGCCATCTTTTATGACAGAAAAACTTGTCCTAAAAGTTGTGAAGGTACTTGACATTTCCCGTTACATGTTGTACATTTTGATTTCCTGTAGATTTAACTGAGGTCAAATGTTATTAATTGCATGTGTCTTGAACTCTGAATATCAGAAAAATGAAAAGAATGTAATTTTTATATATATAGAACATTATGCATTTGGATGAACTTGCATATTGGTTTCTTAATTGTAGTGGCATCTAAATGAGTCAGATTATTTAGTAAGTATTAAGCATTTTCTCATTAGGCAGTTTCATGTGGTCTTTAAATCAGTACTAGATACCTTCCCAGGATTTTGCTAGGTGGAAAAATTGTTACATTCAATGGAATTCAAATCCTTTTTCCTCTGTTCACTACTTTTGGCCTCATCACTCTTCTCTATTGCAAGCCTGTGATGTCATCAGGTACAGCAATAAAAACTGGTTGCAAAAGTAATACCTTTAGCCAGTGTTTGACAGATTGCATAACTTCCACTGTTTGCTTATAGAATAACTGAGTTATGGTATAGAAATCACTGATTAAATATTTATTATATAGACAAGTATTTCCTTTTATGCACTAGATTGTACAAATTATTTTATCACTCTTACCTAGTCATTCAAATCTTGAGGTCTGTTAAAAAGGCATTAGTAGCTTTGATTTTATGTGGTCACATTGTGGAATTTGCACACTTAGAAACTTACTCAACTTAATATGTTCATATATAAGAGCTTCTTACTCAGCCTCTCGTATATTTTCTTACTGTATTTACAAGTCAGGCTTTCTGTTGCATTTTCTTTTCTATTGCATTGTATTTGTAATTTATTTCTGCTTTTTAAGAAACACACCGAACTTCTGCAAAACTTGAGACAGTCTCTGAAGAAATGCCTGATTACTTTTTTATGTGTATATGTAACCAAATCGATATTGAACAAATTTCAAATATCCTTGCACATGACAGCTATCATAAAGGGCAGAGGGATATTTAGAAGGATGTTTTAAATTTCTAGTGGTAGGGCCACTTACAGTTTTTCTGGAGTCTTTTTGTTCTGGCTGCAGAAGTTCTGTGAAAGTTCTGAAAAGTGTATGTCAAATTAGAGAGGGTGAAGGCATGATTTCTTGACCATTGACCAATGTATGAGGCTCATTCATGAGTATTTATTTTCCAGATGTTTTGATTTTTTTGTGCGTGACTGAGACCTGTTTATAACTGCTTAAATGTGTTTTGAAACAGGAATGAACCAAGGTGTACCCATAGTTGGGTTGGTGGTGGAAGGAGGCCCCAGTGTGATCCTAATGGTGTGGGAGTACGTGAGGACCAGCCCAGCTGTCCCTGTCGTGGTCTATGAGGGCACTGGCAGAGCTGCAGATATCCTGGCATTTACCCACAAACACGCAGGTGATACAGGGTGAGTAGTGGCTTAATGCTCCTCCTCCATGCTCTGTAATATTGGCAGGGACCTGAAAACACCTATCTCAAAATGTCTTATATATTATGAGGTAATTTCTAATGCTTCTAGTAATGACCCCCTTTGGTCTTGTGCCAGCTTTTACTTCTGTTGAGAGTGGAGTTTCTTCCTTCCCTGCCTAAAACCAGTAATTATTCTGCCAAATTTACTGTGGTTTTTTTTAAAAGGAAGACCTGCTTGTAGCTATTTTGAGTTATTATAAAGTTTCTCACCTTTGTGAGAGACATTGTCGGATGGCCCCAAACTGTTCACTTGTGTTTTGACTCAACTGTTTCTCCTGCTATCAGTATTCTGTATATGGGCTTGGATGTGGGTTGCATAAGGCTTTTGAGACTAGAGCAGGAGTTAGTTGCTGTAGGAGCCTCAGGCTGCAGTAGGAGGAGGGCTAAGTTTTCTTGGTTTTGGCTTTGGTTTACTCAGTGGTAATTGGGATTTGTCAGTCTTGTCTAGCTGTAACTTGATGTCGTTGCCAGTGCAGTTTCAGCTACAGGATCTACTGAATGTACCTTGATGAAAATTTTTCATCCAAACTGGAAATAAATACATGTACTTGTATGGTCAATTGATATAATTTGTGAAAGTTTTTCAAAGTCAGAGGACTTTTTAGATAAAAAAATATCAAATTTTAAAGATGTGGTCTGGGTTCATTTTGATTTAAGCAAATGAAGAAGTTAATAAATTTATATCCTAATTGTTTATTTATTGTCTTTTCTAAATGTTCCTTTGGAGAGATGGTTTTGCCCCTAGTATGTTTTGCTGAGAACTTTTTTCTTCACTAGCTTTTTCCCCATATTTATGACATTTAAATAAAAAAATCCTTCTATTTCAAAAGAAAATATGGATGGAAAGGTTAACAGAAAGATAAATAAGGATGAAAAAGATGGAAGAGATGTGAAACTTCATGAAAAAATATTGAAGAATTTCATTTTATCCCTATATGATTATTGAAAGCAAGAAAAAATTTGCTAAACTTCCACTGATTTTTTGCTCTATGTTCACAGGTGGTCCATTGAAAATTGTTAACGTATTCATCTGTTATATTTCTAATAGTAAATACGTATGTCAGAACAAATGCCTACATGAATAATAGTTTATGTTATGTGATGACTTTGCTTGGCTGTGTTGAAAGAAGGCAGGATTAAGTCAACAGAGAAGTAGAAAAAGATGTTTCCCATATGTCTCTGCTTACTACAAGTTTCATCTTTTCTGAAGTGTCATCTGGGCAGGTAGAAGTAGCTAAAATATAATTGTTCTTGCTTGCATGTCTGTTTTCCAGGGATCTGTGCCCTGAAGTCAAGAAAGAGGTCATAGTGATGATTCAAAACACCTTTTGTTTGGAACAGAAACAGTCCAGTCATCTATTTCATGTTTTGATGGAATGCATGAAACACAGGCAGTCTGTGAGTGGGGTTCATGCGCTGAATTTAGGATATCTTTGCTTGCTGCTACACATTTTGCTCCCTGTGTAATGGGTTGGTGTGAACACAGGTGTGATCTGTAATATAAAGATAACACAAAGGTGTCTGTGCCAATTTCTATATTGAGTAGCTCTACAGAGCTGGTTTAATTAACTCCTAGAGTTTCGGTGGTTCTTTATGAAATGACAGCCTTTCTGATTTTAGTAAAAGGCCAGACATCTTTGTTTTCACTGAAAAGTTCAAGTAATTCCTACTTTTTTTCTTCTCTAGTAGAATCTTATTTATAATTTAAGAAAAGTTTCCTTCCATTCTTCTACTTAAAACAGAATTGTGCTAGAACTTGTTTCTGAATAGTAAATTGTATTCTTGAGGTTTGCTGATATGTTTAGCAGCTCAAGTGCTCATTTGCAAGAACCACAGAACCATAGAATGGTTTGGGTTGAAAAAGATCACCTTAAAAGGTCATCTAGTTTCAACACCTTTGCCACAGGCACAGACACAAGGTGAGGTTGCTCAAAGCCCCATCCAACCTGGCCTTGAACACTTCCAGGGATGGTGCATCCACAGCTTCTCTGGACAAGCTGTTCCAGTGCTTTGTCCCCCTCACAGTAAAGACTTTCTTCCAAACATCTAATTTAAATCTACCCTCTTTTATGTTTAAAACTGCTATCACTTGTCCCTATCTGTACACTCCCTGATAAAGAATTCCTCCCCATCTTTCCTGTAGGCCCCATTTAGTAGTGGAAGACTGCCATAAGGTCTCCCTGAAGCTCCCTCTTTGGGCTAAACAATCCCAAATCTCTCATCCTCTCTTCAAAGGAGAGGTGCTCCAGTTACCTCATCTCTGTGGCTCTCCTCTGGACATGCTTGAGCAGGTCCACATCCTTATACTGGGGACCCCAGAACTAGACACAGCACTCCAGGTGGGGTCTCACCAGAGCAAAGTAAAGGGAAAGAATCACAGAATCAGTTTGGTTGGAAAAGACTTCTGAGATCGAGTCCAACTTTTGATTGAACATCACCATACCAACTAGATAATATCACTGAAGTGTCACATCCAGTCTTTGTCTTTTCTTAAGCACCTTCATGGATGATGACTCCACCACCTCCTTTGGCAGTCAATTCCAATGTATAATCATCCTTTATGTGAAGAATTTCTTCCTAATGTCCAACCTGAACTCTTCTGGCACAGCTTGAGACTATGTTCTCTTGTTCTGTCACTTCTGGCCTGGCAGAAAAGGCTGATTCCCAACTCACTACAACCTCCTTTCAGATAGCTGTAGAGAGTGGTAAGATCACATATGAAGCTCCTCCTCTCCCAGCTAAACAATCCCAACCTCCTCAGCCACTTATCATAAGACTTACCCTCTAGACCCTTCATCATCTTTGTTGTCCATCTCTGGACTCACTTCAGCATCTCAATATTTTTCTTGAAGTGAGTGGCCCAAAACTGGACACAGGACTTGAGGTGCAGCCTCACCAGTGCTGATTACAGGGGTACAATCACTTTCCAAGTCCTGCTGGCCACCCTATTTCTAATACAAGCCAGGATACCATTGGCCTTTTTGGCCACCTGGGCACATGCTGGCTCCTGGTTAGCCAGCTGTCAACCAGCACCCCCAGGTTCTTTTCCATCATGTCACTTTCCATTGAAACTGCCTCCAGCCTGTAGCACTGCATGGAGTTATTGTGGCCAAATTTTAGGACCTGACACTTGGTCTTGCTGAACCTCATGCCATTGGTCTCAGTCCATCTATCCACCCTATCTAAATCCCTCTGCAGAGCCTTCATATCCTCCAGCAAATTGACACTCCCACCCAACTTGGTGTTGTCCACAAGTTAACTTGATCCCCTCATTCAGATCATCGGTAAAGATATTGAACAAGACTAGGCCAAATACTGAGCCCTTGGGAACATTAGTAGTGACTGGATATCCCCTCCCTTCACCTGCCTGCCGTGCTGCTTTTGATGCAGCCCAGGATATGGTTGGCTTTTTGGGTTGCCTGCCAGTGCACATTGCCAGTTCATGCTGATCTCATTTTCCATCAATGTATCCAAATCTTTCTCCCCCGGGCTGCTCTCAATCCATTTTCTTTCCAGCCTATATTTGTTCTTGGGATCACACTACCCAGGTACAGGTCCTTGCACTTGGCCTTGTTGAACTTCATGAGGTCTGCACCGGCCCACATCTCAAGCCTTTCAAAGCCCCCTTGGATGTCATCTCTTTCCTTTAGAGTATCCACACCCCTCAGCTTGATGGTCCACCAATCAAATTCACTTTGGTCTAGTTATAGACAAGGATGTTGTGCAGGACAGTATCAAATACTGTGCACAAGTCCAGGTATACGATATCAGTTGCCCTTCCTTTATCCACCAATGCTGTAACCCTGCAATAGAAGGCCACCAAATTTGTCAGGCATGATTTGTCCTTAAAGAAGCCATGTTGACTGTCACCAATCACCTCCTTATCTTCCATGTGCTTTAGCATAGCTTTCAGGAGTATTTTCTCCATGATCTTGCCGGACAGGAGGCAAGAGGTAAGACTGACTAGTCTGTAGTTTCCCAGGTTTTTCTTTATGGTCTTTTCAAAAATGGTAGTTATATTTCCCCTTTTTCAGTTACTGGTAAATTCACCAGTCTGCCACAGCTTTTCAAATATGATAGAATACGAAGTATTTATTGTGAGAGTGATGACAGTTGTTGCAAGGATCACTCAAATGGAAACTACCCAATACATTTTTAGTATGTTTTGTTTCAGTTTATTTGAATGCCTGTTTTCTAGATGAAAACTGAGTGAATATCAAATGTATTGCATTTCTCCATTTCTTGGCTAATCAAAAGGAAGTAGACTTATGCAGATTCATGCAGTAGGTTGATTCCAGTTTCCTGTGATCTCATTGCATTAAAAACCAAAATGGTGCATTTTTGGTCTTCAAGAAAGGAAAATTATGTCTGGTTCTTTGCTGTTGTTTGTGTTGAAATTTGTATGATTTAATCTACCACAACCCATACCAAGAAGAAATAACTACAGACTTCTCTGCCTCACCTCAAATAGTATACTTTTGCAATTCTAACAGATAACCATATTTGATGTGGAGTCTGAAGATGAGCAGGACATTGATTTGGCAATTCTGACTGCACTCTTGAAAGGTATTGAAAAATATGAGCTATTTTCATTTGATAAAGGATCTGATTGACTTACCTGTCTAAAGCAAAGGAGTAACATCAATGTGTAAAAACTACTAGATCCTTTACTTGTTTCCTAGGTACAAATATGTCTACTTCAGATCAGCTAGATTTGGCATTGGCCTGGAATGAGCTGGATATTGCCAAGAAACACATTCTCATTTATGGACAACACTGGAAGGTACTATTGCCTTTTATTTTTCACAGTGTCTTTGATGCCGGAAAAAACCAGCCAGTTAATAGCTGTTTAGAGACAGAGTTTTAGTCCATAAACAGCAAGGTATTTATTTGCAATGTTGGGGAACCCTCGGTTAGCACCGGACAAAGACTTCCCAAGTTTTTAGTGAAAAGCAAGATCATTTATACAATTTTGTGAAGGATTACAACATCTTTTTATGCATATTCATAATATTGCAACATTTGATTATAATATTCATAGTAGGTGGAGAGTAGGTGGAGCTTGGGTGAGGTCATCTCTTTTGGAGTGTTTCATGGTGGGAGATCCTGTTGCCTTCATTTTTCAGGGGTCATATTTTCACTCTTCTTCATCATGACTTAGGCCCTTGTTTTGTTCTTACCTCTTTTGGTGTCCTTGTTCTGTTCTTTAGCGCATCTTCTCTATCTAGTTTTACGTTTATGTGCACATTTTCAGGGACATACTGACCTTAATTTTGTTTCTAACTAAGCATTACTCATAGGCAGTTCTCAGCGTTAGTGTTTTAAGCTAATTTTTAACCTTCGGAGCTCTTGCTCGGCTTCATCTTTACACTTTTTTATGATGACTAATTTTCCGTGATTTGCATTTGTCAAGCTTTAATTAAGAAATAGTTTGGTTGGAGTCAGTGATACATAATATGCTTTGATTTTGAATGGGCATTATCCTTAAAGCTGTAAAGTATTCAAGTGCAGAGTGGATCTGTCAACTCCAGAGAAGAGCTGACAATCATCAGTTGTTAGGGGTATTTCATTGTAGGCCATTTTCTCCAAAGATGTAAGCTCCAAAGGAATGTTGCATTTATTTTTCTAGCTCTAAAGAGAAATACAGAAATTGCAGTGTAAATCACCCGGTAAAAAACCCTGTAAAATTAACTATAACATGCCATTATCTTAGATATTGTTTCTTAGGAATAGCCACAATGAAGGCAAGCATTCACAATGAAGGCAAGCTGTGAATTAGACCTACATTAATTATATGTGTGTGAAGGAACATACAGTAACAGTTAAATCAGTCCCTTAAATTGTGATTGTCAAGTTTTCAGATGTCATCCATTATTTAAGTATAACCCTCCCTAAGTAAGTTTTTTATGTACATGTGTTTTTTATATATGACAAATACGAAACTCTATGTGTCTGTTACAATCCGGTTGGAAATTGTAACCAGGTTCTTTTAAATTGATTGCTCTGAAGGCGAAATTCAGACACGCAATTTCTTGTCTTGGGTCTCAAACAGATACTGACTTTATTCAGGAAACAGGAAAAGGGTCAGGCAAAAACAAGAGGGAGACTTACCGCCAC
>JAWWLT010000092.1:4105691-4118598 GCA_035040995.1 Premnoplex brunnescens | reverse complement strand
CTAGCTGTCATTTATGACATATATATATATATATATATATATATATATATGTGTGTGTGTCTATATTTAGCTATCAGTTTGCTAATTGAAATTCAGATTTGTGTGCAGTTTTATTCTTCTGAATCTGAACCTCAACCATTCACTGGCATTTTTTGTTTCTTTGTTTTTAATCCCTAAACAAATTTTTAGGAAAGATCCAGTGCTTTCCATAAGTGTAAGAAGAAATCAAAAGAGGACATAAACTATGCAGAGAATTATGAGTCAACTGGCTTTATCTATCCCTATAATGACCTCCTTGTTTGGGCAGTATTAATGAAAAGACAGAAGATGGCAAGGTTTTTCTGGCAGCATGGAGAGGAAGCCATGGTCAAGGCTGTTGTGGCTTGTAAACTCTATGGAGCAATGGCACATGAAGCTAAACAGAGCAGCATGGTGGATGACACTTCAGAAGAACTCAAGAAGTATTCAAAGTATGAGTTCTCCCTTCACTTTAGTTAATAAAGTTTTGCAGTGCTTAAAATGGTTAGGTATTTTCCTAATCCACTAAGAGTTTATAGGGTTAGTGATACCATGGACTGTGGATTATAAAAAAAAGACTTTCAGGATCTATGTACTGGTGTGCAGTCTGGTTGAGAGTAAAAAGAAAGCTATTTATATATTCCCTAGATACATTATTTCAAAATTAAAATTTAGGTGAGTAATATATGGCTCACCGTCTGCTAAATGGTCAAGTGAAGGGCCAAAATTTCCCTTACAGCTTCCCTTGTAGTTCAATTTGTTAAAAAGCCATATGGCGCATAGGTGTTGGGCTTTTCAAACCTATAATAAGTAGTAATGAACAAACTAAAATCGTTGCTTAAGTCCTGCTTTGTATAAGACTAAATGTAAAAATATATCCTGAAATAACTGAGTGAATGAAAAGAGAAGTAGATCAAGGCTTTTCTTCAAGATTGTAATTTGCAGTTAGTGTTTTCTGGTAGTTTTTTGTGTTTGTAATATACTTTATGCTTTGTAGACTTCATGCCTGAGATTCAGATACAATAAAATGTACTGCCTTCTTATGTATGCAGCTCCAAAGCTTAATTTGAAGGAAGGGATGTACTTTCCTTCCTTACAGAAATGTTTTAAAGCCAGTCTGAAAGAAGAGACTTTTGCAACTGCCTGCAATGCTTGCCCACAGTGGTCATGAATCTGTTGAAGGATATACACAAAACTTTGTAGAATCCATTTTGATCACTAAGTGAGATTAGGAAAAAGACAAATGAAAAAATTAGAAATCAGGATGATCCTATACCTTGTGATTAGAAGTAAATAGCTAGGTTTGCTCCCTCAAATGCTTTTCACTAGGTATATTGATAAAGCAGTGAGAAAAACGGGAGAAGGCATACTTACTCTCATTCTAGGAGAACTTTAGTTACCAGAGTATTCACACCAATCTCTTTGTGGCAGTGATTCTGAGTTTGGATTGATCCCTGTTAATTAAGACTGTTAATTCTTTTCTGCTTTAGGGAATTCGGGCAGCTTGCCTTAGATGTGCTGGACAGAGCATTCAAACAAAATGAGCAGATGGCCATGACATTGCTGACCTATGAACTGAAAAACTGGAGCAACTCAACCTGTTTAAAACTGGCAGTATCTGTAGGCCTGCGGCCTTTTGTATCCCATACATGCACACAGATGCTGCTGACTGACATGTGGATGGGACGCCTGAAGATGCAGAAGAACTCCTGGTTTAAGGTGACATCACTCTAACTAGCTTTTTCTGAGCGTTTAGAAGATTTTTACATGCTTTATGCATGTTTTTGTGGTTATGAACATGGCTAATGCAGCTTTAGACAGTTGTGCTTAAGCATGTATTTGAATGTGTACATCTGGGACCAGTATTGTAAGTATTGCCAGATTTCATAGCACTCTTCAAAGCCACAAAACAGGCAAGAGCAATACACTTCTTCAGAGTCTGTCAGAATGCAATACAGAGATTCCCAGCACCAGTGGCTCCCTCCCAGGCCAGTGGAATTGCACTGGGTTTGTACTGATATCATGCATGGCTGACTGTGACCTCAGATCTATGGAGGAACTAATTTCTGCTGAATTAATTTCCTGAATCTTGTGTCTCCTTTTTAGGTCATTATGAGTATCCTTCTGCCTCCCACCATATTGATGCTGGAGTTTAAAAGCAAGGCAGAAATGTCTCATGTACCTCAGTCTCAAGACTTCTGCCAGTTTACATGGTATCATGGGGATCAGAGCCAAATCAGCTCTAAACATACTTTGTCCCTGGTTAGTCTGTGATGATCATCATCTGAGTATCAGTTTATTTGTTTACTACAGTATAATTTTAAGGAGTGAAAAGATGGTCATAAGGTGGAAGTGCTGAAGCCCATTTCTCAAGACATAGGGGTTAGATCCCTGATTTGGATATGGACTGAAGTGAACTTGGGCAAGTCACTTCATCTGTCCTGAATGTCACTTCTTTACTGGTCATAACCTAGTTCAAAAATTATGTTTATAGGGTTTGGTAACAGCTATTATAGAGAGGACAGGCCAGCTGTAATTATTTGAGGTAGGACCACCCCTGTGGTCTGCAGAAGACAGCAGAAAAATATCTATGAGCACTTTTTTTGGTCTGCCTCAAATAGGGCTGCTTTCTTCCTGCACTAGCAACAAGCTTAACTTTTGATTTTATCTACTAGAGAGTGTTGTTTAAAGTCTGAGCTACTGATTTTTCTTAAATAATCTTATATGAAATAATACAAAAAAATACACAATTTTAACAGTGCACATGTGCCATATAGAGCATCTTTCACAAACATTTATGAGTTCCAATAACCTGCTGCAGTGGGAAATTGCACTCTTTCATGAGATGAATTCTCTCCTTCACCTTGGAAGATCTGATATTAACACACTGAGATGATTCTGTATATTAAATTCACTGGTTTAGCCCTTTTCCCACTCTATTGTGATGCAAAAATCAGTTTTCCCCTGATAACTCAAGGGAACATTATGTTATAGGGATAAATAAATTATACTGTAGATATCTAGTAACAGTAAGTTTTAGCATTGATATTAGCCAAGGCAATTGGCCAGCACTGAAACAAAACTGAACAAGTTAGTTTGCTTCCCTCAGCCTTGCCCAGCTATTAGCTATTCATAGTTTGAACCAGCTAATAATTGGCATTATTAGCACCATTGTCTAACCAACCGAGCAGTGTGTATGTGCATCCCTCAGCCCGCTCTCCTTCATCACTGAAAACTCCTTTAAGCAACTTCTGGTTTTGTCAATTGTTTGCAGCTTTTTTTATGTTTCATCAAAAATCAGCCTTCCAGAGGCATATTTGAAAATGTGTCAAATTGTGAATACAAAATGAAGTATG
This sequence comes from Premnoplex brunnescens, assembly GCA_035040995.1. Taxonomy (NCBI): domain Eukaryota; kingdom Metazoa; phylum Chordata; class Aves; order Passeriformes; family Furnariidae; genus Premnoplex; species Premnoplex brunnescens. The sequence goes on along the minus strand of JAWWLT010000092.1, from coordinate 4,115,224 downwards.
TTTGCTTTTTTATGTGTTAGTTTGTTTTCATTTTACTGTAGAAAATAAATTATTAGTGTTTTTTATAGGCAGGTCTTTGTAAGAGAATAGTTATTTCAACCTCATCTTCTAATCAGACATCAAATACATCAAAAATAGCAATGAGATCCTATATTTAGAATTTTACTGTCTTGACATTTTCTGTGCAGTATACATGAGGCAGAAATATTCTGCTTTTTCCTTTTTTCAGAATGTGACCACAGTTGTTAGTGGAGTTCTAGCTAACACAGTTATGTTGGATAGGAGTTGTTATTTATATACATCTCACGGCTGGGAAAAATGAGACATAGAGTGATTACTCAAAGATACTCAAAGAAATGTGTGGCAGAAATAGGAGTGGACTCAGGTCTGCTGACACTGTCTGTAGTCATAAGATCAAATTGTAAATTAATATTACTAGGGGAAAAGTGTTCATGGTAATTATTGCAAATGAGATAGTTGTAGCCAGACAAAAGCAAGCTACAGTAATGGTTTAGACCAGAGCAAAGTTTAGACATCTGTGTCTGTCTTCCCTCTAAAACAGCAGTGCCTTTGGTATCATGAACCATTGTTTCTTACTTTTGAAATGCTGTTTTCTTTTAAAGAAGGATTATGATGTGGAAAACTTTGCACAGAAGTCTGGTGAAAGCCAAGTAGGTGGTGGACAAGGAAACCTACCTGGGACTAGAAAAATCTATGAGTTCTACAATGCACCAATTGTCAAGTTCTGGTTTCACACGGTTAGTCATCACTCTAGAACTTGGATTTACAAATCCTTCCTTTCATCCTTCAAATGCCACTTAATTCTGCTTTTACTTTGTCTAGCATAGATTTGCAGTCTCTTACTGGTAGGATAGGAAGATACTTGAATATTTCTCTGAAAAATAAGTGGAAAGATTTTCTACTAAAATCACCTAAGTGCATTAAAACAAACAAAAAAAGGCAACAGAGGAGGAACTAAATAAAAACTCAAGCATGGATTTTTTATAGTTGTCAGTTGCACATGTAGAAAGAGATTTGAAGCTCGCCTTAAAATAGCATTAATACCTCATTCGTATCCGTTTCTTTAGGAACTGTTTCTGAAAGAGTTAATCTATAGGAGGTCTTTTGCTACAGAAAAATATGCATTTATTAAATCAATTTTAGTAAGCCTGTGTCAGTAGAGCTCAGGATGTTTAAGATCAGGCTGCCCATTGGGTCAGACCACCATGTGCATAAACTTTTACTCCTTTAACAGGCTGTGCTTAACCACTTTATAAGTTGTTAATCTATTATGTAAGATACATTTATAGCCTGTTCTTGTACCTTTAAAATATTTGTTTTCCACATCATGTTGTTCTTCCTGGGTTTTGGAAGGCACTGATTAACCAGTAGTGATTTATACGACCTTGAAAATTGTTACCTCCAACAGAAGGTTGGGATGAAAGCATAGTACTGCTTTCACATTGAAGAAATAATGTGCAGATCACAGAACAGAATCATAGAATAGTTAGGGTTGGAAGGGACCTCTAGAGTTCATTCTGTCCAACATCCAGGATAAAGTAGTCTTATACATGGGGTTGGAGCCTTGGTGAACACGTGCCGCAATAGTTTATCTTCTGCTCCTTCCTATTTTTTCAGCACTAAAGTACCAATTTCCAAATGATGCTTAAGGATATTCACATAAAAACAAAACAAAGTAAAACAAAACTTTGGAGAACTAGAATAAAGATTTTGGACTCAAAAATCTGACAGTGCCGCAGTAGTTTGAATATATATATTCAGGTTAATCACCTGTTACTATGTTTTCAGAAATTTGATGGATATTTTTGTGCAAATGGATTATATACCCCGTTTTTTATAGATGTCATATATGGCATTCCTTGTGCTCTTCACTTACACTGTGTTGGTGAAGATGGAACCAAGACCAAGTGTGCAAGAATGGCTTGTTACCATTTATATTTTCACCACTGCTATTGAAAAAGTCAGGGAGGTAAGTTTTTCCATTCACACTTCTCATCTGTAGAGGATAAATTATAACCCAGAGAATACCATAATCTGAAGAATGCCAAATCCTGCATTATTTTTACAGAGAATTTAGCAGAGGAAAAAATTGGACAGGGAATTTATTTATTAGAAGACTTTTATTTGAAGACCAGTGGTTGGGCCTTGAAAATTTTGTCCTCAGTTCTCTACTTTTCTGTGTAGAGCTGTTGGCAATGTGCAGATCTCTTGAGAGTGACTGTGCTGAAAAGAGATTTTGAGCCTTGATGTAGGCACATTTCTTAATTTTTTTGAGTGGACAATTAGATTTGTAATAATGAATTTCTCTTTAGATATTTAACCTGAGTATGGACATTGTTATGAATTAATAGGTTTTATGCATAGCAAAATCTAGGGCTCTCCCTCAAGTCTATCTGACCTTCTAGAAATGAACTTGGATAAAAAACACCATCAGCTTTTAATGCTGGATATGTTGAGCACAGAAAAATGATATTCCAATAAAATTGTTTGCAATTATTTGCAGTTGATTAGACCAAAGCTTCTGAACACAACTTGCTTTCCAAACCTGAGTTTGGGGACAAATGCAGCTATGTATTTCCCAAATTATTTTATCTGAGCCAACTTATTTTTCCTGTAAAATCAGCAGATAGTAAACAATAGCAATGTGAATTGTCTTTTGTATGGCATTTGAAATACTGTACTTGCAGAGGAATAAAACTACAAAAAACCAGCCACAGTTCTGAGTGAAGTTAATATTAATGCAGATCACTCAGAAGACTGTGACATTAGTATGAGGGAAGTGAAGGATTTCAAGGGGCAGCACAAATGCTATAAATATATTCAAGATTAGATAAACTTGCAAGTTCTCTGTCTGCATGAGATAGTTTTGAAAAAAATTAACTTTAGAATTCTCTCATTGAGAAAAATATTGAATGTAAAAAGCACTTTTGAAATCATGTTGTGCTCTTGCATCATCTCAGTGGTGGGACAGTAGAAACATCAGCTCTTCTTTCTAGCGTTATCATTCATGGGACAGTTTGAAATTGATGTCCTCTACTTCATTTTCTTTATTCATATTCTAGTTCTGCTCTGTTGGCAAAGACTTTGTAGAACACTTTGTCTTACACATGCAGCTTTTTAACTGCTGAGGGGCTTGCTATATATAACTGCAAACCTCTATTTCTCTAGATTGTATCAACTAATTGTTAAAGCTTTAGGCCCTGATCCTGCAACCACTTACTCATGTGAGTTAGTCCAGGTCACTTGAGTACATTAATGTGTTCATATGCGTAACTTCTTGCAAGTTCAGGGTGTAACATTTCAAAATCTCTCCGTTGCTTGGTACTTATCAGAATGAGCTTACATAGCACTATGTAATTTGCCTTACTTGCGGCAATGTGTAAAGGTTTTATTTACAGCCTCCCAGAGATTCCACTTCACACATTTGCTCAGTGAAGCTTAAAATCCCTGTGAGGCACCTCACAGTTCTAGGAATGAGTATTTCATTCTCTACCTTGCTAGTTGCCAGCACTTCTTTTCTTTTTTTCTTTTTTTTTTTTTTTATATATGTCCTTGATGGAATGCAAGGATCTTTCTTTATATTTTCAGTCTGAAATAAAAGGCATTAGTTATTTTTCCATCAGCAAGCTTAGGCTGGTAGTTTCCATGACTTAGAAGTTTATGAAAAGGCTGCTGCAGGTCATTACTCTAGAAAATGCTTGTTAATTTATAATGATACTTATGCATAGCAACTCTATACTGGATGCTCTCCTCCACTGCGGTATGTGGCATTTAATGAATGGATTCAGTCTCAAAACCTGTTTTTCCTTAGGAAGAGCTATTTCATGGGGCATACTTGAGCAATATGACACTATAGATTAAGTACAAATCTCAACTGATCATGAGTGGTATTATTCAGTAAATGCCTGAAACAAGAAACAAAGAAAAGGGAGGAGATGGGGAGGGGGGGGAGGAAACGATACATTCTCAAATATAATGAAATAGTTCCGATAGAAAAGGTTAAATAAGGTATCTGTGATTTAAATGGCATTTCATTGTAGGCTTTTTTGACGTTCTACTCCTCAGGTATTTATCTCAGAACCTGGAAAATTCTGCCAAAAAGTGAAAGTGTGGATTTATGAATACTGGAATTTTACTGATTCTATAGCTATCATCCTGTTTATGATTGGTTTTGGTTTGCGCTGGTCCAACCCCCCCTTTCAAACTGCAGGGAGGCTACTTTACTGCTTGGATATTATATTTTGGTATACTCGGCTCCTTGATCTTTTTGCCGTGAACCAGCATGCTGGCCCATACCTGACAATGATTGGGAAAATGGTAAGTATAGTGCTTTGGAGCAATATTTTTGTAGTTAAGGCATATATTCAGGAATATGTAAAGTTGAGAAGTGACAGAAAAGAATGATCATCAAAGGAGAGGTCACCTAATAATTCAGAGTGAATGTATTACCTGAAAATACAGTGATGACTTCTATTTGTAAGTTGAACATAATCAGATTTAATTTTTCTTTAATTTATTAATTACTTGAAGTTATTCACAAAAGCCATTTTTACTTTATTCCTTAAGAGAAAGATTGAATTTGAGTTAATTTTCTGATCCAGCTTGCTTACAGAAGAAGTCATTGCCTCTTGCAGATGGGCTGTCTAGTATAGATTGTTCCCCTAGTTCTTGGAAACCGTTTCATTATTATTTTACTTGTTGATTAAAATAATTAAATCCCGTTTTATCTGGCAAAATTTCTCTGAGATCAAAGTTATTTTTTTTTCTCTTTTGGTATAAGAACTGCTGCTGCACTGCTGCCTGGTCTAGAGGGACAATTCCCACTGTAATGTCCCTTCATTACTGGGGACTACCTTCTCAACATGCTTACTTTTTTCTTACATAGTAATTCCAATTCAGTGTTAGATGGCAAATTAATTTTCACTGCTGTTCCTTCCTCTCAGTTTGAAAGAAGCACCACTGAGGAAAATCACCATTGTAGGGTCTCTGCATTTTCAAGTCTTGCTTAAGATCTAAGAGGGATGTGAGAAACAAGTAAGACTTGTAGTTTTTTTGGTCCAGGATAATTTTAACCTCTACAAAATACTCATGTAGTCCAGGTCATTTAACTAAAATATTTTATTCCCTCCAACTTTTTAGATTATTACCGCTGTTTTATATTCTGATTTGCTGAAGCAGATTTCCCTAAAATGTATGTTTCTTTGACATATAATTAATACAACTAATTCTTTCACCCAAACATCTCTTCCAGACTGCAAATATGTTCTACATTGTGATCATGATGGCCATAGTTCTGCTGAGTTTTGGGGTGTCACGAAAGGCAATTCTTTCACCAGAGGAGCCTCCTTCTTGGACTCTGGCACGAGATACTGTATTTCAGCCCTACTGGATGATGTTTGGTGAGGTCTATGCTGGAGAAATAGATGGTAGGTAATTTTCACTATACAGTTCAAAGCTTAAATTTAATACAGGCAGAAAGATGCCCACTTTGGGCTGCTAGAGTTTTGACTACTTATTGAGTCTGTTCTTTCTCAAACAATTCTGATTCCAGCAAATATATGTCCTTAATGAGTAATACTGCATAAATAAAGTTGAGAAAGTTAGCTTCTTTGTTAAAAATAAAGATTAAGCTCTAAAACTTTCAAATTTAGTGTTTCAAATTAAAACACTAAATATATTGCAAAACTCAGAGCAAAGCATGTAGGAACTGATACTTAGCTGTTTCATGGTCAGATGATCTGGCAGTGAAATGAATTTCCAGTCAGGTGAATACAACGCGACTGAACTTTTGGAGAAAAGACTACAAAGTTGCCTTAAGGGAATTAAACATTAAGGGGTGGAGGTGCTTGGGGGGGAGGATTGGAAGAGGGGAAAGGGGGTGAAAGAAGTTACCTGTCATATTTCTTGAACAGATAAACCAAGTGAATATAGGAAAAATAGAACTAATCTATGTAAATAGGAAAAACACTGTATCCCAATTAATGGTTTGAACCTGTCTCAGTAAGACAGAAGAATCAGGCACTCCAGGAGGTATTTTAGCATTACTTATGGAAGGCACTCTCATGATACTGCATGATGGGTACAAGTAAAACAGTCCCTAAAATAGAAAAGTAGGTATGCAAATCGATACATATATTTAAGATATATAGTTTAGCATAGATCCAATTAATTAAAACAATTTAAAATATTGCATTCATTATTACTACTGAAACAGTCACATGATGACTATGTATTTTGGTTATATAAGTCAAAATTCTTTAAATGAAAACACATTGTTACGTTTCACAGTTTAGTCTGCTCAATCACTTATTAAAGCGAAACCTTTAGAAATGTGACACTTTCCAAATAAAGCTATGATTTCTTCAGTGACTCTTTATGCTCAGAATATTTCCTGAATTTAGAGCCACTGGTTTATAAATGTGTTTTAAAATTTCATCAAAGATGTAAAATTTGATTAGACATTAAAAAGGCTGAGAAGTTTTTATTTTGTCATTTTAAAATATTAAAAGGGATCCCTTAATTTCTATGATTTGTTGATTCGTCCCACAAATATTCATAGTCTTGTATATACTTTTGCACAAGTTAATGTGATTTTAGGTTGTGTGTGAAGCTCTAAATGAGTAACACTCCAGTACTGATAAAGCAGCCTTTGAGCTGTGTACTTTCCACAATGGAGTCTGTGAAAACTCTGCCGCTTGCTTTAAGAATCAAAGATTTAAATAAGTAAATTTCAGCCTATTTGACTCTGTGCCATCTCCCAAATGTATTTCAGCTCTTAACAAAAAACTGGAGTGAGTGGAATAAGAACTGATATGTATAAATTGATGTCTGCAGCTTCTGAACTGCAATGGTAACTATGGGGTGGTAGTAGTATAAAGAGGTTTCAATTCTCCTTTAGGTGGACATTGACCTTTTAATTAGAAGTTTTATGATGTATCTCTGTGAAATTAACAAGCACTGTTCTGTTTCTTGCTGGGAAAAATGAGAACACAGACCACTGATGTGCTCTGCTCTGATTTCCATGCTAACTATGCTCTGCCTGTCCTTCATTTCCAGTTTGTGAAAACAATGAAGACTGTCCTCCTGGCTCCTTCCTCACACCATTCCTCCAAGCTGTCTACCTCTTTGTGCAGTACATCATCATGGTCAACTTGCTTATTGCTTTCTTTAAGTAGGTACTTCCGTATTCTGCTGCAACAGCAACTAACGCATTCAGCCAGCATTTCTCAAAGCCTTTCACCAAAAACACCCCTGCAAGGGCATATTGGTGGTGGTTGTTGTCCTGTCTTCCATGGGAATAAGGTGAATAAAAAAGGAATGGTGGTAGCAAGACTCTTAAACGAAAGGGGTGGTGAGAAGACACATTGTTTTGCTATTTGAAAAGAGTCTGACTGTGAAAGCAGGCAACTCCAGTTGGCAAAAAAAGTAACATTAATTCAGCTCTGAAGTAATTTTTCTTTGTTTCTAGAAGTTGTATTTGTTGTTATATAGGCTGAGAGCCTATATAACATTCATCATAGGGTAGCCCAAGTTGTAGATTGGCAGATAATTGTAAGTTTTCAAGGGAAGAGAATAATGACTGTAGTAGTATGTTCTTCCTTTAGGAAATAATTTGAAAATTCCTGTTGCTTGGTGCAATCTCATATATTCTAGACTGAAATCTAACTAGTGTTTTTAACAAGCTGTCAAAGTAGGAAGGATCTTTATAGTAATTCTATAGTAATTCATAATGATTCTAATAGTAATTAATCAGTGTCTTTATAGAATTTGAACAAGGAACCCCTTGTAGTGGATAAAGTTCTGTAAAATATTACTAAAGAGCAGCCTAACCCAAGTAGTTAATTGCTTTTGCTTAGAATTTTAGCATTTCTGTGGAGGAAGATGTCAGCTGTAGGTTAAACAAAAATGTAGCAATTAATATTCAAGAAAACTGAACTATCAAAACTCATTCTATTTCCACTTCCAATTAAAACCCCCTTTCCTGAAATTATGGTGAGGAATCAATCTATTATTTTTTACTACACAGCTGTGAAATTGTAATTTGAATTATTTATGGAATTAAACTTTCAGCAAGGATGATATGCTAAATCTTCTGCTTAGTGATTTGTTTGTTCCAGAAGTGGGACAAAAAATGGGTATGAGCAATATATTTAATTATGCTTTCAGAAACAAAGCTGATGTTTTTGTAACTGTATACTGGGTGTGTAGTATGACAGTTCAAATGAAATTGCAGTGCCAGAAACCCCAACATTGCTTTTCTGTGCTTGGGTCTACAACAGTAGCTATAGAAAATTATTCAGTGCAACTGCAGTCATGTTTAATAATATTACAGCTCTAGTTAGTATCTTGCAGAGGAATGGCTCAGGTATCTGCAAATAAGTATTTTTTTAGGGGGAGTGCAGAGAACTGTTTTGTTACCAGTCTTCCCTTAGACTGGTACCTACTTTTATTCCAGTCCTAAGAGTCAGACAATGTTGAATTTTCAGTTAGGCTATGGATTAAAGTTTAAATACTATGGCTGAGATTTCAAAGCCACTTCAGTGATATCTTTTGTTCAGTTCCCATTAATGTTAATGAGAATTGAATCTCCAAATCTGTTAGGTAGCTTTGAAGGTCTCATTCTCAGTGCACTAGCTGCAGGCACATGTTGCTCCTTTGTTAAGTGGAAGTTGCTAAGCAGATTTACCTCAATAGGAGGAATAAGACTTTTCTTCAGTGTCAGATTCAATCTGTACAGGAGCATCTTGTGCTATAGTGGAAGTATTCCTCACAGGAGTGTTTTACCCTCCTTCTCTGCTTCCTCTGCCTTTCTCAGTAATGTTTATTTTGATTTGAAATCCATATCGAACAAGCTATGGAAGTACAACCGGTACCGCTACATTATGACCTACCATGAGAAGCCATGGCTGCCTCCACCATTCATCCTCCTGAGCCACATTGGACTTCTGATAAATCACATCTTCCACCATCAGTCCCCAAATGAGCTGGATCAAGAGGAAGGCGATGTTGGACTAAGTAAGCTGGGAACCAAAAAAAAATAGCTGATGACAATTGTTATCAGCCTCCCATCACCTTGGAGTTGAGTTCCAAAAAAAAAGGGAAAAAGCAAAAATATGTTCTCTGCGTAGGGGCCTGTTTTAATTTGAAAAACTGAATTTAGCTTGCCTGCTTGAGAATTCTTGAAGGAAAAAAATGACAAAGTGTCTTAGTTCAAGGGGCGAACTCAGATATCTATGTTGGCCAAGAAAATATCCCACTACTTAAAATTATTAAAAACAGAACTTTAATTGGGGAATATATATATATATAAATATATATATATTTATATATATATGAAAGGATAACAGTTCTTTACCACAATACACAGATAATTATATATATATATATATATCTATATATCTCCAGAAAGAACCAAACAACAACAATTCGTAATAAGCCCCCTTGCCCCCAAACGACAAGGCAAAACAGTTAAAATGTCTTTCGGCTACCCCCAAAAAGGACAAAGTGCAATT
>JAWWLT010000092.1:4082295-4094861 GCA_035040995.1 Premnoplex brunnescens | reverse complement strand
CTCCTCTCTTCCTCTTCTCTTCCTTTCTTTCTCATTTTCATCAGTTTCTTTTAGATTGCTCATATTTTGTAGCACTGTGGATGTAATAAATCAAAGATACTAGAAATCTGTCATATTCCATGTCCTTTCACCATGGGGAGAGGAGAAAAATAGTTAGTGGGTTTTTTGGTTTTTTTGCATACTAGTATGTGTGGCTAGAGAATTGTGTGGGTTTTTTGTTTGTTTGTTCTTTTTTTTTTGCTTTTGTTTTTTGTTTATTTTACACCGAGTCATTTATAGGTGGTTGGCAAGCCACATACTTACCAACAGGACATACAGGCTGTTGAGTGTCCTGATTCTGTCATTTAGTCTATTGTCCTCTGTGGGGTATCTCTGGTCTGTGAGGTGAATCATATCTTCTGTGTTCTGTAAAAGCCTGCTTTAATGTTAATGCTGGTGCAATAGTCATTTTGTAAGCAGATTTGTTAATCCAAAAGACCATCAATTTAAATAGTATGTTTTGGTACATACAAAAATTATGGTATTAATTCACATAGCTGTTAATACATCTCAACATTAATTAAAAATTAATAATTGTGTATGTGATTGAAGGGTCTGTAACTGCTATTGGTTTTGCAATGTAAAATACATGAACAGCAATGCAGAATCAAGAGCAGCTCGACATAAAGCAGAGAAAGTAACATGTCAGTTTTTCAACACCTGAAGATGGTTTGATGATAGCTGCATTGAGCAAAGTTGCCCTGAGAGTTATTTTGTTTTATGATTGCTGATCAGACCTTTGTGGGTTTTGCCTTCACATAGATCACCTCTCTTTGTATGTGATCGATGTGTACCAGTGTTAGCTTAATGATGTAAATTTTGGATTAAAATATCAAGTATTTGCTTTTAAACAGGTTGAGAATGGCAGAGGAAAGCAACAGTAAGTTTTCCACTGATTGTCACTAATTTTAATTCCCATTTGCAAATCTCAATCTGACAATTCTGGAGTACAAAATCCAAAAGGAAGTTAGTTTACTGTAGTTGAGGGTTATAGGCAAATGTGCAGATATTTTTTCATGTGGTAGTAATGAATATGTACTTTAAAGTGAAAGTTTATAGTACTTGTTTTTCTCATAATAACTGCCTAATCTTAAAAGAAAAAAAAATATTTTTCCTTCAGTCTGCCCAGTAATTTCATCAGGAAAAAACACTTTAAGCTGATGGTACTGCTTTCATCCATGACAGTCTAAGAGACCTGAGTTAAACCAGGGTGTATGTCTGAAGATAGTTTGTGATAGATTTATGCTTCATTTTTCAAGTTGGCGTTTAGTGTAATTCAAATGTACAAATTTAGTTTAATACAAATGTAAATTTGTTTGGGTTTTTTTACCTGAAATTGTGACATCAGTGAAGCACTGAATTTATTGTGAAATGCTCAATGAAGAAATTCAAGGTTTTAATGAGGAATGACTTTGTTTCTCAAACATAGAGTGTTACTTAACTTTGCTTGTATTTGTTGCATTTTAATCTATCTTCCAGTTTTCCTGACATGACTCTTAGCTGTAAGAGGCTGAGCAGCTGGGCATCTATCTCCTTTTGAGAGTAGCTGTGATGCAGAAATAAGTAGCTCTTAGTCTTATTTCCCTTTCAAGTGCTGCTCTTTCAAGGTTCATCTCTGCACAAAACATGGCAGTGCCAGAGCATACGGCTGCAAGCAGAGTTGCGAGGCTGCTATCTTGAACATACCATTGCTTTCATTAAAATCCAGTTTTCCTATTTTCAAGAGGCCCTTTTTAGTATTTTGTTCTTTTACAATGTACAGAATGCAACAAAAATGCTTGGATTCAGCAAGAATGAAAGCACAAGGGACTTTGAATCACTAAGGGCAGTAGCCCTTCCCCCAACACCTGTAGATGTTTTTGTATGAGATTTTTTCACTAAATAAGGAAGTATAAGCAAATACAATGCACCAAGAAGAAATTAAGTTCAAAAATTTTAGTGAATGTTGTTTTATCGCATTTTTTTCAGAATTAATAGGAGTACAGTATATATAAATTCTGAAATCTGGCATTTTGAAGCATAGTTTTCCAGCAGAACAAAATTATTTCATCTACCTAATGCAAGCGTGCTCATTAATCTTGTCTGTGTTAAAAAATTCTTTCTATAAAAAAAAGATTTTTGGACCAAATTTGATCTGACCGAGCCTCTTAAATATGTAACCTTGGAAATTGTTTGTATGCTTATATTTTAGCAGCATGTTAGATGCTGTGGGTTAATGGGACAGTAATATAACTTTGGTGCAATTGTATAGTTAATGGAATGCTTAATGGCTGAGGATGGAGGGTGAAAAATGCCTTTAGGAGGCCATGAAGCATTAAGGATAGCAAAGTTCTTTTGATATCCCAGAGATGTAATTGGCTTAAAATGTTCTTGATGTTAGTAACACAATTTTTCCACCATTTCCCTGAATAAATAACTCATCTGTCTCTATTACACTGATGACTGAAACCTGCCAATATATAGTACATTACAATATAGTTAAAGCCCATTAGGAATTCTCCTCTTTGAAATGCTGAGACAGTAGTTGTGATTAGTCTCTTTCATGACAAAGTCTGGGATGAAAGGAATTAAAAAATCATGGATTTATGTCTGCTATAATAATTAATAAAGTGATCTTTTAAACATAATTTCAGATATTTTTGCCTGCTTGAAAACATCTCAAGATTTACATCATCACTACTCAGGTAAGCAGGAGGTACCAGAATCATAGCTGAGAAATTTAAGCAATTAAAAAGAACATTAGTCCCCCCCTTGCCATCTTCTGTGATTTTCATTTTGAAGAGTTGCACAATTGCCCACTGCTTAGAAAGTTCTATGTTAATTCAGGCCTAACACTTAAGTGAGAGAATTATTAATTATTTTCTTGCTGATAATTGCTCTGTTCTGGGTATTTGTGGCAGATCAAGAGCAGAATGTAAATAAACACTTTTAAAATATCAGTGCAAATAATGAATACACATCCAGTTTCTGAGGGGGCAGAAGAAACACTCATTTGCTTATAGCTTCACTTCCCCTCACACCTCCCACACCCTCCCTTGTACCTTCTGGAATTCTTTTCTTCAGTTAATTGATCATGTACTACTTAATCTTTGTTTGTATACCTATGAACTCCTGGAAATCTGTCAGGGAATAAATAATCTGAATGATAATTTCCTGCAGTCCTGTCTTTTCCTGAGCTGAACATGCACAGATTTTCCCACAAGGCAGGGATTTCAGTTTTTCTCAGAGGAGAGATTGCCAGTAGATTGTCCACAGGACTTGGCCTGCTTTACAGGCAAGACTGGGGTAAACCAGAAGTAATAGCAGCCTCCTGAAATTCAAATCTATGTGGTTTTCACTGGGAATAACACCTGGATTTTAATCAACTATGCAGGAATAATTTCTCTGACATGTTGGCATTGTTGCAGTGATTAATTTTACCCTTATCAGTCATATTGTTTGAGACGAGGTAGGACTTTTCAGCACAGATGAATGTGATTTCCATGACGAGTTGACAAATATCTTGAGAGGCTGAAGTGTAAGTTTTCTTTCCTTGGGAAGAGCAGGATAGAATTTAGTAAGCTAGGCCCAATAATTGGACACTAAAATCCTATACCATATATTGCTTATACATTATTTTTCTATCGTACTGAGCAAGCAAATACAATTCTGCCTCTCTGCACACCCAAAAGAACTAGGTGTTTGTCCCAAGTCCATGTCACATGGTTTCTCTAGATTGTAGAGTGACTGTGGCAGGGTTTGGCAGATGGCACATGTTTGGCAAATCCTCTGTTCACAACCTTGTCCCTGCTATGCACTGATTTCATGATCAGAGCATGCTTCCAGTGAGGCATCAAAGGAAGACCTTGGTTTTAAGTCCATGCTCCAAGACTAGCTCGAAGTGCAGAACTTCTCACATGAGGAACCCTAATTCATGGGTTAATGAGTCATGGCTTTGTTCTGCATTTCTGAACTAAATAATTTCTAATTAAATTCTGCTTAAAGAAATAATCTTAAAAGAATGATAGTTGATGTCTAAGATCTGTAAGACTGCCACCATGACTTTTCAGTTACTCTGAAGAGAAACAGAGCTGCTGTGGGTCACTCTTGTTGCCTAAAATCAGCTTTTAAAGGAAACCTCTAAGAATCAGTTTGTGAGTTTTAGCAGGCAGAAATTCTTTTATTACGACACACTGGATGATTTCAGCACACCAGATGCACTGGTAATCATTTCGCTAAAGTGTACACAAAGATATCTTCACTGAGGCTTACATGTCAGAATTATATGAACATTCAATTTTTGTTCCCTGTATTCCTGTTATATATTCATGACATTTCCCAACACTTATTAGTGTATATACATATCCTTATAAGTTCTCTGAAGGGCTTCATTAAGGGTCTCCAGTGGTCTTTTCTGCCTGGAGTCCCCAAAGTTCTAAGTGACTAACTTATGAACTTCTTCAGGACAATTCACCTGGTTATAGTGTAACTGGGTGTTTCTTGGCTGGCTGCCTCCATTCCCTTCTTCATTGTTTCTTTACTTTGCTTGGTTAGTCCATTTAAATCACTTAGCTCAGCTAAATGTAGTTTCTACGCTACATTCCGTTGCAGATACTATTAGTTTTTGCTACATCTCTAAACTCTGACATCAGTCTTTGCTTTGGATGCTAATTTTGTTTTCAATCATTGAATAGGCAAATTAGGTAGTCAGAACTGTAGAATCTGAGTTGCCTCCTATTTCTACCCTCTTACTCTCTTTGTGACTCACTTTATATCTCTCTCCCCTTCCTGGATAACTCAGTGAGGACAAAATCCGTACATATTCAGTTGACCCTGAAGTTTTGAAGGTGTCTGCCTGAGTAATGAGCTGGCAGATAAGAAGATATAATAAAGTGATGTTGTTTGGCAAGGAACCCAGATGAAGAAGCAGTGCTATGTGTAAGGGAAGCTTGGATTTTCCTGTCATGCCTTTCTAAATCTCCAGGTGTTTCTGAGCTGGATGAGACAGTGAAGGCAGTTGGGATCAGTGCATCTTATCAGCACAGAAATTAGCAGGAGCATAAAGCAGCGGCAGCCCTTGGTGAAAGGAGGAGGATAAGGAAGTAGCAGAAGCAGTCCTTATAGGCAGGGTGCAAGGAGCTCTACCAGAGTGCCTGTTTGTTTGGAAGTAGGGAATTCATGAACGGTGAAAAGAGCAGCAGCTGATGCTTGTGGGATATCATGGATGTGTGTCCGGGTTCTGGCCAGGACAGGGTTAATTTCTGCAGTAGTCAGAGGTGGGCATGACTAGGACCTGCAGGTTATTGTATATCACCTTATGTCATTTTCCAGGGATAGGGGAAAGGGTACCTTTCAGGTCCAGGTACTGTGGCAGTGGTTTGCATATTACTAGTTTCCACATGATGAGCATTAGTGACTGAATCATTTGCCTCTCTTGTCCCCTCTGTTATTAATAGCATTGCTGTTACTGTTCATGTTTGTATTTCATTGCTGTTTCATTGCTGTAAATTGTTCTTACCTCAAGCCATTATCTTTTTGTGCCTCCAGTTCTCCTCTTGGTCTCACCAGAGCAGGGAGTGGGGAGTGAGCAAGCAGCACACAATTTGAAGTGTTTCAGTGGGAACTCTAAACTGGGGAGTACCATTCCTAAAGCATGACAGCCTTATTTGGTGCTTAACAGGAGATATGAAGGGTTGAACAACAGATCCAACCACAGCGGATTGAAAAAAATTGATCTAAGTATTTGTTATATTTATGTACGGGGCCACTGGTCACAATACTGCTTGGTCTGTTCATGTGGTTGTGATACCTCATCCTCTATGTGTTTCCATATATGCACTGTGTGCCCATCTCAGTGCTCTCCTTCAGAGCAGGGAGAGGGATCAGGATTGATTAGTTGCTGTACTGTGAAATACCAGCTTATGACATGATAATATCAAGGGCAATGAGGGTCCTTTGGGATGTATATTCAGTATTGCTCTCCTACACTTACCTTGGGCAGTACCTTTGGGAGTGCTCTGGGGTGCTTTAAGTACTGCATTGCCGAGTTGAGGGAGGTGATTGCCCTGCTCTGCAATAGGGCACCCTTACCTTGAGTACTATGTGCAGTTTTGGTCACCACAATATAGAAAAGACATTAAACTATTAGAGAGTGTCCAAAGTAGGATCCTTCACAAGGATGGTGAAGGGACTTGAGGGGAGGCCTTGTGAGGAGTGGCTGAGGTCACTTGGTTTGTCCGGTCTGGAGAGGAGGAGACTGAGGGGAGACCTTCAGCATCCTCATGAGAGGAAGCAGAGGGGCAGGTAGTGACCTCTTCACTGTCGTTACCAGTGACAGGACTCAAGGAAACAGCACAAAGCTGAATCGGGTGGTTTAGGTTAGATATTAGGAAAAGATTTTTCACCCAGATGATGGCTG
Organism: Premnoplex brunnescens; assembly: GCA_035040995.1. Classification (NCBI taxonomy): domain Eukaryota; kingdom Metazoa; phylum Chordata; class Aves; order Passeriformes; family Furnariidae; genus Premnoplex; species Premnoplex brunnescens. The sequence goes on along the minus strand of JAWWLT010000092.1, from coordinate 4,088,425 downwards.
AGCACTGAAATAGGCTTCTCAAGGAAGTATTCACAGCAGCAAGCCTGTCTGAGTTGAAGAAGTGTTTGGACAATGATCTCAGGCACATGGTATGATTCTTGGTGTGTTCTGCATAGGGCCAGAAGTTGGACTTGATGATCCTGATGGGTCCATTCAAACTCAGCATATTCTGTGATTTTATAATAATTCTGTGGGGAGAATAGGGGAGGATGATTTACCCCAGCTTTTCACCCCTTTTTTCTCCTTCAGGCCCGTTAAAACAGCTTTGCAGAATTTTGAATTTCCTTTGGATGTAAGGAAAGCATGTTCTTATTGCTAAGCTTGCCAGGTCTCACTCATGTGATCTACACCATGTTTAGAGTTACAAAAGAGATTTCTGACAAAGTTATTCAGACACCTGCTCTGAGTGTGGCATGGAATGTGGGAGAAAATGAGTCAGCTTTTGAAGGATTATTCTGCTTCACTAGTTTGGAAGTTCACCCATGAAGAACTACAGGATGCCAATAAAGTGGCAGAATATTTGAAAGAAAAATGCTATGGCAGTTACAGAGAGGTGCATTGATGTGCTGGGCTCTGGCTACTATTTATCAGACACTGCTCATCACTAGACGGCATCCTCAGGAGGAGAAAAGCAGACCAACAGGCACTGTGGCCGTCTAAACTGCAGCTGAACCAGAGGAACAACTTGTGTTGATAGCAGTTGCCTCAAAAAACAGAAGACAAAATCAGTTGAAGGACCCAAAAAGGCATTGCCGGGCTTTAGGATAGTTGCTGTGGAGACACAGGAAATTATACAGTTGGATACCTCATCTGGTCTCTCAGAAGACCCTTCTGCTGTGGGACTGCGGAGGTTGAAAGAACAACAGGTGTTGATCACTATCACAACAGTGCACTGTTGACAACGCTGCACCAATTGGGACTCCATGACACCCATCCATGAGATGATTTGTGAACAGGAGAGGCAGGAAATGGTCAGCAAGACTCATTCGCTCTTTAACAGTCCCATATTGCCAGTGCCTAAGTCCAATGGAGTGTGGAGACTGACAGTAGACTATCATGCCCTGAAGGAAATCACACCACCACTGAGTGCCGCTGTGCCAGACATTCTGGAACTTCAATACAAACTGGAGTCCAAGGCAGCAAAGTGGTGCCACCATCAACATTGCTAATGTGTTTTTCTCCATTCCTTTGGCAGGAGAGTGCAGGCCACAGTTTGTTTTCACCTGAAGGTGTGTCCAGTACACCTGGAATCAACTGTGCCAGGGGTGGAAACACAGCCCCCTATTTGCCATAGAATCATAGAATCAACTGGGTTGGAAGAGTCCTCCAAGATCATGAAGTCCAACACTTCATCCAACACCACTGCAATTACTAGATCGTGGCACTAAGCGCCACATCCAGTCTCATCTTAAAAACCCCCAGGGAGGGTGAATGCACCACCTCTCTAGGCAGGTCATTCTAATATGTGATTACTCTCTCTGTAAAGAATTTCTTCCTAATATCCAACCTAAACTTCCCCTGGCAGAGCCCCCTTGTCCTGTTGTTGGTTGCCTGAGAGAAGAGACCAACATCCACCTGTGTACACCTCCTTTCAGGTAGATGTAGAGAGTGATGAGGTCACCCCTGAGCCACCTCTTCTCCAGACTAAACAACCCCAGCTCCCTCAGCCTCTCCTCATAGGGCTTGTGCTCAAGTCCCTTCACCAGCCTCATTGGTCTTCTCTGGACCTGTTCCAGCACCTCAATATCTTTCCCAAACTGAGGGGCCCAGAACTGGATACAAAACTCAAGGTGGCCTCACCACTGCTGAGTACAGGGGAAGGATCACTTCCCTCATCCTGCTGGCCACACTATTGTTAATACAGGCCAGGATGCCGTTGGCCTTCTTGTCCGTCTGGGCAGACTGCTGGCTCATGTTCAGCTTCCTGTCAATCCAAACTCCCAGGTTCCTCCTGGTTTGGCTGCTCTCCCGCCACTCTGTCCCCAGCCTGTAGCACTGCATGGGGTTGTTGTGGCTAAAGTGCAGGACCCCGCACTTGGTCTTGTTAAACTTCAGCCCACTGGAATCAGCCCATCTCTCCAGCCTATCCAGGTCCTTCTGCAGAGCCCTCCTGACTTTTCAGCAGGTCGACACTCCCTCCCAGCTTAGTGTCATCTGCAAATTTTCTAATGATGGACTCAATCCCCTCATCTAAATCATCAATAAAGATGTTAAATAGAACTGGGCCCAATACTGATCCCTGGAGGACACCACTTGTGACTGGCCACCAGCTGGATGCAGCCGCACTCACCATAACTCTCTGTGCCTAACCATCCAGTCAGTTCCAAACCCAGTAGAGAGTGCACCTGTCCAAGCCACGGGCTACCATCTTTTCCAGGAATATGCTATGGGAGACAGTGACAAAGGCTTTGATTAAGTCCAGATCAACCACATCCACACCTTTCCCCTCAGCCACCAGGTGGGTCACCTGATCATAAAAGGAGATCAGGTTGGTCAGACAGGACCTGCCCCTCATAAACTCAAGGTGTCTGGGTCTTCTGATCCCTTGTCTATCCTCTAGGTGCTGTGTGATTGCACTTGCGATGATCTGCTCCATAACCTTGCCAGGTACCGAGGGCAGGCTGACAGGCCTGTAGTTGCCCAGGTCCTCCTTGCAATCCTTTTTGTGGATTGGTGTGACATTCACCGACTTCCAGTCATCTGGGACCTCCCCAGAGGGACTGTTGGTAGATGATGGAGAGTGGCTTGGTGAGCTCTTCCGCCAACTCCCTCATCCTAGGACGGATCTCATCTGGTCCCATAGACTTAAGAGGATCCAGGTGATTCAGTAAGTCACTATTTCCTCCTGGAATACAGGGGAGCTATTTGGCTTCCTGTCTCTGTCTACCAGCTCCAGAGGCCAGTTATCCTGAGGGCCACCTGTCTTACTGGTGAAAACTGAGGCAAAGTAGTTGTTAAGTATCTCAGCCTTCTCCTCATCTGTGTTAACTATGTTCCCCCCTCAATTCCAACAAAGAATGGATGTTTTTGTTGCTTCTCCTTTTGTTATTAAAGTATTTATAGAAGTGTTTTTTGTTATGCCTAACAGAAGTAGCCAAATTGACTTCAAATTGTGTCTTCATCTCTCTAATTTTCTTTCTTCATGACCTAACTTTATTTCTAGACTATTCATGAGTAGCCAGCCCTTTCTTTCAGTCTCTCTTCCCTTATTTCCTTCAGAATCTCCCTGTTCAGCCAAGCTGGTCGTCTTCCCTTTCAGCTTGTCTTTCTGCACACTGGTACAGCCTGTTCCTGTGCACTCAGGATTTCCTTCTTGAAGCATGTCCATCCCTCCCGGAACCCTTTGCTTTCAAGGATTGTTTCCTGGGGTATGCTCTGAATCAGCCTTCTGAATAGGCCAAAATCTGCCCTCAAGAAGTCCAGTATAGAGGTTTTATCAATGGCCCTCCTTGCATCCCTGAGTATGGAACTCTATTACTTCATGGTCACTGTGCCCCAGATGGCCTCCGACCACTACATCTCCCATCAGCCCCTCTCTGTGAACAGCAGATATAGCGGGGCCCCACCCCTGGTAGGCTCATTTACCAGCTGAAGCAGGAAATTATCCTCTATACACTCTAGGAATCTCCTAGACTGCCTCTTCTCTGCTGTGTTGAGCTTCCAGCAGGCATCTGGCAGGTTAAAGTTGCACACAAGAACAAGGGCTGGTGATTTTGAGACATCAGCCAGTTGCTTGTAGAATAATTCATCCCCTTCATTATCCTGATTGGGTGGTCTGTAACAGACTTCCACCAGGATTTCAGCCTTTGTTGGTCTTCTCCCTGATTCTGGTCCACAGGCATTCAACCTCATCATTGCTGTCCTCAAGTTCTGCAGAATCAAGAGACTCTCTAAGATATAGAGCCACCCCCTTCACCTCTCTTACCCTGCCTGTCCTTTCTGAAGAGCTTGTAGCCACACATAGAAGCACTCCAGTCATGCGAGTCATCCCACTGTGTTTCTGTGATGGTGACTACATCATAGCTTTCCTGCTGCACGATGGCTCTCCAGAGAGCCCAGTTTCAATCCCTTCCCCCTTCAAACCTAGTTCAAAACCCTCCTGATAAGCCCCACCAACTTATGGGCTACAGTCCTTTTGCTCTTCCTAGTAGATGAAGATCTGATTTGAGGAGACTAGGTACCATGGATTTTACCCCATAGTCAAAACCTCCAGAATTCTGCTGGTGGCACCTATGAATAAAGTGGGCTTTCCTACTCCTCATTCATGTCCTTATTCATCATGGCTGGCAGAGGAAATGAGTGCAAATACCACCTGTGCTCCTACCAGGTGAACTGATCAACCCACCACCTTGAAATCCTTTTTTATTAACCTGGTAATTCTTCTATTAATGTCATCACTGTCAGTCTGGACTATCAACAGTGGATAATAATCTGAGGGCCAAATTAGCTCAGGAAGTCTCCTACTAATATCCCTTACCCAGCAAACCTCCCTGTGGGATGGGTCTGGTTGACATATAGGGCACTGTGTTCCCTTTTTTTTTCTTATAGCTGTAGTTGTAATCTGTCTGGTAGACAGGGTGCAACCAGGAGACCCTCCAGACAGATCTTTCTCTTGACTGTCCTCTATGTGACTTTCTGGTCCAGGCCCTCATATCTGTTCTTTAAGGACACCTGGGGAGGTGATGGGACTCAGGAGGAGGTTCTTTTACCTCTGATCAGGCAGCTGTTTCCATTTCTCCCCCCTCCCACCATTCACTTGGTTTGTTCCATTTGCCTGATGGCAGGAGAATAGGGCTTCACCATATCCTGCTGGACTTTCTTTGGAGTTGAAAGGGTGTGACTCCACCAGTCTATTTCCCACTCGCTCTCCCTAATACTCCTTAGCCTCTCTACCTCTTCCTTGAGCTCTGCAACTAAGCACAGCAAGTCATCACCTGCTCACATCGTACACAGGTGCCTCCCATGCTGTCCTCTGGTACTAACACCAGGCTCAAACAGTCTGCAGCCAGAGACCTGAACAGCTGCATCTTTCTTGGAGGGTTCTATCTGTGTTAACACACTCCTTGTGATAAACAGCAGCAATGGCTTTCACTTTTTTGGAAACCATTACTGGCTTTGGTTGAGTTGCGGAAAAAATAAAGCTCACCCAAGAGAGCTTGGAGGTGGCAGTGACCTGTCTGCTTGCCCTGCCTGTGTGAGCTGCCATGCAAACTGCCATGCCATGCCCTCACTGACATCCTGTGCCCGTTTGCCCACTCTTGCTTGCCTCGTTCCATGTCAATTGCACTCCCTGGAGGCATTTTTAAAGTCCTCTCCAGCATCTACTAATGAGCCTGTCCTGCCTCTCACTCACTTGAATCAATTCCCGAGGAGTAGCCAGCCTGGGCAGGAATCATGGATTGACCCAGACTGCACTGGAAAAGTGTGAGACTCCAGAACACTTGCAATACATTGATGACATCATCATGTGGGGCAACACAGCAGAGGAAGTTTCTGAGAAAGGGCAGAAGATAATCCAAAACCACCTGAAGGCTGGTTGTGCCATACAACAAAGTAAGGTCATGGGACCTGCCCAGGAAATTCAGTTTTTAGGAATAGTAAAATGGAAAGGCGGATCTTGTCAGACTCCAATGGATGTGGTCAAGCAAACAGCAGCTACTTCCCCACCAACCAGCAAGAAGGAAACACAGGCTTTCCTAGGTGTTGTGGGTTTTTGGAGAATGCATATTCCAGACTAGGGTCAGATTGTAAGCCCCCTAAATCATGTTTACCCAAAAGAAGAACAGGAATGGACAAGATATAAAAAACGTGCTCTACACTGCAACCAAGAAGAATAGTCCTTCCTAGAGGCTGGCAAAAAGTACCTGATGAGACTCAAGGATGACCCTAGAGGTTCGGGAGTCAGGGATACAAAGGATCTGTATCTGTCAGTTTATGAAGAGGTTTGAGCCGCTTCAGAAGTGATTGGCACCAACACACAGCTCCTCCTGGCAGCCCGACTGCCAGTGCTGGGCTGGGTGTTCAAAGAGAAAGACTCTTCCACACATCCTGCTACTGATTACACATGGAGTAAGTGGATCTCTCTGATCACACAGCAAACTTGAACAGGAAACCCCAATCAACCAGGGAA
>JAWWLT010000092.1:4012269-4056958 GCA_035040995.1 Premnoplex brunnescens | reverse complement strand
ATATATATAGAGGTATATGTGTATATCTGTGTATTGTGGTTAAGAACTGTTATCCTTTCATATATTCATATATTTATATTTTTCCTAATTAAAGGTCTGTTTTCTAATTTGAAGGAGAGGGATTACTTTTTCTTGGCCAACATAGATATCTTAGTTCTCCCCTCGAACTAAGACACCAACCTACATCTCTCCTGGTGCAGCTTATGGACATTTCCTCATCCTGTCACTTGTTACTTGGGAGAAAAGACTGACTCTCACCTGGCTACAAACTCCTTTCATGGACAATAAGGTCCCAGCTGAGCCTCTTTTTCTCCAGGTTAACTACCACCAGCTCCCTCAGCTGCTCCTCAACAAACTGAAATACATAGGGGAGAAAGAACAGTGTTGTGTCTTCTTCGGGAATGTTACAATCTCCCAGTGGCATTGATGAACAAATCCTCTAGCTGAGTTACATGGCACACAGTCTCTGAGACCAAAGCATCAATTCGGGAACTTACCCTGATGTTTCCATACTCTCTATCTGCTGAGGTTCAGCATGTGCATGGAGGTATTCAGCCAGATGAGATGGAGTGAATGTTTCTTCTAATGTTTCTTTTAGTTTCAGATGAATGATGCTATAACCTCTATCTTTATGGGCTATCAGGGCTGCAGTTGAGAAGTAGGTGGCTATGAAAACTACTTATTGAAGTAATCTGAATTTCACAAGGAGTAGAATTGAAACCAGGTTCACTGAGTGTGGTTTCAAGGTCTTCTGTTTACATCTCCTTTCCAGGGCTAAAAAACACTGCCATAGGTGCAGTAACAGAGACCAGCACCCTGAACGGCTTATGTTTGTTCCATGGGCTGGAAATTCCTGCTTAATACAGAATTTTCAATAGTTAAGATCAGTGAAAAAGGGCCATCATATGTGATGATGAAAGATAATGAGATAAAAAAAATTTCCCACATGCTCTGAATTATTCTTTGGCACCATACTAATCTTCATGCTGTTGAGTAATAAAATTCAGCAAACAACCTTCTTAAGACAGAGTTTTTCGTTCACTCTGTGGTTTTGTGCAGCCAGTGTCTGGATTTCAGTGGAAGACTTTTTTAGCTTAAACAGACTGAATTTATGCAGAGAATCTTGAATGTTTGGTAGCAGCTGTAAACATTTCTAACTTGCCATTACTTTAATTTACACTTAAAGTTATAGAATTTCTCTATGCATTTATTTAGGTGAATTTTTATGTTAATATGATGCTTGCACTGCCAATTTCATCATTGTCAGGTAAACTTACTGATTTAATAGTAAATATGGGTTCATATTCCTATAAAAAGATTGCTCTTTACTCAAATATATCAACATTTCTGTGTTTCCTGCAATACTGTTATTCTGCAGTTTACTTAAAAGTATTTTCTAAGGAAATCAAGTAAAAAAATGTTATTATTATTTTAAAATCTCTATTAAAAGCCCCACAAGGATGATATTTGAGACATATGATTACATGGGTACTTTTTCTATTTAATATTGGAAAAACACAATTTCTAATGAAAAAACATGGATTGCTACAATGTGGAGCATTTCCACTTCCATCACTTTGCTGGAGACAGGATGAAATAAATATTTTTTTACTGTGAGTTGAGACTAGTGTGTCAGAGACTTTCTGCGTTGCAATGTTGCTCCATATTGGAAAGAGCATTACAGCAGCTCAAACAGATCCAAATCCAACACAATACTGGAAACAGAATCTCTTGAAAAACAGCCTAAAAATATACAATAAAAGATGCTTTTATTGCCTCAAACTCAGCTAACAGAGACCAGTCGTTACTTCAAGTGGTTCAAGTATATAAATCTAAAATAGAAGAATTAGTGCTTTTGATGCCGGCACTTGATGAGCACATTTGGTTCACTTTTGATAGAAAATACCTAATTGTATCCAGTCATTAAACATCTGAAGAAGTTTAAACAGAACTTCTGTTGTTCATCTTCTGTGGTGTGTGTTCTGATACCTAGACTTTCTAGGGAATGCCATAGAAAGACATACCATTTTCTTTTAAATTTAATGAAATAATGCATCATATTGGTATAATTTTCTATTACTTTTCAATGCACTATTCCTAAGAGGAAAACTGTGCCTCTGGGAGAATTTTGAATACTGGATCTAATTGCCTTTTTTTTTTCTTTTGTACTTCAGTTACAAATGTCCGCAAGTTGTTTTAGGGCTTAGGGGCCCTTGCCTACGGGCTTAAGGTTCAACACCTCTGAAAGTGCAAAGCATATTTTCATTGCACTCACTGAATGTTATCAAATTAAAAGAAAATTGTCAGGTTTGGATTTCCTATTTCATAGAAAGATTTTGAAATCTATTGGTTTGGTTCACTGGTGTATAAAAGGCATGATATCTCTGCTTTGCTAGTTTTTGGAGAATGTGTCAATGGTGCCCATTTTAGTACAGCTGGATATCCTTTAGCATGCAGCACTGATGGTTAGAAGTGACAACTTTAGATACTATTTTGTGAATAGCCACAGGTTCTCAGCATGCTGTTTCAGTCAAATCACAGGAATGCAGGATTTTCCCTTATGGATGTAAATGCTGTTACAGTTCAGACTAACCTGCACAGATCAAGTTACTCTGAGAGACTGGAAAAATAACTCACAGCAGAGAGAAGAGTGTATTTCATTAATAACCCATATGACAGCAAAATAATGAAGTAGTCATTGCCAAGTTAGTATGTGTTTATTTGATAACATCTTGAAACCTTAGAGTGAAGACAAAGATAGTGCTTATACCTTAAAAGTAACAAGAAACAGATATGGATATATATATCTATATATATAGATATATAGATATATATATCTATATCTATATAGATATAGATATATAGATATATAGATATACAGGTGTCAAACCATCTGCTTGTGTAAGATAAGTAGTCAATGATCAGAGTCAGCATACCCAAAATACAGGATTTAAACTTGGTGTTCTCATTTTCCAGTAGGCCTCTCAATTACCTATATAATGGTATTTTGATTTATGTTTTGGACTGAAAACATTTATTTCTTAAAGCTGCATTTTTCTGCACAGCTTATGGCTGCTAAAATGCTCTTCAATTCCCGAAGGTGCATGGGGACCTACATTCAGAGAGTTATTTAAGCACATGTTTAGCTTTATTTTCATGGAGAAGATATTGATTTCCTTGTATATGGTTTGAGTTTAAAAAGCACATGCAAGGTAATTCCACTGACACTCCACAGATTATTCAAGAGCATGCCTTTCAACCTCCCCTCTGTTATGAAACAGGGAGGGTAGAGAAGATAATTAATAATATGGTGGTAAAGGACCTTTAGAAGAGACATAAATAGTGGAGTGACACTGAAATATAATTCTTTTTTAAATAACCATGAAATACAAGTCATGGCAGTTCAACATTCATGGCAGGCAAACATATGAGATGGGGAACAAAAGGGAGAAATATTCTATTCCCCCTCACATCTCATGGGAGTGTCTCCAGAAATATTTAATATGAAGTAAACTGTGCAAAAAAATACTTTGCAACCTCGAAAAAATTAATTAAATATCTTCTTTTTTGTTTTAATCAAGAAGATGGGCATATTGATTAGGGCAGCATGGACTCTTACACAAGGCAAAGGTAGGATGAGCTGTCTCCTAACATCATGACCTCACCACCAGCTCTTTTATTTTCCATTTGACATAACATCACTCTTGAGAGCACTGCCACAGAAAAAAAAAAAAAAAAAAAAGAAAGGGAGCTGTGGGAATTACAAGCTCAATAAATGACAAATCTAACCTCTAGGCCAACTGTAAATGTTATTGGTAAGAGAGTAATACCAGCATATACTTGCTAAAACATCATTAGTCATCCACTGTCACAAAGAAGCAAAGGATATACTAAACCTTGCCTGTGTCTGTGTCAGTCAGTGAGCCATTCAGAGGAATGTTGCAAAGCTTATCAACCATAATTGCAATTTCAGTGATGCTGTCTTTACAACTGAATGCATTTTTGAATGTCAAAATGCAACAAAAACAGGGCGATGGAGGGTGAAATTTTTAAAGCCCTTTGATAAGAGCCCTTTTTTAAATCTGAAGAAATTCTAGACAGATTCAGTATTTGCCCAAAATTGCTATTGGTTAATTAGTTGAAATGGAAGTGTCTTACACAACAGCTTTATTAGGACTGGGCTGAACCTATTGATTATTGAAGTGCTCTCTAAAGCTCTGTAATGCAGTTACTGTTTTGAGGATTTTGAAGGGAAATCACAGCAATTATTTCTAAATTACTGATAGTTTCCAACATGTTTACTTTCATACATATAAAATTTCCTAATTTCATATGAAGTGTAGATGTTGCATGCTTAAACTTTCTATGGACACTTGAACACCAGCACATGTGGCCCTAGGTTATTCAAAATGTCCATATTCTGAAGAAAGATATGAGGAGCAGGAGGAGGTAACATAAGATTCCTGAGAGCAAAGGAAACAGGACCATTGCACCTCTCTGGCAAAATAAATCGACCCCTTACAGGTAGAATGCCCAGATGAAAGACTTTCTCCATTTTTTTAAGAATCATAACTACATATACATTTCACAGTTTTAATGCAACTCTGTACAGGGAGATCATTGTACATCGTTGTACTTGTGATATTTTTATTAAATTGTAATTCTGACTTGCAATCTCTTTTTGAGTTGGGTTCATTTCTCCTGCTGGCTTACCTTTAAACTGGTACATTGGAATAAAACCCTTCTGGGATCAGAGTCCCTTCATGAGGACTAATTGAAGCTCTTAAGTCTCTTATAAATCTAATTTCTCTCAAATTTGCAGACCAGTAAAACTACAGCAAACTTCTGCATAAATAGGAAAGTAGGCAAACATCTTCCAGCAACAGAAGCAAGGCCTATAATACCAAAATTACAGCTGCACCTGCAGCAGAACAAGTCAGTCTTTGTCCTCCAAAAGGAACATGCAATCCAGTTTTCAAAGGACTTTTTGCAGGATTTCTCTTGGGTATGGAGGTGGGAAGTGAGATGAACAGTGAAGGAGTAAGAGGGGAGAGAGGCAGAAAAATTGCTTAGACAGATTTTGATTTATCCCATGCTATTGTACTATTTTTAGGATGTTGATCATATTTCATGAGATGGTTTCTGTTACAAAGATGTTGCTAAAAGTGCATGGTATGTCATAGTTGAATACATCTATGATACGTCATGATTCATGGGTTTGTAAATCAAGTGAACACCTCTACGTGTATAATTCTTCTGAGACTGAAAGCTGCTGTTATTTCATATTGTTTTGTATAATGCATTTCATAATTGTCTTTTTTGAAAACCTATATTCATCTATCTATCTTCAAGAATCTACAATGTGTAAAATGTATGCAATAGTTTATGGCCCTTAGAGTACATCTGTTGTGGGTCTGTGCAGACTGACATTTACACTGACATTTAACTAGAACAACAGTGTAGTAAATTATGCCTTGTAAGGCTTTCATGTAACTGTGTTTCAAAATAATATGTATAAATACAACAGTCCATTTATTTCATATGGCTAGTAAACTGTTCAGCTTCATGACATCTGAAATATTAATGTTTATATATTAATTCTCTATTACACATCTCTGAAATTTTTTCAGACGACCGCACTTCATCCAGGGAGTACAACCATGTAATTTCCATACCATTATCTTTTTACCCTCAGTCATTTTACCACAGATACAAAAAAACATTTAAACATATAGCTGGCTTTAAGTCTACGTATCAAGCCTGTTGAAGTCAGTACACTATAAACATGAGTCTAGTTTGCAAAACAAGGCCTTTAGGTACTGTATTTTACAGTTTAATTTTGCCTTAAATTTAGTGTTCTATAAATGAAAAGAGAGTATTTTTGAAAGGTACTTTCTACAGCTTTGACAGATAGACATACACAAACTTTAAAAAAAAAAATATTTATTTATGATTTTAAATAGTGTCTTCTTTTAAATAAGGTAGCATTCTGTTATATTACTGTGAAGTTTGTCTTCATACATTTCTTGTGTTTTGTTTTATTCAAGCTGAGGCTTTCCCCAAAATAAATAGAGAAATAAATGAATAAGTATAGCAATTTCCATATTCAAGAGGTGCAACTCCAATTTAAATTGAGAAACAGAACTACTTTTGGGGATAGCTGATGAAGCAACATGCTATATTAACTAACTCCATTGGTTAAGAGAAAACCTGCAAATATTGCTCCCTGATCATAGAATCATAGAATGGTTAGGATTGGAAGGGGACCTTGAAGATCATTTGGTTCCAACCCCACTGCTGTAGACAGAGACACATAATGTTAAGGTTTATTTTCTTTTGGAAATGCACACACTGTACATTTTCTGACAGATATGGGTAGTATAAAGGGACAGAAAAAATCCCAAAAAACCCACAACAGAATTAATTTTCTATTAGTACTTTTTTAATTTTCCATTAAAGGAATTTCATCAACAATGATTGTCATTTACAGAAAACATTCAAAAATCGTATGTGCATTATTATGTAATGTTAACAGCATTGAACTAATAATTTACAGGACATAAAATAAGACAAAAGTCTGTTACATTCTAAAGTAATACAGAACCTTTTCATTTGACAAGAATGTTGGTCCTACAAAATTCATTATAAAAAATAAAACCCTTAATTGTTACTTTCTAAATGAATCAGACTGTCTTTTTACTCACATACACATAAATTAGGTCAGTTATATTAAACTAGAGAGAAAGATCAGAAGAAAATTGCAGGTGTAAAAATGTCTGATGAACTCCAGGCTCTGTTGAAATCAGTGAACGATTTACTGCTGGTTGCAATGAAGTCAGATTTTTACCCAGTATGTCATAATTCATTTGTTGTTTTGCTTTTTCCATCTACAAGCCAGTTAAGATACATCATAATTATTACACAATTAAACTTACAAAAAAAAAAATCTATGAGGCATTTGATTTTAGAAAGGAATTTTTATTTGTCCTTTGAGAGTAGTTAATTTTGATGTTATTGATATTTTATTAGATTATTATCATATTTCTAGACAGGCAATGCAACTCCTTTGTGCTTGTGTATTACCAACAGTGGTAAACATGCTTACCAAGTAGAAAACAACACCCTCCTAAATTCAAATTAAATTGATTTACAACAATACAGCTACAGCCAAGCACCAAATAGCTCAGTGCTTGGATCCTGGATCTTAACATCTTGTCTAATTCTAACAAAATGAACTGGAAATAGGATAAAAACATTAGATATTTGAAAGTGGGAAGTATATGAAAAATCATTTCTTCTCATAATCCTAAAAGCAAGGAAGCATTTTCAGGGATATTTAAAAAGTACTAGAAAGCTCCATTTAAATCTAAATATCTATCTTGATTACTTTTTTTTTTTTTTTTTTTTTATAAATTGGTAATCTCTAGACATTAAAGTCATATTTGGATGCCAGAAAAGCATCCAAATACTTGTTATTTATGCTCCTGCCTGTATTGTAACTGGTGATACTGAACATTTCTTTTTTCCACTATGATCTCTAAAATGTGCATTTGGTGAAGATCAGTTATGGCTTCAGATTACAGCTAATACGTGAGCTGACTTCAAATTTGAATAAGAAATTAAAGACATACAAAAATATTTTGCTCATAATTCATGCCAGAAGGATTCATAAATCCATATGCTGTAAAGAAGCAGTATTTGTTTGAGCAACTTGTCTTCAAACCATATTAGTCAAATGCAGTCTGCAGAAATTATTACAATACTCACTGAGATCATGTTTCATTGATGGTCCCATATACTCCCCCTCACCCCGCACCACCTCCCCGCCCCCACCACTCCTCCCCTATTTACAAACAGAAGCATACACTAAATATCAAGAGCTGGTCAAAAGGCTTTATCTATTACAATCAGTTTCCATAAAAACTGAAGAGTACATTACACTTAAATGAAGAAAGTACATAATTTGCTCTTTGATGCTTTTCCTCTTTAAAAAAACCCCAAACATTACAAAGTCTTATGCTTAAACAGAGACATAGAAAAATCAGTGTATTCACTGTCCCAAGTTATTTACACCAAAAATTACAGAGACAGCATACATAATATCAGACCTTCCACAAGCATATATTAAAAGTAGTTACATTTGAAAAAATATTTTATTTGTCTTCTACATTTCTACAATACATAATCAGGCTTCTTCTTTTTCTGTTTGTTTAGTTTTTAAGAAAAGTAACTTCTTCAGTGTTAGTCAGATGAGGCAGAGAGTGAATCTGTAAAATAAGGGATTTTGTTGCTATTCTGATTCCTGTATTATTTATATCGTCCATTCATTACAACAGCAGTAATTGGTTTAACATGGGATTTATCTCACAGCGATTAACATAAATCTCAAAATACACTATGCATTTGATTTAGCTGAGTGTTGATAACAGCTTAGAGTTCAGTTGTGCTTTATTTGTTGCCACAAGTACAATCACAGAGCTGTTCCCTGTAGCATACTAGAGATCACATTGCAGTCATGCAAAAGGCAAAGACTATCATGGCTACTTCACTAGCTATGCTACTCAGTGGCTTTTTAAAAATAAGTGCACATATAAATCCCCACATACTGCACAAGAATGTGTGGTCCACACTACATAGGGTTTAATGGTTGTTAGCATTTCTTACTAAAAACAAAATACCTTTTTTTCCCTGGTTCTGAAGTGACACATTAAAAAACCCACAGATGTAGTGCATCTGAATATGAATCCCCAATGTCAACAGCCTAATGTAGTTACTTTGACTATTAAGCTGTGTGTCTAATCAAGACAAGTTTAAGTGCCTTTTTTTTTTTTTTTTTTTTTCCTTCCAATAAGCTGGTTTTATCTGGAACAGTCTTTAAGGTAAAGCCTGTTCTTTCCTGTTCTCATAGTTAACCATCCTTGCAGTTAACCATGCTTGTTTTACAATGCAGTTGCATTCTTGTTGCCCAAATAAGAGGCCAACACTCATAATACAGAAACCTAGGAGCCATTTTTTTAATTATTTCCAGAGTCTCAATTCAACATACTTCACTGCTGCCAACGTGCAGTCGTAAAAAAATGTCTCAGCATTTTCTTGAAGGACAAAGAATTTTTTCAACAGCAGTATCTTCGTTAACAAGTTAGCAGCTATAGTCAACAAATCAAACAAATATGGAAACCCACTTTGACATCTACATTAAATGAAATTTTTTCTTTATGTTATTGTACAGAAAGCAAAGCAAACAATTTCTGCAAGTACAGTTACAAAGAAACACTTATAGTTTACTTATTGCTGCTATATCCAATGATGTTTTCTTTCATTCTCCCAGTGTGCTGTGATTGAATTGTGAGGATGACAAAAATATGTAAATGCAGTACATCATGTTACTGAACTCACAATAAGCATAATTATCCTTGCTGCCTGCAGTAACACTGAGGACATACTTCTTTCTCAGAGCATCTTGTTCCTTGCCTTATTCTCTCAACACAAATGAAATATAAGGATCACTTGGAGGACACTGACATAGCCATCATGTCACTAGATATTCAGGCTGCTTTTTTAGGAGAGTTACTGATCTGTGAGCTACCACCATAGAAATCTTAGGTCTGTTTTTTTCACAATGACCTTTGGCTGCAGACTGCATACACAAATGGCTTTTATAGCTCCAAACCACTTCTGGGATGATAAATTACTGGGTGTTGGGATCATTGTCACACAGTCATTCATCGACAACACATGCAGGGACAACATAGCTATGTGAGGACATGAAGAAAGAGAAGGAAGGAGCCTGCCTCCTACCACTTGTGTGGAGCAGGCTGCAGGTACAGATGAACTGAAAAAGTGCAAAGGTGAATAATTTATCACTTTAGGCCTCATTCACTAGGAGCTAGGAGTAAAAAGAAAAGGAAAGAGAGACAAGATCCCCTGGCCAGAAGACTGTCCTTTTTAATGGGAAAGCATCATGCTAACAAGAATTTCAGTCCCTTGGCCATGGCTCCCAGCAGCCTGAAAGATTAAGGTATAAATTGCAATGGAACAGTTGGCAAAGAACAATTGTGAAAACCTTGATGCACAGGGATGCTGGACTCTCCATCTCTTGAAATTGTCCATCTGTCTTCCAGGTCTGGGGAGTTCAGAGGATAGAGGGAGTAAAAAAACATACATACTCATGGTGATAATAGGGGCAATGCTCAGGGCTCATGAAAGCCTCCTGGCTGAAGACATGACATTAACGTAATGACTGACACTATCATTGACTATAATTTATCTTTCTATGAGTGTTCTTTAAAGACAACTATATAGAAAACATGGAGTGTAAAGCTAGGGATAAGCAAATTCCAAAATTTTAGGAAGGTCACTAGCACAGTATAAAATAGGATAATGTTTTCTTGAGGTGAGAAAGGGACTGGTCATACGTTGAAGAAGCATTGCTACAGAGTCCTGAGCTAGCTACGATTTTATGCATCCTTGACATAAAATGGTAGCTGTTAGTCACTTACTCACACCAACTTGTTCTTTTTAGCAATTTTCCATGCTGTAGCTTGGTGTTCCTATCATTGCTGACAAACTAACACTTATTTCATGTCTTAATCTTTCTTCTTATGTGCCTGCTGCAACTCTGAATATAAGCTCACATTAATGGTACATAAACTCAGTACTTTTAAACTGCACTTTATTTCATCAGTTGTCTAAATTCAGTAACTCATATGAAGCTCATTTGCATTTTGTTTTCAAAAGGACCTTAACACCATGAGTTGATGGGTTAGTAGGACTCTGCTGACTGAAACAATGGGTGAAGTGAGATCAAGCTGAGGAAATGCTGACAGATCAAGCTGAGAAAATGCTGACAGCAAATTCAATTTATACCAATGTTACTTTTAATCACTGGCTTGAAAGCCTTGTCTGGGTCATGTTCACATGAGCAGCTCAACCCAAGCCCTTCAAAGCCTCTAACATTCTCTTCCTTATTCTGTTGTATTTATATAGCTATTTTAAGTAATGAAATATCCCTGAGTAACATAGAGTGCAATATTTGCATCAAGCAGTGATTGTCATTTACAAAGGATGAAACTTAAAAAGTAAAGAAGAAGATGGGGTCTGCAACACACTGTTCCTAATACATGTCAGAGACAGCAGTTAGTTTGTAAAGTTGAGGTGTAATGTGTTGGAAGAGGCTTTGTTATGGCCAAGGAAAAGCAAACTGTTCTGTTTCAGGTTTCCATTTCATATGTTTTTAGACATAATGAATTTGGACAAAAAAAGATCTTCCACATTTCAGTTTGATCTTATTGCCAAGTGCTATATTCCTAGGATTTCCAAGAGCAAATGACTCTGAAAATAAGAACCACCTTCTAGGCTGGACCTGGCTCTTCTGGAAACAGTACAATCAGTGAAGAGTCAGGAGGGACGAGGAATGGGGATGCCTGAACATCTTTCAAATTACCTTTGAAGCACAGCTTCAGAGGGGTGGAAAAGTCAACAGGGACAGGAACCATGAGCTGCATATTTCTAACCAAGCTGCCTGATCAATTTCTGAGACTGCTCCAGCCTTGGATAAGCTTCCGCAGCCTGGTGGTGGGAGACAGAGTGACTTGCACACAGGAACATTTTGGACCCTCTTTGAATAGAAGTCACTATATCAGAAATTTCTGCAAACAATCCCAAAGGCAAACATAGACCTGTGCAAGATGCCACCATGAAATTGAACAAAGAAAATCACATAATAAAGCTCACCTACACGGGCAAGTCTGGTAGCTTCTCCATCTGCAGCACCATAACCTCACACAGGCATCAAAACAGCATTGGTGCCCAGGGTGTAACAGGAGGTTACAAGTGGTCCCTGTGAAACTAAGCTGAAATGACTTACAGGAAGCATAAAGTCAAAGCATTCTAATACAATACACCACACATTTTTTGTGGTGTTGACATGCCTCAATTTTCAGTAACTCTAGTTAGAGCTTAGGGAATCTGACAACTTGCAGAAACAATTCCTAAATGCTACCTATCACAAGCCAATCAAAAACCATATAATGCTTTTGGAAACAAGTTTGCTCAACCCAAAGGACTTCTACTACCATGTTTCTTTTTTAGCAATTGCTAAAGCAGTCTCTCCATTAGAAGGAAATATAAATCTTGAAACTCTTTAAACAAAGAATAGGCAAGAATGGTATTTACACCGAGATAAGGTCTTTCTGTAGTATTAATGGACAGCCTACATCTGCTTCCTCAATGCCAAGAATAATTTTGATCAATATAGTTCAGTTATTGGAGAGCAATGAAAAAGTAGTAGTTTCAATATATGCTTAAAATATCCTTTTCTTATAGGTTCTGGGTTAATCAATCATTAAAAAGTATGTCTCATCTGAAAAGCTTGTAATAAAAAACTTAACAAGCAGAACCAGTTGCTGTGCAAAGAAGATGCGACAAATTCCAATTTTAGAGATTTAATTGCAGAACTTCAGGTACTTGCGTGGACTAAAGAAAGCCAAAGCAAACTAAAATGAAAAACTAAGATTTTCTGAAATGATTTTGTGAGTGAACTTACTAAAATTCATGCTATTTTACTATTTAGTCTATAGATAACTTGGACATGTGAAAACCAATATCAAGAAGTTGAAATTTTTAGTGTAAATGACTGTGTATCAAAACTAGACACAAAAATCTAGCCTGTAGCATGTGATCATTATTTCTTGTTCTACACTCAGTCAGTGAAGGGCAAAAGAGGTACTATAGCTACATGGCCAATCCCAAATCACAGAAAATTAAATAAAACATAATTACAGTTACCACAAATAATGTTTAAAAATGAATTTTCATTTTTCAAATAAACAATAATACTATTTGCTCAAATTCTGTAGCAGTTGTAGCAGTAGTAGTAGTACTATTACTACTACTACTACTACTACTACTACTACTAGTAACAAAAATAGAGTAAGCTGCTGATAATTAACTTTACTGGAGGATAAAAACTTGTTTGGCAATATTTATAACTGGGTTTAGAGGCTACTGTCTATCAATGCCAATGAAGATTTTTTATGCCAGTGTCAGTATTTTTAGGAAAAAAGGCAAGAATCCATTTTTATTCCTTTATTGCTACCTTTGTGGTCTCTTGACAAGTCATTTAACATTTTTTCTTTCATTTTCACATCTTTAAAATGTGGCCATAATCATTACTGATTGAAAAGGTCATGAGGTTGCAGTGATTTATCAATAGTGCTTTAATGATTAAAAGCCCTGCAGATAATGATTAAATAATGTCTTTTACACTGGTGATCTTCATTTGGTTATCTTGACTAAGAAATAATTCAAAAATTGCAACGAGTGATTGGCTTATTTTGAAAAGAACAAGAGGTTTTTTAGATGTAACATGCAATTGTGAAGGACTATAAACATGACAAACCTCTTTATTAATCTGCACTGTGAACAGTAGCATTTATTCACTTATTCTGTATTTCTATGAGTTGGGTAAATATGTTACCTTTAATATACTGAAAATGGATTTATAATATATTTCAAACAAATATATATTTGTGTGTTCTTGTGTGGGAAAAGATAAAGAAAACAAGAATCCCCTGCAGTTAAAACTGAGCACTTCTAGAGTACAGTTTGACTCATTTTTTTTCCCAAATCCCCACAAACAGTAGCTAGACCTGGTTAATTAGTTTTTTTGATATTAGAAATAATTGGACTTGGGGTCTTTTTCATGGTTTTGCCATGCAAAAGGGACTGCAAACAGATAAATCACCTTATAAAGGGATGTCAGTCTTACAGTTAAAATGGTATAAAGAAGCATCATAGACGATGCTTTATTATGTTAATTGAAGACATTTTAATGCAATGACTAGAGAAATGTTCTCTGAATTTGGAGCAGAAAGGATATTTTAGTAATTGCTATTCTATAGGACTAAGTAATTTTGAAGACAATGTCATATTTGCAACAAAATTCTCAGCACAACTAAATTTGCTCTGCAGATTTTTTCCAAGTTGTAATGGACCTACAGAAAAACACTTATTAGTTGAGAGTTTGTAATTACTCTTGTACCTGTTCTGACATTGCTAAAACTGAACAAACAAATTGTGATGTTGTCTAGACTCAATTCTGTCATGAAGCAAGGATGCAAACTTGCAAACTGCCTGAAGAAAATCAAGGGAAAACTCCACAAAGTACTTGGAATGGGCTGTGAATTATTTGCTCATGCAGAAAAGAGAAGACTGAGACCAGAGCTGTGTAAGTAATTAAGTTATCGTTACATCAAACCAAGTTTCTGAACCCACCCTAGGGCCCACCTGGGTCCCTGTGGGCTTACTGTGAGCCAGGCAGATGGGCAAGTCCTTTGGCCTCCCTGCCATCATGCTTCCCCTTGCCTTGCCTCTGATTGCACTGGCCTCTTTGTGGTTTGAAATAAAGAAAGGTATCTGCTTGTGATTCTGCCTTTACTTTCTTTCTTCTCTAATGCCTGCTTCTTCTTTTTTTTGCTCTACGCCCTCTGCTGGCATCACAGAAGGAGTCCTCTCTGAAAAAGTTCACAATGAGTAAAAGTGGTGGTAAAGAGAGCTGTAGCAGAAACTGAATCCCTCTTCCATACCTAAAAACTCCATGTTTTGTATCACTGGCAGAACTCAGATACACTAATTGTGACTGCTAATTAAACTTAATCCACAAAATTAAGTCCATGGCATTCTTCCTCTTTGTGTTTGCCTTTGGTTTTGCAAGCAAATGCACATACAGTCCACTCAGAGATGAAAAGAAAGCCCCAATCCTTTGTTCTCCTCCTGAAATGAACCTAAAATAAATCCTTATATGCATATATATATATATATATATATATATATACACAATTATATACATACAGATAAATACATACATATATGCATGTGTTTAAAACATACATAGATCTATGTGTCTAATGGAAACTATCAGTCCCATCTAGATGCTGACTGTCAGAAACAGCAATATTATTCTTTTTAACAACCATGGACTTTGCCCACTTTGGCTTTCCTCCTCCTTCCCTCCTTTTCTTTCTCTGCCACTATTCCTCAGAGCCACATTTAAGGCTTGCTGCGGTTTTCACTCAGCTTACTACCTATCTTTCTAATGAGTTCAGCAAAACATAAACCAAGACTTGAAACCACTTTTGAAAGTAATATATATATAAAATAAAATGTGTGGAATCAGAAAAATGTACATATGAGATAGTCTACATTTTTACTGCAGATCCTTTACTGACATCAAGTCCTATGTTCACTTTTATATATATTCTATCCCTGAAACAGTGAGAAAATAAAAAAAAAAAAAAAACCCAAACTATTTATCTCTTCACTAAAATCATCCAGACAAGTCTTTTGCACCATTGTTACATTCCTGATGTCTGATTTACACACAGTACGCATGCACTACATTATACATATCTCATAAGTGATCCTTTCATTACACATTGGCAACTGATAATTTAACTCTTGACTGGCAAAGCAAATCTTGATTGCCCAAAGTAAATCTAATACATTACTTGAAGATTAAGAAATACATGACAACTGGGCTGAGCATCCTTTAAATGTAGGCATGTGATTTTTAAGCTACAGCATGTATGCATATAATACCTACATATATATATCTCTCTATCTATATATTCACATATATATATGTATGTATTCCATATATGCATCATAATTACCAAGACAGATACAAATTTGCACATGCATTAAACTGTCTAAAAGCATAGAACAAGGCAATCTAATATGTGGAATTTTCTTAAATAATATTTGAACAATAAACAACAAGAGTAATACTGCAAAGTACTGCTCTATTCTCATGTATATCTACAATAAAATTCTAGGAACAGTTGTCTTTCAAAACATCCTCCAATAAAAGTAAATTAAAAAAAAGGTAACACAGCATCCTATATCTGTATATTCAATGTCAGTTCAAAAATTAAAAGAAAAAAGTAAACAAAGAAAAGAGAAAAAAGACATCCCCACTCAGAGTTGATATTTACATTCTTCAAACTGTAACGGTGAAAAACAATTCTATTAGGTGCAGGACATTCCTAGTGTAGCAGTAGTGATATTTTGAATAAGTTCTTCATGAAAACATTTTTTTTTTGGTCTTAATAGTGATGCATTCCATGACTACGTGAAAAATCTATTATCCCCTTCACTTGCAGCCAGTGGTTGAGTCTGGATTGAAAAGCTCCTTGTATAATGGAGGAAACAATGTATTCACTATGTCTGGATGAGATTGCTTGAATACCTGTAGTTTCTCCCCGTGCAAGTTGCAAAGTGCAGTAATTGTTGGAATCTTGGCTATTAACTGCAAGGCATTGAATTAGAAATTAAAAGATAAAGGGAGGAAGAAAATTTTGTATAAATTGCAGCTTCCAAAATGAACTACATTAGCATCTTGCTGAGTAACTGAATGCAATACTCTAAGCTCCATTAAAACTACCCATTCAAAGGACTGGATATTGTTCTTAACAAAAAGTCTAAAAACAATTGTCCCAGAAGTTTTAGCCAAGTGCCAAAATACATTTAGAAGGAGCTGCCTCCAGTGGTACTTTTCAAGGCAGTCTCATTCTTGACAGGGTATCAATTAAAATGATTACTATATTGAACAAAAAATGAAGAGGAAACAGGGACAAGAATCAAACAAGCAACTTTTACCTTACATTAGTGTGGCAGTACATGCAGAAATGGCTACAAAAATAAAAGAGTGATGACCAAGAAGTGCTTGGCATTTTGTTTTAATAACTTACCTTTGTCAGTGTCTCTTCATCGAGGTGGTTTTTCTGGATCACATGTTGAAGTGCAAAGTAAATCTTTTCCTGAAGCTTCTGGACCTTTCTTGGCTCTATTAACCAGGCTCGATCTGAGAAAAAGGAAAACGAGATAAAGAATGCACAGATGTGAGGCGTGCTCATGGTGTACCAAGTGAGCCATGCTGGCAAGCATTCACTGCAATCATAATTCCCCTGAGGAAGGACTGTATGGTAATTTAGGTGTGGTTTCAGAGTCAAAGCATCTTGATGTATTAAAGGATCACTGAGGTGTTTAACTAACATATACAAAACATACAGGAACATAATGTTGGCTCTGTGTCTCTTTGTTTAAAACAGGATGTTAGGTAAAAAGATAGGAATGCAAATGAAACATGGCCCAACAATTTTATTATTCTCTGTTGGCACAATCAGTGTTCTAACTTCACACTGGGTAGGTGATAAACATGTCATGTTATCTCAGTGTCTTAATACATAAATAATAAACATTGATCAAAACAGTTCTTTGAAAATAAGAGAATATAATTATTTAAAAATTTACATAAAATATATCTCATTATTTACTAGGCTAACATTTTGAGACCAAATATATTCTAATTTTAAAAAAAATTGGCTTCCTTCAAAAGAATCTCTTTAATAATTAAAAGAATTATGAGTTGTTGAAACATCTTGAAGTGCAAATTTCTCATTATTTAAAAATGTTCTCCTTTTAAACAATACAAAATAGAAGATTATTTGGGAGAATAACAGTTACAGCACAGTTGTTTGAAAACCTATATGGCTTCTACTGAACTCAAACCCCAAGTGGAGAAGGTTGTCCTTAAGATCTCTATTCTCACAAATCATAGCTTCTGGAGAAAAAGACACGGAAAGAGATGTAGCAGACTTCAAGAGAATCCAAAATGATTAATACAGTGTTCTTGCAGCACCACTGAACATTCTGTTTCCTCATGCTGCAAATTTGTTTCTTCCTCCCTCAATCCAGACCAATTATTGGGTAGATTTTAGCTTTCAAACAGGAAATAAGAAAATTTATTTAATCACAGAGCATGAATTTTCATGTACAAACTGAAAAGTACAGGAAAAACTCCTTTCTCTTTTAGAGCTCTTTCACCCACACTCTCCATCACTAAAATAACTCATAGAGATTATATAAATCAACTGCTTCAATGAGCACATATGCCACACAGGCTGGAGCAGAGCAGTATTTTCTCACTGGAATAGCACAGTTCTGTCATTTGTCTGTCTGTGGAGAGGGATGTATGAAAAGTGTTCACTATCAAGTACTGTGAAAAGAGATGAAACTAAACTTCAGCTAGTTAACAGATGATTAGAAATAGTAATTTATTTGCAAAGCTTAGAGAATCATGCTTCTAGAATGTAAGCCAATGGATCCTGTGCCATCACTGGCCATAGAAATAGAATTAGCTGAGAGCACATGCAACATCTACACAATAAGCACACAGTAATATTTAGACTTCACAGGTTAGGTGCAAAAATTGATGCTATTGCAACGTCTTTCAATGTGTCTTTCAACAGTGTTAAATTAATGCAGATTGTGGCAGACTACAGCTCAAAAGATTTATCATAGAAACCTATCCTTAAAATATTTAACTTTCTGTGACAAAAGTAAGCTTAAAAATAGACTGAGGCAGTTAGAGGACTGGTTTAATCCCTCATTTATCATGAAGCATATTGCTTGTATATTACATGAAGCATATACTCTTACACAAGAGTTCTTAAATTCATGACAAGAGCTAGGTAAAACTTTTATAAGGATGTTAAGTTGGTCTCCCAAAATGTGGTTTCTGCCACTTGAAATGTGGTTTCTACCATCTGCAAATTTAGCTGAAATTTCCCAACTCCAGCTATGTTCATATAAGTGCAGCAAAAAGTCAATAGATCAGTGATTACCATAAAGGAAGCAGAGCTTCAATTATGTACTTTTCCTTCTGAGTGTTGGACTTATGGATCTTTAAGGAGTGCATAGTCCACTAGGTTAGATAATAATGTAAGAAAGAATATGAGAGCTTAGAAGATCTGCTTTTGCAAAAAGGAAGACGGAAAGAAGAAACATGGCAAGTCAGAATTTCAGAAGACAGATTGCCATATGAGGGCAGCCAGGTTAGTGTCTTACCACTTTGCTCTGGCATGTTTGCAGGTGGAGATGCCTCTGCAAATTTACTGGAATCCTACAGTGTTTTAACTTCTGAAATCAGAAATCAAGTTAGAGAATCATTGTCAAGCAGTGTGGGTACACACCCCAAAGAGGAAAATCTGGATTTGTGCTCTGAATTAGATGCAAAATAGATCTGACACTGGGCTTTGCAACATTACCATATCAGTGGAAGTTCGTAGGTCCCCTTACTCCCTATGGGACTGCTCTGTTTTCTGTAAACTGCCTAAACACAAGAATCAAGAGCACAAGAATCACCTTTCTTTGTGGTGACTTCTATAGAAAAGAAACTTGAATATGAGTACTTCCCACAAGGAATCTCTGTAAGCTTATATTAGTCGAGAGAAGGACTGCTGTAAGTATTTCTGTGATCTTTCCGTGATGAAACACTTTACTGTGAGGAAACGAGACCATCTAGTGTGGAAGGAAATATTTCTTTCTCTAATGTTTACTGTTACCATTTTTGTAAGAAAATAAATGGCAATTTTCAATGTCAGTTCAGTCTAGACTGTTTTCCTTGTCTTCCCACTCTCAAACATAGCAGCCCAGCTGAAATGGGAATTATTTACAAAATTCAAATTTGTCATCTTTTTATGGAAGAGAGATTGTATCATCCTGCTTGCAAAATAAAGGATCATATTTAGAACTGCAGAAATTAATCAGAATTTCTATGTCCATCTAATGTTTTCCAGGAGCAAGCACATCTCTTTGTCACCCTCACAGCTTTGGTCTTTTCAGACTGAAGGAGGGCTGATGAGCAGGGACCCACAAAGACATTGCAAGTCCCAAGTCTCAGAGGAAGTCAGGACCTCTAGGGGACAGCAACAGGCAACTCTCACCCCTGCACACAGCTAGGACACCTTTGAGGTGGAAACAGTCATTGTTTGTAGGGTCAATATCCTAGTCTAACACCACGAACAGCCACCAGCTCAACTATTTCACCTCTGAGCAGATGATGGCAAGAGCTGCTTAAAGTCAAACGAAAAAGGAGCAGAGTCCTTTCAATAGGTGTCATTAATGATGAGAATGAATGTGTTGACACCATATGTGCTAGTTAATTCTGACTAACATAATCTATACCACAGACATGCAAAAGGGCAAAATTACCTAGGGGAATTCTTTGCAGAAAAAGCTGGAAAAATAAATCATGGTGAGTTTTTTGTAAGATCTTTCAAGAGGTTACCCGTATAGGAAATTGGGTGTCTAGATGCCCTGAGGTATACTTAAAAATGCCACACTAAACTGTGAGCTTGTCTACTAGATCCACGTTCTAAGTTAACTTAATCATGGAAGTCTTTTCTGTGGTCAGCCAGCCATCACTCTCTTAAATGCATGTTTGCCTGTGCAGAATTATGACATATGAAGACATGAAAAGAGCCTGTTGCACCTATAATCACTACCTCTCACATGGAATTTAATTCAGAGAGGATCTCATATAGATTTTTACTGCTCATATTCTTACTCCCACAGAAAAAGCCCATCATAGCTACGGACTACATAACCTGCTCAGGGCTGTGAGGTTTATGCTTCCTGAACAAGCTAGGACAAACATGTACCTGCTTGAGTACCATGCTTCTCTGAATTGTGGCCTGGAGGAACACCAGCCTACACTGCCTCTTCACACAATCCTGCTCCATGTCTGTTACCCCCACACTTGGAATCTGCTTCTAATATGTGCAGTCCCTGATGGTCTAGCAGAGAGTGAGGTGTATTTGGCGTAATTCAGGTATTCTTTCATTGCTTACTACATTGCTTAACATTGCTTAATACAGTTTAAATACCTATTTAAGTAGGTAGAATTAGAGGTGGGGAAATTGGAAAAAACATCAATGTGGTCTTTGGAATGAAAGATTACCTGGTGATATCAAAACAGCAGATGAAAACAAAGCAATCTCCTCCTCAGTCAGCTGTAAGGAACATAAATTCTTTGCAAAGTCAAATGCTTCATTTACCAGATCATCAGAGCCTACAGACCAAGGAGGACAAAATCAATGAAAGAAATAAGTTCTTTTAACCTGCCATGAAAAAGGATTGGTTTTGTGTCAAAATGCTGTGAGTGAATGTCTGTACTGCTAAAACAAGTGCCTTTCATTAACTATTAAAATTCTACCTAACCTGAAAATGTCACTAAAACATACATTGAAGTACAAAAATTACCAGTTAGGGGTGGGTAAAAAAATTTCACAACATCTCACAGGAGGATACTGTTTTCCCAATGTGGAAAGAATTGTTATTTCTAGACACATATTAAATCTAAGAGGTATGAAGGACCAGCCCTAAATAATTTTGCATATATAATTTTACTAATTATCAGTACAAATACTTATGAAAATTTGTGAAAACTTCTTAAAGATCAAAATAAATCAACTAATACACTTTCATAAACGCTTTAAACTTGTAAAGAGTGTTTTGTGTAAGATATACAACAAGAAAAATATATACCTAAATGATACATATATTTGAAGGAAATATTTCAAATCTTTGACTTTGGTCCTGAATAAATTTCTGATAATATCAGTCTGATGGATGGGCAAAACACATCCATTTAGCTATTAACATTTCAGTTAACATTCAATACCATGTTCAGAAATGAAGCATCTTTTTTCAATAAATGAACATAAATGAGCTTACTTAAAAGTTTTAGGCAAAACAATATTTTAGAAAAGTGTTTGCCTGTATTTTGTAGTAGTTCATCATTCTAGTCACCTCACTGTTGGGGCTAAAATTGACTTCTGCAGGAGACCATTCATCAGAGTGATTTGATATATCAAGCATAACTGAATAGTAAAGATAAACAGCTAAGCTCCTGCCATAAATTCATGTTTTATCAAAACTTCAGATTGCAAATAAATCTATTTGAAAAAACCCTCATCCTGCTCTTTTTTATTAGAGAAAAATACCTATCACTGCTAAGAGCTGGTGGACTCACCTTTTTCCTTTTTCTGTTCCAGCCTAGACATTTGGAGACTTGGGGATTCAACATTTACTGGAGATTTTCATTGTGGGTCACTATTTTCGTAAAGACAAATCTCTTGCTATGTGGCTCAATGTAACTGGTTGAAAAGAAGAAGAGCAACATACCCAAAGCTTTAAACATTTGCATCCCTCCGTACTTTCCTTCAAACAGAACAGTATTGTTAAGTGGGTTGAAGGCACGGCACATTCTCACCAAAACCACTTCCAAGCAGCCTATAAGACAGAAAAAAAGCAAAAGAACTACATATTACTGCCTAATATCAGAGGGTAGGAAATTTCAACAAGATATTTAGGAAGACATGAGTCGTCAAAAACATCAGCAGGCATAGACACTCCTTGAAGGTATCTAGATTATAGGTCTCTGCATGACAGAAAAAAATATTTGTCTGCTTTACATGTAGAAAGGGGTGATTTCTGGTCCGCTCTAACCACCTTTCCTTTGAGTTGACTTTTTCCCCTTTTACAATTAAAAAAAATAAAACCAAAAGAAAACAAAACAAAAGAAACCAACAAGAAACCCCAAAAAAACAAACGAAGAAAATCCCCAGCCTGGACTGAATCAAAATTTAGACCTGGGCAAATAATTTCATTTTGAAATATTTTATCCTGAAAATTAGGCATCTATTGAATCTTCTTTTTAATAATTAAATATTTTTTATGTATATAAATTTTTATGTATAAAAATTCCAGTTTAATTTGGCTGGAGAGAGAGATCATCACAAAGCCTGTTTAGAGAGAAAATATAAGTGAAAGAACTGATAAGAAAAATAAAAATCAAGAACACCCCTAAAATATGTTTTCCTTGGTTTGTTTCTCCACCCCCCCCACCCCTGGTTGTTGATCAGCCAAAGGAAGACTTCTCTTTTACTCCTTGCAGTTGGAAAAATGAAAGCAAAAATTTTAAGCATCCGTTAACTAAATGTCATGTAAAATGAACTCTGAATCTGAGGATTCTTTTGCAGACATGCTTTTGAGTGAGAAGTCCTGACTTTCTAACTCCTGCTCAGTGTTAACAGCAAAACAGAAAATAAAATCTGGCATATTTTTTTACATGCTAGAGTTTAACAGTGTTTTCTGACAGTACAGTCAAATATATCTTTTCCTGAAGATGCAGTTGTGTTGTTAGTTTTGCCAATCAAACAGAGGAAGTTTCCTAAAGATGCACTGGTATCTGCAGAATTTTCAGAATTAGAACAAGATTTAAAAGTGTAGTTTTTGTGTTACAACTCCCTTTCTCCAGAAAGTTGCCTGTGCGTTCCCAGGGTCTCTATATCACTTTCCTTTGCACCTGTGCCTGCAATCAGAGTGCAGTCCTACAACGAGGTGTAGTCTTCTGTGTACAGAGTACCGACTCACACGAGCTTCAGTCTTAATGAAGAGATCTCTCTTGAAATAGGAAGCAGTTAAGGTTTAATGAGCTGTCTCACACAGCATCCTACTTTTTAAAGACGAAGGGAGAAAGAAACTGATATGACAGGGTAAATGCAGTTAATTACCAGCTGTGGTTCTTGTGGTTCACTTGGTCATACCATTTTGTCCTCCTGAGCTTGTCAATGTTGCTGCATAGTCATGATAAATCTTGTCATGATTCTTCCAGAGGACAGAAATTATCAAGTTCCTTTACAGTAAGGAAAGCCTTTTCCCCCTTGCCCTTATGCACACACACATGCAAACCTGGCATACACAGGCAAACCTGGCATACACAGAGAGCACAGCTGGAGCACACTGCTGTAATCTACTGTCATTTATTCTGAAAACAACTGGCACCAGCAGGGATTTTCCCTCCTGTGCACTGGCTATAGGGTATTTCTGCAGTCTCATTAAAAAGATTAGAGATGACCATAGAGGCAGGCTTGAGTGACCCTGTGTGAGTTTCACTAATGACAAATGGGGATTTCACAGGGTGCTGGAAGACTGATTTGACCAGTTAAATTTGCAGGGTCCTTACATCACATGTCAGGTTGGAAACTGCAGTTTTTGCGATGGTTGTGTGAATACTTAACAACCACAATCAACTGTGGAGGGAAGTGGATCAGGAGGCAGCAACATGATTAATGTGGAAAAATACAAAAGGCTTAATGTACCTAATGAAACAGAGCTAGGGGTCTGTTAGGACCCCATCATATTTAAATTAGGACTCCTTCAAAATTAAAATGATTTGCAGAACAAGACAGCCAAGCACATTTCTAGGGTACTGGGTGCTAAACCAGTCTCAAGCCTCTAGTGTTTACCCACCTGACTTAAGGAGGAGAATTTGGTCATTCTGGCAGAGCTCCATGAAGCCTGTTATGCGCTTTGCAAACTCCACCACATACTGGATAGCATGGGTGATCTGAATGGCACACTGCTGCCACAGAGATTCCCTAGTCTTCCGGGAAAACACACATGGAAAAGCAAAGTAGTGAGCAAGCAGGTACATCAGTGCATTAAGTTCTTCAAGTGGCCTTGCAGGCAGATGGATTCCCCAGACTCATTCCCAGGCAGAGCTAGCAGCATCTCTGCTTCTCAAGCACTTTTCATTAGAAGGCTGTTTTCACAAGCCAATTTTCCCAGTCATCTGAACTCTGGCATTGCCTCTTCAAAGGAGCAGAATGCATTGCCCAATGTTAAAATGTGATTCTAATGTTGGCTTTTGTGCAGGATAGTGGCACAAAACATTCCAAAGTATGCTTAGGTAAGAAGTGGCACAATGCTATTAAATTATTTAACGGAATATTTTTGCTAGTTTGAAACTTAAAGTAATATATAATTAAAATATCATTTCCATCTGAAAATTGATTACATCAAAATTTTGATTCCTTGATAATAGTTCTTGTTGCACAGACACACACACACACACACACACACACACACACAAACACGGATGTTCTTTCGGTCCTGCTAATATTCTGTGGCCCCTCAGACTTCAAAGAATAAGCTGGAATCTCTCCTGATTCTTACATGACCAGCTAATGTGTCAGTTGAAGTCTGACGTTCATTGTTAATGAAGCTGGTGCAAGAGGCAGAGATTTCTTTTGACTGGACTACCTCTGAAGAGGTACCAGTGGAAAACAGATTGAGATTAACCTGAGAATCACAGAGGCAGAACAAAAATGTAGTGCAATGACATAATTTTTCCACCCAATTTTGAATAGCTTTAATTTAAGAGGTACTTTCAGTTTGTCATTATCTATTTTATATGTGACAGATATTTTTTATTCGCATAAAAACCAGATTTTTTTTTAAGTTATAAGGAAACAAAAATTATGTTGCCTCATTTTCTTAAAATCCTTACAACAGAGGGTCCTGTCATGATCACATTAAAGTCAACAGAATTTCTGCAAGAGTTTTAGATCTGTGATAACAAGGATGGAAAACTGAATTCCATAACTGTACCTAAGCTCTGACATTAGCAAACATCCCAAAATGCTGGAAAGCTGCTGCTTCTTTTTATGAAGTGTCACTCCTTTGCTTTCAGTAACCAGTTCCTTGAGATATTTAGAAACCTGTTTTGACCTATATGAAATTCATCAGTGCATTCTTACCAAATAAATTACACTGTTAACAATTTCAAGCAGAAGAAAAAGCATATAACAGGACTGTACCTTGCTCTGGTAAACTTTAATTTCTTCATATGTGTGGGTCTGCCATGCTAGCTGATGTAATTCCTCCAATGTATATTGACAAGTCTCCAAATGAGATTTAATGATATTCTGTGCAATTCGATCTGTGAAGGGGAGAATAAAAAATAGGTTGCATGAAACAGTAAATGGTGATTTGCAAAATGTTGAAAACATCGAAGTTGTTGGAAAATGCACATTTAACAAAACTGACTAATCTTTTCCTTCCAATGTTACCTTTTTCATATTTTTTTTATTTCTGAAGATGATGGTTGCAAACTGTTTTAGTATGCCAAGTCAAATGATCTTGATAAACAGTGGATATGCACATAGTGGATCATCACAGTAAATGATTCCTGTGAAACTATACACAATCTTCATTTTGAAAGTGATTTCTTTTTAATGCCTTTAAGTAAATGTCATTTGGACATTTGGTTGCTATTTGGTTACCCAATCGCTTTTGTCTGCCTCATGCCTGAGTAATAACTGGTAGACTCCTCTAGGCTGGAGAAGATGAAGAATATAGCTGTTGAATATCACCCTGGCAGGATACCTTCACACGCCTGAGGCCACAACCTCTGCATCAAGGTAATATCTCTCTTCCCATTGTGTGTAGATATTTGCTTGCTTTCTTCTTAGTTCTACTAAAAGAATTAACCTGTTTGAGTCAGTGGTCAGCAAGTTTCAGAGCCACTAGGTCTCACAGAAATTGAATGACTGCTCAAACTTAACATGGACATTTGCATTACCTTTGGGTGACTCATAAAGAAACAGGAAACAGGTATCTTTTTGCTCAAGTTAATTTTCATCTGGATCAAGTTCTGATTTAATTTGATGAGCAAGAACATGGAGACTGGTTTTATCAGTGGGTGAAAGCTAAAACTGGTATCTTGGGATTAGAAGGTGAGATGGAGGACATAGATCTCACACATAGCACTAAGTTACCTTAAAATTATCCTGAAATTGCAGTCTTAGAAACTACTTCACAAAATGGGATACGGGATGCAA
This sequence comes from Premnoplex brunnescens, assembly GCA_035040995.1. NCBI lineage: Eukaryota > Metazoa > Chordata > Aves > Passeriformes > Furnariidae > Premnoplex > Premnoplex brunnescens. The sequence goes on along the minus strand of JAWWLT010000092.1, from coordinate 4,030,430 downwards.
GCAGAAAGGGGAGCATTCAGTGCTGCCCTGGAAACCCATAGAAACGAGGAGTGTACAGTAGGCCTTTTCCCTTTAAGCTACTTGAGTGGATTAAAAAGATTTTCACAAAAACTTCCAGTATGAATTCATTAGCACCGGAAATTGAAACGTCTTGATGAAACATGTTATAGAAAACTGATGATTTCCTATTTTGTGACTTTGAGACCTACATATCTAACGAAGCTAGTGCTTCAGCCTGAAGACATTGCTTAAACCAAACAACTTCCAAACAAAGGAACAATGGCAAAAGCACAGAAGAGAACTAAAGCACTTGTGGCAGAATTGACATTGCACAGAAAACAATTGTCAAAAAAGGGAAAGGACATTGACAATGCATTAGCCAAATCTGAGCACGGGAAGAAGAAAGAACTAGGTATGTCATCATTTACTCATTCACATCCTCAACAGTTTGCACGTATCTGGAGCTTAGAGTTCCAAAATAAAACTGTCTCTTTGGCCAAATATTGACTGAATTTAAAAACACCAGCAAGAAAGAAAGCAAGAAAAGAATGTTAACCCATATATGGTCTCTGTAAACACAGCTATAGGAGGGTTATTTAAAGGAAAGATGCCTGTGCTACTGTCACCGTTAATATGCTGAGACTCAGTGGAAGAAAACATATATGAGTTGCAGGTTTGTATAGGAAAAATAAAACCTGCTCAATTGAATCTGTACAGGTAACCCTTTAAAGGGCAACATTAGTAAGTACAGTGATCTAGCCACTGTTCTTTCATGGAAGGTTGAATGTAAGTCTTAACCCGTGATAGAAAGCTGTTGCATTTCAAATAAAATTCTTACAGATAAATGGGCATCTTGGAATAAATGGATGATGATTTTAAACAATTTTTTTAAAGAATCAACAGAGGTTTTTTGTATTTCTCTAACCAAGAAAAGCAAGTAAATCCTACCTTTTTTAGAAAGACCAAAGTTCAGAACGTTGCCCCCATATTGTTCTTTTTAGAGTTTTAACTATATTATCTTTCTGGAAACACCCTTAGCCAATGTAAACTTGATTGCAGAAGTTCAACTTATGCTGCATTTTTTGTCAATTTTGTTCTTTGAAGGATTTAATCAGAAAGAACTGAGATATGGTCAGAGAAACATTTAGGCCTTTTATCTAAAAAACAGCACAGAAGCATGATTTCACCTTGCATCACAATTCTGCAGTCTTAATGGTGAAGGATTTTTGCTCTCTGTAGCCATTGTTTGCTCTTTTGCTCTCTTGTGCTTCCTAGCCCAGCTCTCCTAGCTTCACAATTTGTTACAAAAGCTCAAGCTATTCACACACTTGGCTCAGAGAAAATGACTACAATAAATGTCTCACATAATTTCACATTACTGTATAGACAGATTTTGAATCAGATAAGGTGACCTGATGCCAACAATCTGAAAACAAGACCTTTTGAATTCACTGACTTCAAAATATACTTGATTAGCAGGTCTACATTACTGCACATCTCCTCAGTTCTATTCCTTTTCCTACCATTTATGTATTTACCTTAGGAATGAAGAGCTGAGAAACTCTTTGAGGTTTTGTAGGAATGGCATCCTGTGTTTTTACCCCCATACACCTTTTTCTTGCGTACTTGTGCCTATGTTGAGCTGACATTAAAACCCGTTTAGATGTGCAAAGGCCTGGGGCAATCACAGTAAGCAGCAGCTCTAAATCCTGATATCCAGAGAGGAATCAGGTGCACAACAGACTTGAAACTCTTGTGCTGCAGGCTAAGCAATGTTGGGTGTGCTATGGAAAGGGTTTCAGAGGAGGAGGAAACTGCTCGTTCACCACAAGCAGCAGAGGAAGCTGCATGCTTACACTCCATGCTGAAAGGTCCCAGATGGATGGGAAGATAATTTAATTGGGATTTTACAATGCAGCATTAGGGGAAAAAAAAAAGTCTAATGCATAGTAGGAGATGTTCAGAAGAAGCTGAAAACTGTGTATCAGGAAGCTGAAAAGGACCATGAGAGATCAGTGCTGTTTCAGCAAAAGAAATGGCCTTCCATCGCCAGTGTCTGGGTGGGTAATAGGCACCACAAATGTGCACGTCTGTTCAGTTTGATTGGTCAGCAGCCACCGCCTTTTGGGGTGAACATGGGACTTGTTGCAGCTTCTGCCTTTCCCTAAGGTTGTTTGTCTCCTTAGCCTGCTGAATAGTCTCCTCTCCAAAACTTGTAGGAACTCAAGTGTCTCAGGTTTCTGCTTCCTTTCATAAGAGCTGGCCAGTAGCTAAAGAAGGATTGGACAGCCCTGACAGAAGGACTGGGCAGAAAGAAAAGCTGCAAAAGCCCTATTTCACCATCAAAACAGGCCAAAAACATATGTTGCAAGGGAAGAACAACAGCACACAAGCTATATACCTCTTGTGTGAACTTGGGACTATAGCTCATGACTTTCAGTAAAATCTCCTTTTCTGTTTCCAGTTTTGGCTACTGTGGTGGGCTCTTTTTTTGCCCCCTCCTGCTATACTTTCTTATTTTAGATTTCAGCTGTCACCTTGCAAAAGTCATTCTCCAAAGATTACATTTGTTCAAACATTTATTGCATCAGTGAGGTAGGAATTGCTTAAATCCAAAATACATACATACAGGAAACTGAACACTGCAACCTAGATAGTAGGAACAAAAATCAGCACAGCACAGACCCAGAGGGGTCTATCATCAGCTGGTAAGTCAGTACTACTTTTTTCCTGTATTTTCTGACAATATTTAGAAATCTCCAACTACAGTACTGAGAAAAATCTCCACCCTGAAGTCAAGTACAATGCTGGTGGGGATGGATGTAATCCATGGACTGCACACAGCATTCACCAGCTGTAAAATTGGCCTGTTAAGTAGAAATTATCAAAAGTACTTGGCATTGTTTGTGTCCTACAGGCTCCTTAGTTCTTTCATTTTGCTCTCTTTTCTCAGGAGACACTACAGTTTTTTCTCAGTGTTCTTTTGCACAGGGAACTGAAGAACTTTGAAGTGTGCTTCTTAAACTGCCAATAATCTTCAATTAAATTTAATAATGAATCTTTAATTTGTCGCTTACACTTAGGATTCAGTTTGGTACCTAAGAGCTCATCTCAGCATATATCCCAACTGTTGCAGGGATCCACTTTGGATTAATGCTGCAGTAACATCACACCTTTGGTTGGCTGCTGTAAGCATGCACATCAATTTGTAAAACTATCAAAACTCCAGACATACATTCTAAATAAAATGCCTGTTCTAGGACCCAAAAAAATGCCAAAATAGCATTGGGTCAATACTCTTCTGCACACTGATTCAAGATTATTACGACTACAAAATTAAAATTTTAAAAACTGGTTTCATTGCACAGATTACATCAAGAAGTTCTTTGACAGTTGTAGAGGCAGCGACACAGGAAATAAACTAAAAATATATCTTGTGGAACTGGCTGAAAAGTCTGAACTTCTTTTTTTCCCCACAGAAGAACAGGAACATTTTTTCCTGAAAGTGGTTGCAAAAGCTCATTTCACATTTTCTCTCTCCTTGTTATTCTCAATGCCATAATGCACAACATATTTCCCTTTCAAAAACTGTTATAGATAGACTAGCAAGTTTCATAACCCCTATTTATTTAATAAATTTTTAACACTATACAATATACAGCCTAGGATGATGGTATGAAACACAAAATACTCATATGAGACTAGAACTGCTAGAATTTAGTTCAGGAATAACCATTCCTTGTGTTCAAATTATTCAGTGGCTACTGTCATGAATAGATTGCACAATGAGTAAACATTACATGTGTGAATTCTCTATTCCTTTCTCTCCTTCAAAATTAATCAGTGTTTCATTTGCCTTTCTAAGAAACACTAATAAATTACTAGAAATGACAGTACAATTGAATGAAATCCTTATCCTAAGGAACTTACATGATGGACCCAGAGTTCTGTTAAATCCTAGAGGATTTTCATAAATGCTAAAAGGTCTCAATAATACATCTCATGGGTCTCAGTCAATTTAGTAAAAAATGTGTATTTTGTACTCATTAGAAATCACTTAACTGGCAGCAAAAGCACTAACCAAGGCAATAACTTGAGCTTATGGAACATGGACTCTAAAGGCATCATATAATTATAAAAAATTTATTGAGATGAACTGTTTCCTATCTTCTTCCAGCACAGCTTACACAAACAGATCTTTATATTAAAATTGAGACTGTTCCAAAACAAGAAAATGGTTTAATTTTTTACAATTAAGCAAACATTACTCAGACTAGACATAGTTCTCTATTAAACCTAGAAATATGTATGAATAATTGGAATATTAATGGTTTTAAACCAGGTCTGGAAGGCTTTGCCCTATCAGTCTGCAAAAGGCTGGGAAAGGTTAACAGATCTTTTAGTGTTTGTTTCTCTGTCACAGGTTTGCAATTCACTTTTATTAAGATTTTAAGCAACCTGTCTATAGTAATGCTTTAAAAAGTAGTGACCAAACATTCAGCGATGATTCTATTTTCCTGTAGTGTAGCAAATAAGTTGTATTGAAGTGGTGTTAGTGTATAGTGCCAGAAAGTAAAACAATTTCATTATCATAAGTAATGCCAGAGATTTCAGTGGTCAAAACAAAATAAAAATAATATATACACAGTCAAAAAAGAACACAAGACAGGGCTCCATGCCTTGATATCTTGCTATAACTATTCCCATTTACATGTTACTTTCATCTGTGAAAGATTGCTACACTATAAAATCTGCATTTTGACAACATTTTTCTGAGCCTTATGTCTTGTCACACTGAATTTTTCCACTACACACATCCATGTTCCTCTCCCATGCATTTCACTTTAACTTTTTCTCACATCTTTTCACTCTTGTATAAAAGAATTGTTGCTGTTCTGTGAAATAAAATATGAAACTGAATGGACTGAAGAAAGACATCATCACCTATGATGGTGGGAACAGCATCACAAAATGCAAAATGAGGAATTGTACTGTTCTCAGGAATAAAGTGGAAAGTAGTGAAAAGCATGAACTGATTGATGAAATCTGCTAGACAGAAGGCAAGCAGTGTGAAAAAGTGAACTATTGCCTTGGGAAGTCAAACTTAGGATGTTGCATGTGTACTGAGAAAAAAAAACCAAAACAACAACAACAAAAAAACCCCTTCTGTTGGCTTCCTTGTGCCTGAAGATTAAGGAATGATCAGTCAATGTTGTCCAGGATGACAAAGAAATGTACTATGGACACCAGATTAAGTTCTTAGAAAGTACAAGGCAAGTATGCGTATTGTTGGTGCTGACTGCACCAACCATTAACAGTAAGGACAGGGAGTGTTGACACCAAACCCATAAAGGGCTTACTCAGATGAGAAAGAAAGCAACATATCACCTTTAATTCAAACCTCAGCAATTTTGGTAGATAGTATGCAACTTCCATATACTACAATGATTTTTAAATCATTGCTGCCTTGACCTCTTGTTTCATCTGCAGTTTGCCTCCTTGTGGATTGTGTATGAGACACAGCCCTGAAGACAACACACTTCCTTCATACATCCCAGGACTTCTGTGCTGTGCCACCTGCTCTAGCCTTCTTTTTTTGAAGTTTTCTTGCAGAAAACCTCTTACCATTTCTTCTGCTATTGACATTTCTGCTCCAAAGCATACAACAGGCCAAAAGGCTATTCTTACAACTGGCAGCAAAAGCATGCCTTAGTACTCTTTACACCATTAGATTTACATCGATCTTTCAGTGTGATTTCTAATCTGACAATATTCACAGCACAGTGTTATTTCTGAGAATATTGCCATGATACAGGGTAATATATCTGCTATACATGATATGGTATTTTACATATTTTGACTGCTAAAAATGTTGACTTCTAACTGCTTTTTCCAATAGAACGAACATATTTTGCAAAGACTGGTCATGCAAAAAAACATTCTTACCTTTGGAGAAAAGGAGCAATTTTATATAATTAATAGATTAGAAATGCACCCACTTTAAAGAACTATATTACGACCCTTTAAAAATGCAGACTATAGAAAGGTTGTTTTTAATACCATGATATGCATATTTTTAATTAATTTGTAAAACATGCAGAAGCTCTAAGTTTTGTCACACGAATTGAAAGGAGTACAGAACTGAAAAATTAATTTATTCTGATTGTCACCTTTAAATAGGTAATGGTGGTAAGATACAGTGCCCTGATGGTATGTGTGCAGAAATTCACATGCTGCTCATTTTAAATGCTCACTAGGTGGCAACATTGTTCCTCTGAAATGGAGCTGTCAGGGTGTAGACAACAGCCCTACAAGATTTTACTGTCAGATAGGTAGGAGAGATATTAAATTATGGCCTAGAAAAAGAGGTGAAAGAACATTACACAGGACTACAGTCACAAAAACATAATTTCTGTTTCACTGCATGATGGATGGTGACTTTGTAAAGGGAACATAAAACATAACTACTAATGCCTCTTAGGTATGGGTAATTTGGAGTGTCCCTTTAAAGAGAATCTAATTGACCGATATATGTCCAGTAAGTTAACACTTGATCTAGCACAAGGAACAAACCCTGGAGATAAAGAGAAGGGAGTTAAAGAATAATAATAGAAAATGCTTATCTTTGGAGAAGTGCTTTTACAACTTTCAAAAGAAAAGCACAGCAGACTTCTTAAGATATTACTCTGATGCTGACATATATACATTGCATATGCAACATACAGTGTTGCAGACATCCATGAACAGTATAGGCATGGATGGAGGAATAAACTAAATTCTTTTAAAGCTAATGCAAAGACTTCTGCTGAAAGGAGAAAGGTGTTGAACTGACTTTCAAACAGATCCTCAGCAGAGGAGTTGAGAATGTTTAATAGATGAAGATCTACCTTCAGGTTGAGACAGTGAAACAGGTAAATGCTAAGCTCCTGCTTGTATGATATTGCAGCAATGGAAATTAAATAACTTCGCAGTTATTTATGAAATACCTTTACAGTTCACTCTGGTCCTGAGATGAATGTATGAACACAGCTAAATTAAGACTAAACTATATATGCACAGAGTGTCATCTGCAGTTACCAAGAGGCTTTTTCTTCTACATAGCTATCCTGAGCCAGTCTTTAAAAATTCTTAAGGTTTTCCTTTACTGTCATCTTACAAGATCAAACCCAGTCTTACAAGAACAAACCCAAGCTTACCAACCTCAATTTTATTTTGGTAGAAATATAAGCTCTCTAAGACATAGCTCTGATGTTGAAGAAACATCAGGTAAGTATATGTAAACGACACATTTTTCTGTAATTATGTGACCTCCCGTATGCTCTAGTGGTGCCTTACTGACTACCTAAACATACACAGCACTAATGCACCCTTCAACTTGCCTTGGGGTGAACCTTACCCAAGCTGTTTTCTCCACAACAGTGTTTGCTAATAGTTTTATCCTGTCTTTAAGAAATCATAGCCTGGTAATCTCAATGGCAGTTAAGGCAGAGAAGTCTTCCCATTAACTTTTACAGACCAAGAACAGAGCCACATATTTACTGAAGAAAATGCAGTGTTCAGCTCAGTGACAAACAGTATTATGCATACATATTTAAACAAGATATAGTCTATGATTTCACCAAGTCTGAAAATAAGTCTTTAATACCTGCTAATTTAAAATCACGCTTGGGAGCAAGCATTGCTCCCTTCTCACATCAGAATTTCTCAACACCAGCTGACCTCTGTGACTTGCATAAGGAGAAACCTGTTCTGCAAACAACCAAATTCTTGCTTTTGACACTACAAGTAGATTTCATCTCATGGTTTGAGCTTCCATCACAAAACATTTCTGCCTTTCCAGAAGTGCACATGCCACAGTGGTCAGGGAGAAACAGGACCGTGCTGTGAGGTCCTTGTCTGCATGCACCCTTGGGACATGGGTATCTCCCTTGCCGGCAGCATCACTGGCTGATGGAACGCACCTGGATCATGTCACCCGAAGACAGCAGGACAGGCAGAAAAAGAGCCTGCTCCACTCATCTGGTCACTGCATCTGACCTACTTTGTGTTCTGCACACCCAACTTCATATCAAGTTTCCAACAAAAAGCCTTGAGTTAAGGACAAAACTACTTCCATTTAAAGGAAAAGGAGCTAGACTGGAAATATAGCGGATACCAATCTGAGGCTCTGCTCCTGTATGTTTATTTATGAGCTTTGGACTAATTTCTTTATGCTTTGAGTTTCTTTTTGTAACAGGATCTGAAATGCTGACTAGGGTTGAGCCGAATGGGAAACTACCTGATTTTATATAACTTTTCTCCATTATAAGCTCTGAAAGAAGCAATTTGTGTCTGCATCTGAAAATGCTTGTTGTTATACTTAACACACTCTTTCATAGGATACATTACCTATCCTGTTTCTCCTAGTAAACAGATAATGTACAGTTATATCCGGGACTATTTATCTCATTTGAAGGAATATAAGAGTACTAAATAAGTGTGACAGAGCCTTATATAACTTTAAATTGTCAGCATGTCTTTCTCCTATGCCTAATTGCTAGTACAAGTATACATAGAGATCCTAGTATACAGAGGTACTAGTAAGCATGCAGTGCTTACTAATAAATAAAAAACTAGATATATTTTTCTTGTGGTTCCATTTTAATACTATGTGTTGAAACAGTTATTGTGCAAAAAAATTTTGAATTTCAAAACTGTTAACTTGAACAATTTCCATTTCCACTACAAAGTCTTCTGCAGATGAATGCACGTCTGGGAAAAAGAATACTTTCAGATTCAAATTAAAGCATAGAACTGTGAAAGATCAAAGTAGCTCTAACCATTTAGATTACTTTTTGGTGGAACTAGAAAATTAACATGTGAAGAAAAGAATGTAAATTACATGCAAATTATGTTCGAAAGTATCTTAGAAAATTTTTTTTTTTTAACTGAATCAAACTGACAGGGAAAGAAAGACTTATTATACTTGGATTTTCTGAGCACTTACTGCTGAATAGCAAGCAAAATATAAATACTAAACTAATATATGCAATTGCAGCAAGTTTTTAGTCAGCAGGGGCCATTGTTAGAACTTGTTTTACAAGCATTTAACATTTTCGTAATAATCTGAAAAAGTTCATAGCGTACTAATTAAATTAAGAGATAATTCTAAATTGAAAGATATCACAACGTATCAGTGAAGACTGAGACATAATGTAATAGGATTTAAAAGGTTAGACAAATAAGAAAGAGAAGATAAGATTCAAACTTGAAAATATGCAGTCAATTATATCTTAATAAAAACTGCCCTATAAATGAGAGGAGTTTGAAACAAGCTAAGCATTAACCCCAAAGGAGTAGGTGAACTGGATACTGGTTGACATGTGATGCAGAAGCTGCAAAGACTACTTTTGTTTGGGGCTTTCTGTAAAGAAAAAGAAAGCCCTTGGAAAGCTTACAGCAACTTTTAGAAGCTCAAGGATGAATGGAATCCCACACATTCATTTATGAGGAAAAAATTAGGATGGTTGCACTTAAGACAGGGCAAGTGGCATGTGATGTTATGCTTAAGTATATATATCTGTATTTGAAGAATTTAAAGACCAGATAAAAACTAAGACTGGAAATTTGTATCTGCCAGAAAATAATCAGTGCAGAAAAGAACTAACATGATGTGAGGGATACTCAGTGGTTCAGTGTATCACTACACACGATGGTACAAAAAAATTTCTATCAGGCACAAGAATCAATGTAGTATAGTTTTTATGCCTCCTATACAGGACGTAATCTCTATTATTTCTTCTAACAGTTGAGGTAGTAACTTTTATTTAACATGAGTTTATTCCAAATCTTACCGGAGTAAGATACAATTCTGCAGTGAAATTTAATCACACTATAATATGAAATCAGTGGTCACAGTTTACCTACTTTGATTGCAATACTGCAGCTTTACAGATGGTCCAACAATCCGCTGCAGCATTGAGGCATTTTCTGTTTGGTTTTAAATACTGAAAATACCAGTTGCCTGTGCACTAATCCCAATATTTTATGGTATATCTCTTCCATTTTTGTCAGTTGTGTCTGCTGATTCATTATAGTACATTAACTCTCACTGTCACCTTTACTCCTCTGCTGTAGGTGCCACAAATGACAACAGCAGTTCTTGGGTAAAATCCTAGCAATTTAGGAGTCCTTGTTTCAACTTCAAAGGGAAGAGAGGTAAATCCCAGAACATCGGAATTTTGCTGTCATCTCAGAGATAGGCTCTTTCCTATGTTCTGCTCCCTATGCTCTAGGTTTTTTCCTGGTTCCTATGCTTGGGAAGGTGAGCACTGGCTAGAAAACACAAAGGAAGAAAGACTGGAAAGTGTGGGATTGATTTAGGGCTAGCTGATTTAGGGCTAGGAGAGCAAAATAATGGGTGAAAATTTAAGAATGATGCATTATTTCTAATCAGACTAGCAAGAGATAAGATTTAAATTATTCTCTAAGTCTTCATGAGTGAAAAGAGCTCATTGCCTTCAGTGGGATCCTTTAGCTACTAAGGATATAGTCTCATGGCCATATTTTCTCTTTGGGCTCCTTTCTGTAACTGAGCATAAATGGTAATCCATGGACTATCAGAACTAATGCATTTTTGGACCTCCTCTGCATCTCTGGAAACATTTCCATTTGGTATGGGGGCTGCAGGGAAACAGCTCTTAAGGCCAGTTTATATTGTCTCTCAGCTGGTTTGCAGTACTGTGATCCTCTGTTGCAGGACTGAGGTATGTACAAGCCACATGTGAGTAATATGCCTACAGCCACAAAAGCTGAGAGGAAAGTTGGAGTAGATGTTTCTCACTAATCCTACACTGTGGCTGTAGAACTTCACTGGACAGCCCAAGGTCAAATGTGAAATAAAACATGTCTTAATAAACAGAGTCACAGAAAAACACAGGTTTCTCCTGCACAATTTGCAATTAAAGCACAAAATGTGTTATACATCCTTCTGCACATGAACATCCATGGGCAGAAAACATACTACATATTCTAGCCACAACTTCATTTTTTTTATCAGACAATAACTACTATATACATCATTACTGCAATCTATACTGAGTGGCAGACACATCTCCAGGGTCCTCAGTAGGTCTGATTACATGCATAAATTTACAGATCTGGGTGTAAATCCATGAAACAGCAAGGTCAGGCCAGAACTATAGGGTTTTTTTAAGACATGATGTAGGGAAGTTGTTAAGGGTGCTGTAAGTACCATTTTTTTTCTTCTTCTTTCTTTTTAATTAAATTCCATTAACAAATTGTTACCCTTTGATTATATTCTCAACCACAACTGATTCAGCATATTTCACTTGTTCAGGTACCTAATTGGGATGTTAATCTTTTTTCATGTTATTTCTTTATAATCAAAGTAGTTCTTCTAGTGGCATTAGAGAGGTACAACCAGAAGCATTAGATGAACAGAAATCCTCCTTAGAGAAGAATCACTATTAGTCATTGCTTTTCAAACAGTCTCATCTCACAGAGAGGTCTCTTTGCCACTTTTCAAGGATGAAATCAAGAGACAAGTTCTCCAAGGCATTCAGACAGAGCAGGAGTATCCAAGCAACTACAGAGTTTGTGCACTTCATGAATTTAGTGAACTTGCACTGAATAGACATCCATGCACCAGAAGTAGCAAGCTGGTATTTTTTCACAGTGAATATCCCAGAATTAGCTGCCATGGGGATTCTGGATGTTGACAAGAATACAGATGGTTGGCTGAAGAGATCATTTAACCCTGCTAGTAATGAGCTCATGTGAAACAAGGTCCTCACTCCTAATTATCACTTGGTTATGATTGATTCGTCACCTGCTTTGATGTTTCTATTTCATAAACAGAACATAAACTGCTGGGTTTAAAAAACTGCATATTTTGCAGATTTTGGTAAAAATAGCTATCTCAACATTATGTCAATTAGTACCAGACTGATTTTTCTTTACCCTCTGTGTTTGCACATACACATGTGTGTGAACATGTAATTATTGTGTACCTGTGTATGGAATGCCTATGTACGGTTTCACTAAAGACAGTATTGGAGCTTAGCTTATATATCCACATTGCACTACGGGAATAAGAATTTTCCTTACCTATTTCAGTCATGGATATCCCTGCTGCTAATTGTCCATTGTTGAAAGAGTTGTAGGTAAACAAGTTTGGTACAGAGGTGAGGTCATAGATAGGTTCCTGCTTTATCTGTTTGATTCCAGTCATGTCTAACCCAGACTGGTCTGGGGAGGGCTGGACAGAATCCACATTATAATAACCCTCAGACTTGGGCAGATCGATGACGTGCCCATTTGAGTAGGTGCTGCCAGTTTCATTATTCAGGTTGCTCAAACCATTACTGATGCTGTTGCCGTAAACCCTGGCAAGGGCTTCTGCCTCACCACTCTGCTGCTGCCGCTGTTCCTGCAGTCGCTGTTGGTGCTTCTGCACTTCAGCATACAAGCTATCCCTCTGCTTTTTGGACATTCTTCCAAATTTCACAGCTGAAAAGCAAAGCAAAATGCAAACTGTTGTCTTTAAATTTTTCTTGATCCCCCTCAACCCCACCATTCTTTTTATATTTACTTTCAGGGTTAATTTTGGTGTGGAAACACCTTTTCCTATGGAAATGAGAAAGGATGCAAAGATTTACATATGTGTCTCCTAAAGGAAAAAGTATTAAGTGATTGAATTTACAAACTGACAATGACTACATATTTGATAGGAGGGCTCAGTAGAGCAACTCACTTCCCACTGTGAATGTTAGACCTTTGTATTCACTCAAAAACAACCCAGAGGTGTATGGAATTTACAGTCTGTAGATTCATATCCCGTATGATTTACTAACTTTCCACAAACCTTTAAAAAGTGTACTAACAACGTAAGTACTCTGGATGAAAACGATCCCTAAAACATTATCATGTCCTTTGAATGGGGTGTTATCTTCACACCCAAAAGAAATAATCTTACAGGTTAAAATTGGAAGCTAGAGGAAAACAACCAAATAAGAGAATGGCATCTTTTCCACAGAGGAAAGTCTCAGGGATTTACACAATCAATTTACCTAATCTCCATGCACAAATCCATGCACTTCTTCTGATGAGAAAGGGAGGAAAACATCAGAGAGCAAACCGCTTTCCCCAGAAACAGAGTTCATTACACAAAGATTGAAATTATTAAAAATGATAGGCTGATTGCTATGGAACTAGAATACATAAATATACAGCCTGAATATACAATAGATCATAGCTGACTGTCTCTCCATGCAATCCCCACCCCACCATCTCTCTATAAATTCAGATCTTCTACTAGTCTAGATCTTGGGACCTTAGAGCAGAGGTAGTTGTTGATTGTGCTCTAAAACAAATGAGGGATACATTCAGCAGAATTATTCAGAAACACATAAGAGGACATTGTTCCAGAAATACATATTATGAGGTACATTTTCCACACTATGTATTTCCAGTCCATCTGAAAATGGGATCAATTCAGAATCACCATATTTATTAACAGGATGGGCTAATAGCATAGGACTCTCTTTTAGTCCCCAAGAGGAATTTGAGACTATACATGGATAAATGTGAAATTCCTCAATCAGGAAAAAAAAAAGCATAAATGAAAACACAGTGCCAGAATAACAAGATGATGGTAGCTCTTCCATTTCTTGTTACTTTTTTTTTTTTTTTTTTACAGCAAGAGGATTTTTTCCTTATTGCCAACCTCAGTTTACCTGTAGCCTTTCACTTAAGACTACAAGCTACCTCATGTGAACTCAGCCTGCTCCTGAAATTGGTCCATGGTGCACTGCATATCCTCATGGACACATAAAATGATTGTATTTTGAATTATGCTACTGTGTATTTTCATATTTAGAGCCTTGGTAATAAAAACAAACACTATTTATCCTCACTATATATTCATTAACTGGTTTCTCCAGCTACTGTCAATTGGCATCCTGCCTTTGCACCATAAAAATGAATCCATTACCTGTCTGAGAAGTAAAAATCACAGTCAATTTTTCTGTTTAAAAAATCATACCGCTTTTTTAAATTTGGAAGAGCTCTTAATTCCAATTTTAAACACCCTTACATAAACTATGAGAGAATAAAGGGATGCTGTTAGAAGAATCTCTCGTTGTGTCTGTATGCAGAGGTCCCCAAATTACAGGTTGGGAAGACAGTGCTGTCAATCACGCTGAAATGCCATTGTGATACCTTAAATCTCTGGAAGGTAGTACTTCATGTGCTGTTAAATTACTGAAATGTTACCACTTTAATCACCGTGAAGAATTAGGAGCTAAGGTGTCAAGTAAACTGGATGCTAGGACCAAAAAGAATTAATGGATTAAAGGCCAGACTGCATGGCTCCTCCCAGACTAGTGAGACAGGAGAGCAAGTCATTACAATGAGACTTGAGACCACTGAGGTAACAAAAGAAGTATTACAGTGCAAATTTAAAACAAGCTTATAATCTATGGGCCATCTAAAGGAATAGCTCTTTAAACAACTTCTCCATCAATGACTGTTAATTTCAGAATACACATTTTTTGCAAACTTTTTAAGACAGAAAACTACTTCCAGGCAAATGAAATTATGATAATCCGCCTTCAAAAACAGAACATTTTCTCCTTATACTTTCTGACTAAAATTGCCCCTAAGCTGGAAACTCCCTGCATGAGGAATGGTGGCTGGGGCATGTCAATTGTGGGCAGCCTTGCCCAAGGCTCCCACTACCTGCAACTTTGGTGTGATGCACGTTCTCAGATGCAATCTTGGCTCAGCATACCGCAGTTTGGAATGTGTACCAGAGCTCTTCAAGTTCCATAGGATCCTGAGATGTGATAGTTGGGTTTTCCTCTGGCGAAGGGCCCATTTTCAGTGCTAATTTAGGAAATGTTTCCTCTATAGACCCAGAGAGGAACAGAAGGCAATGTGTAGGTAAAAGAAATGTTTTTTTCCCCAACTCAAAATATTTGGTCAAGTGCTCTGACTAAAACAAACAGAAAGCACTAATGCTATCAAGGTGTAAAATTCTTTTTAACTGCCTACTTACTGTCACAGGCCTCTAAAGATCTCAAGGAAAGGGATGCTTTTACACATCAATATTTAATGTTAACATAAATGTTAATGTTTAATATAATGCTTATTATAAACCCATCTTTCCAGAGATGATCTATTTGTGCTTTTGACTGGAATCACATATTTCACTTCGGAGTTTTCCTGTTTTAAACTAATACTGCTCTCCACTTTGTGATTTCCCCACCCTCTCCATGAAAATGGCCTCCTTTGTTAACCAAATGAAAAAGCTCACTTACAGTACCTGCGTTACAAAGCAAGGAAATTCTCCTCTCTCTCTTTTTGCAGAAATCTACAGGGAATTTAAGTAAGTCAGCAGCGAAAAAAAGTTTCAAAGGGCTTAGGTGTGAAGCAGGAATTTTGCTCCTTACCATCTCGAGACATTCCCAGTGCAAGACATTTCTGCAGTCGGCAGTGTTGGCAACGATTTCTGTTGGTTCTGTCAATTAAACAGTTTCTCTGTCTTGGGCAGGAGTAGGATGCATTGTTCTGCTGGCTCCTCCGAAAAAATCCCTTGAGGTAAGAGAACAGGAGAGACCAAGTATTACCAGGAGCATACATGTGTGTGTGTGTGCATACAGACACACACAAACACATGCACACACAGAGAACCATGGCAATGGCTACAGTAAACTCTTTATTTAGTGTAATGCTACTTACGCTGTGGCTTTGCAGATATGGTGGCCTTGTACGGTGCAATTAAAGAACAGTTACTTATAATAAGTATTCTGTAAAATATGTAATTCTACTTTGTTAAAACTCAAACAATAATGTTACAGAATGCATTTTTTCTCGTTCAATAATGATCATGTGTAATCTAACACTTACTCCTAATAGAAGAAAGGTTTGTCAGCATTTGTAAAGAGATGACTTAAAAGTACTTTTCTGACTCTTTTCTTCCTTTAGTGAAGAGACTGGTAGTAACTGTCACTGGGTACACATTGCACTAGAAGTTGAAGTCGACTGTTCAATTTAACCCTGCAAATGTTAATCTAATCTGGAGGGGCCATACCCTTCAAAAGTGAAAAGCAGTTCAAATTCAAACTTCACAAAAGCACTAGGATATAATGACTGTATCAAGTAAAGACAACACACAAAGGAGAAAGCAACACCTTTAGATATTACCATGAGAAAGAAATGACATTTTACATCTCAATGGAATATAGCATTATCCATTTTATCTGTGTAAAAATGTGTAGTTATTCTAACTCCTAGAAGGTTTTTCTATCTAGTTGTGGGCTCTCTGGTGAGACACCTGAAGTGTCTAGAGTATATATACCCAAGTCCTTATGAGCTCCAAGATGCTATGAGGTGATGCTAAAAGCAGTGCTGAAAGGTGCTGTCATGGTAGAAGTGAAATGAAATAGCAGAGGTGACAAGAGGAATGAAACCAGGGAGTGAGGATAAAAATAAATCAATCTATATTAAAAAAAATTTAAAAAAATAAAAAAAGGTCAGGAGAATCCGCAAGTCTAGAGAGAAAAAAAGAAGTTTTCTTGACAAGTTTAGCAATTTTGGATGCAAACAGCTGCAGGATGTGTGGTGGGAAAGCTGAAAGGTAGCCTACCCACTGTAGGAGACTATGAGGAGTAAAGGAGTAGAAACATCATTACTGCAGTTACACCACTCTTAAGAAGTCATACTAAAGTGGTTGTGCCTTTCTGGGCTGGTTTGCAAACACCACTGACTGGATCTAGAAAGCAACTGCTGACTTCATTTACCAGGAAAAAGTAGTGTATCTCTGTACAGGGTGATGAATGGTATTAACCAAGCAATGGAATGAGAGCAGAGAAATCAGGGCTCGATTCACTTGCTACAGATAATGCCTGAATTCTCACTCAAGTCCTTGTGAACCAAATGAAGGTGTTGTAGTGTGTCAATAACAAGAGGCAACGGGCATTGTATTCCATCAAGGACACTGACAGCACTAGTTCTTGAAGTCAAGCATGAAGAGGCTCACTTGAACAAGCCTGAGCTTCTTTTATCAGCGATTATAGTATATCTAAAATCTAAATTAAGTTTAATGGTTTGCACTTTTGAGGACATGGATGTCCTTTAGGGGAACTCTGAAAAATTCTAGTGGGAACTTCTCTGATGTTGGCTGACCAAAACTTTTTGGAAATTGTGGACATGAGTTTAGTTTAAGGCTAAATGGATGCTAACTGCAGATATTTTTACTCTCTTTGCTGAACTTTACAGCCAATTTTGGTTTTGATTTGTGATGGGGTTTCTGCATTAAAGGTTTAGATTTTAGCAGCATCTATGTTGATATGGATTTAAGAGAACAAAATAAATAAGTGATGTTAAAGAACCCCACACAACCATTTAGAATTGACTGAACCTTATTCTGCAGTGCTTTTTGTTTCCCTTAAGGTTGATGTCACCTCAGAAAAATCGGTTTGATTATTCTTTGCCCCTCCCAGGAAAAAAGGACCATATTATGTATAAAGAGTTGCATAATAAAATTAATTTACAGCAGATAGCTCATTTTTCTGAGGAGAATTTTGTGCTCTTTTTCTACTAAATAATACCTAAATATTGTCTTACAGAGATAATCTTTTAGTTTAATTTTTATGGAATCTTTATATACTATTGGCTCTATTTACTCAGAATAATTCAATTTTGCACGAAGAAAGATGCGGTTCATTACTGAGGAGCTAAAGAGTTAAAGACAGATTTGCCAATGTTCCCAACACTGATAACAAGTCTTTCTGCATCTTGAACAAATCACTTTATTCACCACCCACAGTCACTCTGAGAAAGGAAATGGCCATGTGAACTGCTTTCTAAATCTTGACAAAAGAATGGTAGCAAGTAGTTTAGTCTGAGGGTAAGCAGAAGAGAGGATAAAAGTGTTCTCAGCAGAGAAGAAGCCACAGAAACAGATGGGATGGAAACTCATCTTCAGGTTTCACAGTTTCAGCATGGATATTAGCAGAGATTCAATTTAGAATATTCAGGTGATATAAGGTATCAATAAAGAACTAACACTGAGAGGGTTAGTAGAAATAATTGTAGAGGCTTTTGCTAAAGTAGCAGAGATAGACTGCATGGTTGAATTATTAGCTACAAAGAATATG
>JAWWLT010000092.1:3976231-3992139 GCA_035040995.1 Premnoplex brunnescens | reverse complement strand
GCCTGTCAGGACAGGACACCGTGTGAAAAATGTGCTGTACACTGTAGCTGGGAAGAATGGTCCTTCCTGGAGTCTCTGGCAAAAAGCATCTGCGGAGACTCGAGGGTGACCCCTGGGGTTATGATGCTGTGGATGCAAAGAATCTGAGGGCTGTTACACCTTAGCTGAAAAAGACATAATGGCAGCCTATGAAGGGGTTTGGGCCACTTCAGAAGTGATTGACACCAACACACAGCTCCTTCTGGCACCCTGACTACCAGTGCTGGGCTGGATGTTCAAAGGGAAAGTCTCTTCCACATACCATGCCACTGATTCGACATGGAGTAAGTGGATCTCTCTGATCACACAGTGAACTTGAATAGGAAGCCCCAATCAACAGTGGTCTTCATGAATTGTCCCAAAGATGAAAATTCTGGATTATCATTAGGAGGAGGAAAAGATGAGATGTGCTGAGGAGGCCCCACCATATAATCAGCTACTAGAAAATGAAAAGTAGTATGTTCTCTTCACTGATGATTCATTGATGATTCCTGCACATTGTAAGGATACATCAAAAATGGAAAGGTGCTGTGTGGAGTCCTACGTGTGAGTCGCAGATGCTACTGAGGGACAAGGCAGATCAAGTCAAGTTGCAGAGCTGAAAGCCATCCAGCTGGCTTTAGATATTGCTGAATAGGATAAATCGGCAGTGCTCTACCTCTGCAACGACTCAAGGATGGTAGCAAATGCTCTGTGGGGTTTGCTAGACTGATAGAAAAAGGCCAACTGGCAGCACACAAACATCTTGGAGGGACAGCCATTGACTATGGAAATGACACCTGTGCTTGTGTATCTATATACAAATACGTATGTATATCATTGGAAGATGGAAGATCTGGGCGTCATGTAGATGGTATAGAATAAGGGGTGGATGATGTACTGCTTCTGGCTGGGAAAGGGTTAATTTTTGCAGTAGCCAGGAGGAGGCATGGCTAGGACTCAGAGGTTATTCTATACTGCCTCATGGCATTGCTGGAGAAGGGGGGCAAGGGAGTCTCTTCTGGGGAGAAGGGTTTCCCTCTGGTCAAGTAAGCATGGTGGAGGAAACAGCTGTGTAATGCCACTTCTAAGCCAGAGGCAATGGTCAGTTCCAAGATCAAACATGAATTGTTTGCCTATCCTGTACCCTCTGTCATTAGTATGGTTGCTGTTACTGTTTGTTTTCTCATTTCATTGGAGTTTTCAATAAATTGTTCTATCTCAATCAGTGACCTTCACCTTTCATGCCACCAATTCCCCTCTCCATTCTGCAAGAGAGCAGGGTGGCAGAGAAGAGGTTAGAGGGAATGTGAAAGCAGCAAGTGGTTTGGAAAGTTTCACTGGGAGCACTGAATTGAGAGTACCATTCCTATATCATAATCTGTAGATAGAATTTTTTTCTCTTGCTGTTCTTGGCAGTTTTATCAAAAAGTATCCAGCTGACTGTGGAGTAAGGGAAAGAAAAAAAAAAGTGTGTGTGTCTGTGCACAATTAAGACTGTACTTGTTCAGAACTTCATTTGGTATGAACTGGTGCAGGGTTGTTGAAGTTAGTGAAGCTGTGCTAAATTATACTAACTGTGGGTCAAGTCCTCTTCTCATTTATTCCAACATTACCCAACAGTTGAAAAATAAAGAGTGCTATTAAAGATGATATAAATCACTGTATCATTCTCCTCCTGAAGGCCGCATATGTTACATCCCCCCTGGTCTTAACTGCCATAACTGTAGAAAATTGAGCAGTAGCTTCTAAGTGTGGCCCTGCACAATTTTAAAGAAGATGCTTCCATTCATTCATTTTAGGAAAGAGGTACCATCCTTGGGAAATGTTATGTGATGAACCTTGCTCTCTCTTCTGCTTTGTATGTTCTTCAGCCATATAAGCTCTGCTCTACCTTGCAAATGTCCTTTCCTTCTCTGTGGATGCATAACATAAAGAAGTCTTACTGTATCTCAGCTGGAATCTATGTCTCTGCAGCCCTAGGGACACTTCAAAAATGTGAATCAAATTCTATTCTACTTGCAAGCCAAAGATACAAAAATGGTGATGCTAAATTCCGGTTTAAAGAAAAATCAATAGAAATGTATCAAGACTCCTAGTGCTTTAATAAGAGCTGCTATATATGATAGCACATAGATTGTATCATATATATGTGACTCCCTCAATAATAGCAAAAGGATTAGCACAAGAAATTGGTAGCAGGGTTTTCTGTCAATTCTTTTTTTCCTTTATTTTTCTGGTGAAAAGTTATCAAAACAGACTGTGTGAAATAGAGCTATGAATGAGACAGACCATGCTCTAAAGGTTTATTAGTCCACTGTGCAGTGCATTTTAAGTTCAAAGAATTCAGAAATGATGCGAGGCTACACCCTCACGTGCAGAAAAGAAGGATCTTTAGACAACCTTACAATGTTAGGGTGACAGATTTCCTCTATTGATATGACCTCTTTAGGTCTTTGAAAAACATTGAATGAGTGTTAAGAACTAAGGACCAGAGTGTTATCCATCGAGAAACTGAACAAAAAACCATCATGGACATGTAGGAAATAGTATCTTTGAACCACATTGAAAGTGCTGGGCTCATATTTTCAGCTGATCTATTACTATACTTCCCTGTGAAGACTTGCAACAACCGTGTGACTTGTTTTGAGTCACTTTTTTTGTCTCACCACTTACTTATTGTTTTACCCTTCTAAGAGTGACAGACCCTCTCTTGACAAAATTGTCTCTTCCCTAAAATGGATGATGCATGTCCCATACACATGTAAAGAGAAATTCACAGGCAAACACATTCAGGAGTGACTCAGGTATTTTATACTCTTATAGTTCATATGTTCATGTGTCAGTTAATGAGACTACCAAGATTCTGGTGTAGGAAACCACTGATTTTCCATGAAAATTGTCACTGTTTTCAGTATTTCAAACCTCGTGTGTCACATGTCTCATGTGTCAGCCTCTTGCTATTAGATTTTAGCACTGGAGCAAATTGTTTGTAATTGGCTCTTGCCTGTGGATCTATTGATTATTTCCATATATCAATTTAGTTTTTCTAGTGCAACTGCAACTACGAGTATCATCAGAAAGGTGTACTTAAGTCTCTTCGGGAAGCAGTGGAGCCACCTCTAACAGTAACATGTATTAGGCATATTTTTTTGTGTTTGTGTAGATCATCAGAACTACTAACAAAATTCCTATTAGGATAGAGATAAGCAGACCTCTCCTACCCTACATCCAATATATAAAAACTGCAGCATTTTTGTACAAGGATCAGACTCATTCCACACTCTGATACATTTACAAGAATTTGAGACAATGCAGTCTTGGCCAACACACTTTGCTCTGACCTTCATTTGTGGCCCAATCTATCGATATTTTTACTATGATTTAAATAGCCAGCAAACCTCTTAATTACTAGTCACCTTCTGAGAAGCATGAATACTTTGATGGCTGCTTTCAGGTCGAAAGCGTTGATCTATATTACTTGCCTTTTGCTTGATAGTCTGATTATGAACTACATAGTTTGAATATTTAAAAGTAGATTTATTTGCCTGCATAGGATAAATAGCTACATGCCCCAAATTTTGACCATTTAGAGAAATTATTTTGATACTGCGTTTCTCTTTTCTTTGTATGTCCACAATAAATTTCAGCTTTCTGCAGCAACACAACCACTGTCTCCTGACAACATGAAAAAGAAAGCTGTGCTTTACAGACAAGAAATGCAGAGATAAATTTAAGTTTTCTGGTTTTGTGGTGTTTTGGTTTTGTTTTTTTTTTTTTTTTCTTTAAGGAAGAGTAAAAGGCTTTCTATGGTTCTTCATAAACCAGAAATACCAGCATCCCAAATATTTTTTTGTAATTACTGTTAAGAAGAGTAGTGACTACATAGTGAAAACAAAAACCAAACCAGAAGGATTTATGCAAGTTCAGTAATTAAATCATATTAAAAGGAAAGCTTTTCAAGAGTTTTCTAATATCTAAACGTAAGCCTTACTCTTAATACTTTAAACAAAGTATGAAACAAAACCTCTTGGTTTTATTCTCATAAACTGCTGTGACCACACTCTGCTTTCTATAATGTATTACAATTTAAACTCTATAAGCTCTGTAACCACAAAGTATAGTTGTAAACCTATTAAAGTAGGACAATTTCAATGTCACAATCACTATTCTTAATTCAGTCTGAGACTTTCACATTTCCACTTTACTGTAAAGAAACAATAAATTCTTTCCAGGACCTCTTCATTACAGGTATTAGCAAATGGTATTTGACTGACAGCAATGTTGCTTCAAAACTGTGCTTGTATGGTGTCCCTTCAGTCTGCCAAGCCCAAATACTGGAATGAGGGATGTGAAATGACAAACACAGCAGAAATATTTCAGTAGGCATCTTGAATCTCATGAATTTGCTCTCCATCTAGCTTGGGAGAGATTGAGTATCTTGTACCTTACATTAAACTCAAATAAGTTTTCACAAACAAGAACAGTGCCTACCACATTACAACATCAGTCACAAAGAAACCATCACTGCTGGGTTTCCAGTCACGAATCTCATGCTCATTAGTAATACACAACAGAATGTCAAACCTGTCTAAAAGAAGTTCAGAATTTTGCTTTAATACCTTTGCCTGTACTTCTCCTTTGCACTCCTGAGGAAACAGATTGTGGTTTTGACAGAAAGAGTGAGTGTTTTCAAATCACTTTTCTGAATACTACCACAGCCTTCTGTTTCCAAGCAGAGCATGTGAGAGATGCAAAATTCAACAAATTTGAAAAAAAATAATTATTAAAGACCATGTCTATTTGCAGGCTGAAGACAGGTAACAGGGTGAACATGAGCCACTCAATGTACTGTGCTGCTATTTTAGTTATTAAGTTCAACAGGATCTTCAAGCATATGACACAGCTTGTGGCATTGTCCTTGCAAGTACTCCAGGAAGGCATGAAATGGAAAGAAACTCCAGACAGTATGACAGCTTTACTCAGACTGGTGACATGAAAAAGATATTCATCCACACTGTGATACATTAGGGCCAGAAACAAAAAAAACCACCAAAGAACTGAGACTCCTAAGACTTTGGTACTCAGACACTTGTCTCTTGAGAGCAGCTTCACTCAAACTGGAATTAGTAAAGCTGTATGAAGTGATTAAATGTTTCTACAAGGTACAGGCAATCCGGTGATTTGCCATTGTGTCTGTCTGTGAACTGGCAACACACAAAACTAGAGAAGAAAAGAAAGTATATTAGGTTTCTTGGGCAATATATCTAGGGATGTTTCAATTTTGCAAATTTGCCCAAGCTCCTTCTCAATAGTAACTAATCAATAAAATTGTACTAGTGATATCAAAATATAGGGGTAGTAGTGAATGAGGTAATTCTTATACAATAATTAGATACACCAAATATAACAGGGATTTTTTTGCCCCTTTGCCCAAAGTACCTGATGTTTTTTGTGACAAAACATTTGTGAACATAGCTGTAACTTCACTAAGGTTAAATGAATGCAGCATTGTCATTCTAGCTCTGTATAACTCACTGGGTGCATTTTTATTTTTATTTGTTTTGTTAAAGCTACAAGGTAAGGTAGAACCTGTTTGCAACTCCATGCCTAACAGTGTCTGGGATGTGCCACATCTGAGATAAAGCACAATGGCTTGTAAACCTTATATAGCTGTGCAGACCAAGAAGTGCAAAATGTTTAAGCCACACAGAACTTCAGGGACATTTAGGCAAGTATGTAAATATATACTGGTGTACCAGGAACAGTGTGTCAGAACACTTTCACAAGACATAGTGAGAGGCCTCCACAAGAGCCACTTGCTGCTTTCATCAACTGATAAACCCTATCACCAGCTACGGGACAAAAGGAACGAGCAATACCAAGTGAATCACGAGTAGCTTCTTGCCATGCTAGTGAAATAATACATCCTTGTCAGAAGCCTTTCATACATGCACTTTTAAAATAAATGAGAACAAGCTGTAAGAAGAGGCCACTAGTAGAACAGTGGTGCTACTGTAAACTTTTATTAGTGTTGCATTGCTGTCATTATGTTGGGTGTACCTTTCTGGCTGCCCCTTCTAAGAGCAGCCAATAAAAAATAAACAAAGCTGGGACAAAAAATTGTTAGTCATCTTCATAAAACAGAGAAATGTATGGCAATGGGATTCTGATTTCCTAGGCCGTGAAATATAACACTTCTTTACTAGTATATACGGATTGTTCTTGAAAAAATACAAGATATAGGTTTTGATGAAGACACTGAAATGATTAGATGCAAATTTGGTACCCCTAATGAAATAGAATAGCTGAAGAAATTCAAGAATCCAGTAAAAAAAAAGTACCATAAAAATATTTTTATTAGAGGTTTTAATTCTGATACTTATCTAGACAAGACACATCTACTTGAAAGATTTCCCCATGTAGGTGCTGAGACTGAGAACTTAACTTGCTTTAAAAAGTTAAATGAAGCATACAGCGAACAATGGTATTTATCAAGGATACGTACAAAAATACTGTCTGTTGCATTCTTAAACATGGAAGTACGGTCATACTACAGCTGCCAAAAAGGAAATTGCTATTAAAACTGTTTTAATGGTACAGTACTCAGGTCTGCTTATAATGACCTTTTAACTCATTTTTCTTTTCTCTACAAATGTTGTTTTTTTGGGGAAGGAAAAGTGTGTATGTAATGGTCTAACTTTAGGCCTTCCTTGGAGACTGGGTCATATGATTTATATAAACTGGGTAAGTATTCCATTCTATTTTTAAGTCAGTTTAGATATAAAGAGGGAAAGTTGGAAGCCAGAGGTCAGTCCTTTTTTCCTGTGGTACAGCACTAGGAGACACTGAGGAGGCGTCTCAACCAACCTGGCAGCTGTTTACTGAGAGGGAAGTGAAAACTTGTTTTGTTTTTCTTTTCTTCTCTGCATGTATGTGTATATATGTGTAAATACATATAAAGTGCTTCAGTTCTGCTGAAATCGGGTTTTCCAGGTTTTGTGGTTTTGTTGGGTTTTTTTGTTTTTTTTTTTCCCCTCTCTCCTTTTCCCTGAGCCCAGGAGGTGGTGGTGCGTGGAGGCGGGGGGGGGGGGTGGTGGGTGTGGGGGGTGTGTGTGTGGCGTGGGGAGGGTTCTGTTTTGGGCCCCTGGACACCTGGCATTCAGCCAGGGCCAAACGGCCACAGTGTATCATCTGCCCCTTTACACAGGTCTTATGCATAAAGAAAATGACCTGAATTCAAATTACTGTACAAGAGACAGACCTTACTAATACAGCTTTTATACTACTTAAGGCAACACTGAATAACTATGGATAGCATTAGTTTTCAATTCACAGGGTTCTATCTTTGATTATTAAACCAACCCTACCTCATGTTTCCTTGGACACTAATGACTTCTGATCATGTGACTCAGGAAATCTGAACAAAACTCTATTATTGATCCCACTGAGAATTACCTACCTAGGTAAGGAGAAAACAGTAAGCCAGGAATATATGGCATAAGTGCAGCCCATGTTGACATCTTCTTACTCACTGTAGCTTTAGTTGTTAGACCCAAGAAGGCAAAAGAAACATTCAGACACAAATGTTTTGCTTTGCAGAAGAATGCTGAAAAAACATTATTAAAATGCCATGAAAATTGTTTTACCTGGAAAAAATCATAATCATTAAAAAAAAAGGAAAGAAAGGCAACTCAAAACAGATGTTTTCAATATGTCTACCTGAAATATTTTGTAACAAATTTCTCTCTCCACATCATAGATCTAAAGCCTTAATTGGCAGACAGTTAAGTCTGATGGGAAAATAATGGTGTTTTAATTACCTAGAAATGAAAAGCAAATTCAGTCAGCATAGTGTGAGAGGTAAATAATTAGTAATATCAATCCTGTTTTATACAGTTTAGTCTTTAAAGACTATGCAAAGAAAAGACATGTCTGAAAGAAAATATGAATCTCTTTTCTTCAAGCAACTTGGGCTCTTTTCCCAAAATGTAGTTAGGTCTATTACATATAAAAAGGATTTCTCAAATTTGGATACTACTAACAGTTAGTCTGTGACAATGTAAAATCTCCTCTCCCTGTTGTCAAATCCAAATGTCAGTTACTAGCTATAAAAGAACAAGTCTTCATTGGGCAACTTCCAAAATTATCTTTTATGCACAAAGAATTTCTATTATTGCCAAGAAAATCCCCCCAAAGGAGACATAAAGTTAAAAGACTTACTGCAATCTCAAGAATTAATACTATGCAACTACATATTTTCATTGACACATTTAATAATTTGCTGAAATGCAGCTAGATAACTGAAAACAAAAAAAAAAAGGGAGTTTAAGGTAACTTGTGTCACAGTTCTTCATTGATACTGCACTGCTCTATTTCCCATATCGGCTGGGTTTGTATCATCACTTGTCCTTATGCCATGTATTGTCCTTATGCCATGTACACCACTTCAGCAGGATTTCACATAACAGACTTAACATCAGAGAAGGCATCTATAAAAGGGGGCATAACAGGAAGCCATAACTTTGATCTCTACAACTACCTGACCAGAGGTTGTAGTTAGGTCAGCCTCTTCTTCCAGGCAGCTAATGACAGGATGAGAGAACACAGCCTCAAGCTGTATTATGGAAGATTCAGGTTGGACATATGGAGGAATTTCTTCATGGAAAGGGTTGTTAAACATTGGAGCAGATTGCCCAGGGAGGTGATGGTGTCACCATCCCTGAAGGTGTTCAAGAAAATGACTGGACATGGCACTTAGGGCCATGGTCTAGTTGACAAGGTGGTGATTAGTCAAATGTTGAAATCAATCAACTCAGAGGTCTTTTAAAACCTAAATGGTTTTGTGATTCTGTGGCTCAATGCCAGATGACAGCTAATTTTTCTAAGCAAGACAGTCATGTGGTAATGTAAGGTTTCTAGAAAATATTACCTATTTGTTTAGCTTTGAGTAACTTGCATTTGCAAACTTTTCCCTTAGATCATCCCATGTACAAGAACTATCCAACAGAAAACACTCATCTTCATTCTACGAAGGAAAGACTGATGATCCTGGTCCACAGTGATACATTTTCTTGATCAAATTTTGACTTTATGGAAGACATGACATCAGAATCCTTTGCACAAGTAATGCACCTAAATATATTTCAATACGATCATGGACACTGAAACGATAAAAAAATGAATTAAACTATTACTATTGTGATTACCTCCACTCTTATTCCTAGCAAGGTGCACGCAACTGAGTTACAGTGTGGTACTGGATATTACAAAAGACTATAACCTTTGGCCACTTGGCTTCCTCCAGAAAGGGATGGATTGCATGTTTCTCCAATTTAGGTCCAGGATGAATTTGGATATTTTCTTCGGTCAGGATGTCTACAGGCATCTAGAAAACAGTAACTGGGGTTTCATCTTTTCTTTCTTCTCTTTCTTACTAATTTCAGAACAAATTAAATCAGTGCTGGTTCTCTCATTCTCTTTTCTTGAAAGCTGGCCAGTTAGAAACAAAAAAAAAGTGCACTGGAATATGTCAAAATTGCAAGATCATTAGCATCCACTTTAGCAGTCAAAATGTGTTAGAGGGGGTCATGATAAAACCCTCTGTAAGAGAATTCCTTTAGACTCCACACATAATTTATTTTGAATTTAAACTATTAATGAAAACCACACAAAGTGAACAATAAGGCATAAATATCACAAGTTGTGAAAGAAAATTTCCATCAATCACCTAGAAAGGGAGTATTGGTAACACAGACTTGAAGAGTTAAGTAGGGATTTTGAAGTAATAATCCTGTTCAATTTGATACTTATGCTTTTGGTGACCATAAGTACCTAAAAGGATTTTTTTTCCAAAGCTAATATATTAGTTTTAGCTTTTCTTTATAGAAACTTCAAAACAATGCAAAGCAAACAACTGAAAAACTTTTCTAGAACAGAACCAAATATATGCGGTAAGTAGTAGTTACTGACATATTCAAGGAAAATATCCTGACTGATGAGTAGCTGAAACTGTCATGTAATCACTCAAAGTACCTCAACTCTGTACATCTCCAGAATTTCTGCAGTGTACTGATGTAATATAAGACATGCATGTTTCTTCTGATAAAGACATTTGGACTGTAGGAAAACATATTAGAAGAGTATTAAGGTCTAAACAGTAAGAGAACTCTAGGGTTCTTGTTTACTAGGTGTTTGTTCACTATTAGGAACTTATTCTGGAATCAGAAATAATTATTTCATCTTAGGAAAAAAATCAGATGTTTATGAATCTGAGTGCCGAATCATCAAGGAAATGGAGATGCTGACACTTAACCAACAGATTGGTTAATGACTGGCACAATGGCAGGATAAATATTGCTAAGGGATTTGAAGGCACGTGTCTTTTGTAAATTACTTAACATGGTTTAGCAAAGTCTCAAATGGGATTTCTGTCTCACTCAGAGTTGAACTGTCTAATTTCTGGAGCTAAAAGCTTTCTTCTATTCCAGGACATGTGAATTTTACTGTACTTGAGAGGTTTCATGTGACCAACATCACTATGTGCAGAAACACAGTCATTAGCTTTGAGTAACCTATATCTTTCCTTAGGGAGAATTCCATTCAGAAGGCACAAGTACAGACTCTAGTATCATGAATCTTAACTAGCCTTGTGTGCAGAACGCCTTTATAAGACATTCAGTGTGGGTACAAGCAGAATCGTGTGCCTGAGTTGCTCCTATCTGCACTCCACAGTCTATAAGAAAGTTATAATTAGAATTCAGACAATGCTTCACAGTTTTGAATGTTTAGCAAAAGAACGTGTTTTTTTTGTTTGTTTGGTTGGTTTTTTTGGGTTTTTTTTGAAAAGGACATTGTTAAGCTTAGCCATTTTGAGGTTAACAAAGAACCAGCTCATTCAGATATTTCAACAAATAAATAACTGTAAGGATCCATACTGTTGTCATTAAGCAGGGAGTTAGAGAAAGCTGAGGAGGCTTTGAGCTCCTTTTGACAGTATTCAGAAAATAGTTAAGAGGGATAAGGTACCTGCAGAGTAGAAAGGTGGCATTTGGTATAGGGAGGACTAATTTTTATGTTAGCGATGATGTTGATACATGAGAATAAAGATACTTCCTGGGAAAATACCTTATTCAAGCATATTTTTCCATTTAATCCTTCTGGATTACATTGCCATTGATCTCCAGATGAAGCCCAAGGTTTAGTTGTTTCTTTAACATACACATTAACAGAGGCACCTAGGAGCTTTCTGATTTACAGATAAGCTTATAAGGCGCTACAGCTCTGTATGAGCTATATCTCTCCTTTGCTTACCAATTGCCCATGGCTAAATTGGGAAGTTTAGCACAGCAAGTAGCTTCAAATCTCTGGTAGCTCAGGTGTACATGTCCTGACCAGAAAGCTAACTCTGTACGTCTGTTGGTATTTCTAATTTATTATTTTTTCCACAGAAGAGGATTTCATAAAGACAAGAGATTTGTGAACAGAACAATATAATGTTCTAAACCATGTCACAACCAATTGAATGTAGAAGCATGGCTTGTCCTAGGATTCTGGGAATATTTAGACTTTGTACTTTATATTTCCACTGAAAGGGCTTTAAGAAACTGCAGAAAAAAAAACTGCATTAAAAATTCCTGTTTTTCTTTCTCAAGGCAAGAAGATTGTTTCCATTTCTCATAATTGTAGACCCTGACAGCTCAGCCTAGGGCCAGAGATTCAAGCAATTAATTTCTATTAAGTGGCAAGTTCATCTAGAAAATTAATGTTTATTTCTGACTCCACTGTCTCATAGTTAGTCTTCAGTGACACTGAAAGTGCAAATCTCTTACCTGAGTAGCCATAACAATTTGAAATTTAACAATCAACCTGCTGAAGCACAAAACGAAGCAGAACACAGTTAACTGTCTCTCAGTTGGTTTGGAACTTGCAAGTCCAGTAAAAATATAAAGCATTAAGACAAATCAAACTAAATCTTTCTTTTGGACTATAGTTTCTATAAAATTCGAAGACATGAATTTTAGTCAGAAGTTTTCATTGCAGAGGTTCCAGTGTAATGGTATTATAAAACTCCCAAAAAACTAAGAATGAAGAATTTATTAAAAGAAAGTGAAACAAAAATTCAGAATACAAACAGGTATCTCTCAAGACTGCAAAAAGTCTATCCAGCTTCATAAATTATCTAGATTAACTTGAAACTGTACTATTCCCTCTTTATCTACAATGAACCAAAGGAAAATTTTCTCCAGAATTAGCCTGCTGAGTAAATCAATCCTCTGTATTTCTCTTGATACAGCTAGGAAATAAGTCATTTAACCAGAATTTTCAAGCTGTATTTTCTGGTTAAGAAGCCAATTGATCTTTCTAAAATATACAGTTTTGAAGTAGCAAATCCCAGGTTAATGTCTTTGTTTTCCTAAAGTAATATTCCTTTAATACTGATTCACAGTGCACTGATAGCTATTTTGATCACGAGTGGCTGATCCCACTTCTTGGGGTTTTTTTTCAGTTTTGTTGTGTTTCCTTTTCCTTGAGGAGGATTCAAGATCTGTTTAAGTTCCTGGATCACACATCAAGCCCAAGGTTCATTGAGCAACAAAGTCCTTGTAATAGTTTACACAGTATCCCTTTAGGAAATACAATTGAAAGCTGATGTTGGTCGATCAGATATAAAATATGTGCAAGGCTGCACAGTCCTTGTGACAAGTAAGGTTTTCACTACTGATTCCTGCTCTGTTTCTAGAGTTTCAGATCTAAAAGCTATTACAGAGTGCTATTACACATGAAGACTTAACAGTGGGCCTACTTTAAGCTTATGACAATATTAGCATGCAAATAATGTGTCAGCATGTTTATAAATTCAAATTGTTAACACCTCTTCTATTTGTCTAATAAAGTCTCAAAACCATACTGCTGTGCTTGTGTGTTTCAAATGTTACATAACCAAAGTAGCTATTTTTTAAATTAACTGATATAAAGAAGCTGTTGGCATAGACACAATTAAAAAAATTACAGAATCACAGAATTGTTAAGGTTGGAAAGGATCTCTGGAGATCATCTAATCCAAACCCCCTGCCAACTACAGCAGGTTATACAATGCATCTAGATAGGTTTTGAATGTGTCCAGAGAGGGAGACTCCACAATCTCCCTGAGTAGTCTGTTCCAGTGCTCTGCCAGCCTCAATACAAAGTTCTTCCTAATACTGAGGTTGAACTTCCCATGTTTTAGTTTAAGGCCATGGCTCCTCCTCCTGTTGCTGGGCACCCCTGAAAAGTCTGGCACCACCCTCTTGGACACCTGCCTTTGAGGTATTAGATGTATTAATGAGATACCTCTGAAGTCTTCTCTTCTGACGGTTGATGGAAAACTCAAGAGGAGCCAGCAGTGTGCGCTCCTGGGCTGCATCAAATGCAGTGTGGCCAAAAGGCTGAGGAGAATCATTCTCCTCCTCTACTCTGCTGTCATGAAACCCTACCGGGAGTACTGCATACAGTTCTGGTGTCTTGGCCATAAGAAGGACAGGGAACTGCTGGAGCAAGTCCAGAAAATTGATAAGAGGACTGGAGCATCTCTCCTACAGAAGACAGGCTGAGAGGTGGGGCTGTTCAGGCTGGAGAAGTAAAAGTTGCATGAAGACCTCACAGCAACCTTCCAGTATCTGAAGAGGGCCTACAGGGAAGTCAGAGAGGGACTCTTTCTAAGAAACTGTAGTGATAGGGCAAGGAGTAATGGGTACTAACTGAAAGAGGACAAATTTAGATTAGATATTAGCAAGAAATTCTTTACTGTGAGCATAGCTAGACATAGGAAGGGAAGTTGTGGATGTCCCAACACTGGAAGTTTTCAAGGCCGTGTTTGATAAGACCTTGAGCAACCTTGTCTAGTGCTCACAGCAGGGGGTGTTGGAACTTGTAGTGGTTTAGTTTAGGCCTTTTCCTGGCAACCAGGTCAAAACTAAGGAAGATTTCCATCCTATTCTTTATGTAATCAGAGGTATAAATAGAGGGGGAGGAAGTGAGGCAGTCAGTCTTTCTGGCAGTGTGAGAGCAGAGGAGCTCTCTGCGAGCCCTTGGTGTGGGAGTAGGCTGCAGGTACAGGCGGCAGTCAGCTGAGATCTGGTTGGGTAGGAGGCATCTTTTGATACACGAACGGCCACAATTTTTGGCGCTGTGACTCAGATTCGAGTAATGAGGATTTTGAGATGAGAAATCTCAGGCAAAACAGACTGAAATGACCATAAAGAATTTTTGCTGTAGTTGTAGTGAAAATACAAAGGGTGCATTTTGTGTAGATTGTTCACTTAAGTTTAGCATTATGGTGATGTTATTAATTTTTGCTATCTTCTGTTTTGGTAAGTTGTTAGTTTTATTTACCTAGATTTTAAAATTCTTAAAATATTTACTCACGCAGTGGCAAGGGGTGGAGAATGTTGTGGGTTTCTATGGCTAAGTTTTTTCTAAGGGGAAGAGCGGCTTCTGTTAGATGTTATGAGAAGTTTTCCCCTATCCTATGGAGCCAATGATAGCTGGGTCCAGGAGGGGCTTCCTGCTTTTGATCCACCCCTCTCTGAGAACATATTTAAGAATTGAGAGTTGTTGTGCAGTTGAAAAATTTGCAGCCATGGATTAACAACACAGACATCAAGGTCAGTGCAGGAGGAGGAAGAGGGACCCCATGGGAAGAGGGGAAGGACTCAAAGCTATGATGATGACTGTGGTGAAGAACCATAATGATACAAGCTGTCCCCTTGAAGGCCATGGGAGGCCATCGGGGTGCAAAGACCCCCCTGCCAGAGCAGGAGGATGCATGAAGGAGGCTGTTACATCATGGGAGGCCCCAAGATGGTGCGGAGTTCTGCAAGAGACTTGTGGCTGTGGCCCATGAGAGAGATAGAGAGATAAAGCAGGTACAGCTTATTCATAAGAGACTGCATCTGATGGAATGACCCACAGGAGAGGAGAGGACTGTCTCTTGTGGGAGGGACACCATGGAAAAGCAGGGGAAGGACTCAGAGCTATAGACTCCCGTGTAGCCATGGTGACAACCGTGGTGAGGCAAGTTGTCCCCCTGCAGTTCATGGAAAGACCCAGGGGACAGCAGATTTGGAAGAACTGCTGCCCAAAAGGACTTTTACATTAGAAGCAGCTGGAAGCAACAACTGACTGCAAACCTTCCATTTCCTGTCCCCTGCATGGTTGGGGAGAGGAGAAAAAAGACCAAAGGTTGGTTGGAAAATGTTTCTAAAACTGTTTTATTTCTTACTTTTAGTTCTTAGCTTATTAGTAATAAATTTAAGCATTATTCTGAGTCTGTCTTGCCTGCTGAAGTTAATCAAAGTTTCTCTTGGTCATTATCACTACTTATAAATTCCTAGCTTGGCTGCTTTTTGTTTTCCCTCTGGCAAGGTGAAGGAGGGGGGCCTTGAAGCAGTTTGGGTGGGTACTGGCTGTTCAGCCAGGGTCAAATGGCCACAGAATTTTAATATCCTTTCCAACACCTTAACATTCCTACCATGCATCTATGATTCTATGAGTCTCTAGAAAAAATAGGCCAGCTCTCATTCTCTCCTCAGAAGACAGATGCTCCAGACTCCTAATTACCTTTATGGCTCTCCACTGGACCATCTCCAATAGCTTCTTGTCTTCTCTCTTTGTCTCAGTAGCTACTGATGAGCCCAGAACTGGACACAGCACTCCAGATGTGGCCCCACTAAGGCTGAGTAGAGAGAAAGGATCATCCCCATTGACTTCCTGGTCACACTCTTCCCAGTGCACTCCAGGATATCATTGGCCCTCCTGGCCTCAAGGCCACACTGCTGGCTCATGGTCAACTTGTCACCCACCAAGACTACCATATCCTCTCTGCACAGCTGCTCTATAGTAGGTCAGTC
>JAWWLT010000092.1:3957783-3969718 GCA_035040995.1 Premnoplex brunnescens | reverse complement strand
CATCTTATCTTTGAAATACTACTGCAACAGGAAAAAAACCCAAAAAACTCCCCCCTCCTCCAAATCTTTTTTTCCTACCATCTTGTAGAGGGGATAGGAAACACTACGAACAAATAAAGGTCAAAACAATAATAATTACAGAAATTCTGTGTAATGATAGTAAAAAATTGATGTTTTAAATACAACAAATACCCACCTAGCTCTTACATTGCACGTTTAGAGATAGATTTTGATCTGTTGTGGTCATAAATTGAGTTCAACTCATTTGTTTTGGATTGAATTACTTCAGGCTTACCAGTATTACCAAGATCAGAGGTTGATAAAGTGATTTGCCCAAAGGTAATAATGAATTTAAAACACTAGAGTAGAAATTGGAAGCTTTGCAACTCCTGACTACTCTTGCATTAGTTTTCATCAATGGAAAATGCAGAATATAATCTGATTCACTGGTGAAGTAAAATACTGTATTCTCCAAGTGCTCCTGATTGAATATTTAGACCACATCAAACTGTTTCATTGTCTTATAGTGTTATCATTCATGCTACACAATGTGCATAACACACACACACACACACACACACACACACACACATACACACATACAAAGAGGGTTCAAGATCTCTGAAGACGAGAAATAGCAGAAATAATTTTCCTTTCTGGTGTGCATGAATTATGATACTCAGTGAATTACAAGATTCAATTACATGCTCTCCACAGAACTCTGGCTTGCATAATACTTAAGGTGGGTGGTGTTCATTGAAAACCAATGAGTCAATAGTTTGTTTTCTGATAGTTGTTCAATGTTTGGCCTGAGGTTTTATTTACTCTACACAGGACACGATACTGCTCTAAAAAGAAAAATCTTAGTTTTCTCATTATCCTTCTATTTTTAAAAATATTAATTGGTATTCAAATGTTTAAAATTATAAACATACTATTTTTACAATATATTAACCAGATAGGCATATGACAACTTTAAAAAGCAGCAGCTGAGGAGTAGGGAGTAAATATAAGAAAATACATTAAAATATAATAAAATAAAAGAAGTTAACTTGTTCAGAAGCTTTCTTAATTCGATGGTTTATCTTCTAAGATGCTGATTTGTCAGCTGCATATGAAAATAATTTTGATAAAACTGAAAGGAAGGATTTGTTAATTTTAAGACATTTGCTGTTTCCTAACCACCAAAAGCTACAGAAACACTAGCTGTCAGATAAGAATGACATTCAGTTACAACAAAAAAGGCCAATGTTTCAAGTCTTTCACAGTCCTCAGGCTGGCAGGACAGCAAAACCAATGGGTGACCAAAAATTCCAGGCAACTAGCCATCAAGCAGTTTGGCCTTCACCAATCATCTTCACACATACAGATGAATATCTGCATATAGCTGTGTACAAATGTGAGAGGCCTTCAACAATCCAATCTGATGCAGAAACAGTGAGTTTTTGAAATCCCCATGGTTAAATTCCCACATCTTGAAAAGACAGAGGAAAGCGTTCCCTGCTCTTGATTCAGGAAGCATCATCTGTGAGAATATCCCCACTCTGAGAACCACAATTTAAAGCAAATTATTTCAGGAAAGGCCATGGAATTATGACTCCCACATCTCAGCTCTAGTCACTGCCCTGATCAGCTTCAGGCGAAAATCCTGCTTACTCCAAGCCTGCCACAGGTCTAGTATAAAGAGAAGTTACAACAAATGTACTGCAAAAGCAATGGAGTGTCTCTACAACACATCTGCAGAATGTATTTCCCCTGAAGTTAATCTCCATAATAATGAAAGGATACGTGTGTCTGAGAATCAGGCTACTCTTATCAAACTATCAGTCTTTCACACAGAGTTGGAAGGGATCCATAAGGATCATCAGGTCTAACTCTGTTTTTGGCAAGAATACATAAAACTAAACCACGTGGCTAAGAGTGTCATTCAGAGGCTCCATGAACTCTGACAGGTTTGCTGACCTGACCACTTCCCTGCTCCAGTGACTGACCATGCTCTCAGTGAAGAACGTTTTGTTAATATCCAGTCTGAACTTTCCCTAATACAGCTTCATTCCTTTTCCTTGTGCCCTGACGCTGGTCCCCAGCGAGAGAGACCAGTGCTTGCCTCTCCCTTGCCTACTGAGGAAGATGTAGACTGCAACGGGGTCACACCTCAGCCTTCTCTTCTCCAAGCTGAACAAACCAAGTGACCTCAACCACTCCTCCTGTCTGGCCCTTGAGGTCTTTCACTGTCCTAGTGACTCTCTTCTGGACATGCTCTAGGAGTTTTATATCCTTCTTATAATGCGACAACCAAAACTGCACACCAGTGCAGTGTAGTTTGCTCCAAAAGATGATGCTAAGGGCTATAGGACACCCTTTCCCCACCCTTGCCCCTATTATTATGTTAATATCTCTGATGACATGGAGGACTTGGTGTACAGCATAGTTCTCACACAGCAAAGTCAGGACATGGTGAATAGTAGTTGGGGGAATGAGTGCCTTGATTAGCTCTCATATAGAAGAATATGTCAGTGGAAAGAGCTAAAATAGTAAATTACTGGATGTGGTTCCAGATTTACTTTGGAATCCCTTATAAGCTGCCATAAACAATTTGTTATACATGCTTGCTAGCACAACTACCATATGTATGCTCAGAGACAAACCAGAGCCAATTTGAAGATCCTGGTTGCACAGTAACACACAGTTTATTTTTGGCCCCAGCTTTAGGTTGGACAACATGAAGTACTGTCCTCAAAACTGCATTCTGGAATTAACTGAAGTACTTCAAGGAAATTTTCCAGGAACATATTGATAGAGAAATCATCAATTTCAGGGAAAAAAACGTCACTTCAAATTATTACCAATTTTACAAAACTATCATCAGTTGAAATTGGAATCATACAATATTAGGGTGCAACACTGATTTTATACATACTCATTAATTTAAACTGTGTGTAAATCAAAGAGAGATGTCAAACCTACTGTGAATACAAACATTTCAAAACATTAAATTATCACTGTAAGTTAATATTGATATATTGACAGAGGACTATAAAAAAGACAATTCAGTTTGAATAACATATATGATTTGCTTCAGAATTCAATGTTGGACTTGTCAGTGGACCTCAAAGGGGAAATTATGACTATAGTCATAATAAGTTATTGCTATTCTGGAATTTAAATGTGGACCTCTTCATTTATGCATTATGAAATAGATTTTCACATGCTCTTTCTTCAAAAGACCTTACTTACACAGACAGGTTTACAAAGTAAATGGAGCAAATGGAACATCAAGGCAGCTAGGGACCCAACAGCCCCTGAGGCAGACAGCACACACCTTCCACAATGCCCTGGTGGTTGTTGCATAAGGAAAGCTGCTGTGTTTTTTTAACTGCTTACTGGACTGAGCCTAGCCTTAGCAGACGCTGAGGGTTGCAGCCTTGGCCAAAGCTCCTAGGCCCTGAGGCTCCACAGAGCACGGCCTCAGCCTTTGGGCTACCCAACTGCTCTGCTGGGTGTGGCCACTGATACACCTGCTGCAGGACCAAACACATAGGCAGCTGCCGACTGCACGCTCCTGAATGTGCAGCAGCCACTAGCACAGCACAAGGGGCAGTGCCATTAGGTCTGGTGGCTCACAAGACACATTTCCCGATGGGATACACTGTTCAGCCACGTTTCCATTGCTCGCTATGCTGCATGGTAGTTTTACAAATGACTTTATGAGTGCTTGAGGACAAAAAAGCTAATTGCATTTTCTCTCCTGCCATCCCCCTCTCCAGTAACACACAACACATTTTTTCAGTGACTCATTAGCAAAGCACTCTTAAACATTAATCTAGGAAGAAAATCCTGTAGCAGTTCCTTAAGCTATTGCACTGTTAACACTGTGAGTAACTAGTCTGCAGGCTGGAGATTGCAAAATGCTTTGTCCTTTCTACTTTGCAACGTATTATAACTCATTAGCAAGCCCTTGCTAATTGAATTTGATTTAGTGTCAACACTGTCACAATCACACAGAAGCACACCAATAAAATTTCAATCCTCCTTGCTGTGATCATTAAGTCCAGTTGTCTAACAACAGGAGCTCTGCCTTTGTGATGAGGGTTGTCAGATCAGACTCACAGGAGCTCTGTTTCAGTTGCTATATGAAATAAATAAAAATGACAAAGCTGCCATCTAAAATATAAGATTAATAGAGAAATTCATTAGTTAAAATGGCATGCACAAATGCTGCTGTTGGTTGTTTTTTTGGTTTCTGATCTCAGCTACCCACTTCAAAACACAAACCCCCATAGCAATAGAGATTTGAAAGAATGAGCGTGCTAGGAAAATGACTAAATTTTTTTCCATATAAATCTCCTGTCAAATAAACAGAATAAAAATATGAAAAGATGGATTCAAAGTATGCCACTTACAATTACAGATTTTTATATATTGAGCTTGCTAGTAGAGTTAGGTTAGATATTCTTTTTTTTTTTTTTTAATTTATTTTTTTGGCTCTTTGACCAAATAAAATAAAAAATAAGCAGCAAAAAATTGTTTCTAATACTCTGTCTGGGAGCTTTACTTAAATAATAATACCACTACTAGTGGTATATACTAGTGTTATAATAAGATGAAACAAAAGGAAAAAAAAAAAGCCTTAAGAACAAATATTATTTAGATTTTGAGCACTAATGAAACCAGAAGGAAAATATTCAAAGTCTGAAGGTTCTATGCAGACTTGAAAAGAATAACTGACTGATCATCCAATCTGCTTTCCCATCACTAACCTAAGGAGATACACTCTTCCTTTTTAAGACTAGTGAGCATTTAATCAGTTACATAAGATAGTTTCTTCTCTCTCCTGATGGAGAAATTCATGAAGCTCTGGTGTTCATGATACTCCATCACATCTTTTTATTTTAGTGTTTTACACACAGGCACAAACCTATCTCTCACCAAAGTGGCAGGGGAGTTTCTCTACCTCAGCAGCAGTATATTTGAATTTCTGTCTCAAAGACTGCAGGAAAGTGACATAAATTCTGGAGTACTGTAATACTAGAAAACTGACAAGTCATAGTGCTGTAATTGGGGGAAGCGTTATTGCCATCAGTCAGTACCGCACATATATTTTAACTCTTCTCCAGAATTTCACCTGAAAACTAAAAAAAAACCCAAAAAACCCCAAACCCAACTGAACAAAATAACAATCACTTGAACAAAACAAAGCCAAAACTCAGAGTGAAAATATTCAGATCTGATAACTTTATGTTGATTCTTCTCCTTGCCGTTTTTCACAGAAAAGTTCCCACATTACAGGAGTTAAGTCATTATACCAATAAGTATGCACTATGAAATTCATATTACGTAATTTCACCCCATTTCTACTCCTATTATGGCCATGTGTTTGGTTTTTCATATAGCTGATCCCAAATCTTCTCCAGAGTAAAAAAGCCTCCCAATTTTGTGATGTCAGTATATCCCTAATAATCATGCCATAGTCATTAATGGTAATATGAAACAGGTCAGCACAGAAATTGATGCCTGAGGAGCTCCTCTAGAAAAATTACTCTGTTCAGGCCATTACTTCATATCCCTGTCAGCAATATACGATCTACTTTCTCTTACACTGAATCCCAAAAGCCTGAGATGAAATTAGCAAAACTTCATACTCCATATTAATTCAGCTTTTACACTCTTCCACTGTTTATTCTCTTCTTGTGTTTCGAGTGATACTTATCAAACACTCTAAATTAGTAATTCCCAAATGATTTCAGAAAAATGTTTGTATCAAAAGAGTACATTTTCAGGGGTTACAGACAGCTTTTTATGAAGAGGTGGAGGCTGGTACAGTTTCAACACTTGTCGGAATTCCTTCCTAAAAGCTTGGAGCCAACGCCTTAGTGTCTGTAAAGACGTTAACAAAGGGCATGATGAATATGCATGTCCTGATGTTGATCACTTAGTCAGGGCCTTTTGTTCTGGTCTCTCGCCAGGCCGGGAGGGGAGGGAGGACGGCTTGGGAAGGGGAGAAGTGGCCAGGGTTTCTGCGGGTTTTTTTTCCTGCGCAGGCGCTTCAGGAAGCTCGGCGCTTTTCTCGGCAGAGTGAGGCGGAGGGACACCGGGGTCCGGCATCACTGGATAGTCTGGACTGTGTCTTCCCCTCCCTAGCTCAACCATTCATCCGTAGGCGACCGTGAGTGCCGCGGGAACCGCCGTGAAGAGGAGAGGGAGCACGCCTGTTTCCTGCAAAGCAGAGGCAGGTTCCTCTCCTGCTCTCGCCCTTGACATCACTGGAGCCAACCTGGTGACTGTACTACTGCATGCCCCGGCGAGCCCAGCTGGCCGGGCGCGACATCGCCACCTGCTGTCTGTAAATATAACTGCATTCCCCGTTTTTTGAGGGGTCGCCAAAAGACCTTTTAACTGTTTGCTTTGTCGTTTAAAAGGTTTATTACAAACTGTTGTTGTTTGGTCCTTTCTGGATATATATATATATAGTGGTTAAAAACCGTTATCCTTTTCATATATATATATATATATATATATATATTTCTAATTAAAGTTCTGTTTTCTAACTTTAGAGAGGGATTATTTCTTGGCCAACACAGATATCTTAGTTTTCTTCTTGAACTAAGACAGAGGCAAATGGGGCAGGACAGCTCTCCTCACAACTATACTTTGCCATGCATGTATGAGTACCTTGCCCTTAAACTGAGCTCTTGTCAAGCTCTAACCCAGCACTGTTCTGTGCAGTGTGGACATACCTAAGTGTCTTGACACTATGAAAAGGCAACTGACTGATCATATACAGTTCAGGCGAAAAATTATTGGAAGTTTGTCTTCTGATACCACCGTTCATTGGTGTCACACACTGAATAATTTTCAATAGTGTATAATTTCCTTTGGAAAGTTACAGCCTCACACTTTCAAAAGCTTTGGTCATAAAAACAGTGGTGCAAACTATTGAGGAATATTTTGATATTCAGGGGGCAGTCCATTCAAAAGATACATTGCATAAGTGCATCTAAAAATACTTACTGCTGGCCCAACACAGAACATGTATACACCCTATCTTGCAGAAAAATAAAGCAAAACAACACCTGAGATCAGCATGCTCTTCTGTCTTGCAACTCAAAATCACTGGGGTTAGCTCAAATTTTAATTTTTAATTTGTTGATGTTAAAATGCTATTATGTGTATTATTTAATGCAGGAAACCCCCCACATCC
Organism: Premnoplex brunnescens; assembly: GCA_035040995.1. Taxonomy (NCBI): domain Eukaryota; kingdom Metazoa; phylum Chordata; class Aves; order Passeriformes; family Furnariidae; genus Premnoplex; species Premnoplex brunnescens. The sequence continues at coordinate 3,962,517 of JAWWLT010000092.1, read as the reverse complement.
TAGGAACTCACTGGTCTTCTTCAGCCTAAGACACATGCTCTGATGATCTTGAAGTCTGTTTTTTCCAGACAGGAAAATTGAGTTCAGCAATGAGTAAAACGAGTACAATGTCTGTTGGACAGTTCATTGTCTGGCCCATCAGATTCCGAATTTCCTTCTTCCCTACTGGGCTGTAAATGACTCACCTTTGATAAGAGACAATACTGGGCTGCTTACAGATTGCTTTCATCCATTTCCTTCCTTCTTTCATGAAGGCTATGGGTCCTTACTCTGTGTCTATAAGAATATTCTTCCCTATCAGGATTTTCATGACAAATTGCTGCCACTTCCCCAGAACTGGCTTGTAGAAACTAACAACCAGCTCTTTCCTCATTCCCTTTTTCCTGTAATCCACCTTGAGTCACAAAGGTGTGCCCTTACTATCAAAATAATGGGATTGATCACCTGATGTCTTTTGTCCCTATTCTGCCTTGTGCTTAAAGGGACTCAAGACACTTCTGAATTTTTTAATCTTTTCCATCTCAGAATCTCAGGGTGGGAAAAAAACTCAGAAACCTGCTTAAGCATTTGCTCCCTAAGTTGTGTGTGGGCTGCTGCCTCACTTCACTTTGCAACCGTCTAGACTATTCTGTGAAAAAATCTAGTCCTTATATAAAAGAAACAGACCAGACGTCTCAGTTGTCTAGTATGTATTTTTAAACTCTGTAACTTTATGTCATTCCAGTTAGCAACAACCAAAATGAAGTATAAAAAGATGTCCATTTTTAAGCTGCTGAAATACAACCGCTTACATAAGACATGACTAGTTACCAGGAGGAAACCAAACTTCCACAATACAGTTTTGCTGTTTTAAGTTCTGTTTCTGTCTCCCAATTGTCTAGCCAGAAGACTTAACTGCCAATTGCCTGACTGGCTATGCAGGGATACAAAGAATTAGGTTAAGACAGACAAAGTAATATTAAGAAACAAGGCTGCTGTTTATCCTTATTTTGGTTTGATGCTTTCTCATGTTTCTAAGATTTTTAAACATTTATGTTGAAGGATTACAGCTGTTTGTATGGCACTTATAGGTACTTAAAGATAGAAAACTCCTTCTATTACATTTACAGATGATAATTGTACACAATCTGGATTTTTTCATTAGAAATGGCTATAAATAAACTTCCATTTCATCGATTCCTTCTCACCATGCATACCATACATTCTCTAAAAGGCCAGAAAGCAAACAGATAGCAAGCTAAGTTTCCCTATTTTCAGAAGAATAAAGATGATGAAAAGATCATAATAGAACAATTTAATCTCTCTCCTGGTCTAGAAAAGATTTTGCACTACATGTTCACTGCATCAAAACTTTACTCATAAGTAAAGATGATCAGGAATTTACAAAGCATTTTAATTATTATCTCACCAAGACCTTGGTATTTTAACATGTCTGACAAAAACTCAAGTCAAAGTCAGAAGTGCATGGAGATCATGTCTCAACACTACAAAGGATATTTCTAAGATAATTGCTGCAACGCCATATGTCATTTCAGTAAATAAAACAGCAGGTCTTAACAAAGAATAACTAATTTCAGACCTGTGATCTTTTACTCATGGTATTAATGTTCAAGAAAGTGTTAATGAACTGTACTGCATATATCATACAAAACACTGAAGATGCATTTTTGCATCCAAATCTAAGGATTAGATAGCACCATGGAAACACTTATGCCTAGAGTTACTGACCTAAGAGTGCAGAAGAGAACTGCAATATGAGGTTTTACATGACTGCATCTTCAAACCTTGAATGTCGACATATTTGGCATAGGGAACTCTATATTAAAAATATTCCTGAAACTGTTTATACTGTGAACCATTCACAACATAGTTCATAAGTAGCTACTATTTTGGTTCAGTACAAACTCTTCACACAGCTGAAAGCTGAGGTACACAGTTTGTGAAGTCTGAAGAAAGGACACAGTGAAAAGATCCTGGAATGACAGACTGATTTACAGAATACCTGCTTAGATTGAAAAAAGGTCTCAAAAACATAAATAAAAACATATGGCTTCATCTCTACAGATCTGCCAAAGCATCATATAAATGTATCTGTTCTAAACAGAGGAACAGAAACTGAAACCTATGTACAAAATCCTGAAACTGTCAATTCAAGTATATGAAGAATATGATCTGAATCATGCCTGGCCAGGTACCTGGCTTCATCGACTGCAATCCACTGATTACGCAGGATTGCTGAAGTTGTTTTGGATATAGTAAGAAGGTATTTTGCTAACCTCTGAATATTTTGGATATTTCACAGGTTTTCTCATTCTCTAATAGGAAATTCAAGGACTCTTTAGAAGTATTCTATGAAAAATATGTCAGAGAGATGTATCAGCTTTAGAATCGGTCAGGACTTGTGTAAATAATTTATATGAATGTAGCAAAATTTAATTCTCTGTTCTGCTTCTTCCAAATAAAAATAAAATCTGTGCTCTCTCATAATGAAGATGATCTTCTCATTACTCACCCACTGGCTATTCTGTCCTGTTTAGGTTTATGCTGCCTCAAACTGATACTGAAATACTTCTTGCAGTAGAGATTTAAACTACATTATACCAAAGTCCATCTGGCTAGTTTAGCCTCTATCAAAAGACTGTATTTGCCACAGAAGAAGGTTTTGCTAGTTCTCACTTTCCCTCTTCACGGCTTTTGGTTCTGATACAAATATTCTTTTCTTGTAAATTTGGCATACTTGTTCGCAGAGGCAATTTTGATTCTGAATATTATGTATTTTCAGACTGAAAAGAATAAAAATAAAGATCACTGTACACGTTTCATCAACTCAAAAATTTAGCAATCTCAATGAAACAAAATCAATTGCTTTTCAAAATGCTAGAGTTGTCAAACTTATTTCACCACTATCATCATTGGTGCAGGGAAAGTTATTTCACTGAAATTTCATTTCATTCTATCACATTGAAATACTAGCTTATTTCACAGTGTCATGCCTCAGATTTGATTTTACAATATGACAAAATTGAGACTTTACAGAGGCATTAAATTAATTTAGAAGATCCTAAGGCACAAGGTTTTTTATTCCCTCAGACTTTAAAGTGCTTTGTTTTGGTTTTGTTTGTTTGTTTGTATTAACTTGTGTTTAATAGCACTTCAAATAATAGCAACACTTAATAGGGCTACAACTTGTCCACTGAGACAAACTTGTCCACTGAGTTTTCGTTCTCAAGTCAGTGTTTATCGACCATTTCTAATCACTGCCTGCCACTTCCGGCTGAGCCCCACAAGTTACTAGATGATTATACTTATCAAACACAGTTTGCAGTTTTCCATTTGCTCTAATTTGCTGCTTTAAAGTTATGAAGCTTTCTGACTAACCAGATCTTTGTTGTGGTGGGTCCCAGCTTAACTCCAACACTGACAATTTCCTCTTTCCTTGGGCACTGTCAGAGCTCCAAGACTAGCACAGGCATATACTGTTACTTAATTAATAACAGTATTACAGTTATTTCAGAAAATGTCTATGAATTCTTTAGGCCATAGCATTTCTGTTAATTGTCTAATAAATTAATATGCATTATGAGCCTTATGAAAAGTGTGGGTCATTCACATATTCTGGAAAACCTCTTCTATTTTATACTATGACAACACAGCAAGTAATTCCATGTCTCTCTACTGATGTTACAAGCAAGCAAAACTGTAGGACAAACCCTTTTATGTATTTATTTAAATGTTATTTAAAAGAGAGAGAGTTCAGGTTCTGATTAGAAATTTACAGTGGTAATGCTCAGTCAGAATTATTTTTTCACAGATTAGTTATAGAATACAATGTGCCCATTTTAAGGTATTGACTGATTTATTACACCATCTAGAATAGGCTGTACAAACTGCTATTAGCTGTATGATGTCATAGGTATTTACACAATTGTAAATGTGAAGTTTACAAAACAGTATGTAAAATATAATTTCTTTATTTACAGGCTAGATCACTGGAACCAGGTCATTTACAACAAGGCCAGGTTTGGTCTAAAGTTTCTGTCTTTCCATATAAAAATTCATTGTATTTGTTGATCCTTGTTGACTTTTCATGGTGGAAAACAACTTTCTGTTTGTTTGTTTGTTTGGAGTATTTCTGATCTGAAGTTGTGGAATGCTCTTTCTCTTTAGACTTTAGCACCCAGAAATCACCTAGATGTTTGCAGATGCTGTCATATAAAGCATATACTAGCCATTGAATCTCCCCAATGGGGAAACTGTTTCCGACAAAATACTGACACTAGTAGCCTTGACAAAACAAAACCTTGTTTACTATATGACTACAGCTCAGAGTGACAATTGATTTTCTGATTCTACCACATTTTATATTCCCTTTATATTCTGGTTCCAACTTACAACTAACTATACTAACTAAAAAGTTATTTTCCACAATTACTCTTGCAGAAGGCTAAGACCATGGAAGCAAAGGCCATCTATTATTTACCTTGATAAATGTCCAATGGGGTTCACTTGACATGGTTTCTTACAGTGGCTAAAATACTTCATATTGATAAAGAAGCATACAGGAGCCAATCTGGTTCCATCCAGTGGAAGTCATTTGGATCTGCTTGTAATTTAAATGCTTATAAAACTGTAACAACCCTCACATTAATTTACATATCTGTTATAGTTTCAGAATCTCATTGGAATTCCTTCCAGAGCTTGGAGCTAACACCCCGGAGTCCTGCTGGTAGCTAA
>JAWWLT010000092.1:3922959-3950284 GCA_035040995.1 Premnoplex brunnescens | reverse complement strand
GCTCCACCCCCAACTCCGCCCATAACTCCTCCCAATCTCCTCCCACTCCCCAGACCCCTAAAAGGCCCAGATCTTTCACAATAAAGAGTTTTCAGCTTTTCACCCCTCACCCCTCTGCTGTGAACGGACCCTCTCTCCCCTCGGGACGCGGCACTCTTCCTCATCTGGCTAGAACAATACATGACCTCTTGATGTACATCTGGATGCAATGGCATGGATTGTCCTCATTACACGCATATTTACTGGTGAGGAGGGAAAATTTTTAAAGAGACAGCCATTCACCTGTAAAGGACAAATTACCTACATCTTTTCATATACATAATTTTCTCTGATCACATCCAAGCCTCTTTCCCTATGTCTACATTACGGTTGATGACAAAAAAGGCTTCATTCTTGGAAGTCACATTTCAGTGGTTGAATTACAGGGAATTGGTTAAAAAAACGAAGTTATGCAGGCACCAATTAAATGGTATTACACTTAGGAAAGTAGGATATGTCGTATAGGACCAGAAACAAGAGCCCAACAAGTTTCATATCCTCCTTCCACAGAGGACTGTCCTAATTCTTTGGAGCAATGTAACAGCATTCAAAATTTCACAAATCTCTGCCCAGGCTTAGTTACAGAAGTGGTAGAATCACAGAATCATTTATGTAGAAAAGGAGCTCTGGAGTCATCTTGTCTAAACTCCTGCTTGAAGAGAGAACTGAACAATGACTTCCTGACTCCCAGCATCATCTACATGATATCAGAACACAGAACTTTTCTTATGGCCTTTTGTAATGCATATATACAAGATATCAATATTTCTGGACACAAAATGGTTCAGTACTACTGTCAGGTAGTACTATCTAAATACACACTTAAGCTGACCTCTCATTTTATCTATGAATGTGCAACAGTGTATCAGCATAACCCAGTTCCTAGCACTATATAATGTACTTAAAGGTTTCCATAGATCAGTTCATTGGTTGGATATGACTATGTGAATTGCATTATTATTCTTATTATTAATCTTGGAAAGCATTTCAGCTCTACATGACTCCCAAAATTTTAGTCGCCCTACTTTCTCCCCAAAAGACAGAAAGGAGCTAAAGAGAGGTCCTATCTCATTAAAGGTTATCAAAACTTAATTTGGGAAGTGTATGATTGCAGAAGAATAAAGACAGAAGACCTGATTTCTTCTTACCTTATTCCAGAATAAATTAATTTCCTTATTGTAAGAAATATCTGGAATATTTTCCTATTTTGTGTTTTTAGGAGCACATATATAAATCAGACTTTCCATTGCATTCATTTCCAAAACCAGGTCCATTTCTAGTTTCAGTGAAAAGCAGAATGTAGCCTCTCATCTTCAGCCCACCTCCTCTAATACAAACCATAAGCCATTTCTAAACCAGTGAGGTTTTTTTTTTGTTTTTTGTTTTTTTTTTTTACTTAGGGATTTATGTTACCAACTATTCATTGCCTTAGTCAAACGAAAGGGAACTAAAACTATTCTCCTAAGTGAAGTTTTCTGTTCCGTGAAAAAGCTTACCAAGAAATGGATACTTTATCAAGGGAGCAAGGATAATAGGCATTTCACATTGCATGGAAAAAGAAATCTTTTATAAACAGTTTATGTTCTGCCTAGCACATATCCAATGACTGTTTGATCGTGTATCTGTGATTATTGTGGGGATAGTGATTATCTTCTTTGTAGAATGTTCTCACAGATTTGCACAATGACTCAAAGATCACAGGCAACAGGAACACTGCCTCTTTCCCCTAAATTTCACACTCTTCAAGACTCAGACCTTGCCCAGGCACCTCCCTGGGATAGTTATGGTGCTCTTGCTCAAGTTTTATATCTTGACTAGAACCCTTCTGTGAACTAGCATTTGTTATCAGATCTTGTTTTCTTTGGCACAGCTGACCTTGGACGCCAAGCAGAAATGGTGCTCTTCCTTGCAGAGTGGTTGGGTGTCCGTGAGTCACAAAGACAGCACATGCTAAATAATCCATCTCTCATGGAGACCCTGGAAGTGCTGCAGTGACTGTCTTTCTCAGTTTTCGTACTGCCTTTAGTGCAACTGAGAGCAGCGTGGTAACATTTTACTCCTTCCCAAAGAATGGATGCAGAAGTTGGGAATGTAATGACAAGAAGCAGCAAAACACTCAGTAAATCAAAAAGCATGAAATGTAGGAACTTAAAATACCTTAGAACACCCTTCAGCAATTAAAGGTGAAGCAGTTAGGCAAAGAAAGGTGTTTTAGCCATCTGAACACCTAAAAATAAGAACACTTTGAATACGTATTTGCCTTTTGAAAATGGAAAGTAATTTGAGGAAAAATTATCTTATGGATTACCTCCATCTTTTAGAAGGAAACATCTGGGGACTAAGTATAATGTGTTTCCCTTACCAGTGTGATATAAAAGAACAGGATCAATTTTTGACCCAGCTTTCTAATGTTGGTTTTGTTGCATTTTGTCTATTTAGCCCTAGCAAACTGGGCATGTGGGTATTTTTCATACTAAGCTATACAAAATCAATCCACAATTGCTTTTCCACATCTTGCATTGTAACATGTTTGTAGGATGGCGAAGTGAAACTGATCTTGGACAGGGAAGCTTGCTGAGTAACAAGTAGTTAAGACTGAAATTAAGGTCCTTCTCACTTCTGTAATTTAAAGGTTAAGAGATGCTACTTTACACTAAAACTATCTGCTCTAGACTTCTTCAGATTACACCATGATTTGGCAATAAATGCAAAAGTTAAAATGTTACTTTTCTGGTTTTCTTGAAAATTTAGTACATTGTTCTGCTAGGAAGATAATTATTCTTTCCACTTCAACAAAACAAAAAAAGAAATCCACCTACTTTTAAGTATCAGGTGGAGAGTACTTTGCCAGCTTGTAACAAGCAATATTTCAATAGTTTCTTTTTTTATATAATATTAATTTTACAGAACATCCAAAGACAGTTCTTATTTCTGGTCAAAAAGAATGATAATTGTCTGCCAAAGGGTCTTATCCTACTGCGGGGAAAGAGAGTCTCAAAAGCATTAGGTTATCTCTCCTAAATAAATCTATGGAGAACTGAACTCAAGTCAGGTTGATATTTCAGTATTCCACAGTAAATATCATTAGCATTGTGGTGCTGTAAGTAATATCTTGCTTTGACTTTTTGGTTAACTAAGGTTTCGTTATGGTGGGTGATCAAGAAATGACGCTTACTTAATTAAGTGTTCATGAAAAATGGCTTCATTGTGAATTACACCAGAGATCTCATGGTATTTTTGAAAGGAAGAAACTGTCTGGTCATTAGAGTCCCTCCATTCTCTCACATGCTGCCCCATGTTTTCTGAAAGCACTGGAATGCAATGCAGATTCATCCCTAGGTTTTTCCTCTAAGGATAGTTTCCCTACCTGATGTAGAAGCATTTAGAGTCTTATACCTTTTTCTTCACCTTGGACTCAATTTCTTTCCTCCACCTGCTCAAAGCAGGTCATTCTTATGAACTAAGGGGAACAGGATGGATCTTTCTATAAATATTTACACACCCCGTAACACCTCTGGAGGCTGGAATTTTTTTATTTACTTTTAACTTCTACTCCACCATCGGCTGAACTGCATATGCCTGAGGTTCTCCAAGTCCTGTACAAAACAATTAACCAACACCTTGCCAGATAAAGTAAAAAAAAAAAATTAAAAATTGAAGATTATATATTAAAACTTATGGAGGGAAGGCAAATCCCAGACTGCCTTCACAGTTATCCCTTATAAGCTGCATTGTTTAAACACCCTCTTAGAACCACCTGCATGTGGACATTTTGAATATGGCCATAGCACTTCAGAATTTACAATGTTGCAAAAGCACATTATTTATCACAATAAAAAAAAAAAAAATCAGCAATAATAATTTCAGATCTTATGTCTTATTTCATACCAATTAAAAATATTATTTCTACCAAGAGTCCAGAATTAGGTATAAACCAATGTACATTGATTAATTAGGCGTTACGTTCACTAAAAAAATGAAAGCTTTGAGGCTTCACCTCTCATGAAGAAAATAAGTCACTGCAAGCATTTGTTCTCCTTGCTACACTGGTAGCCCAGATCATCTTTACAACCAACGTCATTTCAGGCCTAGCAAATCAGGTCTCCAGAACAATACACCCTGCATAATTAATATATTGACACCTGAATTTTCTAATATTAAAGAACTGCTTAGCTTCCATGCCAGTCTAAGTGACTAAGACCATACTTTGTGATGTGTGCTTTTATTAGCTACTCTCACTTCACAGACTGCTAAAGTAGAGTGGTATTTTCTGAAATCCTGCATACTGGCACTTCAGAAAGTAGCAACTATCTCTTGAGCACAGAGAGCTGTTTTATGTCCAGCTTGAAGTTTGTGATCTCTACCAACAATGAAACAGGATTTTCAGCCAGTGGATGATAGTCTTGGAAACTAGCTGAGACTAGCTAATTATAAGCAAACTATTTAAAATAATAATAATAATTAAAAAAAAAAAAATCATCAGATAAGTTCATTAAAGTGTAGTTTCCAGACAGCGGTCTCCAGATTAGTGAGTAGTCTATGAGGCTCATCCTTGAAGCCTGCAGCTGCTCCAAAGAAGCTAGTACTTTATTATCATTCATAGGTTATTAAGGAAAGTTTTAAAATAAAAGTTTACTGCTAGGGCTGAATAGTGATCCATAAAAGAAATTTGAATACATATTAGGTACAGTGATCAGAAAAAGTTTGAGAATCATCATATTAAATGCAATGTCATTAACAGTCTTTACTTCATAATCCCATGCTGAATACCATGGGCTGATCTCCATTAGATTCACATCATGCAACAGAAAACAGAATAAGTCTAACTTTAAAGTATTATAAACTTCTTTATTAATTTGTCTTTCTATAAATCTCCTATCAGCTTTCTGACCTGGAAACTTATTTTAACTAACACTTTCAGAGGAAACCATAAAACTGACAACTATTTTTCAGTGTTTTCAATATAATATGTTAGGGAGAATAGTACACTGTGTTTGTGCCCCACACCAATTTTTTGTCAACAATAAAAATGCTTGAAAATCCACTTATTTTACTTATTTATTTAAGTGAAGTTCTATATATTTCAACTTTGTATCCCTATTTCTATGGTTACTAATGGCTTAATTCAACATGAAAACATAAAAAATTCATATATTCTTCATCACCTCCTTGAAATACCTTGTTTCTAGAATGTCTGGCCAAGTGTCTCTAAATGAGAGAGTTTAACTGGGATGGGTTTTCAGACATGTCCAAGCCATTTAGTAATTCCAGTTCTACGGAAAAGCAATGTAACATATACAGTTACTTTTAAAATATCTCTTATTTATATCACCAGCTTGTAAAACCAAGCCATTTTCACTGAAGACAAAGACAACAACTGGTACTTATCATCTCTATACTATTCTTCTCATGGTCATCTCTTTTTTTCTATCAGTTCACATACCTGAATTTTTGTCTCGACTGAGGTTTTCAACTTCACATTTTAAAGGTAATATATATATATATAACAAAAGGGAATTTCTTTCTTAATCAGTCCTGAGCTGAGAGAAGAAAAACACACGAAAGAAAAAGAAATAAACATTATGGAAAATTCATCTTGAAAAGTTTCTTTTCATTACTTGCTTGCTTTGCATCTTTTACGTATCTTGGAAGACAGAGAAATACATTATGTTTTCTGGTGAAAAGATGTTAGTGGGGGTGTGGTAAAAAGTAATGGAATGGGAAAGGATGCTGTTTTCAGGTAAAAAAAACCCATGTTTTTCCTTGTACTCTGAGGTTTCAAAATGCCAAGATTGTGATGTGCTGTCATAACTTATGTGTGACTGACTGGTTACAAAGCCTGCTGAACTATATGGAGAAGAAAGAACTTGTCACTGCACAAGCAGAGAGATCAGTCAGATATAGCGATAGAGCTCTTCTGTATTAGAGTGGCTGCCAAATCAAATTCTGAACCTAGTTTTGAGGTTATAAAAAAAAAAAGAAAAAACAAAGATGTCCTGACCCAACTACTTTTGGAGAAAAAAGTCTCTTAGAACCCCTGTGGTGCTGTGCTCTGTCTTCCAGGGCAATCAACAGCGATCCTGGAGTTATTTCATAATCTCTTCCTGTCCCTGCAGTGCACTCACAACACAGTTCAGCAGAGCACAATGTGGTAGCAGGTACCTACTTCTCCTTCGCTCATCAGTACTGAAGATACTTGTACAGCTAAGTGTGTCACTACCAAATCCACAAACAGTAGCACTGTTAACATTATAAATACCGTTATAATGCTCTAAAGGAGAACCGCTGCTGGAAGGGAGATGGAGAGCCTTCATGCCATGTTTGAAGCAGTGAACAGTGATCTACTTGGCTTTTTAAGGCTAGCTTTAAAGTTGCAAAGCTATTGCTACAAACAGGTAGGCCCTGAGCAGGCTAATTCTCAGATAAAACGACCCTGTCTAGAAGACCTGTTAGCATGGTGTTCAACCAGCAATAACATTTTTGGATGACACTGGCATTTTAAGTGCAAGCATTGCCATGTAGCAACATACCTCAGTGGACTGAGACGGTTTATGCTTATCCTAGCAGAGAGTTCAGGTAGAGGTGGGAATGCAAGAAAATCAGTGTCTCTCCTCAAATATTTGGCTCTCCAAGCAGACCTCATGTGACCTGCAAGAAGAAGACCCCTTTTTGTCTCTGCAAATCTATCCTCTAAGGAGATGCTGTAATGTCTCCACTAAAGACATGGGTGACAGCTTATGGAAAGACACATGTACCATCCACTCCAAGGCAAAAGTAAAAACACATGGAAGTGGAAGAAGGGATGAGCAGTATGATGAGGGAAGTGCTGGGTGCCTGCAGATTTAATGCTCTATTTCTGCCTCTTTATACTCTCCTCTCTTCCAACTGGTCCTGTGACTCTCTCCATTGCAATCCCTCCAATGTGTTGTGTTTGTCAGAATTCTTGACCATAGGCAGATTAGATATAAAAGCTGAAAAGTAAACTTACATACTTTAACAAAAAAGGACATCAAAACCACAATCATTTTACAATCAGAGAGATTTCAATAGTGCTGCAGTGGCATAAAACTGATAAAGTGAGGTGTCAGGCACATGAGATTTACAGAAGTCTTTCCCAGCTCTTCTCTGTGCTTTTTCTAGAAGACACATCTGAAATCACTGGCCCAAATGTATGTTAACATCTGATCTTCTTCAGCACTTTTAGACAATGTTGTCTAGGCCTTCCTGTGCAATGTGGCTGCTGGTCTCCTATTTTTACTGGTGCTTTTTATTCTCAGTTATTATTTTTTTAAGCTGAAGGAGTCTTTAGGAAGATAATATCAGTTTTATCAAGTGTATTTAGTTATACTGCTTGAAGGTTGCTTTATTGTTGATGGACAGAAAACTCCACTCAAATATTGCATTGCTTACCACTTATCAAAGGTACAGCTGTAGAATGTATTTTACCTTTTTCCTACTATGTAATAGTAGTTGCATTAGTTTTCATTTATATAGATTAAGGTAACTGCTGGTATGCAGCAGTATGCAATGACAGGACAAAGAATCAGTGTTCCTTGATGATACTTCCAGACTTGACTCTGACTTGTGGCATAAGCTTGAGGAAGGCATTTAGCACATCATCCAGATAGAGAACTGGGTTAAGGCTGCAGGAGTTCATTCAGCACAGCTGGGATGCTAGAATGCTTGCTAGAATGTTCCTGATAGTCTTCAGAGGAGAGACCTTGCTGCAATCATAGCATACGAAGTTGGTCATTGGTGGTTTGTCCCTTAAATGGGAGACCATAAAATGGACCAGTCACTCGTTATTATAGTATAGCCAAAAAGCAAAACAGTTGTCTGTTGCCACAGAGCAAAATAACCAGCTTCTTGTTCAGCAGTGCCTTCACATCTGAAGCACTGTGTGTTATTGTATGCAAGAGTCTTTTCATCTGGGGTTCCGCTGGAAGTAAAGAGAACACTGTTTTATAACAAATTGGCACAGAATCCCAAACAAACATTAAACAGAGCTGTTCTAGTACTTCAACAAATTCTGAAAGAAAAAATATTGCACATTTTGAGTTTCCCTGAAAGCAGCAGCAGCAAATAGTAAACCTGTGGAATAGTTATGTTCTGTGCTGTTCCTTACAGAAGTATTTGTTTGTCACTGGTGTATATTTAATCATGCCTGTTATGCTGTGTTTTAAAGCTTAGTAAACACTTTACAAAGGCACTCGTGGTTTGGAGAGGCTTGCTCTTTGTGAAAGCTGAAATGACGGGATTTATCAAGGCCAAACCCCACACACAGTGCAGGCACAATCTTCTTGCTTACTGCAGTATGATGAGGAATCAAGGTGGCAGGAAATGAGTACATCAGAGAAGACCAAGGTACTCTGTTGATGCTGTTGCAGTACTTTCTTACTTTCTTTCACATAGAACTTTAGTACTTGACATGTACTTGACATGTAAAGCCCCGGTCATGGAAACTTGTTCCCAAATTTTACAACTGAAATGCAATTTCATATTCAACCAGAGCTTATGGAGTCAACATACAATAACAGGTTTGGCAAAAGAAGTCGTGTATAAATATATACATGCAGCCAAAGGGAACATTATGGAGTTTTCCACAAACGCTGTACATATATGATCACATAGCTTAAGAAAGAACACCATGGTCAAATCTATAATATTTTTGATTTAAAAGCTTCTATTATTTTGGGGGTTATATTATAGAATAAATAATAACTAATGGTTCAAACAGACAGAAAGATGGGGGAAGAAGGCCAAAACAAGACCAGAGAAGTTGTGGCTCTATAAACACATGTGCCTCTCTCTGTGTGTATAAATACATAAATGAATGTGTACTATATAAAACACTACATATAACTGTCTATGTATCTATAGATATACACACAAAAAAGCTGAAAATGCTTTCAAGTATGCCTTTACAGTATCTGGTTGCAGATTTTCACTGAATCTGTCATGTGCCAGCAATTAGATTAGCAATAGAGAATATTTCCAATTCTTTATTTAACATTGGCACAAATTAACATCAGTAGATGCATAATTATCTATTGTACGACATGTATTTTTTTAAAGAATTGACTAAGGACTGGGAATGTTGCTTAAGGAACAATAGCCTTAACAGAATGCACAGCCTAGAATCTGGTTTCAGCACACTGGATCAGTTTATTTTCAGTGATCAAAAGATCAGCTAAAAAAGATCACAGAGGTTTTGTCATGCAGTGCTAGCTTTATAGAAGTTTAAGAGTTACCAAAAAGCTCTGAACTCATGAACCCAAACATCAGCTGAACCAACACAATCAAGGTAGAATACTTCAACAGATATTTCACATAAGTGGCTCTGTCTGTGTTCATGACTCACAAATTGAGTCTCAAGGACTGTGTGTATGAGAGCAATGGGAGAACCTCAGATCACTGAAAAAAGTTTCTGCTTTTCAACGTCAAATGGTGTCATAACTTCTATGTGAAAAGCTTGTAATTTCTAAAAGTTCCTTTTCCAGTAGTCAAAGATAAGACATTTCCTAAAAGGTAAAATTTGTTAAAAAAAATAAAAAATCCCAAAACCACACACAGAAAAGCCCCCTGTATTTCAAAACAAAATCATATCATGCACACTTGAAAAGATTTATCTTCAAAATGCTGACAGCATTGGTACCCAACTACAGGAAAAGAAATGCTATATTGAAATACTGTATTGAAAACTGCTATTATACTGGAAGTATTATACACACACACACACACACATACATACATATATACTCATATACCTGGATGCTTGGCCTGATTTCCAAATGACCCAGCATCTTGCAGTAAGTAAAATAGCTGAAGGCTGGAGGATTTCGGGCTGACCTTACAGTTGTTTGTTTTCCCTTGAAGATTAGTAAATCAATCTGCTTTCAAGAAGTATGCTATATTCAGCAGATAGTGGTGAGAAATAAAATTCTTAAAGCCACAAAGCAGGGATAGAAAGCAGCTAGTGCCACCACTGTATAGACAGGCCACCTTGCAGCTCAGTTTGATTAGTTGTCATTGGCTTGGCAAAATAATTAGTAAAAATGTCAGTGTGCTGCTTGTCAGTTTACACCTTTAAAGAGGTGTTAGCTCATACTGAGACACAGCACTGCTCTTTCCCAGTACAGCAAGAGTACAGTATAGGAAAGCCATAAATATTAATATATATCATCAGGTTTACCACTTAGGAGTGTCACATCATGATTAATGGGTTGAGAGCCTCTGAGCTGTAAAGAAAAGCTGAGCTGAACAAGATATGCTTGAAGGCTAAAATGTAACTACTATTGCACATTTCAGCATATTGGCAATTAAAAAAAGTAAAATGAAAAAAATAGTAACTATTAATCATCATATACAGAATGACAAACTTTCATACCAGCATATGGATGAAGACTCCTATTCGATTTCAGACAGTTCACTACTCAAAATTTTTCATGCACAGGTTAAATTCTCATTTGCTCTGTGCAGGTACTAAAACTGCAGTAGTATTTTCAGCAGAAGAGAGTATTTGCCAAATTTTTCAACAGGCAGGCTCTTCTTTTCTCACTGATTGCTTTTTCAAATGCACTAGGAGGTTTGATCAGTGCATATGTGCTTATAATATTTCACTTGCCACATGCACAGACAGACTCAAACATGGTGGCATATTCAAACTTTGAATGATTTCCAAAACTTTTTGGAGTCCTGAATGTATGCTAGCAGGTGAAGAGCTACTGTATATAATATGCTTTATGGAAGACAATTTTTAGGAGTCAGATTTCTCTGTGTATACCAGCACCCTGCAGAGGGTTCAGCACAATGTCTGATCTAATTCATGTTAAGATCTGGCTCTTTAAATAGTGAGATCTTAGAGCCTTCATGGACTGTTATTAGAGTGCTTGAGATTTACTGACTTTAACACTATGAAGTCTCTAATCCCACAGAAAATAAACAATTTTCTGCAACACTGTCCTTTTAATATAGATTTATATATTAATGACAAGCTTATCTTTTCATACCTTTTTTTAAAAAATGCATTTTACTTGACAGAGTACCAAGCTTCCTATAAAACAAGAGTCCCAGTGTATTCCTGCAATCCCTCCCATCTTATTTTCTGAAAGGAAAGTTTAAAAATTCTATAAAAAAGAACAATGTGGAAAAAAGGAAATAATGATGCTGTTGAGCCAAATGACCCTACTGGAAAACTTTTCTCTTTTTCAGTTATTCCCTGCTATCCCCACTGGCCATTATAAAAAATGCAAACAAACAAACAAAGTCCCCAAAATAACACATATCGCACTGTTAGCCAGTAACAGCCGTATCAAATTTGCAATAGCTGATGAGTTAGTTGAAACAATCCAATTATTCACAACAATAATGTGAGCCGTGTCTCAACTAAAACTTCTTTCCTGATACACTCCTGTACCATTTAAGAACTGGGAAATTCCTTAGTTTGCATGAGACTGTAAGATGTAAAGAAGGAATCTGCCAAACACCTGTCCCATACATTTTTCCCAACAAGTGCTTCAGTCATTGGCTAATGCACCGCCTCCATCCCAGCACAACAAATGCAACAGCATAAACACTCGTGTTAAAACTTAAGAATTATGACTACTATAAGATCCTGTGATGCATTTTATTGCTCTTCCATGTTGAAGTCTGATTTAGAAGCAAACACTGGTTTCTGTACTTCAGCCTGCACAATACATACAGTCATTTGTGTTTGTGCATGAGCAAGACTGAGGAGAGGGATAGGATCTGAATTTATACACCCAGACACCAAAGTTCAATGGCTCATCCTTGTCTGTGTAGAAGTGACAGATCTGTGTAACTACACATGCCTTATTCTGTCAGCTGTGCATTTGAAACCTAGAGTCTATGCAACAGCTTGGAAATATCTCAGTATTAGCAATCTAGAAATAAGAAGAGACTCATATTTAGGAATAAGCATCCACACAATATGAGAAATGGCCTATGTTTGCTTACACTTCAGGACAATCAGTGGAGAAGTTTATGATTTTGCTTTCTATATTGGAAAAACTTTTCCCAGCTTTGAATGTTAGGCAAATCTGTTTCCATCCTTTTGCTTCTCAGTGCCACTTAATTTATGTGCTATTTATTATCAATGGTGTGAAACAGCCACCAAACTTTTTTATCATGTGATTCAGAGGTTGTGTGCAGCCAGGCTCTTTGTTAGTGCTAGAAGCACTATCCTGATACAAAAGCACCATGCAGACATTTTTGCAAAGAATTCACTTGAATTTTACTCTTCCTGGAAGGTCTTGCTGTCAAAATACTGACAAACAATCAAAATGCATCTTTTAGATGTCTCCCCTTCCTACTGAGTATTACCCTGGGTCCTTTGCACTCAAATTCTATTAGTATGGGAACACCAAACTATGTACATTTGGACCATTGAATTAAGCAGCAAGAGCCACATTTTTCAGTGCAATTTCAGTCACAAAACATGCATTAGAATGACAAAATCAGTATATTCTCACTGACTAAAAATGTCAGAGGTGATTATACTGAATAGTTTTAAATATTCTGTATTTTCTCTGTAGTGAGAGTAGGGAAGCTATGGTTATACCAAATAATACTGAAAAAAGTCAGCTAATATATCTAATTGCAAACTGACAAGTCTTTGAGTATGACCACTGTTACACTACTGGTACACAAACAGCTTTACAATAATATATTCCATATTACAAATATTGAATGTTGCAACACTCACTTTGGAAAATGGCCATGTTCTGCATTTTAAAGTAGCTTTTTAATGCAGACATAGTAACTTTTCATTGTAGGACTTACATACATAAATCCACAGAGATTATAAGAATATAATATTGGTAGTGAATTTTTAAATATGCATTGCACATGGTCTGTGCTATGACAGAGAATGTATTCTATTTTTTAAGTCATTGACAATACTTTAGAAGGATAAAATACAATGCTCAATGTGGGCCAGAGAAAACCAAATTGTCCTCTACTATTCACCAAGACAAGTTCAGCTACAGAATTATAAAATAAGATTCTACAGAATAAAACCAACCTCTGCAACCTGAAGAATAGTGCTAGTCTGAAAACAGGAATGGCTGAGAAATAACAAATGCACTCTCAAGTGTACAAGTTCCTTTATAAAAGACCAAAATCCAAGGTCATATTCAGTGGGAAGAGCCTAAATAGGAAAACATATTTAAATACTTGTAAAGCTGTTAGCAAGGTCACTGGAGGAGTTTAGGACTTTGTTTTTGATTATTTTTTCTTTTCTTTTAGCTTCTTAGCAAAATTCATCTGAAATTTATGGCCTCTGCAACTCAGCTCAATGCAAAACCAGTTTTGAGTTGCAGGAGAAAAAACCACGGCTATCTGACAGACAAGTAATCTTTCCCCATGCTCAGAAGATGAGATGAACATTCCATGTGGAACAGACATTCTACTTATTTATGGATTTGCTGCAGCTAGTGCACATGACCAGCAAGCCTCCTCTATAACCTGCTCTAGTCCAGTCTCACACAATGTAGCTTTTGATGCTTCCTGTGCTCTCATTCCTCTTCTACCATGTCTCTGGGGACCCATAAGACTGTCATGAACAGTCTTGAACCCCAAAAGGGGCAAGTCAGGCTCTGTATCCCACTCAAGAAGACCAGTAGCCAGAGGTGCTTAATGACACACCACACCCCATACAGTTTCAGGCACCCAGTTGACAGAGCTGGGTGCCATACAGGTTAAAAAAGTCTTCTGTATATAAATAAGTTACGCAAGGGAAACCTTTCTGCACAAAATTTAATGTCTGCCTCTCATGCTGGGATAACAAGTTCAAGAACAGATGTGTCCAGCCTTGTTCTAGTGGGTCTAAACACGTTTAATCTGAATCTAACCTACTGGCAGAAGGTCCTTTTGCTTCTTCATTTGCTCCTGCACCCTCTAAATCAATCGAAAGTATTTGTGGGCTTTTATCTTGTTTTTTTTGCTTGTTTGTTGCCCATAATTGCCAGATCTCCTGTTATATGAATTACAATGACTGGAGTAAATTTTAATGAATGTCTCACAAGAGCTGTTCTTCCAAAGGAAAGGCAAACAATGTCTGTTCAATTTTTAATTACATTCTCATTTATATAGTAAAGCTACCATAAAAATGCTATTAAGAACATGCAAGTGTCAGAAATGAGTTACAAACTGGCAAAACCAACACAAAACCACAATGTTCTGAAAACAGAACATTGGCAGTAAGAACCCTGAGACATTCAAGATATATTTTCATACAATGTTTTACAAGGTTTGACAGCTTGATTACTGTCCCCAGCAGTGGTTTTGTAACCTGTGAGGCCAAAAGTCACATAGTCAAATTCACAAAAATTCCCATGGAAACCTGGCAAGTGTCTTTTTTTTTCTGAAAAAACTAGGCATCCATATGGACGAGGAAGTTTTCCAAATACAAGTATGCATAATTGAGCACAGTGGGTGCTTAAGTCCCTTGAGAATTCTTGGCTAAGCCTCTATGGAAATTAGGAGTCCATCCTCCCAATCACTTAGAGCAGGTCTATAAAGCAATATACATGGTTCTGCAAAATTCACACTAAACTGTAAATGACTAGAATAGGTATTTGTGCACTCAGAAATGTCTACCAGGGAAACAAACAAGTTTTCAAACAAGCTTTCTTTCTTAGCACTTCCTTCAGAACAGCTCAAAACAGCTACTTCAAATGCGTATAATGAGCATGGTATGAAAGCCCGTGCATCAAGATCAGAAAAGGAAAGGTTTATTTATTTATTTTTTATAAAACCAGCAATTCAGAAACCATTACTGGTGCTGGAAATAATGTGATATTGCCCCTTCAATCATAACTAAAAAATTAAGCAATTTAATTTAATTTGTTCAATTAAACAAAAGGGTAATACTTCAAAATTAAATTTATGTGGTCCAATACTGAAAGGTGCTGACCAACCACCTTAAAGGCACTGAGCAAGCTCATGTACCACAGTATCAGGTCACAGAAACAACTCTCCACTATCACTATGTATCACCATGGTATAAGATAGGGATATTTATTGTGGTTATTACGTGCAATTTTTTTTTTTTGTTACATTTTTTTTTTTTTTTTTTTTTTTTGTATATTTCTCTGTGGACAGCTCTATGAGAGCAGTATGGATAAATATCTAAAAATATTTTCAGAAAATACTTATGAGGAAAAAAGTTGTATTTAATTTCAGATTTTGTGTACTTTTCACACTCACTCTCTACAAATATTTTAGCAAAACCAAAACCAAAAAATTACTAACTTCTGTAAACAACTGCTTTAAAATAAAGACAAAAGAAAATTAAGGAATTTTGAATTTGTGAATACTTACACTAGAAAGTCACTTGTTAGAATACCCTTCATTGCTTATAAAACAGAATCTGTACCATATGTCAGATTCTGATAAGAAAATAAGTGAATAAGCTCATCTGGAACTTTCAATATACAACATTAAAAAAAAAAGGGAAATATATAGACTTTAGATTATTTACAGAGGAAATTCAGCAACTAAATGCAAATAATTAAAGGAAACTGCAGTCCCATTTTCCATACTTGAGAATACAGAAGAAATTGCTTAAAAAAAGAATAGCTTGCCTGCATTCTGGAGATTTAGTTACACACACACCAAACAAGCCAAAATAACAAGACATTTTCCACCCTTGTCCATAGCATCAGAAACAAGAGTTTTGGATTACTACCTGTACATACCACACAAATCAGAGAACTGAGGCAGATGGGTCTTCCTGCTTCTGCTGTTTTCCACAAAAGAATTTCAAAGCTGCTACTTGCTGCCACGATTTTTCAGCTGTAAGCAAACCTTTATCCAATAATGAAATCTCAATATGCCATTCAATTGTTGTAATGTCTGTCTTCTGTTTCACTGAGTTTTTACCAATACACAATAATGCAGGAAAGTTATTTTGGGTTTTTTTCAGTGTTTTTTTCCAACAATGTGAACTATGGGATGATGTTTCTGCAATTATGACATACTGAACTGATTATTCTCATTTAAGTTGCACACAAAATTAAGGAAAAATTACCAAATTAAACAAATAAATCCATTGCTTGTTTAACATTCATAGTAACGGGGTGTTTAAAATTGCATTGCCAGCCTTAGCAATTTAGAGATAACATAAGTGAGCCTTGACAGACTCTAAATTTCCATCTTGACAAACTCTAATGTTATATCTTAACTATACTATGCATTCTATGTACTAAATGCATTAATGAAATTTTGAAACTTATGTTTTCAAATTTCTAAGCAACTCTCTGAGACAAGTAAGTTTATGAGCTGTCTCTAGTCTTGCAGTTGCAATAGAAAAAGGCCTCCTTGTGGTATGAAAAACACTGTCTCCACTGAAAAGTTAACTTGAATGATTTTACACACAGATGAACAGTATTAGGAAAGAATGAAAGGCAATTAACATATTTCCACATCCTGGATAAAACAAACAAACATGATCTCTTTATACTACAGTGTAGGTCTAAAGCTGTATTTTGGCACAACAAAATCACTGCAGCAGGAATCCTTGTACAGAGGCAGAAAATGCAGTGGGGGGAAATACATATATGAATTACCAGCTTGAATCTGTTCCTCCATAGAACAGCTTCTTATGTCAAATACTATGAGATATGGTAAGAAACATAATAGGTATCTGCTTAGCTCTTTTGATGACAGTAACACTTACCACAGTGCAGATTTTTCTGTGCCAGAATGAATACTCCAAAGCTACTAACATCAGCAAAAACACAGACTTCAATGAAAATTTTGAGAATTCCCCCAAGACATCATGACCAATTAAGGAAAGCTAAGAAAGACAATTAAACTCTTAAGCTTTTAGTAATAAAACCTAATATATTATACACCATTTTGATTAAAATAAAACCGTTTTTTTTTAAAAGCCCAGTGTACTGTGGTGAAAATGCAAACATTTTGGTATCTTCTCTATATGTTTCTCTTTCAAAATACTAATGGCCTCCAAAAAGGTCTTACTCTGTGCTGTACAGAAGGCAAGAGGAATAAATGTGTCAAAAATGCAGGGAAAGCCTCCAATACAAAGCTTTTTTGTCTAATGAGCCAAATGTTTTAGACATGGTTCTGGGAAAGTCCCCATAGTTTATTTAGGGCAATACACTAACATCAAGTAAAGGCAATCAGATACCAGATGACTTCACTTTGTGATTTGTTTCAGAACTATTACTGCGGAGGCGGGCTTGTGAAGCTATGCGATGTCTCAATATGAGTTAACAGCAAAGCTTGGTTTATTCAAAGCACTCACACACTTATACTTTTCTGGCTTGTGCATACGACAAGTTTCAACATGTGTCCCACTCTGGTTGGCTCGTGTCCACTGTCCATGCACTCATCTTCGCATTATCATTGGTCAGTTGAAGCTGTGCACGTCCCTGCTCCTGATCGCAGGCATTCTGTTTATTCTTTCATATCAGGGCTAGTTCCTCCTCTGCAGGGTTCGCGGAGCGGTCACGGTCAAGTCTGAGCCTGCTTAGGCTTCTGTTTCCAGCAGGCCTAAGTTAGCAATAACTTTGCTATGTCTCTTCTCTACCAACCATTCTTCTACATATTACAATACTTTTTAATGAGGCAAGATCTTATTGCCACCCTGCCTATTTCAGTAGGAGGTTTTTCTTGTTCTTCTCTTTCCCACAACTTTTCCTCTTCTATTTGTAATCACTTTTTGTTTGTATCAGTGTGTAATACCTGTGAAGGAAAAGTGGTGGCTGAATCCAGTTTCAGACGTTGATGTTTGAATGCCCCAAGGGAAAACCTCCTATCTAGTAAAAGAAACTTTAAAACTACCTTGACATTGATATAACAATGTGCAAATCTTAGCAAGCTAACACTGAAATGTCCCAGGAGTATAGCAATTATTGCCTCTACTTTACAAAGGAATAAAGCTGAAAAGTATCAGGGAAAAGAGCATTAGAAATCTTACTCCAGTGCATCTTCTGAACATAATGCCCAACACCACCAATTTCATAACAAAATTTTGGAGACGAGATGGTAATTCAAATACACATCTAAGCCAAAATACAGGAATGGCTTTCCATTTTATTGCTTGAACCCATTTACTAACAGCTCAGGTTATTAGTCACTCACTGACATGTGACAGGAATTGATTGGAAAAGTGACCATCCAGCAATATTAAGTAACACATTATAAGAAATACCACAAAGGTTGATGTACATTGAAAGGTATTGGGAAATTGACTTTTCTTTGTGGAGAACTAGCAGAAAAGATAACGTTGTGATGGCTTACCAAGTGCAGTTTAGGCACACAAGTGAATATGGGAAATTTTACTGGTGGAAAAGTAACCATTGAAACAAAACAGCAACAAAAAGTTTAGAAATAAAAGCAGGGACAAAGAGGCACTAGAACGACTAATAAAGTATCAAAACCACATAGAAAATTTTTGTTTTCCAGACTGAAGGTTCTTAAAAAGGCAATTGAACAGAAACTATAATTTTTCAAATACTTCAGGTTACTAGAGACATCATGATGTCATTATTTCATGTAGTGACAGCAGAATTTAATTAACAAATAAAAAAAATTAATTAACATTTAATAGTTCTGTGATTTGGCAAGCCTGTGTTTTCTACTTTTTATGTTTGCTTGTGTTTTGATTGTTCAGCTAGACTTCCCCAAGACAAAACTAACATTACAGAGTATCTTTTGAAAAGTAACAAAGAGCATAGCTAGTGTCCTGGATTTCTCTCATTAGTTTTTTTTAGTAAGAAGGGTGGCTTCTGTTAGAAGCTGCTAAAAGTTTTCCCGTCCTGTAGAGCCAATGATAGCTCCAAGAAAAACTTCCTGCTTTTGATCTGTCCCTGTGTGAAAATATATTTAAGAATTGAGGAGTTGTTGTGCAGTTGAAATTTGCACCCATCAAGTAACAACACAGACATCGAGGTCAGTGCAGGAGAAGGAGGGACCTCACAGGAGCAGGGAAAGGACTCAAAGCTATGATTTCCCTGATGAGCTAGAGACCACCCCCATAGCTGTGGTGAGGCCTGTGGTGATACAAGCTGTCTCCTCAAAGCCCAGGGAACAGCAGATTTAGAACTACTGCCTAAAAGTCTTGGATTTATATCTGCAAGCAGCTGAAGCATCAACTGACTCCCAGGGCTGGGGGGGACAGTGTGGCTGGAAAAGTGTTTCTAAACTGTTTTATTTCTTACTTTAATCCTTAGCTTGTTAGTAATAAATTTAAGCATTATTCTGAGTCTGCTTTGCCTGTGCTAATTAATCAAAGCTTCTCTCCTCGCTGTTATCTCTAATTGTAAATTCCTAGCTTGGCTGTTTGTTTTTTTTTCCTTTCCCTCTGGAAGGCGAAGAGGGGGGAGGCCTTG
The DNA here is from genome assembly GCA_035040995.1 of Premnoplex brunnescens. Lineage (NCBI taxonomy): Eukaryota > Metazoa > Chordata > Aves > Passeriformes > Furnariidae > Premnoplex > Premnoplex brunnescens. Next base: position 3,930,866 of record JAWWLT010000092.1, on the reverse strand, counting down.
AAGCAGTTTTCCTGGACACTGGGTCTTCAGCCAGGGTCAAACAGCCACAGCAGGCAGGCATGCAGTTAATGAACTTTCTTGTGATTCATTCAGTAAATGTTGTCAACATACAGAAAGAGTTGTTAGTCGGTTAGATAGTGTATCATCATAGCTGGAGAGAGACAATTAGTATACAGTTTTCCAACTGGTCCATCGCAAAAGCAACTCTGAGATAAGAGAATAAGAAACAGAGTTAATGGTTGCTAACCTAGGGAAAAGATCAAAAGACGGAGTGCAGGCCTAGCAGAACGTGTGTCATTAAAAGGTTTAAACACAGCAAGGTACTATATAGTACCTATATACTATATAGTTTAATAACAGATATATTGCCTAGAGCAGTAAGTGAAGTGTGTTGAGGAAAAAGAAATGAGAGAATAGAGTTGCAGCCTTGCACTGCCAAGGAGAGCTTTCTATGGGAAGAAGGATGCTGCTCTGTACGGATGGGGCAACACAAAATACAGGGTCAGGTTTGCATATATTACCTCAGATAGCTCTGCATAATCCGAACAACAGTCTTTAAGCAATGGACAGCAGTCTTTTTTTCAACTATTACCTAAGTAATAACAGAGATGTCTAAACACAGGCTGTGCTGCATAGGCTCTAAATGCTTAATAAGAAAGAGGTTTCATTGGAAGAGAAAAAAGTGCTTTCATTCAAGTTTATTTAGAACCTCAAGGAAGTATATCATCTTGGGAAACACCCAAGTAACAGCAGAAAAGACAAGAAAATTACCAAAAGGACCTGAAATAGTGAGACTCACTGAGACAACTTGATAACAAGGCACAAAAAAAGTGTTTGGAGACTTATTCAGAGGTAAGTAAAAGAAAATGTAAGGAATATGCAAGCAGTAATTCTAAACTGCATTTCTCTCTCCTTCATGGAGATATTGTCCTCAGTATTAAAAGAAAGGAGAGGAAGAAAAAAATTAAAAAAAAAAAAACAACCACAAAAAAACCCCAAACCAACCAACCAACCAAAAAAAAAAAACATTGCTAGGAGCAAGGCCTAATTTCTTATAGAAACAGAATTTTAAACATAAAAAAAATCTTCAGTTATCGTGTCATACGCATCTCAAATTCAGTGCATCTTCGGATACCCTCTATCTTTGTCTTACAAATAGCAAATGGAGAAAGACTGAGTGATTTTACTCAGAAGCCAAGAGGATCCAATTTAGCTTGCATAAAAGAATAAATTATTCAATTGGCTATCTAATTGTTTAGGAGAAATCACAATAAACACCCTTGAATTTCTGCAAAATACTTTTATTGTGTACAGAAATAACAGATACTCTGACATGAAAATAATCCTTACATTCAGCAATTCTTACTCTACTGTCTCCAGTGAAATCTAAGGGGAGCATTTGAAGAACAATCTGCTGTCCATAAATTAAGGTGCATTATCTTGATTAGGCCCTTATGTTCAACAGTACCTTGTGGTAGGATAAGAAGTGATTGAGGTCCAAATCCTGCTGCTCTTCTGTTGAACCACCATCCACAGCTAGGACTACTGCTGGTGGCAGAACTACCATCTGAGGACAGCGTTGTTCAACCCTGCACAAGCTATTGCTTATCTATGCCACTTATCACAACACTTGAATCATAGTGACTTTGTGAACTTGTGTTTAGTGTGGATATATACACCGTACAGAACTGGGAACTAAGATACTTTGCCTTGCAGAACATGACAAAAAAAAAAAAGATGGTAATAAAACACTGCAGAAAAAAACCACAAGTCATCCTTATCTAGCTTCATTTTTTAGGACTTTGATAATCTTTCAACATCCTTGTTTACTCTTTGGCATCTAAGTTGTAAATTTAGATGACACCATAATAATTCCATTAAAAGTGAATGATGACTTTTCGTTTTGACAGAGATTTCTTATTACATTTCTAATTATAATCTTCAAAAATATTAATACAACTCACCTATCCATGCAAATTATCAGCTGGAGAAAATTATTACAACTTAAACATTTACAGCAGAAAAGTGATGATTAATATAAATTGAAAATCCAGACAGTTGTTTTTACTGCTGTGGTATGGCAACTAAGGCCTATATATGTAAAGGCATGAAGACAAAATTATACCACCTTTGCAAACTCAAAGAGCTTTCAGAAACATTATGAGGGGTGATGAATATTCTTAGTTTTTCTTCATGTCACTGTTCAATTCTGGACTATCTGTTCCTTAGTAAAAAGGTGAAGATCAAGAGAGAAAGAGAGAGCATGGTTCTTTAGTACTGTCACCAAGTCTCTTGAGGAGGAAGATCTTGCTTCAGTTTCAGACTCAACACCTATTTAATCCAGTTAGTTTCCAATCTGGAAAATAGATCCAAGGTTTGCATATGAAAATTGGATATTCAGTCATGCTTTATGGGGCTAAAGGATGATGCTTGACCTATTTGTGACCCAAAGAATCTTTAGAAGTATTATAAATGAGGAACATCTATAAGTAAGAAACAGAACACCTCCGCTCCCTTCTTGCTATAAATTGCCAACAGCAAACTCATTACAGTATTTTTCTGAGAGGGGACATGATCACAGTTACTAAGGTCCTGTGGGTTTATTCCTAACTGCCCTAATGGATAAAAATCCCCAATCATCTCCTTCTCCGCTTGTGGTCAGTATGCAGCCTGCTCTGTTAGGTATATACTTGTGGATTCATGGATTTGATCCTTGAATACACATGGAGGAACACTCTGTAAAGAGTACACTGAGAGATGTAAACAAAACCAGGAGAAAATAGGAACTCTGAATTTCTGAAGAACCTAAATGTCAAAAGCAAATGGACTCACAGAGCTTAAGGATTCTGCAGCTAAGAGGATTTTCAAGTCACAGTTCTGTATCTGACCACCTACCTTATCATAGGGGCCAAATTGCATTTATAATGATTTGGTGGATAGTAATCTAAGTATTTGTGGCATCAGAAAAATACTGGTGTACCTTTGCCACCATAAACTTATCTTCAAAATCAGTAAGACATTACAGTGAAATCAGTAATTTCTTTTAACATATTTAACCTTCTTGAAGTACAGACACTAAGAATTAGCTCAGTTGGTTAGAGAATGGTGCCAATAATGCCAAGGTCACGGGTTTGAATAGAAGTCATGTAAATCCATCAAAGAGCCACGTATGTCCAGGATAAAACACTGAGTAATTCTGCAGACATACCCTCGATAAAAACATTAAGAGACTAACTTAATCTTATAAGAAAGCCTAAACTGCATGCACTATGTTTGGATATGTTAAGGAACATAACTTGAGCATTAAAAACTGTGACTAGTCATGATTTTTAAGAGCTAGAACTATAGAGGAGGGATAATCCACGCTGAGGGAGAAAAGCCGACATTTGGAGAATGAAGAATAAAAAGAACAGAGAAGAGTGTAGAAAAGTCAGATGAAAGAAAAAGACTAGTAAAAGAGAATTACAGGCAAACGTAGAAAAAACTGGAATGGATGCCTGGAATGCTTTATAAGAGGTGGGCAAGAAAATATTTCGGCCCTAATTTATCCTTTTCATCTTCTCCAAACTTAGGGCTGGGAAGGAGTCCTCAGGAATACAAGGTAATGACTTCTTTAACTTCAGCAGGAACAGTTTTACCATAAAAGAGAGTGTAAACGGGGCAAAGCACCTCCTGTCCAACTGCAGGCTATGCCTTCCAAATGCGCACTTCAGAAACTTTTAACGCACCTGTTCCTCTTAACTTTTTTCTGACTAGAGAAGGTATCACAATATCATAACTGATAAGACTAGTAATGTAGTAGCCTTGTTACCAGAGTGAACCTGTCTTGAATTTGAAATTCTGAAAAACATTCAGGGAATATTTCTTACAGAATTACCTCCCTTTCTTTGTTCCTTGTGTCTCAGTTAACAGGTGAATAAAATATTGGTTATTGCAGTTCCCTTCTGAATGAAGCCTAATTTTGCTGCTTTACTCAAGAAATGCTTCACTGATCTGCTCACATGAAAAAAGGAGCAGAATGTATAACAGGCAGGTATGCGAAGGTCAGCATTTTAATAATGCCTATATCTGTCAGTATGGTTCTGACATACAGTGCTTTCACAATTCCCTATCTGGCGCTAGTTGGTCAGAACATATCAATCAATCATAGTATAATCTACAAGCGTTCCATGACCCTCCTACCAAGTCCCACTCAGTCTGCAAACTTAGAAAATCGAAGCAGTGTCATGAAAAGCCCAAATAATATTTCTAAACTACATCTAAATGGTCGTGTGAGAACACAGTTGTTAACTTTCCTCCAGGCAAAACCTCCTTGTTTTGCATACTATCTTTGCCTTTGGCCATACCTGAAAGCTTCACTTGCTCAGCATCCCTAATCCTGTGAAGGAGCAGTCTTTGGAATACTTGCCACAAATAGCAACTCCGTAATTACATCCCAGAGTGGTGCTCAGAAACACCTCTGTTTCTACCATAGTCAGTCTTTCCTGGCCTATCTATAGCCGGCTCCTTGCAAAATCAAATACTGCTTCCTAAGGACAGACTTCAGCTATGGCATGAAATGTGTCATCAGAAGAAGCTTGAAAGCTGGGTAAGGACAAGCACAACACTGACTTCACCTGATTTCCTCAATATTGTTTACCATAGACCAAATATAAACTCAGCAGTATCCATTTGATGGTCTTTACAGCGTAATTCCTATGATGAGAGAGGGTTTTTTTAATACCACTTGCTGTGAAGGCAGAGGTACAATTAATTCAGCAGTCTTTTAGAAAGCCACAGTGGAAGCTGTTTATTTTGTTACTGTCTATTTTTCACCTTGGTGGCTTCAGCATCATTTTTCAAACAAGTGCTGAACTTCACAGCATTACAAAATCTGCCAAGAATATAATCATTATCCAATACTTTGAACAACTTTTTGGGGAAAACCCCCTAAAACCAACAAAAACAAAACAGAGAAGTTTAAGTAGAAGCAGAGGTTTAACTTTTTCTCTTCTGAGGATGAGAAGAGTTGTACTCATTCTTTATCTACAGTCTGAACAAGGAGAGACAAAGTACTTGACACTTGTCAATAATAAGCTTCGTTGGCCCTCGTTAAGTGCATATATTATGCTGGAATGCCTCTCTCTTGATTTAATGTCCTTATTAATTTCTCTTAATGATTTCCCCACATCTCTCCATGACAAGCCCCTTTGATGCTACTGAGCTAAACTGACCTTGTGCAGGCTATGTGAAGTCAGTATGGCTTGGCCAAGATGATGATAAAGGAATCTTCTAATGGATGGACAGTGGCACTATCTGATACAGCAAAGACACAGTATGAAGCAGAACATGGGGTTTTGTATGGAGCACCTGCTTTGGGTATGAAGAGTTATGATGATCTCAATACAGATGCTTGGAGAGTTATGAATTAACCATCCTGCCTGATGGTGCCCTAGAGACCATTTCAGGCAATAAGAAAGAGTGGATCAGTGTAACAAACTTCAGGAAATCTTTAGGAGACCTTGAACAACCTAGACAGGACCCAAGAACCAAATGGTTACCTAAACATGGAAATATGGCATCTCTTTCTTTGCACAGCGTAGAAACACAGAAATGCTTTGCATTTGGACAGAAGATGGTGAGAAAGTAAGCCCTTGAACACTCTTCTAATCAAACAAAATTCTTTACAGAAAATCTTCACAGTAACACTTTGACAAATTAGGAAAAACTACAGATTTGCATGCCAGCAAAGAGATCAGAATAAAAATTGTAATAATTTTCACTATATTGCTGTAGAAAACCTTATGAAATGTACTGCTCTCTCTGTGGTCTTACTGCTCTTCCTTCAGTAACGTTTCTCAACAGAAACAGTAAGTAATAGGTTAGACCTATCTATTATCAGATTTTGGATGAAAACACTAGTGCAGCAACAGTGAAGCTGAGATCACTGTAATTCTGAGAAGGAAGTTCTCTATTATCTTTGGTAGAAAGATGTATGTTAAGACAGTATTGAAGATACAAAATATTTCTTAGCATAAAGTAAATGGGTAAATTCTGCCTTACCTATCTACAAACATGATGGGCAAAAGTGAAGTATTTACACTTTGGTAAGACACGACAGCCACATGTCTACAAAAGTGCTTATTCAATTTCTGTTTTAAGCCAAGCTAGCAGAATTAACTTACATTTTAACAAATGACACGATTCCAAAATCTGATTTTGTCACTTATGTTTCTCCAGCCATGACTTAACACACCAAGACACTGTTCTAAAATAATTTCCTTTTTCAGATTTTGAGTTTTTAGTGAACTCCTCAACACACCAAAATAGAACCTTTTTCTTAAAAAAAAAAAATATTTTAGAATGGCAAGGTAATTGCATTGATCCCAAAGCTTCTTGAGTAATATCATGTTTTGTTTAAGATACAATACTTCAAACAAGGTCCCAAAAAATTATTAAAAACATGTCACATGCTTCCTTTTAGGCAGAAAAGAACATTTGCACAGGATCTTTTTGAGGGATTCCTAATCGCACCACAGATTAAAAGAGGATTTTCCGTTGGTTTATGTTCTGTTGGTTTTCTCCTCAAACCACAATAGAGGGGCTAAAAGCTATTTTGAAAATGAAGGAAAAACCTATCAATGCAAACACTAGCTTCCCCACCAAATTGATGTATACAAGACAAAACACAAATAGCTCAATTATCTGTTTAAGTATTTTTCTAAGATACCCAGACTGAATTTACTACAGAAAACCTTAAGGAATCGAGTTGTTGCACAGATTTTGAAGCCTTTCATTTTGCTACTAGACCTGACCAGTCAAAGAAACCAGCTGTATAACCAGATCTGTAATTGAAATCTGCTGCTGAGAGGAATTGCTCTGTGCTCTTGGCTGGTTCAAATGGGGCTGCCTAGCAACTGCAGGAACAAGTTTCAGCAAGGTGAAGTGACACAAACCAGTGATTGCCTTTATGGGCACAAGTTTGTGGGAGTGGGATATTTACTAGTGAGAGCTCTTCAGAGAAAGAACAGGAAGTAAAAATTAAATGATAAATAAAGAATAAGTAGGACTTGTAAGCTACTTGTCATCAACTTATAAACTACTGGAAAAAAATATGCAAAACCATCATGTTGGCCCTAAATCCAGACGGCCAAAGATGACCTTCACAAAATTTTGTACTAAAAGGCAAAACCATTCTGAACTCTCAAACAAAGAGAAGTCACTCAAATACAGGCATAAGAAATGTCATACATTGAGTTTTTAGACTCTGAGAATATTTTTGTAATGTTCAAAGAACTAGACCCAATATATGCTTACAACAGTATGATTGAATAAAAATAATGCATTTTCAGAAACCAAATCATTTTTATGCACTTCTGTTTGTCTTTAACAGCTTTCTGATTGTTATTTGTAAGTGATAAAGCCACTGCTGCACTACAACACACATTAATACCACCTTAATATCACAGCTGAATAATGAAACAATGTGCACCTCTGAAGTTCAGCCCTCCTTTAGCAGAAAATCCAACTCAGGAGAATTTTTTTAAAGGATTTACAGAAGTAATCCACAGTATCAATATTTGCACTGCAAATTCACATCTTTGTTCTGCTCTCTCTTGCTCATTCTATCTCTTTTTGAATTTGCTATAAAAGGTAAATTAGCTCTCAGGGGCACTGCCCCACTAAACAAAGTTCTCTTCTAGTCCATTGTGACAGAAATAAACGTATTCAGTAGGGAGATGTACTGAAGGGAGAAGTTGAAGTGTCTCCCTCCCCCAATTCTCCCATCTTTGACACCGAATTCTTTACAAATTCACTCACACTCATTCACACACTTGTCCCTCCACCACCCTCCCCCCGCCCCGCCCCGCCCCGCTTCTAGTCTTCTTTCTCAGTAGCCACGCAAAGGTATTGAAATACCCTTTTTT
>JAWWLT010000092.1:3886807-3902428 GCA_035040995.1 Premnoplex brunnescens | reverse complement strand
CTTTCTTCCTTTCTTGTCTTCTTCCCTTTCTTCTTTCCTTCTTTTTTGACTGACTGACTGACTGACTGACTGAAGGTATTTTTACAGAAAGAATCTGATTTATTTATAAAGAAATAATCCTTTCCATCATGGAATATCCACTTACTACATGACAGTATTCCTTAGATATAAACAACGTTTTTCTTAATTTTTTCCCTCTGTATTTTTAAAGTCTCACCTGAAGAAATCAATAAGAAATCCCTGAAGAAAATGTACTACCTATTTGCAATGTATGTACTCGATATCATTTAAAGCTTTATACATCAGTTAGCTCCTATTTTTATGGGAAAAAATTAAAATTGCTTTTATCATAGCTGTCTTTAAAATTGATATCCCAAAATGCACTTATTTTCAGGTAGTTGGAAAAAGATATGCTTAAACACTGTCCAGAAAGTTAGGCCATGAATCCTCAAAGTGCCTGTTGTTGGCTTAGTTTTTGAAACAGATGAGAACAGAATCAGGCTTTTTAAAAAACACAGGCTAAAAAGCAGATTTCTTTGATCTTAAAGTATATGTTTATAGACAATGAAAGAGCCTATGGATTGCTTATCCCTATTTTTGGCATGATACGTTCATCGGCCAATGCAAAGCAAACAAGATGATTACATCAGATAGCAAAAACAATCTCTGAGTGCAGATGTGACTATCCATGCTCCTCTTTCATTGAGAAAAAGCTCTTCCTCATGTAGAGCTATTAGCACCACTTTAATTCATGTAATTAATTTTTCCTTCCAGCTCACAGGCCAATCCTGAGAGGAAAAAAAATGTCTTCATCTGTACCCCTCATACGAGGCAGGTAGATTTAGTGAGTCTTGATCTGAGAAAGTACTAATGAAAATGCTTAGATTAAGCATGTTGTTATGTGCTTTTCTGAATCAGAATCTGTGGCAGAGTGCTTATTTAGCTACAATTCTGGTATTAAGAAAATCTTTGCATGTTGGCTGACCTAATACAGAAAGTGGCATTAATTTGAATATTCATTTTGTTTTATACATTTTGGCTAACTTACATGGGATGTGTAAATTTTTGCATGAGAGCCATAAACTAGTTAACAAATATTGTCTGCTTTATTTTCAAAATTATTTTTGGTATACTCATTGCGATACAACCAAGACTGAGACCAGGAGATACCTTCTAGATACACTGATACAAAAAACTCTGTACTGCACATACTTGCGAATAGATGTACAAGGACAAGCTCTTGAATGATATATTTGAAACTAATGCTGGTATAAATTGAGTCCTTTTGTACATATACCACCCCATGCTATGTCCCTACAGCATAAAAGCAGTCAACACTCAAGTATTTCACATATTAAGGATGCTGGTACCTCCAGCCATAACTGGTTCAGGGTAGATAAATGCTCAAGTTGAAGGCAAATAAACAAGACCAAGGAGCTAATATTCCTTTAAATCTCAGGTCTCCAGGGTGGCCAGTTGCACCTGGCAAACTGGGAATGTTCTCCACTAGTATCTTTGGCTTAGTCCTAAGAATAGTGACGTACGTAAAAACCCCACAACTGGGCAGTTGTAGAGAAGATACGTTTATTCAGTGCTGGGTGCATGGGGGATTGCTCACCAAAAACATGCACACCTGTCTGTGCTTACAGGTCTGTTTATATACAGTTAAAACATTCATATCCATTATTTCTTCATACATATGTATTATTTTCTTTGACAAGGCAGGGTTACTCTAATTATTTCCGAGAAGTAATTTCCATCTTCTCCACCCTGCACTCCTCCCATCTGAGTTTGTGCATTGGTTTCCATTTTTCCAGTGGTCTTGGGGATGAAGATTGTGGGTTTTCTTCTCTGTGTCCTTTTCAACTTGGCTCAAAAAGAAACCTAAATTAGTTTTGTTGGCAACTTGAACTGGTCTAATTAGCAAACTTCTACAATTATCTCACTTTCTTGACATTTTTCCTGATTTATTTTTTAGTTTTAGAAGCTTCAAGGCCCGGTACTGATAGCAGCCATAACATATTCTTTGTAGTTAACAATTCAACCATGCAGTCTATCTCTGCTACTTCAGCAAAAGCCTCTATGATTATTTCTATTAACCCTCTCAGTGCTAGTTCCTTATATCAATAGGAAAGTGTAAAAGCCCACTAAGATGCAGTGTAGCATAGAGAAGTGAACTTGCTTTAAATGAAGTATTTTTGGTACTGGCAACAGTCAAGCTGTGATAGTGAAGAGCTATCTGTGTTCTGTGTGAGAACTTTATTCTGCTGCATGGGCAACTTTAGCAGCCTGTCCTGTACTTCATGCTACTGTGAGATGGCTGCTACACGGTTCACGTGACATGAAAGAAATGAGGCATTTCTGAAGGAAGGCTACCTCACTGTTTATAATGGGACATGTGTGCAAATGAAAGGTAAATCTCCAAACACCTAGAATTATTGCAAGACTTTCAGATGAAATTAACAACTACAAAACTACTGCTAATAGGACACAGTAGAAAACCAGCAAGGTCTCTTTGCTTTTAATGCCAGTCACAGTGACAAGATCCCATGTCCCCCAGGCCCATGGTGGGTTGCCACTGCATTGCAGGGAGATAGCTGATGTGTCAGAACACATTAACTTTCTTGGCAGATGGGCAAGGGATATCTTTACAAAGAGGTATTAGGCCCAGTGATTAAGGAATATGAAAACATAACAGTAATTTCAATTAGCAGACAAAATGTAGAAACATTTGGAAAATTTTCATGGAAGAACAGCAGGGACACAAACTAAAACTCCTGTATTCACAAATCAGTGATTATAACCTGAGACTAGGTTAATATAGAGAAGCAGAAAAGTACTAAAATAATTGCCTTGTCTACCACAACAAATTGATATTAATGTAGTATTTTTTATGTTTCCAAATCTGTGATGATTTGTAAATGCTGCCATTTTAGCCACACAAAATAAGAGATTTACTCTATGTGAGACAGAGAATCATATTTCTGTCTATTATGCATAGTATTTCAGCATTGGTACTAAAATCACTTATTTACAAGAACAACAGGATAGAAAATAACAAGGAAGATAAATACTAATAGACACAGGAACATAAAACCAAATAAAATTAAGTGAGATCCTTAAAAGCTTTATAGAATACCTTGGAGCCCTACTTTTAAATGTATTACATCATGTTTTGTATAATATGTTTTTTGTAACTCTGCCTAGCACACTATACACATTACTGTGATGAGACTAGAGAAAGGGAATACTGAGGGGATAGGAGGCTTTCTGTAGAGCTTTTGAGTTTTAGAAGAACTTGGAAATGTCATACTGTTCCTGCTACCCTGTGCAGTGACAGTAGTCTGACTGGACTGAAAATGCTTGGAATCCATAGAAATAGTCATTTTTTGAAGGCTGATAAGAGCTTTCTTTTGGAAAAGATCTTAGAACTTCTTTTTTCACCTCTTGGAAAGATCTATAAACTGTTGAGATTTTCATTTATTTGCATATAAAAGAGTAGAGTGCTTACCATTATTGGAGAATAAATATTGTTGTAGATCATTATATGATAAACTATTATAATTTCTATACTACTAAAAGCTTGGTAGAATATGCACATACTATTCTTGTACGATTTTGTATGTGTCAAACTAATTTCAAAAAGCTTTGTCTTTACGAGAAAAAGTATTATGTTAGAAAACTTTGGTAGTATATTATCAACATTGCTTAGGTTGTTATTATACATTTTAGATATTTTTAGACTCCCATACTCAGTGTTTCTTTCAGATTGGTAAGATACTAAAACAAAAGAGTCTACTATCAAGAAATAGAAGAAAATAATGTCAAGCACTACCAAACCTCTTCAAAATGATAGGAAATAAAATCCCAAACAAATAATTCTAAAGAGTCAAAAGGATGATCAAAACATTATTCAAATGACAATTGTGAAAACACTATTCAAATGAAAATTGTGTCAAGTTGTTCCTCGTGAACTCTGGAAGTCATAGTAGGTTTACATTCCTTTTTCTTTTCATTCAATTAAGAAACCCAAACCAAACCCAACAAAATATATATTAAAAAAAAATAAATCATTGCTTTGTCTTATGAACTATGCTATTGAAACAGATGTCTTCTTTAAAGAAGCAGCCACTTTTCCTTTTTCCAAATGTAGAGAATCAAACACCAACCAACCAACCAATCAACCAAATCAAACCACTCTTTTGTGCACATCTGCCTGGCCAGCCACATTACATGTGACACATTTGGAACAACTTCTATCAACGCTTCTATCAAACCTTTGTATCAAGCCTTTCATTCCCAAATATACCTGTGCGGGAGGAATTCAAAGGCCAGGGTTCAGTTTCAATCTTAAACTATTTTGTTTCAGAGCAAGATGTGAAGACAACAGCGGTAAATATTGTTTTCTCCATGGATATTATACTCTTGCTCCACGAATTTCTTCTTAATCTATTAGATCCTTCTGCAGCATTTTGCAGCTGTTGATCATACATTTGTTTTGCCTGCAAAACTGTCTGTTGATGCATAACTTAAAAACTTACCCAGCACAAGGATTGATTTTCTTTCCCTTCAGCTCCCTACATAATTTATGTAAGCCACCAGAACACTAGGTGCTGGTGGCAGATACATATCGTCTACTGTGTTACCTGTCCTACACCTATTACGACCTCCAACCTGGCTAAGAAATGAGCTGGCTAAAACCAGTCAAAGCTCAGTCCTGTCTGGAGATAGCAAGAAAATAATTACTTATGGGCAGTCCTGCCACAGCATTCTGAAAATGTGCTTTGGTATGTGTGCAATGTATGGCTGCTCCTGGGTACTCGCTGGTGCAAAACTCAGACCAGGAAGTATCAGTTAAAAAAAATGTCAGTAATGCCCTAATATCTAGGAAACTTCATTCATTTCTTCTAGAAGAATGACTTCTTGTGACTGGACTACAGCCCTGAAGCAGAGCTGGAGGTGAAACTGCTGTTGGTTAGGAAACTACAACTAACTCAGACAGCTGTGATATTTCCATAGTGGCACAGCTACCACAAATGTAAGAGACCTTCGACTGGTGTTCTGTGGAATTTTTAATCGGATTCCATGACTCTTTTATATGTAAGTGGTCCCACATACTTAGGAGACTGCTTAAAGCTGTGGAATGACACGTTATTCTGCACAGCAGGACTTTCTATGATAAGGGTAAATATGTAGAAGCTGAAGACTTCTTGTGGACTGGTCTTTTACTTGAAGACCATAAAAAATTTTGTTTCCAGTCCAAACTGCATTTTCTGAATTTTCAATTTTCCTGTGCCTGTAGCTATATTATATTAACACCACTTCTCCTCCTCCTTTCCCTCTCCCAATTCTGTAGAGTCAAAATGTATTGTTTTGGTTACATATTTTCACCAGATGCCTCATTTAGAGGATCTGAAAAACACAGTTTTTAAATACATAGTAAATACTGTGAAATTGTGTATTTTAGGAATTGCAGTTTTCTTTATACATGCTGTAGATATACAAGTTTTCATTAGTATGCTCTGTTTGCAGAGTCAGATTCTGATGTCATGAGAAATATCTGCATAGAGCAGTGGTTCCTTAATCAGATGGAATAAAAGGAAAACTATCTGTGATATTGTTACTATCTGTGATATTGTTAAGTTATATAGACACTGCCAAATGTAAACACTCAGTTAAGTACAGAATCTAGTAAACCTTTATTGGTACTTGGCAGATAAAAAGTGTGAATTACCAATATGAGAGAAAAGTATAATTTTTGTTACCTTAGTGAGATTTGAAGATCTATGCAGTTGTCATCCCAGATTTCCTTCTTTTATGGTCCCAGGTAAAAAGATACTTATTCATGAAACTGAGAAATAATAAGTAAAATGCACTGGCTTAAAAAGAAAAAGTGTAGAAGACCTAAGCTGATAAATGAAAGAAAACACAATGCCCAGAAGAAGTGTTACTGTATAAAATCCAGAAATAAGACCTCAATTTGCCTTTGTACTCACAGCTTGTGAAATTCATGCTTGTGTAATTTTTCTATAATTCTTCTGTACCACCTATTCAATATACTGCTTTGTAAGGAAAATTAGAGAACAGAAAAGTGAGGGGTTGGTATCCTTGGTAGGGCTTCTGTTACATATATATACGAAAAAAAATAATACTCAAAAACTGTTTAATCATACTAACTGATTTTGGATTCGCTATTTTTACTGTTAAAATAATAATAATTAAAAAAAAGGAAAATCTGGTCCTAAAGATCAACTTTTGAATATAATGTAGATCCTAATGCCACATAATATTGCCTTAAACATTAACAAAAGCTATAATTCAAAACAGGAAAACTAAGGAAAAATTTACTGGGTCAACCACATTTGACTAGTTGACAGCAAAAATAAAGTGCAAGAAATCAAAATTTTTCTCTTTAGAAATTAGGAAGAAAAGAATGGAAGCAACATTTAGTAGATGTGATGAAAAAATCTGCAGAAAAACATACGGAGTATAAAGAAAAAAAGGATTATTACAGTTACTTACAATGAAATCCATAGGGTTTTCCACAGGGTCTTGTTTGAATTAAGGCAGAATTTTTAGACAAAGTATGCAAGATTAATTTGAAATTTGGCAACAGTGAATAATTTACTATGTCCTTTTGTAAAGCAGCACTAGCAACAGTTTTTGCTTATCAAGTTTGAAATCTAAGCTACTGACTCCAAACTAAGCTCACACCATGTGAACTTACTTTCTTAGTGTGACTTGCTGAATATCTTGCTCTATAGCACAGAATACAGACCTGGAAATTATCTATAACATAGAAATCAGTCCTGATGGTCCTCACTTGGAGAGATACTGATTTTGTGCAAGTGGCTTTGTCCATGAGCAAAGGTGATGCAACAGCTCCAGCACTTGCTCAGTTGGCACATCCTATTTGCAGCAGCTCTTTCAATTCGTAGATTAGTCATAGCGAGAATAGCCTCAGCCAAGCACGCAGAGCCAAGTTCTGTTCTTAGTTACAGTGATGTAATTCTGAATAGATGCTAGCCTGTTTTATTCACTCATAGCTCATACTATGTTAATATCTTTGGATATGAAATTAATGCTTATTCAAGCAACCTCCCACTTATGTAATATTACTGTCCATACTGAAATTAAGGAAAGGTTTGACTAAGTGAAGACGTAAGAATTTTGTAAATTTGAAGTTAGGGTATAATTTGCTGCCAAATGCAAACTTGTTTGACACTTAACTAAAAGCAATTCTGCTGAATTTATTGGAACTGCAGCTTGTTTCAAGTTGCTTCATTGTTTTATTTAAGGCTCTGACTGCTTGAAAGAGGAATTTGGAATAATAAATTTTCCAATTTCTACACGGCCAGGCTGTGTAGAAAGTGTTAGTAGGCATTTCCTTTCAACCTAGCATAAGTTTGGGAGAATCAGCTTTTACTGTCATATATATTTGATGCAAGACTGCTAAGAAACATGCTGAGATTTTTTCCTGTTTTTGTGTTCCCTATCTGAAAATAAAACGTGATAACAGTGTTTCTGTACTCTCAGTAAATAAATAGTCCACCTTAACTGTATTCTGAAGTTTATATATATGCTTATAAAGTGTCAATTTAATATTTAAACAATAATAAAAAAATAAAAATTCACCTTTATTACAAAGTTACAGGTTTTTGATTTGATATGCTTCATTAGTGACTAATTTCCTCAGGATTATTGCTATTATAAGATAAATTAGTGATTTAGAATGAAAAATATCCAATTTCAGTTGCTCTGCCTGCCTTTAAATTAGCTATGGCATGATTTGAGACACATTTAAGAGAACAGCTGTTTATAATTTAGACTTTCTGTCCTTATCTTTAGTCTGACTACCTTGAACATATGCATTTTTTGTAAAAATCCAAACTTAGTAAACTTGCAGCGTGTGTTTCAGCTAAAAATCTAAAGATTTAAATTAGATAGAAAGGGCACCAAGAAATGAAATGAAGTATGCTCCAGCTTCTTGTCTGGGTAAAACTGATAGCAATTAAAATTCATCTCAAACCTACCCAGGACTACTTTCCCTGCATCTGTTAGAAACTTTGCTTCTCATGCTTTTCTTTCACCACTGTTACAAAAGAGAAATGCAGTCAAATAGAAATAGTGTAAACTTTATGAAAGTATTAATACAGCTGAAATACTTCTGTATTTTACTGAAACAATGCAAAATATTGTAATATCAGCACAATGCTCAAGAAACAGCAGTAGATTTTGAATAAAGAGCTCTGGTTTCTGCTGGCAGCCAGGGAGTTAAAACAGAAAATATGCCAGTAGTATAGACCAATGCATTATCACTCCTTCCCTCTTGCTGCATAACTGTGCTTCATAATGTGCCATAACATTGGCAAGGAGAGCTCAGAGCTTTTTAAGAACACAAGGAAGCTCATGAATAATGGTTGAATCAGGAAAGTGATAATTAAATGAGACAACTGAATGTGAGTGGAGTCCCCAGTGAAAAATACTCTTCAGTGAAGATCATCTTCATTCCCTTGGTTTAACAGTACAATGCTAAAGATATTTTTCAAACCAACATTTAAAAGAAATATTGATGCTTCCAAAATCATGTGAGGTATGTTTTAGTATGTAACCTCTGTTTGAAAATGGAAGGTATATGATGTGCTTCAAAGAGGGAGAGAAAAACAACAAAAAACTTTTAAAAAAAAGCTTTAATTCTTGACTTGGTGAGATAAAACATTTTGCTGGTTTGCAGAACTAGTTCACAATATTAAATTTATATTATAAAATGGCTAAATTGTAAGCATCTTTGCTTAAATGTTTGCTTCATATTAATATCTTTCCACCTCCAATTCTACCTACTCTGTGACTTTAAAGCAAACATGATATCTAGTTTTCAGTCACCAGTCTCAAGGACGACAATTTTTTTACATTAAACATCTCTACTAACCCTTGTTCTGTTACTCCATCATGTTCCCTCTAACTTGTGCTGCAAGGCAAGGCTGCACATTATTAATGTGCTCTCTGCTCACTATTCAAAATGCAATGGGACTTAGGAGCCAGAAGCTTCAAGCCATATACCCAGCTCCATTTTGTTGTTGTTTGTACTTGCCAAATAAATGCTCTTCCACTGTACAGAAATTAATCCCTCAAAACAGAAATGAGAAATCGGTCTTATTATGAAACAAAAATTCCTTTATGTAAAAACACTAAAAGTTGAAGTGATTCCAGTGGCTTGAGATTCATGTGGACATGACAGTGAAATGAGACTGTGAGCGTAACAGAAGTTTTTATGAATTACAGTATGTAATATATGTTCATTCCCTCATTTTCATTTGAAATAAAGTCTTGTTCCTTTATCATCTGACCAATCATTCCTAAAAAAAAAAAAAAAAAAAAAGAAAAAAAAAAAAGAAAAAAAAAAAGGAAAAGAAAACCCAAAAACCAGACAAACCCAAACTGACAATAGATGTCAATGTTGCATTTCAAACAAACTCAGAGCATTTTTGCATTTTTTTTAATCAACAGTTCTTATATATCTCACTTGGCAGCTTTGCACAGGCTGACACAGGGTATTTGAATTAAAAGGTCTGGGAAAAATTATTTGGGGTAGGTTGTTTATGTAAAACACCATACAGACTATTATAATGCATTTAACATATTTATGTGATTTTTTTTTTCAGAAAAAAGTGTCTTCATTTTGCTGGAAAATGCAAAGGAAACTGGAATAATCCTTATACTACGAAGGACAAACGGTCAAAAACATTGTAACACCTACGCCAAGGTTGCACAAACAGAATTTTCTCATTTCTAAAGACAGGTTGTAAAAGCCTATGAACATGATTTATTCACAGACCACTGTATTTCATAGAGCCTTAATCCATTGTAATCAGGGTTCTGTGTTGTGTATATGTAAAAGCATAAACTGGTCTTAACCCACACAAGGAGAAAGAATAATTTCATAAAATTTTCCAATAAAGTACTTTCACAGTTGCTCTCTGTCTTGCTTTTCCAGGTGGCTCAGATAACTTGATCAATGCAGATTTAACACCTAGTGGGTGCTCACAAATATTTTTGGACTTTCTTAGTTGTTCCAGATACATTTTATGGTGCACAAATACAGGTTTTTTTCTACCAGAGGAAATGAACACGATGGTATGACCTTGTAGGCTAGTACATCTTTCTGAAAGTTGGAAAACTCTGAATCACCTCTGTTCCCAAGAAAACAGCATGATGTGAAGCAATGGTTTAAATGGTTATTTTCCAGCCATATTGGCTTTCTGATTCAGTTCACTGTGCTGGCACACAAGCCATTTGGAGCAACAGCAACTGAAGGTTCTCGCTTAGGTTGACATAACTACCAAAATATAATTCTATACCAGCTTGATTTCCTTCCCATACACTAGAAATGCATTAGTTTATTTCAAAATCTACTAGATTTTTATTTCATTTTAGTGAATTTTCAATTTATTTTTTTTTGGGGGGGGGGAGGGGCATTGGACCCCAGTGAATATCACTGGGAAACAATGAATCTAAACTCATTTCTTCCATAGAGTTTAGCTGTTAAACCAAAGAAGCAAGAGAAAAAAGGTCTAGTCTAAGACTCAAATAATATTAAATATTTTAGCAGTTACTGCCCTATGATTCTGGCATTATAGAAAAATAGAGAAAGATGAAGTTATGCAGAGTGATGTTGCCAATTACACATTAGAGATGGGTCAGATTATTTAAATGTGACTTCAGAAAAGTAATAGATTAGCATAGAAAGCTCCTTATAGTTTCCCATATGCTGATCTAGATATAAAAAGATTGTGAAAATGTCTTGAAATACTGTATTAAAGAGAACTTTCAGTTCTTGGTCTTGTTAATAAAGTTATAGGTATCAAGAAATAAATACAATCCTTTGCTTTCTGAAAAAAATAAGGTGTCTTTGATGGCATAAGTTATCAGAATTGATTTCAGCCTTGGTATTTGTCTTTGCAGTCTTTAGAGGAAATCTGTTTGGTGAAAAGACTGTCATCATCTCAAAAAGGCTATGTTATTGCCCACAGATTTAGGTCCCAGATTTAGGTAAAGAATATTTGCTTTAGTCTGAGATATCAATGAGGAGGAGAAATAATTATGTTTAAAAATCCCCCTAAAAATCCAAACCACCAAAAATGGTTAAGGACCTTAAATAATCTTTAAAAGCTTTGTTATTGATTCTGCAGTGATCTTTAAAGCTGTATGATAGCATATTGGTTTAATTTAGATCACATGTAAAAAATAGTATAATATCATTCCTAATGCTGACACAGATCGCAGTTGAAGGTATCATAATCTAGTGAATTAGGAAGGATCTGAAAAACAGGAAGCTTTGAGTTATTACCTTTTCTTTGCCACTACCTTTCAGGGTAGCTTGAGGCATCTCTTAAACGGCTTTAGTATTCACAGATGTAGGAAAGACATGACAATCTTTATGTAATTCACAAGTTCATCAGTTTTGGCTTGCACTGAGACTGTGGGCAAAGAGTCACTTGGATTGCTAGTAAGAAGGTTGATTCTGCCCCTTCCCTCCTTGGCATGTCATATTGTTGATGCTGCAGAGCAAGATGGATCTGATAACCTTTCCGGGTAGCAACCAGCCTTGCAAAAACAGTGGCACTGGAAAAATGGTAAAGCCAAAAGTGACAACCCTCCTCAGGAACAGCGCTGGCTCTAGAGAGAGGTGGCCTGAGTGTATACAGGAATGTTTCTTCAGGCGAACCACCTTTCAGTCAGAAAAGGCTGGGGTAATAACATACTGGGGAGACTGGAAAAATGTCCTCTCACCTTTTTTTCTCTTTCTCAGTCATTTACACACTCAGTGTTTCATCAAATGATACTAGACAGAGAGACCAAAGAAGCAAGCATTTCTAATGCTGTATTTCAAATGTTTTGTCTTTGTCCTCCTTCTTTTTGCTTTTAATTTCTTTGGTTTATTCTTTAAAAGGGGGGAAATCAGGAAGATCTAGGAAGGACAACAATCAATTGTAATAATAATAAAAAGAGTTAATTCAGCAAAGCAGTTACTTTTCTGGCTATTTGTGAAATCACATATTGACATTTTGTCTTAAGGAAATGTCTCCCTCTCTCTCTCTCTTTATATATATATATATATAAAATATAATATATATAATATATATATATTCTAAGTATTCACTTGGATGTTTTCCCCTGTATAATTTGCCCTATGTGTAGTGTAAAAATTTATGTCACCGAAGACCAACAAAACTACAGCTGACTAAACCAGGCCTTTCTATTTATTACTTAACTGTCTCTATTTGCAAGTTCATTATTATGTAATGTGTTCTTTCCTCAGTTATTCATAATTTTACAAATCTTTCTGACAAAAAAAGAGTAGAGGATTCCAAATTTGTTATCTGTTTATTATCTTGTCTCTGATGAGCCAAATGTTTGGAGTTTTTTGTATTCTTCGGTTGTCCTAAAATAAATTTAATAAAGGGAGCAATCTTTTCCTTCTTTCAGGTATAAAGAAATGTCAGTTAGGAAAAGTCAGATTTTTATGGTGTTTTGAAGCTGTGGGATATTTTTGGTTGTTCGGTTGTTTGTTTTTTTTTGTTTCTTTGTTTTTAATCAAGATCTTTACTGTCAAGGGTTAACCTCTGCCATCTTCATAAAAAATCATCTTAGCTGATGAAGTTATGAATCTTTTAGAAACAAAAGTTATCACCTAGCTAAGTAAATATTTGCCAGAGTTTAGTAAATAAAATCTCCCAAACCTGCCTCCGTTATGATGTGATCCCTTTATGATGTATAAGTCTTTGCTACACTTCACATCTGCTACCTATAGAGAAGGTATTTCATTAATCTCCCTTTTTTTATTAAGGAGATCCATGCTATTCCACACTGATTTTAGAATCCAGAGTCAAATTATAGACCATATGAAGATCTTCCTTGTCACAGACCAGGTTGCTGGTTTCTTATTTAAAACTTTAATTCCTGACTGAGGCAAAAGTCTCTAAATAAAATTAATTTTAAAATTTTAGCTCTTACTTGTACAAATAAATAATCCTGGTGACCCTGATTCATGCATTTCAAGGTCTAAAAATCAATAAAATAATGACCTTTTTCACCTTCTACAACAGATGTGATGCACAGTGGGATTTTGGGTTCCTGTAAGCATGGGGCACATTCTTCTCCCACTGCAGCAACTGTGTGTTTGTCAACATGCCTCTCTGGGGAGCACTGCTAAGGAGAAGGAATCTCTGCTAAAGTCAGAACAAATGAAAGTAGGAACTGGTTACGTAACCTAACACTGAGAAATGAATGAAAACCACTAAACTCAGTAGTTCCACTAATCAAAATATCCTTTGAATTCTTTCTTGAGAGGTAAATGCAAAAGAAGTAGTTAAGAAAATAGAACAGAAGAGAATGGACTAGTAGAGATGTCAAAAAACTTAGGAAACTCCAAAAACCATATAAGACATAAGTAAAAATTTAGCCTAATAGTCCAGAAATCTAATCCAGAAACTTGAATTAAGCACCTTTTTTCCTCATAGTGGATACGGGAGAATTTATGTGCTTAAAAATAGTTATCCAAGGGAAACATGCAAGATCACTCAAGGAAGCTTGTGAGCCAGAGGAAAATTTTTATCTTAGCTTTCTTGAATTCTAGTGCAATAATGTTATTTCTGGATTACATTGAAAAGCTCTTCAGGAAGGAGTCATAGGCATTTAGAAACAATTTTGTTTTTGAACTTGTGTGTCAACTTTTATTTTTTAGTTTTCTTATATAAGACACAACTGGAATAGAAAAACAGTTGTATCAGTCATTTGTTCATATGTACCTCAGCTGTAGAGCAGTGACTAGTAAAGAACAGTAGATATAGGTTAAAGAGATGATTCTCCTCATATCACTTAGTCTCCTTAGACAATGAAAAGCTGACAGAATTGAGTAATCTATTACTCCTATTATTACAAATTTCAAAGTCCTTCCTTTTTGTGATACTTCTCATACTTTGGACCATTTTCAACACCATAGTGTCCATGTGCAACTAATGGGAATTTTCTCCAACTTAAAAAATAACAAGTATGGTCTTTACCTAGTGACTCAGCACAAAACATTTTTGTCCAAATGGTGTATTTTCCACAGTTCTTAGTCCATTTTATGAAACATGGATCCATTGAAACTATTCTACAACCCTGAATAAAGCATCTAAGTTAATGCTCCAGTAATTGCATTGTGTTTATGTAGCACCAGAGAGTTGATTTCATGCCTCAATTAAGGAATCTGTTATCAGCCTGTACTTTCAGGGGCTAAACACTTAAATAATTTTGCATGATTTGGTAAAAAGCTGACAATCATTTGTGAATTTAAAGCAGAAAATGTTTTCAAGTAGTGCTTTGCTTTTTTCCTCCCCTCTGAAGACATCTCTTGTATTAAGGAGTACACAAGTTTATTAAGCTGAAGGTTCTTTTCTCTTTGTGGGAGCATGTCCCTGTCACTGTCTCCCATTAATTTTGTGTAACAAATAAAAAGTTGCAAGCACTTCTCTGAGACCTGGAGATTGTATCCACTAGTTTCCTGTGGTGGGTTGATTTGGTTTATAAGGTGTGAATTTCAAACAAATCTAATTCATGTGAGGTTTCTCAAAGTCTTTTTTCCCCTCCTTTAAGAAAAAAAAAATAAAATGGAAATTTGCCCTATAGACCTCCTCTGAAGTTGAGCCTGATACTTTTCTTTGCCTATTCGTCTACCAACTTTAATCATCATCACTTCCAAGTACTATCTGTTAAGTCAGATTGATACTGGCAGTAAATTTTAAAATTACAGCAATTGGGAAGACACACTTACTCCAAGTGCTGACTAAACTCAGAGAAGGCCAGTTCTTACATTCTAAAATGTTTGCAATTAAGTGAAAAGTATGTACAGTGTAGAATGGTAGTCTTTCAAGTTTCTCATTTGTTACTTGTAACAAATGAAATAATTTGAGCTTATGTAATTCACACAATCCAAGAGTTGCCTTCCTAAACTCACCCTTGGTTACACTGAAATTACATAAACCCATGCTGTGACTTTTGTACTGCCAAAGAGTCAAACAGATTTGAAATGATACTTTCAAGACTGAATTCTACCCCCTACAAATACATGTTTCTTTTATGAGAAGGGATATGATCCCTAAACATTATATTTCCATTTAGGAGGATTACCTGAGGTCTTTAAACGGTGAATATATAACACACAAAGCTTGAAGATAGCTAGTTTTGACTTTGTATGTGAGGTTATAGCTTTAAATGAAGGTGTCCAGACTTGGCAAAAGGTACAGATTGTATTTTAACTCACAAGTTGCAAGATCTGGATAGTATACTATCAAATTAGAGTCAATGATGACTCCTTCTTATTCAGATAACTTAATTCAGGATTATTTTTTAAAGTTACATGTCTTAATTTCTTAATGATGTTTCTGTGCAGACCAAGTACACTTTTGACAGAATCCTGATTTATTCAGATTTCTTTCAGTCTGTAAATATAACCATTGCTAAAACTCACAGAAGCTGTGCAATGGGGCACAGATGGACTGTTGCATACTGGCTTTTTCTCCCACAGTCATTCATTTCCCAAATGACTTCTCCCCTCCCCTCCCCTCCCCTCCCCTCCCC
>JAWWLT010000092.1:3857561-3870521 GCA_035040995.1 Premnoplex brunnescens | reverse complement strand
TGTTAATAAATGCTCTCTCTGCTTCCCCTCCTGTGGTCTCCGTGTCTGTCTCTCTGGGACATCTCGGGGGCCCTGACTGGGGGGGTGAAAGGGGGAGCATCTCCCTTCAACTGTCGTATGTGTCCACCACCATTATTGTCATCTAGCTCCCTAACCTTAATCCTAACCCTAACTCTGCAGCCCTAATAAAAAACCTGTCCAGAAAATGGACAAAGGTAAAGATTTGAGCCTAAGTTGTTATAACTAACAATAAATAACTTTCTAAAACTTTTACTTTGTATAAAAAGTTTATGGTTTTATTGCACCAGAAAGAAAGAGAACAACTAAAAAAATCTCATCGCTGAAAATTCCTCTCCTTAATTGACAGAATCCAGTATTCCGTATCTTCTCCCACAAACACCTATCAACTGAAATGAAGAAAACACTTAGGCAAGATTTAGATGGCTAAACAAAATATGCAAACTTTCTCCACAGAATTTTCAAATAAATTCTTTTCTAAAATGAGTCAATAAGGAGTTAGAGTCCAAAACTTCCATTCAGGTGTGTACCTTCAACAGCAAGCTACTTAAGTAGCACACAGTAGCACAATAACTAACTCCACCCCTGGTGGTATGTGGGATAGAGCCCAAAGGGCAAAAATGAGAGTACTAGTGAGCTGAGACAAAGTCATTTCAATAGAGAATAAAGGGGGGAAACACACAAATGATGCTAACAAGAATCCCTCATCACCAGCAGATCAGTGCCCTGCGAGTTCCCACACAAAAGAGACTTTGGAAACATTTGCACCCCTCTTCATTCTTTACTGCTGAACATGCCATTCTGCAGCAGGGTATAGTTCTCTAATTAATACAGTTCATCTGTCTTGGCTGTGTTCTCTCCCAGCCAACCTTCTCACTAACAGGTCAGAGAGAGAAATATAGAAAGTCATGATGCTGTGCAAGCACTGTTCAGCAATAACTAATGCATCAGTGTGTATCAACACAGTTTCTGTCACAAAAGCCACATCACCATATGGACTGCTGTGAAAAAAAATTAACTTCATGCTATTGCAATTTCTACCTTATTCTATACCATTTGCATTGTGCTTAGGTACTACATTATTCAATCTCTTTTCATAAGACACTGCCATACTCTTTCCTATTCTTTGACATATTCACAGGCATAATTCCCTTCATTCCCTTCATACACAAATTCCAATATCCGTTCAAATGGCTATTCAGTTAATTTGGTCAATGAGTTGGGTTCCACTGGTTGTGATGGTCATTCAGGACAGGAGAGATGGCCTGTGTTTGCCTCGTTCCTTACAAGATTTTTCCTCTACTGGTTTGGGTGACTCTTGCTTTGGTACTTTAGACATAGAATTATGTCATCACACATCTATGGTAGCATACATCTGAGACCATGGACTATTTTCACCCAAGGTTAAACCCAAGGTTCTTGAGCTGCACATTGGATTTCTCCATAATTTTGTGTTATCCACCAGGGTGCTTGAGCAAAAAGAATCCCATGAATGCGTTTGTCTTTTCCCAAGGAAGGAGTAATCCATACTTCCTAAGTGTCAATAATATACATTATAGGGTCTGTATGTCCTTCTACAATATGTAGATATTCCATTTAGTCAGGACCAGGTCATTTAGCACACCCTCTAGTGTTAATGAGCCAAGTGAGCTCTACTGGATTTATATCCAAAATGCTTGAATATCCCAGCACCCATCACTCTAAGTACAGTTTTTAACATATTTATGTGACAGGCTCAGGTATTTTTGAGTGCCATTGTCTGATTAGATCTATACTCGAGTACTTTGTTGCCCTGATGTTTGTTTTCCAAGGCCCAGGAAGGTATTTCAGGCAGTGTTGTGGGTCATAAGTTATGTTGTCAGCCATCTAGTAATAGTTTCCACTGTTGTAAGCTCCTGGTAGTGTGATAAAATCAGTCTGCTAAACCTCCATATATTAGTATTTCTGCTATCATCCTCTGTGCGAGAAATCCTCTGTGCAAGCTTTACTTGCTTGGCTTTTTTGATCATAACATGTTTTACATTCACACGATAACCTGTGTAATGGTCTCAGTTGGTCATGTCCACCCTGTGAACACAATGCTGCATCCCTTCCTAGATGTCCTTATGTGTCATGTGCCCACTGAGCAATGAATAATACATGGTTTTTCTGTCATCAGTCTAAAACACAGCACTATATAGACTGCTTAATTATGAAGAAAATGAACTCCATCCCAGACAAACTCAGTACAATGATACATTAAGATGAGCTGTAGTGGATTTCTCATATCTAGCTACTCATATGAAATTAAATCCACAAAAGATAAATGTCCATAGGGATTCAATTTAGGGACAATATTCAAATTAAAGGCCAAATTAACTTTTCTGTAAAAGACTTTTACGTGGTGTTAAGCGACTGTAGATTAGTCTGACTTGATTTATTAAACCTTCCAAAGAAATTAATACATCTTTTAATATTTCTGTGCTTTTTTTCACTCTCTAAGTTATTCCAAGTGCTGCAGTATAACTGGCCTGAACACCTCAGGATGAAATTCTCAAGGAGGGAGAGAGGGTGTGAGCAGGGAGGAGAAATACCAGAAGGTAAGAGTGGGAAGGAAGAGCCAGGGCAGAGTGACTAACTTCAAACACTGCCATCATGAGAGCAGAACTGTATTTCAAGCATGTGGGTTGCATTGCAGATCCACTTCATTTACTCCACTGAAATGAAACAGCAGAAGACAGAAAATAGTCACCTCCGACAAACTGAATCCAGATTAAAGGGCATCCTGAAGGGAAGATAAAAATAACCTTCAGACAGATTACAAAAAAACAAAAAAGATGATAAATTTATGCTTAAATTCTGCAAATTGAGCAGTATTTTTCTCATAGAATCATAGAATCATTAAGATTTGAAAAGACCTTTAACATCAAATCCAACTGTCAACCTAGCACCACCACCATGTTCACCATTAAACCATGTCTTCAAGTGCCATATCCCCAGGTTTTTTTGATGCTTCCAGGGGTGGTGACTTCACCACTTCCCTGGGCAGTTTCTTCTAATGCTTTACAAACCTTTTCATGACAAAAAATTCCTAATATCTAGTATAAACATACCACGGCACAACTTGAGGCCATTTCCTCTCATCCTGTTGCTTGTTACCTGGTGGATCAGTTTCCACCTGTCTACAACCTCTTTTCACATAATTGTAGAGAGTGCAGAGAGAGGCCTAAACCTGCTTTACTGCAGGCTAAACAAGCCTGACTCTCTAAGCTGTTCCTCATATGACTTGTGCTCCAGACACTTCACCATTTCCATTGCTCTCTGCACACGCTCCAGCACCTCAGTGTCTTTCCTGTAGTGAGTGTCTATCATACCAAGTAGGCATGCACGGCTCTGTCTGTGCTGGTCAACCTCATACCTGGTATTAATACAGGCTGCAAGGTTAACAGATCAAGAGCAGTCCTGCCTAGAAAGACTTGTGGTTGTTAGTGGATGAGAACCTCAACATGTACCCTCAATATTGGCTTGCAGCCTGGAAAGACAACGGTATTCTGGGTTGCATCAAAAGCAGTGTAGCAAACAGATCAAAGGAGGTGATTGTGACCCTCTATTCTGGAATGCTGCATCCTGCTCTACGGTTGTCAGCATAGGAAGGGCATGAAGGTTTTGAAGCAAATCAAGAGGAGTGCCATGAAGATAATTAGAGGGATGGAGTACCTCTTCTGTGAGGAAAGGCTAACAGAATCAGCATTTCTCAGTCTGGAAAAAAGAAGGCTTTGTGGTAACTACTGTGGCCTTACAGTACTTGAAGGGACCCTATGAGAAAGCTGGAGAGAGACTATGTTAATAAGCATATAGTGATAGAACAAGGGTGAATGGATTCAGACTGAAAGAGAGTAGGTTTAGACTAGATATTAGAAAAAAAATCTTTACTGTGAGCATGGTGAGGGACAGGAACAGATTGCTCAGAAAAGGTGTGGGTGCCCCGTCCCTGAAAGTGTTCAATTGTCTTGGATGGGCTTTGAGCAACCTGGTCAAGTGAAAGGTGTCCCTGTCTGTGGCCAGGAGTGGTTGGAGCTAGAAAATCTTTAATGTCTTTCCAATCCAAGGCATTCTATAAGCTGTGAAAGGTTTTTGCTAGATTTTTTTTTAGTTTTATGTTTTCAATTTCAAGCACCTGCTGGTTAGTTTTAAAAGGTAATCCAATTAAGGCAGTAAAATATTTAATATAATTTTCAATTTGTTTCAGCTTCTCATTTACTGATGGAGCTGCCAGATACAAATGCAGTTTTTTAGAATAGCATACTGTATTCAAATTAGAGATTAAACATTAGATTTTTGGGGGATATTACTTGTGAGAGGAAAAATATAGAACTACGTTATGTTTGTTCTGTAACTTGTGACTGAGAACATTTCACTTAAAATTGATTTTAAATGCAGTGGGCTTAAGCCATTATATGAGATCTTGAGCTAGATAAGTGTAAAAACAGAGTCCTTCTAAAACAGGGAGAAAAATGAGCACCTACTGATAAAATTAAAAAAGACCTTTTTTTGTAAAGGCATGCTTTCATTGTCCCCTTTATTTTCCCCTGACTATAATAAAAAAGGGGCTATTCAGAGATTCATAATGTCTTTTATAAGAGCTCATTAATGATTTTTCCTCTTTAGTGAAAAAAATGTATCTTTTTTTCTTAACCAATTTCACACTGCCTCAGGAAACATACATTTACTTTACAGAAACTGAGCAATTTCTATAGTTTAAAAGAACCATTGAAATCACCTTATCAATTTCCTTTGATGACTTCAAAGATACTAACTCTATCAGCATGTTTACATTACAGGAGAAAATTCTCCTGCAAAATATCCAAAGAGACATTTAAAAATTTCTTTTTATATTCACCCAAACTGTTGCTTGCTCACTGGTGGTGACATTTAGTGATGATTCTATCACAGATCATATGACAATTTTATTTTCTTAAAAAATGGACAGGGTAGTTCTCAAATGTTTATATTACATCTAACCCATTTTAGTTGCTAGAGAAATAGATTCAGATAGAAATAATTAATAATAATGTGTGAATATGGGCAGATCAGAGCTCTAGCCAGAGGCACAGGAAGGTGCAATGGCAGATACTTCCTTTGTCTCTAATTCTTGTAATTTCCCTCTATAAAAACTCGAAGAAGTACCAGAAACAATGTATGGTCTAACATAAGGAGAGCTATGGGAACTTCTTACTGTGACTTGCATCTGGGCTGAAAATCTGGTCCTCTTATCATCAGATGACAGGGAGGCCAACCCTCAAACTGTCTCTAAAGTTGAATTTTAATTCCATAAAGGAAATAAACCTGAGTCATTGCTAAACCTAAATCATTATGTCTTTGTGGGAGAACATGGGTTCACACCTGTTTCATATGCTGTAAATATATGCCTTCACTTCCCTTTGTAACTTCAAATTGTTATTATTAACTATTATTAATAATAGAAACAGTGAAGTGCAGTTGCTTTTGAAAATCCAACATTTGCAAAGTCCTAAAATTGGTAGCCACACAGCATATTCATCCTAAACACATGGGATTTTTCCCTACCTCAACTTGAAGTTCTAGCTCCACTTTTTTTTTTTTGTTTTGTTTTGTTTTGTTTTGGTTTGGTTTGGTTTGGTTTGGTTTGGTTTGGTTTGGTTTTGTGAGTTTATTAGGTTGACTTATGTAACAGGCAAGATTTCCTTCTGGAGCCATCGTGTTTGAGCATTATCTTTCAGCAGCTATTAGCTAATGGATTGAGATACCTACATAATTAAATGTGAAAAGCCAGATGTGAGTGAATGTCCTAAACGCAAGAAACAGAGGGAACTTATTTGTCTCCTAGTGATACCAAAAAACTATTTTGAATAACTTTTGCAAAAGGAAAAACCTGTACACTGTCTATTCTATCATGCACTCTTTACTAAGGAATAAATCCTAGCATAGTAGAGATAAAACTAATGGAGGTTATAACTGCATGCAGGCTAGAAGGGCTAAAAAACAAAAATTATCAGCTTCTAATATCTGACACCTTTTCAACAGAAAAGATTCTTTGAATTTATGTCAGGAAACAATGCCATGAATAACCCATCATTTTTGGTGATATTTTATTCTTTTTTTAAAAGTCCTTGAGGTCTTGGAGAATTGAACTCACTGAAAAAATTAATTTCATTCCTGTAGGTCCCTGTATCCTGTTGTCAGGCTTCTGGTGTTTGCTTGTCTCCCACAGCTGACTCTGTGATAGAAGACAACATAGAAAATTCATTTACTAGTTGAGATACTGAAGTTAATATGACACTTCTTGGCATGGACAAAATAAATAGAATCCTTGCCATAAAATGTAATTTCTTTATCCTTTCTGGTTATAATGAATTCTGGTGACAGAATATGTCTGCTTGGCTGATGCAAAGAAGTTCTCAGAGTCAAAGATGAATCCTCACAGAGGTATAGTCAATGCTCACTTTATTGTTAAGTCACACAAATTGCACAGAGTTTAACAGGGTTCACGCGCAGCAAACTACACAATCATTGGATAATAGCTACTGCTCACGTGACAGTTTTCGGCATCTTATTGCCTCAAGGCTACATAGCACACAGCATAACATATTCTAACACCTCCCATCCTGTGGTTGGCAAGGTCCTGTTCCACATCCTCTTTTCTTGTTTATTTCTTGTTTATTGTATATATCTCTTTTTAATACAGCTCATTAAGCATCCTAATATTGTCAACACTATAATAACAGTAAATAACAATACAAAGCCTTGAACTAGTAATTCTTGCATCTGTCTTCCTAAACCTAATGATTTTAACCACACATCAAAAGGTGACGTGCTATAGGTAACATGATCTAAGCGTTCTTGCAAGGTTTGCAATTACTTATGAATACTTTGTGAGTGACCAGATAAATTCATACAACACATGCCCTCATATTCTTCACATCCATGTCCTTGTGCTAATAACAAAAAGTCTATCGCTGCTCTGTTCTGTAAAACTGCATGGCATACGCTATCTACGTCTAGCAAAAGCTGAGATATAATGTTGGGCATTGTATTAAACTGCTTTAATGCTCCAACATGCAAGTTTTTTAAGCTTATTTCAATTAGCAGCTGCAGCTCCACCTGGCAAAAAGAAAGCTAAAGCTACCATCTCTGCTACTGACCCAATCTGGACATTATCATCACAATCTGGACCAAAGTGCTTAAGTTCTCTTTTTTGTCGAGAACGTGACCTAGAGTTTGTCCAGTTCAATAGGTCTCTAAAACGTGGAGCTAATACGGTCAACTTTCCAAGATAACATGGCCCTCCCACAGGACGAATGGAAGGGCCTCCCCAGGCACGGTCACCACAAATGAGAAAATATCCTGAGAGTAGCACCTTTCCTCCTGTGATATTGACAGTGAACTGACATAGAGAGTTTGTTGAAAAGTTCCAATGTGCTACATTGCCACTTACGTTTTGCCACCCTACCTAAAGTGGCTGAGGGTTAACTTGTTCGCTTAACCAAAGAAACCATGGATCTCCAAACTCAATTACTCCTGTGCCGTTCCATGGTTGCATTCTGGGTACCAAATTACTACAATTGTTCTTGTCGGTCACATTTTCTTGCTGTGCGGGTGCGACACAGCTTAGTAGATCTAATTCTTGTAAGGGGACTGGGTTTGATATGTTCAAATGTTCAACAACCCATTTTTGTGTCCAAGCGCTCATTACTACTGGAATGTCAGAGCTCCACATACACTCGCCATTGTCTGACTTGTTTTGCCTAGTTTCATTATACGATCTTTCTAATTCCTCAAAGGAGCTGTTGACAAACCCTATAAAGTTGCTAGATACCAAAATTGGGTAGTCAATAAGGCACGAACGAAAAGGATCTCCAGGTGTTGCTAAAGACAGACAAAAGTCTTCTTGCCCTGTTTGATTAGCCCATGTAACCCACATGTTTTGCCTTGGGTCTATGTGATGGGGGAAGCCGGAGACTCGTCCGCTGATAAAACAGAGCAAGGAGAACCACATCGTCCACACTGTGCTCTTACAAATTTTGACATTTGGGCCTTTTTCAGCTGCCATAGTGCTTGTTTTAAGGCACAAATAATCTGAGCTTGGTGGAGTATGCTCTGGTCTCCAAAATCTTGTGTTGTAACTCGCTCTTTTTGACACACTATTTGGGCGGCCCTACAAAAACTGTCAAGACCTGGATAACAACTCTCACACAAACTTCTGTAGGAGACAGCACTTCAACTACTTCTGTAGGAGCTAGCACTCCAACTACTTCTGTAAAATTGATTAATACAAGCTCCACACTCAAGCAACAACCTAATTGTTCCTTCTTTACAATATACACAGATGCGGTTTCTGTTTTCATAAATGTCTCTGTTTAGTTCCCACAAAGCCCCAGGTCCGAAACCAGCCAGAATATTGCCAGCCACATCTTCGGGCAAGATCTTGATTTCTGGAATTCAGGTTGTGTCTTCAAGTTCTCTTGTCAACTGAATGATCACTTGCTTTTGTCGTTGGTAGGCTTCACAGGTTTCTCCGAAGGTGCTGGATGGGTCCATTTACTTAGTACCCATAACAGTCCATTATCTGTGGAAACAAAACCATAACTCCTACCAGTAAATAATAGAGGACTTGGATCTTCCGATTTTCCTGTCTGGGCATTTTTATATCTGATCTTAATCTCTGGGGTGGTTTGCATTTTTGCTCCACTATTGTGTATTGCTACAGGAGGTTGTTCTGTGTTTGTGGCTAGGTTAAGAAAATTTAAATTAAACAACACTTTACTCAGCCTGGTGACTGGATCTATTGTGTCTGGCCCTTTTTGCTTTTCTAAATAATCTTTAAATGTTCTGTTAGTTCTTTCTACTATTGCTTGCCCTGTCGACACATGTGGGATTCCAGTGGTATGTTTAACGTCCCATCTCTGTAGGAACCTCACAACTTTGTTGCTTATGTAGGCAGGCCCATTATCTGTTTTTATGGTTTTCAGAACTCTCATAACTGCAAAACACACTGTTAGGTGCCTAATTACATGTAATGCCTTTTCACCAGCCTGGGCTGTAGCCTACACAAGTTTCAAAAAAGTATCAATGGTTACATGCACATATTTATGTCTTCCAAATTCCGGCACATGGGTAACATCCATTTGCCATAATTCACAGGCCTGTATTCCCTTGGGGTTTACCCCTAGTCTGAGGCCCGTTCCATGCTGACTGTATTGTGAACACACTTTGACAATGCCTTGGGTGACTCCCTAAGAGAGGCTGAACTATCTGCGCAGCACTTTTGCTGCCTGATGGAATAGTGCATGACTTTCTCTGGCCATCACAAAGGAGTCAACTGGCCTTGAAATAGTAACGCTCACTGGGAAGTCTGCTACCACATTCCCCTCTGCTAGGCCTAGTTCATTCTGATGACTTCTGATGTGGATGATACAGCCGGCTTCTGTTCTTAGTTGGAGTGATTGTCAGACTTGGAGGAACAGCTCTTCCAATCTTGGGTTCTTTGACTACTTGATCAATGCTTCTTCAATTCTCTGCACTGCTCCCACAGCATATTGTGAGTCCGATACTACATTAAGAGGACTGTCCTTCCACGTCATTAGTGCCCAGGCTACGTCAGCAATTTCCAAAGTTTGCAAACTGTCGTTTTCCTTTCCCTGTATCTGGTGCTTCTGCCATTGGTTGCTCTCCCGCCAGACACACACAGCTGTCTTGCTGCATTTTCCAGCATCTGTGAAAGCCGTAACCCCTTTCATGGGATGTGACACTACCTTCGGCTGTGTCATCCATGTTTGCCAACAGATCACTTGTAAACTCAGAATGTTAGGTATGTCACTTCTGATGATACCAGGAAATTCCAGTAAGGCCATTTTCAGGAGAAGTGAATTTTGTATCATCCAGTCCAAGTCTTCCCCTTTAATGGGTAAAACAAACACGTGCTAGTTCTTCTCCACTAACATCCTTGCAGCACTGGCAACCTTTCCAAATCACATATCCAATTACTTCTGATCGCTGCCAGATGCTTTTGGGTGCTGTACAAGGTGGGAACAACCATTCAAGGATTGCTGCCTTGTTAAGCTGCTTCATGTTGGCCTGTTTGGCACTTTGTTTGTCCATTGATTGGGATGGTTCTCCCCCCTTTTCTTTTTGCCAAGTAGGCCACTGCAGGACAAGGGCAAAAGGATAACTGGTGTGATTACAAATGAAAACGCTGAGTGGGATGTTTTCATATCGCTCATCGGCCGTTGTGGATGCAATTTTGTTGCTAAGGTGTTGTAGACAATGTTGGTGCTCCAGATGCCAGTCCACTAGTGCTGTGGGATCTGTTCCTCTCAACAACCACATAAGTGGCTGTAGGTCAGCTTTAGAAATGCCAACAATGTTGCGTACCTATTGTAAGTCACCAACAAGCTTCTGCACATCGTTCAAAGTTTTGATACTGGAATTAATGCTAAGTTTCTGGGGAGAAATTGTAGCTGTGTCTATTAACCACCCTAGGTACCTCCAAGGAGCTGTATGCTGAACCTTTTCAGGCGCAATAACGAGGACCTTGTTTGCTAGCTCTTTGCTAACATTGGTTACAGTATCTGGGGTGAATGCCTCCTTCTGACAAAACAGGATGTCATCCATGTAGTGATATATAAGAGTGTCTTTCATGTGTGCACAGAGGGGTGCCAATGCCCATGCTACATACATTTGACACATCATGGGTGAATTCTTCATGCCTTGTGGAAGAACAACCTGCTCATACCTTTGGGCAGATGCTGCCTTATTTGGTGAAGGCAACGTAAAGGCAAAGCGAGTGGTGTCCTATGGCTGCAAAGGAATGGTAAAAAAAGCAATCTTTAAGATCAATCACTACAATATTCCAGTCTCTAGGTAACATCGTTGGTAGTGGCATGGCGGGATGTAGGGCACCCATTGCCCACATTTGATCATTAATTTTTCGAAGATCGTGCAGCAGTCGCCATTTGCCAGACTTCTTGGGTATGACAAAAATAGGAGTATTCCATGGATTGATGGATGGTTTGATGTGTTTCGCTTGTAGCTGTTCTTGCAGCAGTTGATGGGCAATTTGGAGCCGCTCAGTGGTCAGTGGCCACTGCTCAACCCATACGGGGTCATCAGTTTTCCACTGGATCCTCAGAGTTGGCAGCTTATCAGCAGTGACCTCAGCTAAAAAGCCAGATTGGAGGAGGTGTACACAAGGTTGCTCCTATCTGGGTCAGCACATCTCGTCCTACCAGATCCCCTGGTAACGGCATGATGTACAGTCTGCTACTGACGATTTGTCCCTCAGGAAACTGGATTTGGACAACTTTTGTGCTTTGAAGAGGAGTAGACCCTCCTCCTACTTCCTGTACGGTGTAAATGGCCGGTGCTAAAGACCAATTTTTTGCCCAATCCTTTTTGCTAAATATTGTCACGTTGGCCCCAGTGTCCATCATTGCTTGAATATGGCACTTTCCATGATCACAGAATAATTTTAAAAGTACCAAGGATCATTGTTGTATTTTTTGGACTAAATTGGCAAGTGTATCTCAGGTAGATCCAAATCCATGGCTTACTCTAATGGGGGCTTGCTGCAATTGTTCTCTTCTTGCAGCGTGTCATTCCTAGATGACTAATTGTGCCAACTGTGTCCCTTTTGAGATAATAAGTGGCGGAGATAATGGAAAGGCAGCAACAAGGATTTCTCCAGTGTAATCAGCGTTAATTACTCCTGGTAACACGATGAGTCCTGCAGTTCTAGCAGAGGAGCATCCTATAAATAGGGCTCCTACTGCACTCTCAGTGTTGTAAACAGGTCCTTTTACTCCAGTTGGGATCTTATGGACTACGGTTGTTGTTATGGTGACTTCCATTGCTGCTGCCAAATCGATTCCCAGGCTGCCTCTTGTTGCTGGGGGTGGAAGTTGCTGGATAGCATTGGACCGGCAACTTGTGTCTTGATGCGTGAGCCCTTCACGCTCAACGTCCCATTTTTTGTCAGTCGGCAGACACTACTCAAGTGATCATCTTTTTGGTAGTTTTCACACCATGATGCTACTTGGCAGGCTTTACGAAAATGTCCTTTTTCACCGCAGCGATAGCAGACTCCAGTCTGTATCTGCTTCTTTCCCTGCGAAGGGGCTAATTTCTGCACTGCAGCAGCTAATAAGCTGGTAGTCAGCTGTATCGCTGCAGCAATAGCATTCGTCATGACTCGGCTTTGTTGGGTCTGCACAGCTCGAATAGCCATCTCTATCATATCTCCTACTTCAGCATTCTGAGGCAAAGCAGCCAATATTGCTTTGGGTTTTGCGTTAGTATTTTCAAATGCCAACAATTTAAACATTGCCTGCTTAGACTCTTCCTGAATGTCTGGGTGGGATGCAAGAGCTTGTGCTAGGTGATCGACAAAGTGATTATATTCTTCTGTCAGGCCTTGACGAACACTGGTGAAAGCAGGCGACGGATTGAAGTCAGGTACAGCATAAAATGCTTGTCTTGCCAGTTTTGCAGCCAAATGATGAAGTCCCAAAGGATATTGCAACTGTAGGGTTAAATTAGCAGAAGGACCTTTCCCTGTAATCATGTCGGATCTGATGCCATTTAAAGGATCTTGTGGATCTCTGGGTTGTACTGCTTCTAGTTCTGCCAGACGTTGCCACTCTCGATCCCATACAATATACTGAGAAGGCGTAAGGAGCAGTTTTGCTAGGTTCTGGCAATCTCTTGGAGAACTTGTATCTGCAGTGAAGATCCAATCTAAGACAGACCGTGCAGCCTCCGACTTTATGCCATTTTCTTGGACCGCCCTTTTTGCTTGTTGTAAGATCTTCCAATCATGCTGTTCATATTGGGGTGGAGTGCCTGGTTGCATAACTATGGGGCATGTGATGCCGTAGGGTTTTCATGAATTTGTAGATTTTTATACTTCTAGGTAGTTTCTCACACATA
>JAWWLT010000092.1:3835274-3847848 GCA_035040995.1 Premnoplex brunnescens | reverse complement strand
TTGCTAAACTAGTTTTAAAATGGGAGAGTCTAAAAAGTACAAGTCTATATTTTCATCCACCTGGCTACTGAGACACATTCTTTTTACAAGCAACAGAAGTGGTGACTACATTTTCAGTCACCATCTTCTGGATTTCTTCTGGATATTCTTCTGCATTTCTTTTTGGTTCAATAGTCTGAGTACTTTTCAGAGTATGCTCAAAAGGCTTACCTATTTGAAGAGGGCACATGGTTGCTCGTTTGGTAAAGTACTCATGGATTCTGTTTAGATTTAGATTGCTAAGATGTACATTAATTTAAACATAGCAGGGAAAACTAATGGATCTAATTTTAAGTCCGTAAGGGATTGTTTGCATATAGTATGTTTCAAGTAAAGATAACTAACATTTGAAATAGAGACACTTTCTCAATATCTTGCTAGAGTCACACAGTTTGGACCCAAGTTTATGGTTGTTAAACTGCTTAACATAATAAAGATTTTTTTCCTTCATATTATAAACAAAAAAGACTGGAAATATATATAAATAATGTCCAACCTAGACAACATACTAAAACTCTAGTGAATGCATTTATTGCCCTGTGTATCTTAATAGGCAGTTGTGGAGGTTTGGGTTGGCTCCCTGCCAAACCCAGCCATTGGCCACACAGATTCCGTCCTCCTGAAAGAGGAAAAAAAAGGTACCAAAAGAAAATTTGTAGTAAATATATGTATATATTCACATATATTACAGTTACATACAATTAAACACTATGAATATACAGAACAAGAATCCCAAACAACCTCAAAAGGGAAAAGGGAAAAAGAAGAAGGGAAAAAGGGACAAAAATGGGTAAAAATAAAACAAAACAGATATTCACACTTGAAAACTCAGGGAAAAGCTCAATAAAGTAACTAACACAATAAACTCTCACCAACTTTCCTCAAGAAAACAGTTCCTTCACCTCTGCTTGGCTCTGGAAAACAGCTCTCAGAGAGGCCTCAGCTCATACAGATCAGAGAGAGGTCAACACACTGAGACCTGTTGTCTTCTAAGCATCCAAAAGGAAGAGGAGGAACCTCCCCTCCTTGTCTTATATACAACTGATTACATAAAGGAATGGGATGGAATACTTCCTTAGTTCTGACCCTGTTACCAGGGCCTAGACCAAAACCAAGAAAACTAAACCACCACAGCAGTTTACTGTGGTGGTTTCTTAAATACTACACAGTGGAGTAATGAGTGTGAAGCCTTTTCCTTAAGCTTGCAGTCTTACAGACAGATTTATTTTTTTTATGATATACAGTGATTACCACGGTAATGCATAATTTTCCCTGGACTCACTGTCTGCCAGGGGTCTATTTGAAGGAGCAACAGTCATTCAAAACCAGCATCATTAGGAGCTGAGGCAAATAAGCAGCTGATCTTGCTTGTTCAGTACGATGAAGCCTTGAGGCTCCCTTTCCCTTTTTTTTTTAGTCATTAATTCAGTTTTCTTGGCTGCTTCAGCAAGTGGAGTATTTTATCTTCTCATCTCATTATTCACTTGTGGGTTACTGAGGAAATTCTATTAATACCTGGTATTAATATGAGATACAGACAATACATAGCAGCTAGCAATAGTACAGCAAGCTATGGCATCATCAGGCCGTAACGTAACCAAGTCCTTGGTAACACATTCCGAATATTGTGAGGCATCTGTGAGACAAACAGTACCTCTTACGCAATGAATAAGATTGCCACTTACACCATGTGAACATAAGAGAACAGAAGACAATACCTCAGTAAACTTTCTGATTGTATTGTAACTAGTGTTGCAGAGTTTTATAAACACAATCATCCAGTCTCTCCTTTACAGTCTGTCTCAGAGCAGCTATTGTTTTAACTTTCTGAACTGATGCAATACACAATAATAAATTTTTGTCTTGTCATTTTAAGTTATAAAACAGAAACAGAGGAAGGTTGTTTTTTTTTTTAACTTGCCTTTTTAGCTACACTGATTTCAAGGCAACAAAGTTAATCAATAATTACATGGTAAAGGGAATTAGCTAAATCATTGTATGTTTATGTCATTGTAGGTTTATTTATTCAGAAGCACCAGTAATGAGAGTAAAACCACTGCAGCAGAGGAGAGAATCTTCACTAGTGGGATTCTGCAAGGCTCCATCCCTGGCTCAGTTCTCTTCAACCTCTTCATTAATGACTTGCATACAGGACTTGAATGAATACTAAGTAAGTTTGCAAATGACACTAAGACGGGAGAAGCTGTCAACTCCTTTGGGTGCAGAGAGACCCTGCAGAGAGACCTCAACAAATTAGAGAGAGGGATAATCACCAACAATATGAATTTTAACGAGAGGAAGTGCCAGATTCTTCACCTAGGACAGGGAAACCCTTGTTGTGTGTATAGACTGGGAAATCAGATGCTGGAGAGCAGCCACACATAAAGGGACATGGGGATCCTGGCTGAAGTAAAGTTGGATATGAGTCAGGAGTGCCGTGGCAGGCAGGTGAGTCAACCATGTCCTGGGGGGCATCAGGCAAAGCATCACCAACTGGTCAAGGAAGGTTAAGCTCTACTCTGCACTGGGGCAGCCTCACCTTGAATAGTGTGTACAGGTTTGGGCAACACAATAGAAGAAAGACAGTAAGCTATTAGACAGCATCTGAAGGAGGGCCACAAAGGTGGTGGAGGATCTGGAGGGGAAGTCTTGTGAGCAGCAGCTGAGGTCACTTGATTTGTTCAGTCTGGAGATATGAGATTGAGGAAAGACCTCACTGCAATCTTCAACATTCTCATGAGAGGAAATACAGTGGCAGGTACTGATGTCTTCACTTTTGTGAGAAGTGACATGAAATTGCATGAAGTTAAGCTGTGAAAGGTTTAGGCAAGATATCAGGAAAAGGTTTTTCACCCAGAGGGTGACTGGGCACTGGAACAGGCTCCCCCAGGGAAGTTGTTGCAGCACCAAGCCTGACAGAGTTGCAGAAGTGTTTGGACAATACTCTCAGGTACATGGTGGAATTCCTGGGGTGTCTTGTACAGAGCCAGGAGTTGGGCTCAATAATCCTTGTGGGTCACTTCCAACTCAGCGTGTTCTCTATCATTCTCTGATTCTCTGACACACTCTGTCTGGACAAGGATGTTTTGAGGGTACACCAGACAGCACATTATTTTTGGTGGTTGTTTTACAAAACAGCAGTAGAACTTGCATTTGTGTGGTATTTTGCCATGTATGAGCCTCTAGTGAGAAGCATGAAGCAGCTAAGTGACCTAACTAGACAGAAGTGATAGTTTTAGCCATGTGTATAGACTGAGTCAAGAAGCAGGTTTCAAGAATGAGTCAGAGATCTTTTGGTCATCATACTCATATACATGTTCATCTCACTTTTACCAGGAGTTCCTGACCTACTTCTTACTATAGACATATGCCTATTCTCATCCTTCTCACTTGTTAGAGCACTTCTAGAGCACAGTCTTTTCAGTGATGAATGTGGTGAGGTGGGCCAAAATATCTGTTCTTGATAGGATTCATGAAGATGGTGACAATTAACACTGGTGGGTCACATTGAATTTTTTGAACTGTATTGTCTTACAGCATACAAAGATAAAGCTCACCTTCACTGGGTAGGTGACCTAAGTCTTTGTCTACAGTAAGACCAGTCACTGTAAGTGATTCAGTCATTTCTTTCCTTCCTGAGGCCTATTGAAACTGTTTTTACTCTTGAAGGGCAGTACTTCCAACCAAAATTCCTTTTTTCATCTCTTTTCAGGGTGTCTTCCCTTTTGTAGTTCTCTCTTACTGTCTTCTCTCCATTAGACCCTTTGCATTCCTTGTTTCCTCTTAATTTCTTTTTTAGCAGGAATCTTCCACAACCTTATTTTGAAATACCCACCTCTCAGCTGATTTTTACAAGATCTTCTCACAACCTGAATGCAACATTGTAGTCTAATTCTACGCTCTGATGTATGAAATGATTGTTTGCTAGTGGTAGGGAATAGCTCCAGAGCTCCAACATGCACTGTGCAATATTTCTCATTTAACTGAACATTAGTTTTCAAGTGAAGTTTCAGCTAGAGACCACAGAGGGTGAGGGGACATACCCAATCCGCAATTATTTGGCTTTGATTTTGATCTGA
Organism: Premnoplex brunnescens; assembly: GCA_035040995.1. Classification (NCBI taxonomy): domain Eukaryota; kingdom Metazoa; phylum Chordata; class Aves; order Passeriformes; family Furnariidae; genus Premnoplex; species Premnoplex brunnescens. The sequence goes on along the minus strand of JAWWLT010000092.1, from coordinate 3,843,730 downwards.
CCAGGGATGTGATACAGCATAATTACCCATAATAAGAATGCCACAGCTCATAGTACTTTTGTCATCTTTTTTTAAGGCTTTCCAATTTGCCTGGCTGTCCTGTTTCTTTCATCTGTTTGCAGAGGTGGCACTGCCAGCTCATGACACCCATGCTTGGCTGATGTAAATTAATTTACAACAGTGCAAAATCTGTCCCAGTACTGTTGCACTCAGAGCACTAATATTTTAACAGATTCCAAAATGAGCTGAAACTCATTGCAACAAAGGAGTAACCCAGTTTTTGCATGTCCTAAGAACATGATTTCCTTCTCTGTACTTAAATTGCAGTTCACTTTGTCCATGACCCATTGACCATGACCTATATCTAAGAGTCTGTAAAAACGAAGTATTTATGTGTAAACTACATTTTTAAGGTACATTTGAATAATTAAGCTTTCAGTTAACTCCTTATTGTTCCTATAAGCACAATGCTAGCATGACAGAAACCCCTAAAAATGCAGTGATGAATGACAAAGAGTTTATATTCACCTAACATCTGAGATTAGGAGACAAAAGCTATGTATAAGAAACTGCAAAGCAATGTCATATTACTGACAGATCACAACTTCCAGCTTAAGTGAGAAGGGGAAACCATTAGTGCTTCTATATCCTCCTTGCTTGCACTCTTTATTTATATGAAATATTTCAGGTATCCATAAGGTACTGGGCTCCCACTGGTTGCCTACATGCTGGCATGCAGTAGAATTGATGGAGATGCAATTATTTGATAGTATGCAACTGATAAATGCTGGACAGTTGTTTTACATATTCAGAATATGATTGCTCTTTTTTGTAATCCAGTGACCTGAAAACCATCCCCATTCTTCTGCTTGTCCTTCAACATTCTTAAGTACTAAAAGCAACACAACACTGAGATCAAAGATTTCCATTGATTTCAGTCTTTGAATTAAACTAAAAGTAATAAACTTGTAACAAGTATGTAATAAAATGGTATACTTTCACATTTTTAATAGAAGTGGGAAGAAATATTGCTCTTATGTGTGTCCCAAGCCCCATATCACCATGAGATAGTCTGAAATATTTTTGTACTTTTTGTTTTATGTGGATGGTGAAGGAAAAGTAGGAAACAGAAAGGTGTTTTTGAAATGCACATCTAAAAGCTTGGAGTTCATTACCAGATCATTAGTCAACACATCCTCCTGTGATGAAATTCTATATAAAAAATTGTATTCTGAACTCAGGAACTATTTGGTTCACAGCAGCAACCACCCTCAGTTAGAATTGATTGGTGGTGCACTTAGTAATATTACTTTTCCTGTTTTCTTCTGACTAGTTTCATCTAATTCCTCAGGTGACTCAAACTTACCTAAGTTTTGGAAGAAATCTGGCTCCATTTTATTAAAAGAGGAACTTTAAAAGACTACTTTGATTGACTACCCATGTCCCCCATCTGCAAGACTTCTTCACTCAAATGCTCCATTACAAGCCTGCCACTGTAGTGCATGGCTGTGATCAAACACCCCATTAGAAACTTTAGACAGGCAGGATCAAAACTACATCTACTGAGCCAGTGCACGCAATCAGACTTGGTAGTGACCTTCCCCCAGGAAATGAAGAAGTTTTCTTGCAATTTGCATACAGCTGTTAAGTGTTGCATAGTGCAGTCAGTCTTTAAGTTTCCCCCACCAGTTCCTTGCAACATTTTAATCAATAATTTCTAACAGCAAATGACAACAGTGAGAAAGGCCACCCTGTTAACTGTAGGACTGTAATAAAAATTGAGAAATAAACATAAAATGTCACAAGCTTTTCAGTGAATATTCCATACTGTTTGTGGTAGACCACTAATCACTCTTGATTCTATGACAAATTTGAATACTAATCCCTTCTGAATAGGGATTAAGCCTCAGCCTGTAGAGGAGAGATTCATTAGAATTCATCTCATCAAGATACAGTTTGAACAAAGTTGCAAAAAGCTCTGCACCACAGATCTTTCAGTGCTGACAACCAATTGCCAACCATTAGAATTACTCCTGAGTTAAAATCAATAAACCATAACCTATACATATTTTCTCAGTCAGAAACTGATGATGTGTTGTGTTGTAGCCTGGAGAGGACTATTTTTAGGCAAAACAGTTTCTGGTTAGTTACAATAGATGAAACATCTAACAGTCCTGAAAGTGATGACAATAAGTATAGGGAAATTCAGCAAAGATCATGTTGAGAGAGTAAGAGCAAGAATGTTAGGAGGCCCCATCAATTGATTGGCCCACTAATTTCACTACTATGTAGTAGTAGGTATCACAATAGTGATATCACATAATTGATTCTGCATGATTCAGACTATATATTAATGCATTTCTGGGATGCCCTTTCTCAGGAAATATACACACTCTGGAATAGCTTTTACCTTCTCCAAATGGTATTCATGCAAAGGCTGCCTAATGCAAGATGTGATGTGTGTTTAATAACAGCTTCTTTATCTACTGTGTAGAATCAATGAGTGTTTTGATCATCAAATTATTAAGGCAAAACCTCTGAACTTTCGGGACTTCTTTCTCAGTGTCAACTAAACCAGCATAGCTTTGATCAACATATGCAGCTTGACTGATGCCATAAGCTGAAGATTTGGAATAGTCCATTGTTACACATCAGATCAGTTATTATTGTGTCAGAACCACCTTGTCTGTGAGAGTGGGGGGGGCAGGGGGAAGGGCTGAGCTGTGCCTGCAGGCACATGACAAGGCCTGCCCAGAGCACATGGGCTGCAGCCACATGGCCACAGAGCCACATGGCCACAGAACCACATGGCTGGGCTGGCAGGCAAGGAAGGCCTGGCTGGTAATCCACCCGCACTACACCCCCTGGAGCCTCTGACTGGCTGTGACACCCTTCAGTTCAGGTAAAGGGACAGGGAGGGCTCAGTGGAGAAGTGGTCGTGGCTGGAGGGAGTGGCCACAGTGACCACAGTGTCAAATAAGGAGGCAACACGAGGTCTCCATTATGAGCCCTGGCCTGTTCTATTTGAGGCTGTTGACATGTGACCTTCTGAGAGTGTCTCAGTTTAAAAGAAAGCTAAGACATTTATCAGGGTTAGGAAGGGGCCTCTTCCCAAAAGACACCACAACCTTTGAAATCACGAGACTTAAACCAGAAAATGTATAGAAAAAGATAACATTTCTTAACTACAAATATATATATATATAATAACAAAAAAACCCAGAACAGAACAAACAACAACACCCTAAACAAAACCTTGAAATGAATGAAGTCCTCTCTCTGACCCTGTGGAACACTTATATTTATGGACAGTGGGGGCGATGGCACACCTCGGGAGGCAACTGCCACAAAAAGTCACTCCTTGACTATGGTCAAGATGGTGACCAGGGAGAGGTGGTGATTATGAAAAGAGAACTCACAAGGAAAAATAGTGGTCACAAGGGATGGGATGGAATCTTTCCCATGAGCAATGTAAATATCCTTAGGTGTGGGGGAGGTGGTGGGGTTTAGTGGCTCCCTGCCAATGGTTTTTGGCCCTACAGGAGACTGCCGCAAATCCAGGTATTGGGGACTGCTATCTCTCTGTCCAAAGGGCAGCACAAACTGCACAGAGGTGGGAGACCTAACCAGGGCAGCTCCCTCCAAAGCTCTTACACCAGCCCACTGCAGTCAGAGCCCAGAAAAAAAATTATGGCAAAAACCCTGAAAAAGCCCTTTCTTTCTGCACCCACCTCCACCCCACTCAAGCCTTTAAATTTGAATGCAAAACTATCGACCTTCCTTTTGTTAACTGGTAGTGGAGGTCTGGGCGTTAGCTCCCAAACCTTTTCGTTGGTAAGGGAGAGAAAAATTCCATGAAAAATTTTGAAATTATACTAGAGTGGTAACTGTGTTCTTTCTCCCTTCCTTTTCTCTTTTTACTCTTTCTTCTCCTAATCTCATTTATTCTTTTCTTCCTGTTGTAAACACCTATTTTCTGTATTTAATTTAAGTTGCAAGTACCTCACTTTAAGTAGCATGGAGTTTGTGTTTGCTAAGTGTAACAAAGGTTCTCTATAGCAATGCTAGCTAATCCTGGTAACTTGTAATGCTTTGTGAAGCTGCCTGTTTATCTATGTAAAACCCTTTTTACCATAATGCCTATTTTCTCACCAAATGAAAAGAAATGTCTTAGAGAAAAATGTGTAGTTATTCTCTGGACATTAATTCAAGGTACCAAAGAACTAAGGGCTTCATAAGAATTTGTGTAAGCAAAATCTCTTGCAGCCTGAAATTAAGATGTAACACCTGGTAAAGTTGGGCCAGGTTGTAACACCCATGATACATCCTGCTGTTGGAGGGAGAAGTATACTCAGACATTATAGACTAAAATGCCTTTTTTAGATCAAATTATACATGGCTATGCAGCAATTACAGTTCTGAATGCTCTACAAGTGCAGTATGGTCATCCTCAGGGATGACACCCTCTCAAAAATAACTCCCTTCTTCTGTGCCTCTGACAGTAGTTCAACAAAACAGTAGATGAAGAACTATGGGCAGCACAAGAATAACCTTAAGATAGACCCACAAATTTCAGCTTTGTAAGGCGCACTTCACAGTCCATGTTTCATTCATTACAAGGAAGAGAAGTTTTAGCTAATTATTTGGAAAAAATCTAACAAAGATACAAATGTAGAATCCTAACACTGTCACATCAGCTGTTATTAACCACTTTCATGGGGATTGCAAGCTTCACAATCAATGCACTGATCTCACTGACCCCATATTTTCTTCATCTGGTACATTAGATATGGACCCGTTTGGGTTTTGTGCTTCCTTTTGACATATTTTTCAAACTGTAAGTGTTGTTTGAAAGAGAGAAATGCTGCCATACAATATGCATATCTGTGTAGGAAAAAGAAGAAATGTCACATCTATGAAACTTTTCATCCACATCACTGTAAAGCTGTTCAGAAATGCTGGTACCAAATACCAGGACATGGTTGATGCTAAAGTAAATGGTATTACTAGATAGTAAGTATCAAAATTTTAATTATGTTCCTGTGAAAACCTAAACATTTTGTACATAACGCACTGATATAGAAGTTTGGCTTTTAATATCACTTATTGTTCCCAATAATTGAAATTGCATTGGCTATTGTCATCTTCTATGACTTTGTGACAGAGAGGCAGATTGTCTTTGAGATTGGTTAGATAGGGTCATGCAAAATGAAATGTACAGCAGCGTCAAAGGCTAAAAAAAAAACAAAAACAAAAACCCAAAACACTCGCAAATGTGCATATGTGGATATGCACTTGTCATATTATGAGATATGTGTAATGCTGAATATAGATATAGATTCTAGGCTTTGAATGTCCTTGCAAGAACACCTATTTCATGTACAGCATCAATACACCAGGATGCTATACAATTTTTAAAAGAACTCCGTCAAACATTATGTTGTAATTTCTGCTTCAGTGTGGTAAAGACTTTTTCTCACAAACTATTAAAATAGAAAACCTATAAACTCTATACCATAAGAAAACAGTGTATAAAACAACTTATTCAATAAATTGTTGATTTAACATGAAAAACCTGTCTCAGAACTTGCAGAATTTTACTTATTACACTGGAGTTACCTTTCAGGTTGCTAAAACTAATACCCACTTTTCACAGAAAAAGTTGCTACAAAACTGCAGAGGTCCTTAAATATTACCCCTTCTGGATAATGTTCTGTTTCATTCTCTGCTCTACAAATGCAGTGACAATCAGTGCCTGCTTGAGGGCATGAAGAAGAAAGTTCAGGAAAGGTTTGTGAGTTGGCACTGCTCTCTTAGCAGTGAATTTTGACCGTGATTGACTGTCAGATATTGTCACAAGTCAGCTCTGAGTTCAAACCTTGTGGTCAATTCAAATTGTGGGTAAGAATAAAAGAGACAAGAACAATAATTTCCTCTGCAGAAAAGTCAAGCTTTCTCTTGCTATCAGAGATAACAATATCCTGCTCATTGTATTATCTTTCTGTCCTTTCTGTTGTCATCATATAGTTCTACCAGTGTCTTTCAGAAAGCACATTTATGAAATTTTGTAGGCTGTGTAAGATTTACTTCAACACTTGAAAGAGGTATTTTGTTACACTACATTCAACATAGATTTTCCTACAACATGGGAAAAATAAAAGTGTGGAGTACATAGCAGGATGAAATTTAACATACAAGAGGAGAGTGAATTTTAAACAGAGAATTATTTGCAAAGAGATTGGTTCAAAAGGAGAGTTATCTAGCCATCATTTCCTAATGGAACACGTTTCATGATTTATCTGATGTAAGGAAAAATTAATCCTACATTATCCTACATTAGCATATACAAGAAAGCTCTAGAAGATTATCTAGCCTTTTTCACTGCTAATACAAGATGACAATATCCTTGAGAACCTTCCCAGTTTAATATTAAGTGATTTATATGTTGAAACCTCTCCCAACATCCCTGGGAGACCTGCAATCCATTTGACATCATGTCCAGCGTAGTCTTCCTGATCCTTTTCTAAGCTTTATTCTACTACGCCTAAATTGTGTTCCAACACCAGTGAATAGCAACTTCAGTTCTGTGACAGTAGTTACAATATTAAGTGGTCATAACTTTTTTTTTTTTTTAACATATGGCATTTGTTCAGTCAAGCTATATACAATCAGCTTGTCAACTTTTACTTGTAATTATCCTCTTTTTATCCTGCTGATCTTCAAACTGCTCTTAAAATTCCCTTCTATAGTAAGTTTCCCAAAGTGCCTGTAATTAAAGAGCTGTAGCCACAGTAAATTATTTTGAATTATTTTTTCTATGATTATTCCTGTATGTGTAGGTTGAAATATACCAGATTTGGAGCGTGGGGTTTTTTTTCCAGAATAAAGCATGGCCAAGCATCTAATCTGTTTCAGAATGGTCAAGGTGTTCCGTACCACCACTAATTTATCATAGAAATAAAATTCATAAAACTGGTTAGAAGCACTCAGAAAAGCAGCAGGTCACTCAGGTGGTTGTACTCTTTCTTCAGATCTTAGGAGAACCCTTTGTTTTCCATCTGATGGTGGGAATCTGACAGGAAACTGTGGAACATCCTAGATTTTCTGTCCTCACATGAATATTATTTGTCTTGCCTTTTCTTCATCACACAATTCCTGCTGGGGCTGTACTGTACTGATCATTTCCCTGAAGCAGGAATCTATTAAGCCAGTCTTTGGTACCAAAGCAAAAAGAGTTATGGTTCAACTCTCCTGGCTGAGATCAACTCTTCTGGTTCAGATCAATACTCCACACAGATCAGCACCACCGTTATTATGTAAAACAGATTAAGACACAGAGGTGATGCAATGTATCACAGTGAGGAGGTAAGGTTTAAGAGTTTTGCTATTTCAAAGCTGTGTTCCCCTTCTTGTGACTAGCTCTACTAGGGCTAAGATCCTGATTACACACGAGGGAATGGATGGGGCAGTGCCCAGGTCTGAGCATCCACCAAGACTAAGGATCTAAAGGTGGCTAACCTCCATCTAGATAGAACACATCTGGGGTCAAGAAGGGCACCAGAGTTATAACTCAACATCTACAGCATGCCATTCCCAATGATGGCCTGAACAATCTTTAGGATAGTCACAACCCCTCTGGAGGGTTCTTTGCCCAATATGCAGGTAATGCTGTTGTCCAGTCAAATACAGAACCACAAAGCAAAGAGACAGCAAAAAAGGGAGAATAGTCTAGTCTGAACTAAAAAAAGGCAAAATCACATGCTCATATGAAGAGACCTGGAATGAAGTGAAAGCAGTGTGAGAAAATGCAATTCTCTCCCATCTTATGTTCTCACAGGATATTTTCAATCTAGGTATTTTCTTCATCCCCATATATTTCACCTGTTTAATGGACCTCGAAGGGTGCATTTTCCAAGTATTTGTTCACTCTCTGTGGAACACATGTATATTTCTTGTGTTCACAAAACAGTTTCACAGGTTTACCAGCTGTGGAGGTTTGAGTTGGCTCCCTGCCAAACCCAGCTGCTGGCCACACAAAGTCCCCCCTCCCAAGAGAGAAGGAGAAAAAGTACCCAAAGACAATTGCAGTAAAAGTATATATTACATTTATATGCAATCAAACACTATGAATATACAGAATAAGAACCCCAAACAACTCCAAAGGGGAAAAGGGAGGAAAGGGAAATGGGACAAAAATGGGTAAAACCACAACAAAACAGATACACACAACCGTAAACTCAGGGAAAAGCTCAATAACTAACTAGCATAATAAATTCTCACCAAACTCCCCTCAAGCGAAGCAGGTCCTTCCCCTCCACACATCTGGGACACCAGGTTCTCAGACAGGCCTCAGCTCATATAGATTAGAGCTAAGCCAATTGTGCTGGTTTAAAAGTAAACTGGCAGGAGAAATGGACCCACCACAAAAGAGATTATAAGTCAGAGTTACAATTTAA
>JAWWLT010000092.1:3820326-3835174 GCA_035040995.1 Premnoplex brunnescens | reverse complement strand
TAGAATACATAGCTTTGGTTACCCCCACACAGTGATAACTGGTCCCACCTGCTGAACTAGGACACTGATACAGAGACCAAATGTCCTCCAAGCACACGAAAGGAAGAGAGAGAGAGAAATCTTCCTCCTTGGTCTTTTTATACAGCTGATTACATGAGGGAATGGTGTGGAATACTTCCTTAGTTATAACCTTGTTACCAGAGAAGGCCTAGACCAAAACCAAGAAACTACACCACCACACCACCTTACCTAAAAAGGTTTATGCTCAATTCTACATCCAATAGATAATTCTCCTAGAGCTGGAATTGTTAACAGTAATTAGGTTTAGTATTACTGGTTTATGATTGTTTTGTAAATGCTTCTGATATTGACAAATGTTAACTGGCAAATTCAGACTGAAATGTTTAATTTTATTTCGTTTGGTTTTAAATTATATTGTTCAGCAACAAGTCACACTTTTTACTGCAAGACTTATGAAAGAACAAATATATGTCTTCACTTAGGCTAAGAGCAGACTGTCAGCTATTGAGAAAAACCACAGACCTTATAGGAAATGTCCTAGCTACAGTGGCCAGATCCAGTTTATCACTGTTTGGGTATAACCAAAACTATGTATCCCCTATGTCATTTCTCGTGAACTGCTAATAATGGATCAATTGCAGCAGCTGCCCAGGGCACACTGTCTACAAGCTGGGTGTTAGAGAACCCTGTAAGACAGGGGAGTGTTTCTTTGTTTTCACACCAATGTGATAAGTCCCCTCTGGGGAGGCATTAGCACCTTCACACCCAGCCTGAGTAGTCTTGTCTGCTAATGGGCTATCAAAGATTCCAAAAGTATCCCATGACTCACAGTGACTCAATCACCCATTGAGAAATTCCTTGCCCTGGGAGGAGATACTGGGCATTCCCACTTGAACCTATATATTTGAGCGTATATAATCTTTGGGTTTTGGGACTTGGGGTATCACTTGTCACATCTAGAGGAGAACCAGAACCTCAACAGGACTGCAACTGCCAACTCTCGACCAGACCGTGACCATCATCCTCACCAAAAGGTTTTCCTTTCCTTTTACTTTACACTCAGGGGAACAGTGTGACACTCAGGACAGGGGCTAATGAACACCATTCTGTTTGTGCCCCAAGGTTCAGTGTTATACATCTGTTCTATTGTGCATTAAAACAATTTTTTTCTTTGTATCACTGTATTTAATGCAATCTTTTTAGTAAATTGTAATTCTGACTTGTAATCTCTTTTGAGTTTGGTTCATTCCTCCTCCCGGTTCACCTCTGAAACAGCGCATGTTTTGGTGCACAATGTGAGGCAGGAGAGAGAAGTTGGAATTACAAATTCATTTTAAGCAGTTTTGTCTTTGGGAACAGAAACTCCCCGATCATCATATATTCATGTGGATGCTGTACCTGAACCTCTACATCTTTCTGCATATGGGGAAATATTTGTCTGTCATGATGTTCTCTTTAAGACAAGGAAGAGGTATAAAAATTGCTTTGTTCATATGCTATGGTTATGTTGTCATAGGCAGAGGCGGTGAGTTTCATTTTGAACATTTATTCAGTCTTGTTTGCCTGTCCTGGTTTGTGTTGCTACCTCTTGAGCCTCATTACAAATTGCATTCAGTGTGCAGGGAGAACAGGAGGGAATGGTTACTCTCAGCCTTTCACCTCCTTCTCCCCCTTCAGACCTGCTAAATCAGTCTTTGAGCATACTGAGTTTCCTTTTGATGTTAAGGACAGCATAGTCTTGTTGTTAGTTTTGCTATGTCTTTTCTGTACTGTCTACACCATGCTTTGAGTCAGAACAGGGCATTCTAGGAAAGCTGTCCTGAGGCCTTGTTACAGTCTGGTCAGAGATGGAGCTGCAATGAAGTTCTTTTAAATGGTTACTTGAAGCCCAGATTAAGGGACACAAATACCAGATGCTGGGGTTCAGATGGATAATTCACTTTATTTTAACAATAAACACAAGCAAAGGGGAAAAGTGGGAGAGAGAGAGAGGTAGGGAAAAAAAGAAAAGCACAGGAAAGGTTATCACCACCAGTAAGAAGCTGCTTGCAGGCTGAATACGCAGGGCAGGCAGGCAGGCAGGACATTTCCTCAGTGGTGGCAGGCAAAGGGGTGGCAGAAGAAGACAGCAGGCAAGAGGAAGGCAGACAGCCGGGGTTGGCAAGAAGTGGCAACAGAAGCAGCGAGGAGTGGGACCAGTAGCTGGGCTGACCTGAGCTAGACTGGACGTGGGGTAACTCTGGGCATTGCTGTAAATAACCTTGGTTGCCAGGCAAGGTTTCCCCTGGCCCCGATTATTTAGTCTGCCTGTGTTTGCCATATTTGGGTCAGCTAGGTTTTCCTGCCAAGGTGGGAAAATGTGACAGGTTTCACACAATTTTTTGCTGTCAGTCACTCTCCAGGGAGTCTTCTCCAGTTGCCTACAAGTGCCTCAGCTTGCACTAAAAATATCTTCTTGGTCGGTGCAGGTGGTTTTTGCAGACAGCTGAACTCTGCTCACTGTGGTGCAAAGAGTTCTGTGCAAGCTACATTTCCTGCCACATTTGCTGGGCCATTGGACCGCAGGGGTCTCCAGAGGGTCTCCTGGAGTTCTGCAAGGAGCTTAGCTCACCTTTGTAGACAGCTCATCGTGTTGGAAACAGCTGAGCTTCGTGCAAACAGTCTGGCTACTGTGAAGTTAGGCAGTTGAAAGCAATCTGGCTAAGTGGCCCATTAGCACCTAATCAGTTTGTGGCATGGGATCCATGGAGAAGCAAACTGGCTAATTAGAAACTGACTAATTAGCTCATTAGGGCCAAATTACTCTGCTACAGGCCTGCCCCAGTAGTGGATAATATTGACTGGCACAGCAAGTGGGAGGACATGGGCCAGTATTTGGATAACTTCTCTCCTCCAATGATCTGGAAATTCACTTCTGAACAACTGCAGGACCCTGTTAGAGTAATAAGCTATGTGAAAGGAAAATGGTCTGGCAGTTCTAGAGACGGTCAACTTACACCAACATGCTGGGCCCTGGCCACTGCCTATCAGACACTGCTTGGTGTGGTACAGCACTGTCAGAAGGAATAGAAAAGTAGCATATCCACAGGCACCATATACACGGAAACCATGGCTGAGCCAGAGGGAAAAGAAACCAAATAAACTAGCACCGTGTCCATGTAAATCATTACAGAGCCAGAAGGGCAACCTAAATCAATAGCAGTTACCCCTGTTCAGAAAAGAAAATCAAAGATTAAATCAGTTTGTATAGTATTGTTTTGTTGATTCTGGGGATTATTGTAATCGTTTTAATTTTGATTGTGATGTCCTGTGTGTTAAGTTGTTTTAAGAGATTGATTTTAAATAGCGCTTCCGTCAACCCTGCCTTTTTAAATAACAAAAAAGGGGGAGATGTGGGGAAACCGATCAGCGACTTTGACGAATGGATAAAAACTCAAAACCAAAAAGGAAATCTAGACAGTTGTAATTTTCCCATGAACAGATTGTAAATGCCACCTAGATAGGGAGCTATTGTTAGGAGAATGGTTTTTAAATTTTCTAATGGTCGTTATATACAGTTGTAATATGTTCTATTCTAGTTGGCATTATTCCGTTTCCCCATTGGTCCAGGTTTCCCTTTCCTAAAACCCCCATTGGTTGTTGTTACCCCAGTTGCTTGCCTCTTATTGGTCCCTGTTTCCCTTTCTCCCATTGGTCAGCCTGTGGTGCACTGCATCACCACCATATAAGGCTGACCACTCCTTAGTTATTCCTTTTATGTATTGTTGCCACCCCCTTTCTTCCTTTTATGTTGTGTTCCGCCCCTAACTCCACCTAGCTTCCAGAACCCTCCATCCCGATCTTATAAAAGTCTGTTGCTCCCCTAATAAATGGTTCACTCCTGTTCTCACCCTCACCTTGTGTGGACCAGTCATTTACCCCCACAGCAGAACGCGACAGCGAATGACAAGGAAGAGAGAGGTCCTTCACATCCCGAAGAAGAAACTGAGCCAGAAATAATCACTCGTTCCCTATCCCTGGGTAAGCTATGTGAACTGCAGACAGAGTTAATGCCACAGGCAAATGAGTCCAATTCTGACCTGGCTGCTCTGAATCTTGGTCGCCACAGCTAATGATACAATTCTAGATGGGAGTGAAGCAAGGGAACTGGGATCCCTGTCTCAAGATCTGGTCATTGATCAAGGGGTTGGAAAGAGACAGGAAACTCTCAGCCTCTGGCAGGGACTGTTGTCAAGCATGAGGGAAAGATATCTCTGTAAGGAGGACCTACATGTACAGCAAGGACAGTGGAACATGACGGAACAAGGTATCTGGTGCTTAAGAGAATTAGCTGTACTGGAGATAATCTTTTCAGAGGATGAAAGATTCCCTAAAAGTCTGGACAGTGTACAGTGCACATCCCAGATGTTGTTGAAATTTGCACATATTGGGCCAGAAATGTATTCCCACTACTAAGCAACATTGCAATGGAGGGAGGGAGAGGACAAGGTGGCTGCACTGGTTAGTAAACTCAGGATTTATAAAGACACTGTCACCGCCCCATTACGAGCCCACATCTAATCTGTGGAAACAAAACTGGCCAAAGATGTCCGAAGCCTGGAAGAGAAGATTGAAGAAGGTCACCAGAAGCTAAGAGAGGAAATTAAGGAAGGAATCTTCCATATCTCATCAGGACAAATGAGGACCTCTGCTATCAAGAGTAGGCATCCTACAGCTAAAGCGAAAGGCTATACTCCACATGGCAATCTATGGTTTTACCTCCATGAGCACAGAGAAGATATGAGGAAGTGGGATGGAAAATCTACCTCTTCCTCTAGTAGCACAGGTAGCTGAATTGCAAAAATGAACAACTATCACAAGAAATTCTTTAAGAATAAAAGCTGCTCCAGTCTCTTGTGGGAAAGACTACAGACAGTATAGAAATGATGATGTTATGCCCGATCCTCTTGAAGGGCCGGAGAAAGAGACCCCCTTTTTTCCCCTAGGCTTTATCATCGCCAGTCCTCCCAGCCCTCTCCACCATGGAGGCCTATAACATGTCTGTGAACATTTTATCTCTCTCCTCATACCAAAGAGAGCCTGAGAACCCCTTTGGAATGCAGACAAGAAAACAAATGAAACTGTCTTTGAGAAAGATGTTTCTTTTAGACAGGAAAGCTTTCTTAAGTGAATATCTCCTTGCAGTGGAATCTTCCAGAAGGATATTCTATCCTTACAATAATACAGTGAAATGATAACATTTATATAGTTTCTGGGCTAGCTCATTTACTTTCCTAAGAAAGGGAGACACAGTATGAAACAGCATAATTTTGGAGAAGAAATACTGTTCACTACTAAAGATAAAGCAAGTAACTGACAACATTTATTCTGGCTATAGTATAGTAGTCTCATTATAATTATTAAGCAATCAATTGAATAATATTGGCAAATATGGAGATGAGAAAATTTGTAGAAAATAGTAGACTATGCCATTTAAGAGATTTGTTCCCAGTACAACACAGAAACTAATTTCAAAGGAATGAGATGAGAGTTTGATTTGCTTTCAGTGTGATATGTTACCAAGAAATTTGACCAAAGTTTTTGTGGGTTTTTTTTGTTTCATTTGTTTTTGGGTTGTTTTTTTTTTTTTAGTAAATTCCCTCAGCTTAATTGCTGAAGATGCAATATTGAAATTGTTTCATTCACAAAAGCACTGACACTCACCTATAAAGATATTGTTAAAGATTTGAATCTAGTTAGTAGCAGATATTTTTTCATCACATCTTCTTGATCCTTAGCTATGTGATGTCAAAAGCACTCTCAATATAATTTTATCATAGTGATAGTCAGTGATGAAATTAGCTCTGTTTTTGTGCTACTCAGTCACTTGTATCTACCTTTTCCCATATTACCAATGCTTTTGTCTTCTTGGACCACTTAGAAGTGGTCCTTAAAGAAAAGCCATAGAAAATATCTAATAAATAGGTTTGAAATGACCATTGGTATAGAAAAATGAAACTCTTAGAGCTAAACCCATAAATATTAGACTTTAATAGGGAAGTATGTATGTGTATACACACAACTTGGACAGAAAAAAAATATGCTTTCTCTTTTCTTCCTTACCTCAGTTTTTTTATTCATAAAATTCAAAGGGTAGATTCCTTAGTCAGCCTAAAATAACTAAAAGAAGAATTAGTCTCTCAATTTCTTTCCCTAACAACCATACAATAAGGCAGCCAGAAGTTTGCTGGTGTGTATGGAGGATGGCTAAGTTATTTGATTTTTCTGGATATAAAACTGTTCAAGGCACCCAAGGACCATAAGTCCTTGAAAACATTTTGTGTGGAATTCCTTTTGCTTGATGGGAATGAAAGACATTGGTATCATGTCTCCAACAGCTCAAGCAAATACCTTGACTTTAGTAGTTAAGATTTTCTACTTAACAAACTCTTCAAACTGGAAAATCCAGAAATCTGCTTTAGCAGGATTGAACCTCATGGTATCCCTTATATTTGGAAAACTATTAGCATGCAAACATGGAATTTCAAGTGTCAGAGAAGAATAGAAAATTATTATGGGAAATTACTTACTTCATTAAGAAAATAAGATGTAAGTAAGACCTAATGGAAAATTATTAATTACTTAGTTTAAAATAGAGTTGTAAATTTCCTCATTAATGTTCTAGTTTTGATTTCAAAGGTCATGAGTTCTGTCTCTTTCAGGATGCAAGCAGTCAACTTCAAGAAAAAAGTTTCTGTATCTTTTGTGTGACTTTATAAGTTCCCTAAACCCAACATATACTTATTACAAGACTAGATTGAGCTCATGTGAGACAATCAACTTCATGTAACGGTGTCCAGGTTCTAATAAGGACTTCTGTAAAAAGCAGAGTCTCCTTCACTGCCCTGACTCAAACCAACACATGGAATGCATGGGGTTAATAAAATCTATTATGATATTTTGGGCTAAGTTTGGTTGGGGGAATGATGAAAAATTCATAATAGATTAAATCTGTAGTACAGATAGCCAGTTCCCAATTTAATATCCCAATTAAGTTGCACTGTATGTGGTTGGAGTTTGTGAACACATATGATGAGAGCTGATAAACTTAAGCCTAGCTGCAGTACAGCATTTTTTTAGATATGAGTCTCAAAACAGAAATACCCTTAGAATTCATTCTCAGAATAAATTCTCTCTTTGTCCTCCATTTTTTGATTCGTAATGTTATCACAGTTTGGCAAATTCTAGTGAAAGATTTGTGTGACTAGAAAGCAAGTTAATATTATAAGAGTTCACATTATGAATAGCCATTTTAAAATGGGAAAGCTTTTTTTAAAATTAATTTAAATACAAGCCCTTTCAGACGATGGAGCTGTCCACAGAAGTGTTTGCCATAATTTACTGAGTGTACTCATGCACTGTATGAAAACCTGTGGTCTTAGACACATGACACGTTATTAATTTTAGTATCATCTGTCTAGCAAGGTCTAGTACTTGCAAGCTGACCATGGAAACAAGGAGGAACAACACTCTGCTAAAAATTACTTTTTTATTAATACCCTGATAATGCACAGGAAATGCTTCATCTGATAGCAATGATTCCTATGTTCTTATTTTCAAACAACATTTAAATCAGAATGCACTGAAGAATTATCTAACCAATGAACAGGACAGAAAAGCAAAAACTGCAAAAAACTTTAATGGAAGCAATATGGAACAAAAACAAGACAAGAAAAAAAAATCTTTTAAACTAATGCAGGATAGCTTAACTGAACAGTGTTAAATACCTCTAGACAGGTATTTAATACTTGGTGTATGCACAATGATTATCTAATCTCCTGGCTTTTTATGAACTCTGATGATCATTGAATTCAATTTACTTACCATAACAGTCATAAAGCATCAAACACTTCTTGCTCTCTAAAATTTTTCCATTCCCTAATTTTTTATAAAAGGAATCTACTTAAAGTACCTACACTAATCCATCACAGATGAGAATATGTTCACCCATATTAACTAGCATGCAAGGACAAGTTTACTTGGCTGTGTGTACACCATTGCTACGTCATTCCCCTTTTCTCTGAGTTACCATAGAGCTGCCTTCACTCTGGAGTCTCTGTGGGGACACTGGCATGTGAAGAGAGGTGGAAGTGATGGTGTATTACCTACATTCAGATGATCTACCCTATAGGTGAGGCAGTGAGTGTAGTTAAGAATAGGCAGCTAATCTCCGTTTTAGAGATGAAAAATAGGTACAGGAAAAGACTAAGGCCATTTCTCAAGTAGGATCACATATTACTGTTGAATTAGGTGTAAGGTTTTTGTTTGACTAGGAAGATGTAGACTCATGGCTCAGTGATTTGGACAACGGGATACAGAAAATCAGTGTCAGTGCTGTGAATTTAAATTTTCAGAATGCTGGGCTGTGCATTCTACATTGTTGGAAGCAACTCCTGTCACGGCATGTGGGAGATAGAGGCAAAGGAATATCCCGACTACACCTCCTGGAAAAAGACAGCTTTAGAAACAAAACCATCAATACTGAACTTCCAGAAGAGCAGAGACTTTAGAATTTAATATTACCTGCGCTTTTTATTGTATGGAAGTCCCCTTAAGATTGTAAATCCTAGGGTTTCCAGCACCCGTGCGGCTTCTCTGAAAGAAGCCATGTTCCTTTTTTCCCGGATATCCAGCCCTGCCTCCCTCCTAACCTTATTGGATGTCTCACCCGTCACTCCCTATTCCTGGGTTTCTACTGGGTTGTGGTCCCCCTCTTCCCTTATTGGTTCCTGTGCCCCTAAGCCACTCATCTTTCCTGAACTCTTACCCAATTACACCCTACTTCCTAAAGCCCACCCCCAAAGGGCTTAAAAACCCTGTCCACCTGTAATTAAAGGCTTTTCCATCAACACATGCTTGGAGTGCATTGCATTACTCTACTCCTGCACGTGTGGGGATTTTGCAATCCTCACCAGACCCCGAGAAGCTGTGGAGTGGGGAAGTCATTCCCCTCATGGCTGTTCCTACATGTTATCCTAGTTTTTCAAACTCAAAATGCATAACTCAAAAAATAATTAATCTGAAATGTATGGAGCTCCACAACCAAGAAGTTACAGAAGAACTGTAGGGTTTCCCAAAGTCCCATCCTTTTCTTTTTTTCTTTAGATATGGAGCAATGAAGTAGTGGACTATTGAAACTGCTGTATCTGAACTCCATTAGATTACTATTGCCAGTAAAATCTGGGTGCTATTTTAAAAGAATGAAACAAATGATGAACACAAAAACGTGCAAATGAATTATACATAGAACTAGATGATCTTATAGATCTTTTCTAACCTTAATGATTCCATGGCTCTCTGAATATTTTTGTTAGATTAATTTTAAGAGCAAATAATAAAGCAGCAGGGTTGACATCCAATTTACATTTGTGCTCATGTTGCAAATATCTCTAAAATCAGAGCACATATAAGTGTGAGGTGTAAACTATTTTGGGTGACATTTGCAATGACATCATGAAGATAACATTTATGGTAATTAATGGAGACTCTTTTAAATGGCAAGTAAAAGAGACAATCTGGTCCTGCTAAAAACACCAGGTGATTCACCCTCAAACTGAGTAATCTGGGTAAAGGGCCCATGTTTTCCAGTGTGAAGGCATGCCACTGAAACAGAATAGAGGACACTGACTGTCACAGAAGGCAGAGCCATAATGAGAATAAGCTTTTTATCTGTCCAAATAAATATGATA
Organism: Premnoplex brunnescens; assembly: GCA_035040995.1. Taxonomy (NCBI): domain Eukaryota; kingdom Metazoa; phylum Chordata; class Aves; order Passeriformes; family Furnariidae; genus Premnoplex; species Premnoplex brunnescens. The sequence goes on along the minus strand of JAWWLT010000092.1, from coordinate 3,825,425 downwards.
TTCATTGCCAGGCAATGCATGTGCTTGTACAGAGTTTACAATATCTGCAATAGAATAGATAAGGAGAGAGAAAGCAAATGGCCTGTGTAGGTCACATAGCCTTATGGTAAAAATATTGGCATTCACTAACAATTTGCATGTATTTGCTCATCCCAGGCAAAAAGAGAAAAGACACCAGATTTTTGTACACCCTATTCATTTTGTTAGGGAAGTAGAACATTTTGTCACATTCATGTTTACCTTTACATCTTCTTCTCTACCTGGAAGCAAGTAGATAATTTTATATTTTGTCTAGTCTTTTTTTTAATTGGAGTACTTCCTTACCATTTTCAGGTAATGCCTTAATAAGTTTATATCATAATCTTTTTCTTGTAGTTAAATGCATTTGATGTCCAACAAATTTACTGCTCAGTACCTGTGATTAAAAATGTAAAATATGAATGCTTTTGAATAATTATTCTGCTTTGCTGGAAAGTAAATGGATTTTTTTATAATTAGAGCTCTAACTGCTTCCTGATATGTATATATATGCACATATATATATTTATATATTTATATATGCATATGTGCGTTTGTGCAAGGGGAGGAGAGCTTAAAATTATTACGTAACACCAGGAGATTTTTTGTGGTTTAGGAATCATACTCCCCATTTTAGTGGTCCCACTGAGACTCTACAAACCAGGCTGCCACTTGGTCCCTCTCGTCCTCTTTCTGTGAGTGGTTGGAGAGAAGAATTGGAGGCACAAAATCAAAGATTACAGGCTGAGGTAAGAGCAATTTACTGGAAACATCAATGAGGTAAGAAAACAAAAAGCAACCATTTAAATAACAGTGTACAAAAGTGAGTGGTTCACATGCAAAATGCTCACCAAGTCCTATGTGACCTGAACACAGCCACATCACTTCCTCTCTGTCAGGACTGTCATCACACTACTCTGACTGCTCTGTCTGCCATGCCTGTTTCTCCATGAAGAGAGAAGTCTCTTCCCTCACCCTCAGCAATGACATGAGGTGGTATAGAATAACCTCTCTGTCCTATCCATGCCCATTCCTAGCTGCTGTAAAAATTACCCCAGTCCTGGCTGGAGCCAGGACAGATATCTTACTGTTAAGATACAAAAGATAGATTGAAAAGAATTATTGTTGAATGGACTCTACTTTGCCCACATTGCAACCAGTGTATTAAAATAATTTTGTAGTGCAAAATGGACACATTGTAGATAGCAATGCTCCTGATTATTATACCAGCAATGTTCAGAAGACTAATTCGCTTTATTAATTTTTCCGATTCAGAAGGATATAAAAGGTGAAAGAGGGCAGATGTATGAGGGGGGAGACCTCATATGTTTTTGCTTCTTCTCCCATTTTCATATTTTCCATTATATATATTAAAAAGACAAATAATTGTAAAAGAAAATTAAATACTTGTGTAGCCATAAAACCTGTATTATATTAGTTTCTAGGATAGCTTACTAGTACCTTTCTACAAGATTTATAAAATCTAGTTTATCATTCTTTGTTAAGAGCTTCAACAGACAGGAGCTTTAATGAGGTAAAGGTTTTCTCTACCTGTAAGAATGTACTGAGAAAGAGATATTACATCTGACAAAACCAATAAAAGCTACTCAGGAGCCTTGAAACCATTCCAGAAGGCTTGATGCTCTGTTCAAGAAGAGGAAAAAGAGGAAGAGAATATGAAGATAAGGGTCTTCTGCAGGAGGCATTTATGGGCGTGGCAGGAGCAGTATTTTGGGAGGGACAGGTTTTGAAGTGGATGTAACAGTTGAGGTAATGTCCAAATATTGTAATTAGAATATGAACATTGTAGTTAAAGTATAGTATAGTATAAAGTTGTAAAGCTTATCTAATTCAGTGTGTGCAATTTGGAACCATCCTGTACACCTGGCATCATAAATAAAGAAACGGTAGCCAATAAAACTCACAAATTGAGTCTTTGGGGGTTTATTCTATGAGCTAATTTTAGGCATCATCTGCAGATTTAATTTCAGTGACTTTCTGTATTTTAAAACCTCCTTTTGTCATATGACCAGCCAGCTGCATTACAAAGATAGACAGATGATTGACAAAATTTTCTGACATATCTTCATGGCATAGTAAATGCACAGATACCTGAGGTAACTCTAAATAAGCTCATTTAAAGTACAGAAGAAATGTAAACCTATTTGTATTCCTCTAATATGGACAAATTTACATTCCTTTAGGTATTTCAAAGCCAAACCTTACCTACGTGTATAAGTCTAGTCAGTCCCTTTTCTGAATTTTTTAAAATAGCTCTTGAAAACCCTGTTCATCAGACACAGGGAGACTGCTCCCATCCAAGCACCAGGAGCTAGATACAAAATTTCTAGAAAATAATGAGTATTTTTAAATTTTTATATTTTTTAATGTGGAAAATCTTCCCTCACCTTATTTTTCAGACAATTTGAAGCAGCAAACAGAGAGGTGGTAAAATTTGTTACACTTTGAACGTGCTGTTATTTCATAAAGCCAGTCAGTAAATGGGAATTGTGAGTACTGACAGTGGATCAGCATCTTATTTTACAGTCAGTAATCAATCTTATGGCTTGTGGTCACTATGAACAATGCAGGAAATTCCCAGCTCACACTCCTTTATTTACCTTAGGTTGCATTAGTCTTTTGACATAGCATTGTGTAACTGTACCACATTAATTCAATAGATCCAGTTATGTGACAGAAGAGACCAACACAAAATATACCTATTGCCTCTATAGCTGGAAGAAATTATGTGTCTCAGAAGGCTATTACAGAAAAAAGGCTGTGTTGCCCTAAAGTACAGGTACCCAAAGCATGTAGACTGCTTCATACATTTTCATTAAGGGTGAATACAAGAACTATCACCACTGGAATACTACCCAGATGAAAACCAGCAGTGAACAAAATGATACTACTAGGGCTTGACTTTCCTTTCCTGTCCTATTTTACATCTATGCAAGTTTGAAAGAGACAACACTGATGAAAAAATTCTATATAGCATCTAGTTTTTCATTTGAGGGATGCCAAGCTTATGAGACACATCACAGAATCTTCCATGGAGGATGATTTGTCATATTCTTAGAAGTAAAACATTATCTTATTTAGTTCAGAAGGATGCAAACAGTGAAAGAGGATGTCTTTGTAGGAGGAGATGATTGATTTATTTGAGGTTATGCCCTAACTTTGAAACTTCTCCACTGGTATTGACTGGAAAACACAAATTCAGTCATATGACCACATAGTCTTATCAGAGCTTTGTGCTCACTTGGTGCCTTCTTTAGGAATTGTGGAGAATTTGATTTACTTGTGGATAAATGCCACAACTAGGTCTAGGAACTACCAGGTTTATTAATTAATATTGTAAATGACAGGTTGGGGTTTTTTGTTTGTTTTTGTTTTGTTTTTAAAGTTTATGTTACATATAGTTCCTTTATGGTTTTTTTCCCCACCTTTTTCTTTCCTAGCTTTAGAACTCTTTGCTTGGCACTCTTTTGTGTGCAAGGGCTGTTAGCCTTTAGGTATCTATCTATATTTTTATAGGTTTGATGTGAGTTTGATGAAGTCAAATCTATGGCCTTGTTCAGTGCCTGCAGAAGTCTATGAGAAAATTGGCTTCAGTGGGCTTGGAGTAGGCTACTAATCAGACAATTAGTTGTTGTTCTCTTTCACTAAATCATATATCGAAAGACTGTGGGAAAATTTCTGATTCCATTTAAATCACTGTGAAAACTCACTAGGGCCAAGATTTGACTCCATGTAAATCAGAAATGTTATAAGGAAAGAGAAGAGAAAGAACAGCAACAACCATATTTGTGTATAGCAGTAGTGCTGGCAACCATTTCAAAGCACTAGCCAAGCTGCTATCCCACTTCTCTACAAGAAGAAAAAAGCACTAAGAATTTGTTTCTGTCAGTGTTTAAGAAGACTATAAACTTTGTTTCTCTCCTTGGCAGAAATAATTTGCACTCCTAAAATATTTGAAACTTTTCCAAGAGTTTCTGAAGAAAAAAAAAACCAACAAACATGTAACATAGTTGCTGACTATGCCTTCTTTTTCTGTTGTACACCCTTGAGGTCTGCTAGGGAGACTGTGAAGTTGGACATGTTAGGTGTAGTGTTTATAAATATGAAAAGCAGAAAATTTGCCTGACTGTGGTGTAGCAGTCATGGAAGTTCACACCTCTTTGAGCAAAAAGGACGTATCATCACACAACTTGCTTAATTAAGGAACATTAAATCTTTAAAACAAAAACTAAACTTAAAAATAAAAGAATAAAGAAAGAGATAGGTTTAATGCATTTTATTTTTGAGATCTTTCAATATCATCTCTGAAGATCTAGTGTCAACACCTTTCAAACTTCAAAACTCATTTCTTCTGCCTGTTGCACGTTTAAAATTTTACTTGTATGTTCAAAACAAAGAGATGCAATCTCCTGATTATAATTTATCTTTTGTAAAACAAAAGGCTTAAATGCCACAAGGGCAGCAATTATGCCATCCAAATTCATTGTAACATAGTTCTAAGGATAGCAGTGAAGCAGATTGGAAAAAGGCTAAAGATACCAAAAATAGGTATTATTTTTATTCCCTTTATTCCTAAATTCTTTCAGGCTTTTTAGGGGATCTTGGGATTAAGAAAACTGACTCGCTATTTCCTTTCCCTTGGGATGATTTTAGTCATTTAATGTAGGAAAAGCATTTTGGTACAGTAGCAGTATAGTAATATTCACTAATAGGTAGGCCATGTATTCATAGTAACATTTTTGGTGTAGCTCTTGAAACAGCTAGAATTTTCTTTTGAAGTTAACATTATTAGAACTTACTTTTTCTAGATGACGTTTTTTATTCAGGACAACTTATTACAAATATTTTTGAAGCATATTTGCCAGAATCAATTATATTAGCTGTCACATTAATGAGGAAACATATTTTAGCACTTATGATAGGTTAAAAAATGTCCTAATGTTCTATGAAGAGATTGATGCCGAATTTGCCCCAATCAGGCGTAGAGAAACTGCTTAGAGACAAAGTTTCATGCTCAAAGCAGGAGGTATTTTATTAGCAACGCGTTGGGGAGTCTCCTC
>JAWWLT010000092.1:3803565-3820226 GCA_035040995.1 Premnoplex brunnescens | reverse complement strand
AAGACAGGAGCCTGTTACGAGAGGACCCCTTGGGGACCATGACTTTTTCAGCTATCCATGTATATTAGCCCTATCTCCCCTTGCAAGATATGGAAGGACTTTACAAGATGTTGCAAGACATGCAGAAACCCTTTTTTCCCCCCAGGTGGTCCTGGTGTGGAGAAATGCTTACTGTATGATGAAATATCATGCCTGGATTTCCTAAGTCCTAGTTAACATAACTTGTGCCTCTCATTAACATGTCCTACCTCCTCATTAATGTACCGTCTCCTCGGTTCTAAATATTGTAACGTGAGTGATCAATAAATGTCTCAGTTTCTACCCCTAAACTGGGATCATGTAGATTACGACCAGCCAACACTATATGAGATCTTTAATGATGTTAATGGGAAGAAAACCTCACCAAAGTACATTTTTTTGAGCAGTAAGACTTCCACGATTTTGTAATGTAAAACAATTCCTCTAGACTTACCTGAACTGAAACCACAGATTACAGAACTTGACAGAGTTTCACAACGTTGTCTTGTCTGTTGCTGCTTTTCAAGTCAGGCTATGCTTGAAAAGGTCATTGCTTCATGGTGACAACACACAGGGCCACCTCAGTGATTTGTATTTTCATTGTGTTCCAAACCTCATAACCAACCTCAACATCTGAGCACAGGGAGACAGAATTACAGGATCTCTGAGGTTCGAAGGGAAATTTGGAAGTCACCTGGTCCAGCCCTCCTGCTCAAGAGGGTCAAATGAGAGTTGGTTGTCCAAGACCATGTCCAAGTGACTTTTGAATATCTCCAGGGATGGAGACAGCACAAAAACCCTGGGCAATTTGTGCAACGTTTGGTCATCATTGCAGTGCCTTGAAGTTTCTCCTGGTGTTCAGACTAAACCTCCTGTGTTTCAGCTTGTGACCATTGCCTCTGGTCAAGTGAGCATCACTGAGAAGAGTCTGGCTCCATCTTCTTTATACCCTCCCTTTAGGTATCTGTATACATTAATGAGGTTCCCCCTGAATCTTTTCTTCTACAGCTTGAACAGCCTTTCCTCATAAGAGAGTTGCTCAGCTCCTCTAATCATCTCTATGGCACTTCACTGTACATTTTTAGTATGCCACTCTCTGTTCTGTTGAGTTCAGAACTGGACACAGTATTTCAGATGTAGCCTCACCACTGAAAAGCAGAGAAGCAGGATCACCTCCCTCCATCTGCTGACAACACTCCTCCTAATGCAGACCAGGATGCTGTTGTTGCTTTCTTTGTCACAAGGGCACATGGTTGTCTGATGCTCAAATTCATTAGGGACCCCCAGGGCCTTTGCTGTGAAGCTGCTTTTCAGCTAGTTGGTCCTCAGCATACATTGGTACATAGGGTTATTCTTTCCCAGGTGCAGACCTTTGCACTTTGCTTACTTGAACTTCAATTGAACTTCACTTTTGAACTGTCAATCCACATCCCCAGCCTGCTGGGGTCTTCTTGGACTCTTAGGTTCATCAGGTGCTCCTCTCAGTTTTGTGTTATCAGCAAACTTGGTGAGGTACAACCTACCCCATTATCCAGATTGTTAATAAAGATAACAGGCAGGATTGGATGCACTATTTACCTCTAGAATACAATGCTGATTGCTTGCTTCCAGTTAATACTGGTCACTATCCTCTGGGCCTCACTATTCATCTAGGTTTTAATCCACCTCACTGTCTGCTCATTCACCCCATTCTTCATTAGCTTCTCTACAGTGATCTGGGACACAGTGTCAAAAGCCGTGCTGATGTCAAGATAGGCAACACCAACTGCTCTCCCCTCATCCACCAAGCCAGTTTCATAGGATTATCAAGTTGGTGAAACATGATTTCCCCTTTGTGAAACAACACAGGTCAACTCCATGTCTTTCAAGACTCTGAAAATTGTTCCCAAGTGTAACTGTTCAACTGGCTTTCTAGTGATCAAAGTGGAGCTGATACATAGTTTTCTGAAACATCCTTCTTGACTATTTTGAAGATGAGAGAGACACTTACCACACCAGGCTTGTCTACTCCTAAGAGAAATCTCTGTGAACATAGTTTGACTTTAAAACCTCATGGGTTTGTTGGCTCCAAATAATGTTTTCTCTGCATTTTGATTCCAATTCAGATATACCTCTGCATTTACACACAACTTAAATCTCAAGTCAAGGTATACAAAACACCAAATATCCAAAACAGATCATAAATTTCTGTATAAACAGTATTCCTTGCCCTCCTCAACTGGCATAATCCACTTAAAAATGCTGTTATTTTGTAGTACAGGAATTAATCTCAGCTGTGAAAACTTTTTTCATTATTGATACTTATCTAATTTAGTACTTTGAAAGCACAAATATATACTCCAGTCCATGACACTACTACAGCAAAATAGATTACCATCATCTCTACAGTAGTCAAAGCTTAGTGAACCATTAGATGCAAACCAATTCAATGAACCAGGCAGAAAACAACAAAATAAATGTATAAAACACTGAAAGCATGCCTAAGGCATCAACCGTTGGGTTTGTTGTTGTTGTTGTTGTTTGTTTGTTTGTTTGTTTCTTCCCATCTCTAATACTGACTTTCAGAAATGACAAAAATGTCCAATAATTTCTTTGGTTTCCTTCCTGCCTGAACTTTGAAGACTTTCAGCCATACTTTCAACATGCCCTCTTGATTTGAGTCTCAATCATAAGTTCAGTCTTATGCAAATTGCAGATTCCATTTTGCCAGGTGGTGTATGCAGGATGAATGTCTACCTCTGAAATGTCATTTTTGTGTGCATATTCTTGTGTGTGAGCATGTGTATGAGGTATTTGCTTACTCACCACAAAAAAGGGAGTTTCATTCAAGACATTATAATTATAGCTCTACTGCACTGACCAGAGTGGAAGTTCCTTTTGGATAACTTCAGAAAGTTGCAGTTTACAGGTCACTGAGCTTGCAGCCTTTAATCCTAAGGCTTCTTTAATCTGTTTAGTGCAAGTCTAGCCAGTGGGCAACAGGCATGGCATATTTGTTGCTATGATGGAAGTAATTCTCTTCTTCAAATTGTTTAATAAGTGACAACAGTCATTAGGGTCATCTAGAATCCCATTACCTTGTCTGCCAACTTCATTAATAGGGATGTACTCTGAGTTCTTTGGTTATTTGTGCTTTGCCATCCTGGAGAATAATGGATTTGGATTTCACTGAAATGTACAAGAGAATGACTAAGCCGATGAAATATGGATAGGGAATTATCAAAGACTCAAAATGATGTTGATCTCTTCTTCCTTCTCTTTCATACCTAGTTTGCATTTCCTGTTAGTCACATCCATCATGAAGTTTGGCCATCAGGGAAGGCAGCTGGACTGCTGATGAGGTGCAGAGCTACTAAGCTGCTCAGGAGAAGTCTTTGCTACTCTCTGAATTTCATTTTGCAAAGCTCTGTGGCCAAATAGGACATTAGTCCTATTTCATAATGTTGCAGGTAAGTTTAGATGAACAACAAGTCCTTCCTCTCTCCTGGGATGTCTGCAAGGTGAAAATTAGACTGGTAGAGATAATTGCCATGTCTTCCCTAAACAGGTAATGAATACAGGAGAGTTGTACCACTTTACAAAGAAAGAAAAGACAATTTTAACTGTTCAAGTTTCAGAGCAAGGCTTGAAAGTGCAGATCAAGTAGACTCCAATGACTCCAAAATCAGATGGCAAATACAGTAATGCTGATTTTGCTATGATTTTAAAAACTTCTTATTTTGAGCTGATATCCAAATGTTAAAGGCAGTATAGGATGTTACTTTTGTAGGATGCTTTCCTGTCTCTGGCTTCGCAGATGATGCAATGGCATTAGATATGGAGATACATGACCTTTGGCATTATTGATCATGTCTGCACTATCAGACATGATCAATAAGCTAACTGGCAAATGCCCAATCCCAGCATGCATTAGGTTTTAGCAAGCAGTACAATTTGGGAGTCAGTTTGGGGTCACTTTTGGTTTTGGTTTGATTCAGGGGAATTATTGAGGGTTTATTTGGCTCAGTTTGTTAAACTAGTATTACCCAACACCCATAAGAACATAAAAATAAACTTCACAAACAAGTCATACTAGTGTCAACTCTTGGTCTCAGTGTTCCCCATATTTTAAAGAGGAAATTTTGTTTAACCATGAGTCTGTTCTGTACATGTTTTCACTTGGTTTATGATGTGAAGAACATCTGAGAACAACATGGGGAGTAAGACAGAGGCCACCTGCTTGTGGCAAATACCATAAAGCATCAAGTTAGAAGGAAAAATAACAATGTGTTCAAGCTATTAGCAAACAAAAAGGCCAAACTGGATTTTCACAGAAGTCAAAACACACCTCAGAAAGACCAGTGTACAATTTTTAGTGTATATTTTTAATTATTCACGGAAGTTGATATAAACACTGTCTGTCTTTTATTGGATACAATCGCTTGCAAAAATATCTGTGTAACTTAGTATATTTCCAGAAGGTAACACAGATATTTCAAGTTCATGTTTGAAAAAGAGAATATTGTGCTTAATAATATTTCTCAAAACATTCAAAAAATGCATGTGGACATGATTCTACCCACAGTGTCTCTATTGTTCTACACATAGTATCTCCCAGAAAAAGCACAGCTAGCAAAACTTCATTTCCCCAAAATGCACATCAATATATTTTAAATATAAAAACCTAATTTAAAATAATGTCAGCATCTTTTGCCTGTAGAATATGAGGCTCAGCATCTTTAAATTATTTAAGAGGTCTTCAGGGAATCAGTTATGCTTATAATGTCATATTTACGCAAAGAAATGGAAAGAGCAGAGCAAAGTGTTGAATAAGGACTTCCTGTGTGATTTTACCAAGTTATTTTTTACTGCCTGTAATTGAAGCAGCATTCTCACCTCTCACCATTTTAGCCAAAAATATATGTTGTATAACTGCAACTTGTTTAGCTTAGGTTCTTTCTTTTTTGGGGGAGTGTGTGTGTGGTTTTTTTTCCTCTCTCTTTCTGTTTTATAGAGTAGCTCTACTTAACTGCTCTTTTCCTCAGGAGGATTCATTCACAAATAAGCACAAGCTCTATCAGGACTCAAAAGTATGCTTGTACAGAGGCTTACAAATTCTATATTTGTCTCCTCCTAAAAGGAGAAGTATATAACTCTTTGAAACTACAAAGGAAAGAGTTTACTATTGCCATCTCTGATATATTTTGTTCCCCTTTTTGCTGTAGAAGAACTAATAATTATAATGCTATTTTAACAGTTTATATTCAAACAAATGATCAATGAAGGATCTGTGCAGTGTCACATCAGTGTTGTAGTTTGTCATTACATTTCAACATATAACCAAAAACTTTATCCTAGTAACAGCCATAGTACTAGATTAGATGAAAATAAAGATTCTTGTTAGTGTTGTCTTTAATGAAGGTAATATATTTTTACTAGGCATTTTGGAGACCTCTGGATAAAATAAAGTTTGTGTAAGATGTTTTATGTTTTCCCATGTTTAAGTCCCCCCAAAAATGCCACTTCTCCCAAGCATTAATGATTCATCGCTAGAATGGATTAAAGATGTGTGAAATCATAAATCATAAAAATTAGGAAAGTACCAGGTACATATTATTATTCAAATGCTGTATACACTTGCCACGCTTTCTGTCTAAACTTAGATACCTCCTTCTGATTTAATAAGATCTCACAATTCCTCAAACCAAACTGAGAACTTCCTCTGTGTTCTGAACCTATCTTTAAAACAATCATTCAGGTATTGCAGCTCGAAATTTGGCATGTACTTAACCGCATAAATTTACTCAGAAAAATCTGCATAGAGATGCATGTAGCAGTGCTATTTTCTGCAGTTAACTACAGTAACACGCTGATCAGCAGCATCCAGTGTTCTTCCTGCAACTGAGGTACTTCTTACAGCTCTATAATTAAAAAAGAAGAAAGAACTACCAATCCCTCTTTGCTTTGACACTTTTTCAGTACTAATGAGGAGATTAGAAGGTACACAGAGAATACCTATCAGAGCTAGAACAAAGAGAACAGGTCAGCTCCTACTTTACCTCGAAACACCTTGTACTGGCACACCATGTACTGTCTGTGCCTGAAATGCTTTTTATTTGAACTACAGCACAATCTCCGTAGGGAAGCAGTGCATCATTTAATTTGATTTAGATCTGAATGCACCCATTATTGACTGTACACAATAAAAGGAATTGTAACATTCATAATGTTAGTGTTTTGGGAAGGGTTTCTCGTCAACTGCACAAGCAATTCTCCTTTTAAATGAAAAAATAATGAAACACATCCTGAGTGTATTTATACTGTTCATATGATGACATTCAGTGGTCATACCCTCTGACATGAGAAGCTCTGGGCAGCAATCCTGATATTCAAGCCCAAGCCTTTCTTCTTTGACTCACAGGCTGCCAGCTAACTTGTATGTTGAAACTCACCCAGGGCCATGCTTCACCCCTGATGAAGTACAGCCACTCCTGCAGACAAGAACATCTCTTGAGGGTCAATGATTTTCATCCCTCAGTGCTGCTCAACAACATAGCTCTGGGTGTGAAGACTGTCCTTTACAGATTAAGATGCAGTCTGAATATTTTTAAATGCATCAGAATATTATGAAATACACAGCAGCAGCAAAAAAAAAAAAAAACAAACAAACAAAAAAAAAGAACACAAAAAACCCACCCCAAACCAAACACAAAAACAAAAAAAAAAAAAAAAAAAAAAAAAACAAACCAAAACCAAACCGAAGATTAAATGACAGAAATCTGTCTCATTGTTTCAAGAGCTGTCTTCACCACAGATAGATTTTCACTAGCTCTTTCCTTAACTTTGACTAATATGATAAGTATATTGTGCCCAGTGAGGTGAAATGCAATCAAATAACTAGATATGAAAGGCAACACTTTTTGCTGTTTAAAGATCTGCCAACTCAGATCTCACAGCTGCCACAGGGAGAGACTGAAGATCCAATTCATGAAGTACCAATCATTCACATCTTGCTCTCATTCTTTGACTTTAATATCCAATTTGATGTTATATTTTAAGAAAATAAATGGCTCAAGGTAGATCCTTAGCTTTAATCTTGTATGCCAGACATCAGCTTGTACATTGAAACATGGTAACTGGAACAGCAGAAATTGAAAGTTGTGTAAATTTGAAATCCATTGGTATTTCACAGGTGCAAAAATGCATCATGTATTCCTGAATTCAGTTTGATCACTGTTTTTCACTTCACACTTCAACTTCCTCCTTTTCCCTCAAGAAATCATTTTATAACACAAGAGAATTAGAAAGAATTATTCAGATTCTAACATTAGCCTAGTGCAGTACTGTTTCCCTTTCTACCCCTCCCATCTTCAATTAAGATACATTCTTTAAATTTTGGGCAAATCTCATCTGGCACAAAATAGTGACACTACACTGGAAGCCGGGTTTATTTACATAGCTGTGGATCTCAGCCTTCATTTTAATGTCTGACTTCAGCTTCTGCAAATTTCCATCTACCCCACATCAGTATGCTGTCTGTGACACCAACTCTCTTGGCATTAGGAAAAGAATGATGTCTAAGTCTAGATCACTTGCATCAGTAGCTGGACAGCAAAGGGGCCTAGAAAGTAAATTCATGGTTGTTTTCTAAACCTCTCTATATTTCAGAAGATCTATTGCTTATTTTGGTAGTAAATTCAGTGACTAATCTGTTTTGAGATTACATGAAAAGTTAGAGAGGAAACAAGTTAGATATAGAAGAGAAGCATTTTGATTTATTCTATTTCTTTGCTAACATCATCTTGCTATTGCTGTTTTTATTATTTTTATATATCAAAATAGAAGAATGTTCCCATTGTCATCTATTACTACACACTACAGAAGTAGCTTTTTCTTAGTGTCACATTTTGTATTTATTAATTTTCACAATCATGTCAAAAAATCTTGAATCTAAACTTGAGAACTTATTAAAAAAAAAAAAAGGGCATAATAGGAATGAGAAGGCTTAGTAACTCTTTCAGTTTGGAAATGACACTTGAAAAAGATTGCATTACATATGTGGAGTTCCCAAAATGTGTTTACAGAGGTCTCCATCAGCACTAAGTTTTGTTTCTGTCTACACTTTGGTTTAGTTGAATTAATATTCTCTGATTATCACAAAACATCTTGAGAGATACCAGAGCAATTTTTTTTTTTTTAGGTAACAACTGCACATCTTGGATGCCAGCCTACTTTTAACCAAGTATTTGGTCTGGAACAGAAACTCGTAATCTCCCAGTGCTAGCTCTAAGGTATGAGCTTCCAAGATATACTCTAATGACCTCGTATCACAGCTCAATATTTAATGAAAATTATTTCCCATATTCAAATGAATCTATGATTTGCACTGAAGTCAAAAGATTTCAAATAATCTATATGACCTTCACCACAGGATGAAGTAGGAATTATTATTGAGACTTTTAATATAATGTGCATTAGGAATCACAGTCTTTAGCAATGAGCATCAGATACTGATTTCACAGATTGCAGGGCACATGACATGCTTCCATGGTGAAAAAAGAGTAGGGAAGGCAGTGCATCTCTGTACATAAACAGTCTACTTCCAATTTAAACAAAACAGCGTGCATAAGCATACATAAGAACTATGCACCTATGCCTTGATAATTTCGGCATCTTCAAGCAGTGTGATAAATTCTACGTGCAATGGCTGCAAAGAAGTTGTGGTTTTGAAATAGGTGAAGAAAAACACAATAAAATATGTAGCTTGACCCTTACCTGAAAGTAATTTTTTTTCCAAGAATGTACTGGAGAAGTAATTCTTCCCAAAACCCCTACAGTGGTTTTGTTTCCTAGAGGATATATGACCTTGTACATAACATTGCTATGCTTTGGAGTAATATTTTTAAAAAAATCCTAACATTTGAATTGGAAATCTCTTTCAGATCTCCGCTGGTAGTCAGAATCCTCCTCATTCCTCACCTCTGTGACCTCAAGAGGAAAAAGTACTTTTTGTTACCAAATTCATATGTATATTCTCTAAAGTATTTGCTCTCCTTTGTGCCATTTGTGCAATAAACATGTTAATAATGTTCCATTATATTTCATAACTAGTCTACAGTTTCTACGGTAACACAACATGATTCTTTTAGTCTTCTTTATGGGACATTTTTAATCATCTTTTAGTCTTTGTTGATGTCTGGATCTTTCCCCGGCTATACAGTAAGTACTCCAAGTATGCCTACTACAGTCTCTGTAGTATTAAACCAACTATTTATTCTGCAGGGAATTTACTGCATGATGCATCCTTTCTGATGACATTTACCTTTCACAGTTCATTATTTAGGTGAATTATTGTAAAATCTTGTTCATGCCAGTTATCTTTTTCTCTTTCTCTTGCTTTGTCATTCTAAAATTATGTACATACAATTTATAATAGTGGTTCTCATTTGTGTGTGTGCGCGTGTGTGTGTGTCTGTGTGTGTAAAATTATGTACCTCAGGATCATCCAGGTCTTCCTGTGTATCATGGCATATCAACGTTCTATCTCTATTGAAAAGTCCATCAAAATCAGTTCCAAAATTTGTTTTTTGATGAATTGCATTCCAATTCTACAATCTGAATTGAAAGAGAACCTCTTGAACAACTTGTTATTTTTTCTGCAGAAAACTTTTACTCATCCATTATCTCTAAACTCGATAATCATTACACTTTCCATGCTATAATGCCCAGATACATGGATATTATTGTAATTGCTTCACTCAAAATTTTATAAAAATCAGTAAGGTAAAATTGTTACCCTTCTTATAAGGTATTTTTCTGAAGAGGATACTCTTCCATAACAAATAATCTAATACCATAAATTCTATTTCACATATAAAATGTCTGGAAATTTTATTACAATTTTTTCCTCTGAGTCTTTTTTCATTCCTATCTTGAAAGAAATTAGCTGAAGACTCTTCATCATAAAGTGCTATTTGTCAAACTTGGAGAAAAGAATATAATACAAGTCTCAGTTGTAGGAAAGATTGCAAGGATTTAATAACATACAGTACATATAAACATTATAGTTTATATTGTGGTGTTATAAAAGGGCATAAATTATGTTTACAACAAATGAGGGTGTTTTATAACTCACCAATGACCTTCAAGGTAACTACTCAGTTTATGTAAAGATTTCTCTTCATCAAAATTGTTCTGTAAAAGGAGGTAGTAATATAAACATATTAATTACTATTCATTTGTAATACGAACACTTCAGAAGTTTTACTGGATTTTAGTAAAGTCACCTGTTCACTGAAAACTTTTAAGCTTGGAATGATGATAAAATGTATTTTTTCAATCCTTTCCTTTTGAAAGTACCTAAATCTTGGAAGTAACTCAACTGTCTTAAGAGTGAGAATGTAGGCAAGCCTCAGCTACATAATGTAAGTGAGAATGACAAGATACAGAATATGGTGCTTTCTTTTTATTTACACTTCTCTCATCCAATACACGGCCAGTTCCTCAATCTAAGTTATAGCACCAATGTCACTAAGATGGGTATGTTGAATCCATACAATTCGAGTTAGATACAGTTTTCTGAGAGCAATTTTAAACCTTTTTTCAGGGCCACATGTTACAGTTTAATGATCACAATGTGTATGAAAATGGAAAAAAAAAGAAAATCTTTTTCTGCCTTTGATACCATATGAAATTTCTTTTTCTTAATAAATATTTGACAAGTGGCAATTAATTAAAGAAACTATAATTCTGCATTTCTGTTGTTGTGCTGACAAAAACATGTGTTTCCTCAGGACTGGATTCACATTTTAAAGAAGCACTATGTATAGGGAGTTTTTTTTTCATAAAAGTTAATTTGTAGCCTCATAATTTTGCAGTTGATTTTACCCTATCATATCTTCATTTTAATCTAAAGGTCTTTTAGCACTTAATAATATTTGCTCTTTAGAACAGGTTATTTAAATTTTCACCTTCAAAAACAACAGAATGTGCTGAGTGAAAAATGAAAAGTGGGAAATGTCCTTTTTTTCTTGTGGGGAAACCCCTTATTTCTGTTGATTAGTTAATTAGAGCAATTCCTTCCGTACATAACACTAAGGAAGCTCCATGGATTTAAAGTATTGCTTTCTATTGGCTAAAGTATAGCTAATTTGTGCATGTTCTTGTTTTTCAATTGAAGGTTTTTTAAACAATTTTGATTTTAAATATGGCAGATCTTTTTCAAGGAATGGTTATTTAGTTGAGACTACCATTATTTTCTATGGTATGCACCAAGACCTTCTTTTAGAAGGTAACTGCAGTCAGTGGGGTTACTCACAATCTCAAAATTATGCATGTACTTCAGCTGTCTGCTAGACTGAGACCAGAAATCCCATCACATGAAGGGGGAGCAGACTAAGGGCAGAATTTTGTTCATGTCAATCTCTTGATTTTCAAAGAGTATAGTGCCTTGTACAGCTGCAGCTGCTGCTGTATACATTTCTGCAGCTCCTGTATTTCTTTCCCCAGTCCAGGACAATATTGTTATCTGGCCTGCTTTCATTCTAAAGGATTTCTTTTTTTCATGAAATCAGTATAACAAACAGCTTTCACAATAAAAGGTATGTGTTATTCAAAATCTACTTTTTGTGTAAGCCTGAGATTATCTTGTTATGTATGACACTTCATTAGACTTCTGATATCAGCCTAGTAAAGAAGACAGAATATTGAGACTGTACATAAAATCCCTTAATACAAATGCTTGAATTCTACATGATACTTGATAAGAAAAAGAAGAACATCAGGTACAGTAACAGAACTTTACATATTCTTATCAGGATAAACTATCATGGAATAATTTTTAATTCTATTTTATTAAGTATTTTATTTTTCCTCATCAGTAATTATAAACCAGAACCAGGGCATCATGACAATGCACATTTGGCTCCAAGTTTAGACTACATGACCTGATTTAAATATCCTCAAGAGAACTGTTAGATACTGAGCATTTTGAAAATCTAAGCTTCTTCATATAGGTATCTACTCAATCTATAACATTATCATCAAATTCATAATTTTCCTCTTCAGTGAATTGTACTCCAGAATCACATTCCTAAAGTATAGTTGGAATTCCTCTGACTTTCAAAGAATGAACATTTTTGTTAGCTTGAGGGATTTACCATACTTACTGACATGAAATGTTTATTTGGAAATTCAAACAACACTGTTAATATTTCATATAAGTTTAGTAAAACAGGAATTTATGCTGTCATTAAAAGCTATACTAAAATGCTGCTTGGGTTATCTTGAGAATACCTCTAAGATAAAAAGGACAAAAGATAACTTTGATGGCATCATAAACCAGAAACATGAAAGCGTTATTAAAACCTGCTTCATAAAGAGTTTTCAGTCTGCTATCAGCTAACCTGTTCAGACATGGTGAAATTTCAAGATAAACTCAAGTTGAACACAGGAAAGAAGAAAAATAGAAGGCCTGGGAAATGTCTAGATAACCTCATATTGTTTTATTGAATCTTGTATTTTGCTTTGATTTATTGACCAAGGATGGAACTAGACTCTCAGGTTGCATTTTGCTGTGTGTGGGGGCAAAAGGAGCCTCTTGAAACTCCAAGGTCTGTGTGTGTTAAGCATGCAGCAGCCACCCGGGTATTTGTGTGTGAATGTGTGACCTGCAGCTGTATTCTTCTCCTTGACTCCTTAGCCCCTCCTACCTTAAGCTACACTACATAACCTGGAACAATTAGCATTTATGTGATTTCTGTCAATCATTGTGGGAGTCTATGCATTCATTCTGTCACAAATGGTGCCTGAACAGAGTTAAAATCAATGCATACATTGTTTCATGGCAGATGCTGAAATTGAATTGAGTTGGTCATTTGCACACTTCATCCTATTCAGGATCATCACCCATTGTCATGAGAGAGGTGAGCGATTGCAGTACACAATGGGTCAGTCAGCTTCAAGGAAGCATAAGCTATACACAGAAATTTTACACCTCATTTTAAAGGAACAGAGGTCTACTGTTAAGGCCACACATGTAAAATTGCTCAGGTGGGTTAGAGACTTCTGTCCATGGTTTCTCAAGTATGATTCTTATGAGATCGCTATGTGGGTGAAGGTTGGAGAACAGTTGTGAACAAAGACCGATTTGGGTTTGGCTGTTCCAGGCAAAGTTATAATTTCACAAAAAGCAGTGTATACTGCCTTAAGAGCCTTAGAGCAAGCAGAAGGGATTTCACAAGCTGTGAGGGGGCCACTGCCATACAAAGCAGAATTACTCGAGAGTAATAAAGTACTTGACAACCCACTGACAGTGACAGATGAGCCTAACGAGCCTTGTGATCTGGATTCTGTCACCCCTGAGAAAGACACAGACTTATACTCCTTAGCTGAGGTAAAAACCTTGGCAGCATCTGCCCCTACGGGAGACGAATATTGCAAACACAACATGAACAATCTATGCCTTTGGTGTCATTACCTCCACAAACGGCACCGACAACATCAGCACTTAGCCCATCTGTTTTAGAGGACTGTAAATTAACTGCTTTGAAATGGGGAAGTGTTGAATGCTATGTCAGTAGTCTATAAACCATGATGCCCTCCTGAATTTGAGTGTCTTCCTTATGAAGTTGTAAAAGAAGTCTGTAAATCGATAAAGGATTATGGACTGTTATCATCATATACAATGGGCTTGATAGCAGCTATTTCAGATTCGTACATTATGACCCCATCTGACTGAAAATGCCTTCTATGTGTGTCTGCTGCACAGTTTGCTCTATGGATAGCTGAATATGGAGAGCTCATTACTGCTCAAGTTAAGGACAATGGGACAGCTGTAGGTCAAAATGAATTATTAAGTGAAGGGCTATACCTTACTGTGATGACACAGGTCACTCTGCCATGGCTTATTTTCAATCAAGCTACTGATCTAGCCATGAAAGCCCTTAGAAAAGTTCCTGATGCAATTAACAGAGAATGAAGTCTTTTGCAACTGTTAAACAGGGGGTCCCAGGAACCTTACGTGTCTTTCATTGATCAATTGCAGATTGCAAGTTTGTTGCAAATAGGTAACGAGACAGCTGCTCAAGTCTTACTTTTTCAGCTACCAATTGAAAATGTAAATGCATTTTGCCAAAAAACTCCAGTGCCTTTGAAAAATTGGACCAAGTCTGTTGCTGAACTTATCATGGCATGTCAGAATCTGAGCTCGGAGTCTTTTAAAGTTTCCCTGCTAGCAACTGCGTTAGCTGAGCAAATGGTTGTAGGTCATGGTGCTGTTCAGTGTTATCAGTGTAATCAAGACGGTCATCTTAAAAAGGAATGTCCTTTGGGAAATAAGAAAGGCGGATTCCCCCTCTCCCACCTGTGTCTCAGCTGATCCTTATGGCTCTGGTCTGACCACTTCAGAAAAATGACAGGATTTGTGTTGCACTTTAACAGGTTTTCACAGAAATGAGATTTTTTTCTTTTTCATTGACCCTAAAACTGAGACAGCTCCTCCCTTCATCCTGGAATGCAAATGAGTTCTAATACCATCCTTGTTTCTCTGCAGCGGTTCGTGATGCTTGGGGCTGGAGAGCCGCTTGGCTCCACTAGGCTGTGGCTGACCGGTGTACCACACCGCACTCCACCACCACCACCACCATGGCCTGGGTTTGCTGGGTTGGAAGAAGCTGTATTGTTTCTTTTTCTGCTGTGTATTACCTGCCCCAGCCCCACCCCCGCCCCCCACCCCTGATGGTTTTGTTTCATGTGATGATTAGTGGGAGATGGTTATCTTTGGCTTTTCCATACACATGGCAGGCAATGAACTCAATTCTTAACTGGAAATGACCCCTCTGTACTGTTTTTGCAACTGACTACTGAGGATTTCCAGTTTCTTTATTCACACTCTCATTTCAAATCATGGTCTTTCAAAGGAGAGTGGCTAGAATGGGCACAGAAATTAGTACATGACCAATTAGAAGCAGGACATATTGTTTCATCTACCAGTCCCTGAAACACAGCTATATTTGTAATCTTGAAAAAGTCAGGGAAATGGAGATTATTGCAAGACTTAAGAGCAGTAAATGCTGTCCTTCTATCCATGGGAACTTTGCAACCAGGAATTCCTAATCCAACATTTATCCCTGACTCCTGGGGCATGGTTGTTCTTGACCTAAAGGATTGTTTTTTCACTATTCTGCTGCATGAGAAAGACAGTGAAAAATTTGCTTTTTCTGTCCCTAGTGTTAATCACAGCATCCCTATGGGACAACACCAGTGGGTTGTTTTACCTCAAGGCATGATGAATAACCCCATGATCTCTCAGTTAGTCATTGACTCTGCATTACAGCCAGAAAGACAGCAACTCCCAAAAGCTCACATATATCTCTACACGGATGATATCTTAATAGCAGCAGCCAATTCAGTGACAGTTGAGCAAATTTTTACAGTGGTATAGCAATCACTGAAAACTTATGGGTGACAAATTGCACCTAAAAAGGTACAAAGAGAAGTCCAGTGGAATTATCTAGGCTGGAAAGTTCTTGAAACTACAGTAGTTCCCTCATCTATAAAACTGTAGGCTAATGTCAAAACACTTAATGATTTGCAAAAATTGTTAGGGACCATTAGCTGGATTCAGCTGATGCTTGGTATTCATCATCATGGCTTGGCTTTGTGAAAAAAGATTTGGGAAGGACTCTACCCATTCTTGCTGCAAGCGGACTGATGGCTGAAAAGGCCAAGGCAAGATAGACAAGTCCAATTGCAAAAGGCACAGCAAAAGGTCTTCAAGAGCGGTATTGGCGAGGCACGGTTCTTCCTGTGTTGCCTTTTTTCCTCAAGACTGATTTTGCATTTGTTCTCAAAGGAAGCAGCAGCGTTATGGATGGTGTGTCTCCATTTCTCCTGATTGGAGGCCAGAGTGGACTATTGATGGTGGTCAATACGTCCAAGGCTGAGGCATTGTTTCAGGGAGTCCTTGTATCTCCTCTTTGGGGCTCCTCTCTTGTGGCAGATGGTGGCGAGTTCCCCATAGAGCACAATCTTAGGGAGGCAGTGATCCTCCAACCTGGAGATGTGCCCTGCCCAGTGCAGCTGCATTTTCAGCATCATGGCCTTTATACTGGTGATCTCTGCCTGTTCAATGACAGACACATTAGTCACATAATCAGTCCAGTGGATGTTTAGGATTGTACGGAGGCAGCACTGATGGAAGAATTCAGAGAGTCACAGGTGGTGGCGTTAGATGACCCATGATTCAGACCCACATAGAAGAGTAGACAATACAATGGCTCTGTAGACACTTATCTTGGTGCTTTTCTTCAGGCGTTTATTGCACCAGGCTCTTTTATGAAGTTTTCTGAAAGCTTTGTATGTCTTTGCTAACTTGTTGTCTATCTCTTTATTAATCTTACCATCTGAGGAAATGATGCTTTCCAGATAGCTGAACTGCTGGACTGACTTAAGCTCTGATTCCCCTATTGTGATGTGGGGATGAAGGAAGACTTCCTGAGGTGCAGATTGATGGAGAGCTTCTGTCTTCTTCAAGCTGACTTCCAGCCCAAAGAACTCAGCAGCCTCTGTAAAGCAGGATGTTAAGCACTGCAGAGCTGCTTCTGTGTGAGCAATGAGGGCGGCATCATCAGCAAAAAGCAGCTCATGGACAAGGTGATTTAGGG
>JAWWLT010000092.1:3792691-3803465 GCA_035040995.1 Premnoplex brunnescens | reverse complement strand
CTAAAAATCACTCTTCTTGTCAGTCAGCAGTAATTACAATTTCAACCTCAACTCAGATTGTTGATCTTCCTGCTGCCATAAAAGCATTTGAGTTATTAAGTGACTGACCTTTAAATATTGTTTGTGGCTCTCAATATGTAGTAGGTATCATCAACAGGATTGGAGATTCCTTCCTCAGACAATCCTCTAAAAAGTTGCTTTTTGAATGTTTTATGCACCTCTTTTATTTGTTATGTTCTCATCAGCATGCTTATTTTGTTTGTCATATTTACTTTCATACCAGCTTGCCAGGACCAGTTGTTGAAGGCAGTTCAGTGGCTGATTAGCTAACCATGGCAGCTTTGGTACTGGCTCTTTTTGAACAGGCATGTCTGTTTCATTCCTTTTATCATCAAAATGACTTGTCATTACCGAAATCTTTTTGTTTAGCAAAAACTCAGACTTGGAATGTCATTCGTGCTTGCCCTGACTGCCAGCTATTTGACTCATTACCCATGGCAGGAGGAGTTAATCCGTGAGGTCTTTCAAGAAATGAATTGTGGGAAACTGATGTTACACATGTGCCCTCATTTGGGACTCTTAAATATCTACATGTTACAGTTAACACTTTTTTTGAGTATGTCCATACATCTGCTAGAACAGGTGAAAAGGCTAAGGATGCTCATAACCACTGGCTTGATGCTTTTGCAGCCATGGGTGTGCCCAAATCCATCAAAATAGACAGTGGCTCTGCCTACACTGCTGCTTTGATGCTGCACTTTTTGCAAGAATGGGGAATCACTCATGTTACTTGTATTCCTCATGTTTCCATGGGCCAAGGTATTGTGGAACGTACTCATCACACTCTGAAAGTGGTGCTGGAAAAACAAAAAAGGGGGAATACCCTAGCCTCAGTGCATGATCAACAAAAAGCTCTATATGTTTTAAATGTTTTGAATACGCAGGATGATCTTTCTCCAACTACTGCAGTATAGTGACATTTTTTTAGCAAAAGCTTTTTCAGCATCTAAACCAAAAGTCTGGTACAAAGATTCTGAAACACATCAGTGGGAAGGACCTGTTGAGCTAATTACTTGGGGAAGAGGGTATACTTGTGTTCTTCTTCCTGCAGGACCTAGGTGGTTGCCGACTAAATATACACAGCCTTATCATAAGCTGAAACAATGGACTGCAGAATCCAATTCCAGAAATCCAAGAGCTGCAGGTGATGCCTTGGAACAACAGAGTCAGAAAGAGAGAACAGATGAGCAGCATCATCTAGGGTCAACTCAAGCAGCCAGATGAGCAGGTATGTTTAATGACAATATTGAGTGAAGTATAAACTCCCAGGCAATATCTTCTTAGCTTATTTGGCCTTGATCTTTTCTGCATCTAAGGTCTGTATTGCTCTTTTACTACTTAGTTATTTTGTATCATGTCAGCAGTAGTGATTTTAGTTACTGCTTCTGTTGCACTCACTTCAATAATGAAAATCTGTAACTGCACTGCCTTTGTTAACATCTTGCAAGAACTATGAATTTAAGCAAAATTGATGAAGACTTTAACTTGCTTAAATGCCTTAGAATCTGCTGTCATGTGGTTAGAAGACAGATAAAATGCTTTGCAAATGAAAAGTGAATTGTGGTGTGAATTGTAGTAACTTTTTGCTGAGTTTTGCAGTTTCCCATCAAGTGTAGGCCATTGAGCACAGCGTGATAGCTGTCGTCCATCACTGGGCAAAATTTTTGTCAATCATTGCAGAAGACCATGCATCACTCCATCACACTGGACAACTTTACATACATTTAACCAGAGGTGCTGTATATTCAATAGTAATGAATACCTAAACCTATAGAAAAGAGAGGAAAAAAAATTACGTGCATGTAAATATAGTCCACCATAACTATTATAGGACAGAAGAATACTACATAGCTACTGAAATCTAGCTGCATCTTCAGAGAATCCTCTTTTTCATCTGTGCTAGTTACAGTGGTTGGGAGTAGTTTATCTCTATGTGAGTGGAACAAAAACAGTGTATTCTACATCCTTCTATGTAATTTCAGATGGACTGTTAATAACGGGTCATTTGCAGCAGCTGCCCAGGGAACACCTGACACCTCAGGCTACAAGCTGGGTATTAAAGAACCCTGTGAGACAGAAGAGTGTTTCTGACTTCACACCAATGACTCAGATGTGATAACTCCTCTTCAGGGAGGCATTAGCACCTTCACACCCAGCCTGAGGGGTCATGTCTGCTAATGGGCCATTAGGGACTGGCACAATAGGCTGCGGCAATGACCTAGACCATCAAGGATTCCAAAAATATCACATGACTTACAGAGTTAAATCATCCATTGTGAAACTTTGAGCCCTGGGGAGGTACTGAGTATTCCTACCTGAACCTGAGCATATATAATCTTCAGAATTTGGGACTTCTGGTACCACTCATTGGATCCAGAGGAGGGCCAAAATCTCAACAGAACTGCAGCTGTCACTCTCAACAAGACTGCTATCATTACTTTGACAGAACTGTGACCATCATCCTCACCAAGAGGTTTTCCTTTCCTTTTACTTTACACTCAGGGGGAACCACATGGTGCTCAACACAGGGCCTAATGAGCACTGTTCTGTTCTTGTCACAGAGTGCTGGGTTATATATCCAGTTTTGTGGGTTAAAACCATTTTTTCTCTTTATCATTGTACTTATTTGTAGGATTTTTAGTAAATTGTAACTCTGACTTCTAATCTTTCTAGAGTTAGGTTCATTTCTCCTGTCAGTTTACCTTTAAACAGTCTTAGTTTAGAGGAAAACTAAGATGTCTATTTGGACCAGGAAAAAGGAGGGGGGCCTTCTTCCCCAAAGGAAAAAAACAAAAACAAAAACAAAAAAACCCAACCAAACAAACAAAAAATAAAAAAAAAAGCCCACTCCTTTAAATTTAGAACAAATATTAGTTAGGAAAACATAGAAAAGGATAAAAGATCTTAACTACTATCTATCTATCTATCTATCTATCTATCTATCTATCTATCTATCTATCTATCTATCTATCTATCTATCTACCTATCTACCTATCTACCTATCTATCTATCTAAATATATATATCCAAGAAAAAAAAAGAGAACTGAACAAAACAGTTCGTAATCAACACGTTTGAATAAAATTAAAGTCTCTGCTCCCTTTGGGTGCAATTATATTTACGGACAGCAGGTGACGATGTTGCGCCTCAGGTGGCTGTGGGGTTGGCTCCCCAGGAATGCGGGTAGAGATGCCGGTGGCTCCCCCTGTGGTGGACCTGTGGTAGACCCGTGTAGACTCACATGGGCTGGTGAGTGCAGAGGGACAGGATGAAACCTTTGCCATGGAGCAGTGCAGACCCTCTCTTCATGCTTTGTTCGAGAGAAGAAGTGTTGGGCCAGAGGGGCAGAAGGGGCAGCATCTCCTCTGCTGATGACTGTTGGCTCCCTCAGAGTTGGAAGTCTGTCGCAAATCCAAGGCAGCAACGACTCTCTTTCCCTCTCTTTCTCTCTCTGAGGCATAGGGTGCCCAAAGCTAGGGGTTGGAAGGTGGGAAAAAGGAGCCAAGCTGAAGAGGGGGCTTCCTCCAAGATGCTTCCACTCCCAGCAGCTGCCGGAAACGAAGTGCCAAACCCAGCACACAGGGAAAAAAAAACAAAACAAACCCCTTTCCCTTTCCCCTCAGCAATCAAACTGGAATCTCAAGCAATCAGTCACCCCTTTTGTTAGCTAGCAGTTGAGGGTTGGGCGTTAGCTCTCAAATTCTTTGTTGGTAGGGGGAGGAAAATTCCACCATCAATTCTGAAGCTATAACACCAGCACACAGGTAGTACCATTGAACATTTGTTCTTTGCCTTGTCCAGTACTGTCATTTGGAGCCCTGCACTGGGAAAGAAGGGTCTGCATGCTTCTCAGAGGTAGAAATGGCACTTTATTAAGATGGCTCCTGCCTTATATAGGGTAGGTCGAGAACTCTCTAGAAGAAAGGTGTAACTTGGGCAGAGAAGGAGTGGAGAAAGGGAGGAGTATGTAAAATAGAGAGTTGGGATAACCATACTGGGAAAACTACTGCAATGCAGCAAAAATCAAGCAGTGAGAGGGCAGGGCTCAGGGCCATGAGGGATGAGGGATTTTTCCAGAACTTACAATACAAAATATAGGGAATAATGCAATACAATGAGAAACACAATACAAACCTCAAAACACTTGTGGTAAAACAGTAAAAAATCTTCAAACATCAGTCTCTTCACAGAGTTCAAAGTTTGATGTCCTTTCTCCAGTCTTCAAATTCTTGGACTCCTACAGTCATTTGTTCCTGTAAATGTGACATTTAGTTTAATTTATCCAATGAAATCAGTCACTTTAGGATCTTATGTGTTTTTAAGGCATGGAGAAGCTATACTCTGCATTCTTTTTTGTTACTTATTTACCACTCTGCAGGGTAAAGTACTTCACCTGTTCCATTCTTTCTTCTCTAAAATGCATGGTGGACCTGGTAAAATAGGAAGCATTTGGAAGACCAAATTTAATTGTCGGTATGATGGTAGTCATTTTTGTGTGGAGGTACCTTAGTGAAAGCTTAGAGAAATGTTTTTGAAGGTCTTACTCCTGTTCAAACCAGTAAATTCAAAACTGTCACATATTATCAAAGGTCTAGGGTCCCCCTCATCACAAATTCCTTAAAATATTTTTGGCAGCAAAAGATTTTAGGAAAATATAAATGGTCTAGTGTAGTTCTTCTTGCAGTTTGAATTAAAATCCGTATAATTCTTATAATTACAATCTAAGGAAAAAAGAAAGCATTTTGTTTCTGCAAAACATTTCAAGCCATAGCATCTGTTTTGACGATCAAGACTATAAAGTGTTCTTTGCTCGAGTTATGGTAATGACACATTTTAAGTGAATGGCAAAAATGTTTGCTTTATTACAGTCAAAATCCTGCAAGAAATCCATGAAACATACGGCAATTTACAAACCTATTTCTGATAACAGAACCAAAGAATAGGTATACCTAATAATTAACAGATAAAGTAAATACTGTCAGTAAGTACAATTTTCTCATAAAAACTACTGGAAGCAAATGTGCTTCCTACTATTTGCATAATATTTGCATATGGTTCCATCCTCCTGCTTCTCTCTTCACTCTTCCTGCCCTTCCCCTGTCCCTGTCCTCAGTCAATTTACAGAAGATTTGACACATTATAATGCAGTTTAGGTAGCAAATAAGGAAACTGACTCACTGGACTTATAGAGGTGAGCATGCAAGTGAAAAATAGAAAACTCATGCTGGGAAAAAGTATGGAGTCAGCTAGAAGAACACAGCTTTGAGTGTTATTTATACAGAAAATCTGCAGTATTTTTAGGTTTATTCAGGTGCAATGGAAGTAATAAGTAGACAGTGGTTTGAAAACCTGGCCTATAGTCCTTATGCAGAAAACTACTTCAGCAGAACGGTTTTTTATTGAACATATTCATGCACCTTGCAAACCTCTTAGGTTAAAATTATTGGTCCAAATATTCCTGGGTGCATATATTATGTGTTCTATTTATAAGTATGGTAATAGAAGCTTTCTCACTGAAAGGTGACCATGAATAATGCACAAGGTATAACTGAGAACAAGCAAAATGAAAAAGGGTCAAGGAGACAGAATGGTTTCTTCAAGTCTTGGGTGCTGGAAGAAATCAACTGGCTCATTTCTATTGTGTGCTCTAGATAGCAATGACTACAGAGCACCTAGTTACAATGACGTGTACCTTTCTTACAGTCCATTTCTGAAATAATAACACACAGTCATTAAGTGAAAAAAGGGAAATATTTTTTCCACATTTCATAGGTCTCAGGGATTTTGTGAGCCAAATAGTATTCCAAGCACACTCACTCATTAACAAATATCTTTAAAAAAAAAAAAGGCAAGGAAATGATTTATTCATCAACCTATTAATTTTTGAAGTCAGCTGGAGCTTTTTACCAGGTGTAGATCATAACTCCAGGAAAGTCATGATTTTACTCAGGTTGTGATTAAAGTCACTTGCATAGCTAGAGACAGAAACCATGGAAAATAAACCCATTGACAAAAGGGTCCCATGGAGGGTGGAGGTCAAGGAATGTATATTCCAGTCTCAGTGGTCAGCATGGTCTTTACTTATTGCAATAGCTCATCAAAGTATCTGCATGGTGTGGAAGGTATGGCTGATCTCTACAGAAGGCACTTAACAGGTTTGTGGGATTTTCTCTGTTACTTTCAGTAGAGACAGCCAGAGTCTGGACTAGAATTAGTAAAGTTACCAGCTGGAGGTTTGTGCTAATTGGTTTAGACAATTCTTAGTGTCTTTCTGAGACATTAGGATATTTAGACTCTAGCTTTTATGTTTAACACACAGGTGAGCTGAAAGGCACTTGCTGTTTTCCTGCTTTCTTGTATGGTGAAAGTCAGCATCAGAAAGCAACCTGTCTCCTGCCTTTCTTGTATAACAATATCTGCTTGTATTTAATAACAAACAGGAGCACTTCTTATCAGTTTGTTGCATGAGTAGAAGACCGTTCAGCCAAATGATTGTGTAAAATTGCAATGGATCACTTGAATCATTATTACTTATGCACACAAGATGATAATTAACATAGTCATATTGAATGGAAGCTTGTCTGGCAACAGAATTTTAACTATAATGGGAGGTTTTAGAGCATCTTTATTTGTGATGCACTGAAACAAAGCATTCTGAGAAAGGCAAGAGTGACCTGTGTTTTAAAGCTTACTAGTTATACTGAGTTAAGAGATGATTGAAGTTTAGCTGGTTCACAGAAGATGAAATTCTCAAATTACTGTACTTTCATATACTTAAGTAGGTTAAGTCCAGCCTAAGTAACATCACTTTTTTTAATCTTCACAGTATAAGGGCAATTTTGAGCTAAACTGAAATGGAAATGAATAAGAAACATGTTGATGAGTTAGACCAGTATCCCTAGAATCTCTGAATGTAAATTAAGTAAAAACTCTAAAAACCTATTCACAATTTTTGTGACAAGACATATCTACCAAGAATACTGCTACAGCAATTGGTAGAATATATTTCAAAGCTAAAGACAATTTGTTTAGAGCAATTTTTCTAGCTCCCTCCCCCTTCTCTGGTTTTATAATTTAGACTTCAAAGATTTGAAAATTCTTGACAAAGGCTGTGCTGAATTCTGTGCCACAGAGGAAATCCTGAAAGGACATCCAGCAGCAGGTACAGACCTGCCATGTGTGCAGGGCAGATCTGGACAAAGTAGTGAAGGGGAAAACTTTTTCCAGGGTGCTGCCAGCATGTAACACTGGGCAAAAAGAGGTCATCTTATGACTGTGGTCTTCCTGAAACAATGGATCAACATTGTATAGCCCAGATGAACCTCCATTGCCTTAAAAACATCATTAGACAGGGGTGTTACAGGAAAGTTAAAAATACTTTGTCTACTTTGAGAGTGAAGCCATTATATTAGGGCCCCTTGAAACCTGGATTATTACATGTTTAAAGGTTTTAGCCTGGTTGCCATGCAAGAACACTGTCCCAAGTCTTTTTCCTGCTTCAGTTCTCCAGTATTGCATTAGACCTAGAAAACTGCAGACATTTCCCAGCCTCCTCAGTACACTCTTGGCAGCATTATGCCTTCACAAATGTAACAGGTGCAAACCAGAGTTACTCATACGTAGGAGATATTGATTCATGCATTGAGACACTCTTCTTGTGTACATCAAGACCTTCTTCCATGAAGATGTGATGGGAATCCTGTGATGGGAATAAACCAAAGAAAGTAAGAGTAAAAGTAGGAAACTTAAAGAGCAAAAACTAATCCCTCTGTAAAATTTTGTCTTGTTAAGAGGAACGCACCTGTATGTAGTCTGGATTCAAAACCAAAGAAAATAAAGGGCAAGAACAACAAAAGTAGGAGTAAAAATAATAGAGTGTGAATGGATGAGCAATGATAAGCAGTAGGAAACCTTTTTATCCATACAACTTCACCTCCCCTCACCCCCCCCCATCTAAGTACGACAGAAATCTACAGAAGCCAACAAAAACGAGACTTGCAAGGAAACAGTAAAGAAAAGTATTCTACAAGGGTTCAAAACCTCATAAGCTGACACAGTATTGCACAAATCCAGTGTTGCACTTCCCAGTGCACTTGTACCAGTCAGATAAATATTAAAATATTAAAAATGACAATGCTCCCATGTAGTTTAGACCCTATTTAGCTATGTAGCTCACTACTCAGTGGGTGATCTCAGCCTGGTTTTGTTCCCTTTGTCTTTCCTGCATCTGAAGCTTCTCTGAAGATTTGAAGGTGTGGGTTGCAAAATGAGAGCCTTCAGTGAAATTCAACATGTTTACTATCAACGACCCTTAAACAAATACAGTGTTTTGACATTACAAAGTGGGGATAATTTCTGCTTTCCATTATAGCAGCAAACAAAATGATCCACCAAATTAACTCTTCAAGTACTGAAATAGAAAACAAATATCTGTACATTAAAGCATGAAAAGCTTGGTGCTTGTATTTTTCTGTGTGTCTGACAACTAAGTTGTGGACTGTTGTTTCAAATGTTTTCAGCTATTAATTATGTTTCTAACAATATTCTGGTTCAAACACTTTGAAATGAATTTGTGGGTTTTCTTTTTTAGTACAAGAATTACAAATTGTAAACAACTTCCCTTTTCCCTAAAGGTTACATAACTTTATATAAACAGAGAAGGGGATGGAGAGTGTGGAGGAAAAAATGAAAAAGGATTTATTGAAGTAGTAATCAAAAAGGGATGTTTGGCATGTGTTCCAGGGAGAAAAAGGGGGTTCCAAAGGGCTGTGGAAGCTGAAACTGAGACACCGCAGAAAGCTTAACTCGAACAGTAGTTTTGCTACCAGAAGTGGCCAAGTAAACAGGGTAAAATGCAAGAGAGAGAGAGAGAAGAGAAAATAAGCCCCCAGCTGCAGACACCCAAATTGCCCAGGTATTTCCCATGGAGTTGTATTACCGACCCCTGGAATGCCCAGACTCCTCAGAGCAGTGCCTCCATCCTCAACGGTCAGTAGGCTAACAGGTGAAGGTGGGCATCCCAGCCAAAATGCAATATTGTCCTGTCACGTGAAGCGAGCGTGCCCCAAGCATGATCCACCTGCCCTTTTTCTAAGTTGCCAATGTGATCTCAGCTGAGCAGGCATGGCCAGGACCACCCAGATAGAGATCCTCTGCACCTCCCCCCAGTTATGTAAGTGGGATCCTCTTATGCATGTCTGGGGACATCGGTGCCTGTGTGATATGCTCCAGGGAGTATGCTCCAGGGTGGTGGAAAGCGGATGGCCTGCAGACTCCATGAATCCCGTGGCAGAGCACATTGACCTTGAGCAACTGAGACCGTACCTGTGAAAGCAAGAAGCCATGTAACAAGTTACTGATGAACAGGTGCTGAGAAATTAGAATCACACAAAAACAAGATGTGTGCCTTTACAATGCTGACTGTGTTCATGGTGCAGGGTGTAGATTGCTAATAGTTACTATGTTGCAAATAATTTAGCTCAAAGGAAAAATAAAGCTTTGTTAGACAAAGACACCAATAAAAAATAGAGTTAGTCTATTATATGTAATAATTATCCAATCAGGATGTGACACAATTGCTGTACCTTCTGTATTAATATTGCTGCCTGATTTAGTCTGGGGCTTTTGCCTTTTGCCTTTTGGCTTTTTGGCCTTTCCTTTGCTATTATTAAACCTTTTTGTGCTACCACTCTGGAATTAAAATTCCTTTTCGGCTGTCCCAAACACAACAAGGGGATCTCTATTAAATGGGTCTGGGGACTTATTTCATCCTCCTCCTCCTCTCTTTCTCCTTCAAGTGCCCTTGAAGGGCCATTAGCCAATCATGAGAGCCCAATTAATTACAGTTTACACAGAAATGTCTCCTTCAAGACAACAGACAGTCTTTATCATCCTGTTTTCCCATAACTTGGCAGGAGAAGCACAACTCCTCACAGGTGTCTGGGGCAAACACAGACCAAAAATATTAACATCTAATTCAACCTGAATACAACATGATTAATAATGACTATATATAATGGATTTCACTGGAATATAGAAATGCATTCCACAAAGAGAGCAAAACCCTGTACTACAGTGCTTAGGCTGTTTTTCTTTCCCATGTCCTTGGCATTGTTGTCACCAGGCCATGCCTTAGGGACAATCCACAGCTGACTCTGCTCACTTGGGAGTCTTCCTGGGAATTATTGTGGTGACAGGAGCAACTAATGGTTTTATTTGTTTTGTAGACTGATGGAGAGGAAAAAAAAGTAGTAAGTATTCCATGTACTCAGTGCTTGTAAACAAAGAACACAAGTATAATTACGGAACACTGTTGGTATTTAATGAAGATGTCTCCCCACAATATCTAATCTTATTAATTTTCTATTGAGTGTTTTCAGTTTACTGACTGATTGTCCAAAAGACTCTTGGACATCTAACATTCTGTTGGGTTAGACAGTCTCTAGAAATTTGCCTTTGCCTGTCAGAGTAGTGGATATGTCAGCCTCAGGAGACCAGAATATCTCACATGTGTCAGGTGATCCAGTAGTATCTATTACAAAAGCAAGTTCAGGAAAAAAAATACATTCCCCTTGTCGCGTTCCGCCGGGAAGGAAGGAACAGGTCCACGCAGGGTTGATGGTGAGAACAAAATGAACCGTTTATTGAACAGGGGATCAGACTTTTATAGGGTGCTGAGGGAAGGTTCTAGAGGCTGGGTGGACCTAAGGGCGGAG
>JAWWLT010000092.1:3774727-3788774 GCA_035040995.1 Premnoplex brunnescens | reverse complement strand
TTCCTTGAGAAATGTAACTTGGAGTACCTTTATGGAGAGTGTTGCATCTTAGCCTGGAGAAGAGGAGGCTTGAGGGATACCGTATCATTCTCTATAACTACCTGATTGGAGTTTGTAGCCAGGTGGATATTGGTCTCTTCTCCCAACAGGACAAGAAGACACAGTATTAAGCTGTGTCAGGGGAGGTTTAGGTTACACATTCTTACATTCTTAACAGAAAGAGTGATTTGGCACTGGAATGGGCTGCCCAGGGAGGTGGTGGAGTCGCTGTCCCTGAAGGTAGGTAATCAATCTAGGTGATTTGGTGATTGTGTGATTTTGGGCTTGTTATGATTTGGTAATTAATTGTATGATTTTGACTATCATCTTGACTATTTTGACTGTGATGACCTAATGTAAAGTTTTCAAACATTTTTTTTTTTCTCCTTAATTCTCAATGGCAAAGATGATAGAGGTCAATACTCCACATACATATTCCTTAACTTTCAGTCTGATATAATATCAGGTATTTAGCTGTTATTTTTGTCCTAATTTTAGGCTACAAAAATGTTGAATTATTTTTGTTAAGATGAAAAATGCCTATGATTTTAATAAGGAAGAGACAAGATGTTTTTATTTGGCATTACACATTCAAAATGGATTTTCGATGATTTGTCAGTTTCATTGAACTATCCCTAAACTTTTTACTTTTTTATAATGTTGCACTGCTGCTTGAGAGCTACATTTTTGGTGAATTTTCTGGGATTGATAAAAAAGAAGAAATTAAAGTAAAATACACTCCCCTCCTGCTACCCAAAAAGTCTCTTTAATTTTTCAACAAATGCACTTTTTATTAAATTATTACAAAAAATGTATCACCATATTTCTTAAATACAGGATTTTTATTAATATCTTGCACCATAGATGTACATGTTATTGTATATGAGTTTTCCTTTCTGTGATTCTCTCGTTAACATTAATACCTCTTTGTACAGCAGTGAGTGGAGGTTAGAGGTGAGTAAAGGAAAATTTTTGTCTGTGAAAAATGTGAATCTAAAGAAGCTCACAAACCTTTCATTGTAAAAGCTTTTAACCTAAATTCAGAAGGTATGTTATTATTAACACTGTTTCAGAAAAAGAACTCTAGAAAACTATGAAGGTGTAGGACATGGAAAGAAAATGCTATTGTTGCATTCAATTTTTTTAATCCTTTTGGAACACTTGAAGAGTTGTTAATTTAGATTTTTACTCTGTTTAGATTGAATAATTAAAATAGAGTAGTTTAATATTAATGCATTTTTAAAGATATAAAATCCTCTATTTTCATTTTAGAAAAGCTATTTATAACAAAAATCACTGAATTTTTTTTCCAATTCTTACTTAGATGAAAAATTGTTCTAAGATTCTATTAAGACAGTCCTAGTTCTATTGAACTGACATTTCACAACAAAAGAAATGGTTTTCTACCAAGGCTCCATGTTTCACCAGAACAGACAGGTATGCTGTTTAATTGCTCAGTGACTTAATTGCTCACTTACAGGAAGTGCATTGAGAGAAAAATCTGCCCTTGCATTACTTTTATAACATTATATACAATTCTAGGTAGTTGGTGGTTTTTTGTTTGTTTGTGTGTATGTTTGTTTGTTTGTTTGTTTTCCCCAAGTGAACATGGTTCCCTGCTGGCTCATCTTTTTCAGTTATTTACATTTTAAAAATTTTCCAAATTTCCTGCATTTTTAAAAACTTGT
The DNA here is from genome assembly GCA_035040995.1 of Premnoplex brunnescens. NCBI lineage: Eukaryota > Metazoa > Chordata > Aves > Passeriformes > Furnariidae > Premnoplex > Premnoplex brunnescens. The sequence continues at coordinate 3,787,047 of JAWWLT010000092.1, read as the reverse complement.
TGTGCTCCCTTCATGTCTACAAAAGCAGGTAGATCAATGATGAATGAATATACCCTTATGTAAAGCCTCATGGGATGTCTCTGTTTTCACCATCCTACTTTAACATTTTATATTTGTGCTAGACTGATTTGGTTCCTTTAATCCCTGTGCAAAGCTGCTTATTCAACATTATACTGAGGGTCTTTTTACTTCTGCTGTGCTTATTACTACATAGCACTTGGTCTTGCACAATTTTTTTCTTTTAACTTTCTGATGTCTGCAATGATTGTTCTACCCAGGGCTTCTCATTTTTTGATTTCATGCTGCCCACTTTGCAATTTGTTTTAAAGTCATTGGACAGCATTGTCAAAAGATCATAGACTCACATTCTAAAAAAGCAAAACAAACTAAAATAGGGCATTTAACAAATATTTAACTTTTTTGTAATAAACATTCTATTTTCAGGACTCCTTCTTCCCTCCTTCTGTTTGTCCACGATGCCCAGAGACATGGTAAAGCCACCTAACTAGACCCTGACACAAGCACTTGTTCACACATCCCAACAGGCACATGTTGAACCAAAGGAGATTTCAATCAAAACATAAACATACAGAAGCAATGATGAAATTGAATTTTGAATCAGGCTTTTCTGAAATTTCTGCCTGCAGAACAGCATGTCCAAATTAATTGCAAGGTACTTTTTGTGTGTGCGCTTTAAACATAGAATTTTATGGATTTCTATGGTCAAAGAAATATACAACTGGTTATGCATTCTCTTCTCTGCTAGATATCACATCATTAACACTTAATCTCCAGTCTGGGGTTATGCTCTAAAACATAATTTAAATAAATGCTTAACTGGAGAAGCAAAAGCAAAAATGGAGGAAAGCCCAGATTAAATAAATCAGGAACCTCTTACCACTAAGAAAGAATAAAAACATAGGCAGAAATTAAAACTGGATTAAAATTGGTTTTTTAAAGGACAAAGAATTCCCTGTAGACTAGCAAGATTGCAGTGTGGCACCCTTTGTTTTCTGGGCCACAACTTTGATCTCACCAGAAGTTATCCTATCAAACAGCTTAATACTCTTCATGACCTGCACAAAGAAACCCCCTTTTTACATTTAGCACTAACTAGCATAATTTGCTATGCCTTGGCTCTGAATGAGTCAGGAAAAACCCTGGATCTGTGCTAACCCAGTTGTATTCTCTGTTATTAGGTCACTCATTTATTTATGCAAAGTGAGAAGAGTACTTAGAAGCAGGAGTTCAAATGTGAAACAAATGTAAAAAGTCTAGGCTGTTATCTGCTGGCCAAACACTTTATGAAGATATTTCATAGGTCTTGAGCAGCTGAGGTCTTACTTGACTAGAGCATTTCAGGGAAGTTAAGGAAATAAAGCATTGTTTCGGTTACTAACAGCAGCAGAACTGCACCCACAAAAGACCATCAATATTTTTTTGTTTCATTGATGAAATGAGGTCTGAACTTTTTGGTGGTCAGTGCACAGCTGTGACATTTTCCAAATGCAGGTTTAGCATAACTACCCTCCACAGTCACAGTACAAAGTCTGCGATCACTTTCCCCAGGCACACCCTCAGGAGGTACATCCTGTAATCCCCTGGGCCAAGACAGCTGACAAGGGAAGAAGACCAAGGAAAAGGTACTCCTAGATGCTTAACACAGTTCTTTTGTTGTTTTATATTTTTATTTTCCAGATATTTTAGAATTTCCTTCTCTAAAGCACCCTCAGTTTTTGTTGTTTCTGCACATCATATGGAGCAAAAATATGAAAATTAACATTTTGAAAAATGTACCTCTGCTTAGTTACTATATTGGCTAGATTCACAGAGTCATAAAATCATAGAATTCTTTGGGTTGGAGTGGACCTCTAAACAACATCCCATAGGCACAGACATCTATGGTAGGTGAGATCAGTGGTATTGTCCATACCATGGCCCACCCACTACCACTGCCCTGGACAGTTTGCAGCCCAAAGGTCAGTTCCTGTATTGGGCTGAGGACCTTTAGCTGTCAGCAGTCACACTTGCAGCAAAATGAATTGCGGTGACAAAGTTTATGAAGGGTCTTACAAGGAGCAGCTGAGAGAGCTGGGGCTGCTTAGCCCATTAAAAAAGGAGTTTCAAGGGGGAACATTATCTCTCTACAAATTTCTGAAAGTAGTTGTTGGTGATGTGGAAGTTGGCTTAATCTCTCAAGTACCAAGGTCAAGAGAAAATGGCCTCAAATTGCACCAGGGGAGGTTTAATTTGGATAATAGGCAAAATTTCATGATTTTAAGTTTGTCAAGCATTGGAAAAGTTTGCCCAGGGAAGTGGTTGAGTCACCATCCCTGGAGGTATTTGTCAGAGGTGTAGATGTGGCATTTAGTGACAAAATTCAGTGCTGGACTTGAGAGTGCTTGGTTTACAGTTGGACTCAATGATCTTAAAGGTCTTTTCAAACCTAAATGATTCTATGATTTTATTCATGCTCATTGCTGCCACGCTGGGACACAACTGAGCTACAAGGAAATATTAGTTTTGTTCCTAATGTCTTTATTTCTTGCTTACAACATGTTTTTAATTAAAGGCAAGGTAATGAAAATCAGAAAAACAAAAAAAAATAAAAAATATAAAATATATGTTTATTCTGTATATGTTTATTCTGTGAACAGCTTTCTAATACATGCAGCATATGTATTAACATTATTATTCAGATCTATTGAACAGAATGCTATTATTAAAGCAACTGAAGAGTTTTCAATATTATAAATATGTATGACTTCATAGAACAGTAAGGAAATATATTCTGCTCAAAGTTATAATGCTGAATATTTTAATAAAAATTACAGCATTTTTACAGTATTTTTCTAAAAATGTTGCAAATTATGCACTTTAAAATTAAATAAAATATTTGAGAAATAATTATGGGTATATGTTCATTAGATTAGAAGGACTGAAAGGACTGGAGGACTGAAAGATAAGGGCAAAAGGTCAAGTCTTTCAATCTGCCTTCACACACTCACTTCCACTATAATACTTATAAGCACATTATGGCAACAGAATCTCCGTGTTTAGAGAATTCTAATTCATTCTTACTCTCGTGCTTGAGACAGTAATTCTTAAACAATATGTACAAAAGCACAAACAGAATTTGAGTATGCTCATGAGGTGTTCCTTTCTTATCACTTCCTGCCCCACATACTCCTTTTGTCTCCTCTGCAGGCTGCCTGCTGAAGCCCATCAGCATGCAAGACTTGTGAAGCAGTTAGTAAATGTTTATTCAGACTGCAGTATTTACTTAATAATGGCATTGCAGTATTTACTTAATAATGGCATTGGTTTATCCTTGCTTTTAAGTTAATCACAAACAATCCTCCTCCAATCCTTACCAGGAAGCTTCCCTTAAGTCCATTGCAAATCACAGACATAATCTGTGTAAATAATTAATCTGCCTGAATCTTATCCCATCAACACCTGCACCAACACTGATTACCAGATATGTAATTATATTTTGCATGTATTTAAATAGATTTGCCTTTGCTTTCTGTACTGGAAAGTGCCTCACCTTCCCTGTGATTGAGGGCAGAGTTTCTTGACCTCTCTTTCATTTCCTGGCATGAGTGGTCATTGAGGTAAACCAAGGTGATGTCAGACCATGAGCATGCACCTTGTCCAGTGTCCTCTGAAGCTCTCTGAAGATCAATGTGTTGATCAATAAGGGAGATAATTAATCTCTTACAACCCCAAGTAATAATAATAATAGTAATAATAATGTGAGCATGATTGTATGACTCTACAGTATTTCTTTTGACAAAGAAATTTCCATATAAACAGACATCCATGGTTGGTTTGACCTTGGCTGTTGCTCATCAATCTGTACTATCCTCTTCGCAGTACAGGGGGGAGAAAAACAAAATAACCTTATGGGTGAAGATAAAAAAAAAAAAAAAATAATAAAGCAAAAGCAAGCACCACATGAGGAAGCAAAGGAAAATAAGATTTACTCTCTATTTCCCATCAGCAGGTGACCACTTTCCAGAAAACAGGACATTGGAAGACAAACACTGAAAATAACCACTGTGAATTCTTTTTGTTGTTTTTGTTTTTTTTTTCCTGAGCAGACATATGCATCCCTCTGGTCAGTTTAGGCCAGCTGTCTGGGCTATGTCCCCTCCAATTCACATGACAGTGTTTGGTTAATTGTTGGACTCAATGCTCAATGATAGTAGTGGTCTTTCCCAACCTCACTGATTCTGTGATTCTGTACTAAATGTTCTACTTAGTAAATTAGTACTAGTTAACTTTACTCACAAATTTGTACAGCCCTCTGCTTTTATTTGGTCTTATTTCAGATTTTTTTTTTTCTGTTGTTCTTCTAGACCATCTGTTCTAGACGTCTTAATTCTGAGAGTACTGACAATCTGTCTTGAAAGGCAGCCCAACAATGAATGTCTGCTTCTATATAGTTACAGGTTTTCTCTACAGCACTTCTCTCTGAAATCAAAATATTCAAATCAACTAAAACTAACACCCTGACTTTCAATGTTGTTTCAGACTCCTGCATAATGATTTAGGACCAAACTTTTGTTTAGCCATATATTTTGTCCTTGTTAAAATTTTGAAGATATACTATGCAATACTATGGTATTTTTCCCCATTTCAGAAGATTTAAAAAATGAGTGACTTAGCCTAAATACTCATTACACATAATGGCTTAAATGAGGCAAAGAGATAAATTGGGTAACTATGAGGAATGCTGTATACTTCCACACAGATTTTACAGTTGACCTTAACCTGCTACTCTTTAGACAAAGGCATACTGAAACAAGGTAATTTAGTTATGGGATTATAAATGTTTTAAAGCAACAACATAAGCTAAACTCACTAGAACATATTCAGACAGGAATACCATTAAACAGTATCTTGGGCTGACATATATGACTAGCAGAACTTCATATACTTTAGCAATATTGTTAAGCCAAACAAAAATTCACATCTGAAAAGAGAAGCCCAGATATGTGTTCATAATGCAAAGGAAGAGAAGCATTACCCTCTGGAGTAAGCACTGTATATTGAATTCTAGTGTAACAGCTCTCTTAAATTATGTATCAAAATGTTACCAGATAAATTCTAAGCATTTCTGAACAGCTGTCCTTAGCAAAACCTTAGCATCCTTTGACCAAAAAATGATCAGAGATAAGTGTTGTGAAGAAGGATGAAACAGAATAAATAGGGTTAGAAATATTGTCAAAATGCCTGAGGTTAATTCTTCCAGCTGCAGAAAACATGGCAAGGCATAAGGAAAGAGAAACTAAGGCAGACAGTAGTAAAAATGAAAGCCTGTAATTAATGTGAAATTAAAAAAAACCCTGTAAACTTAAAGTTGTACAGGAAGAAGAAAAAGGACTGCATGAAATCAGAGAACAAAACATGAGAAAAGGAATGGTACTGTGTTCTGCTACTTTGCTTACAGCACACACTCATCCGTGAATACTGAATACATAACAGTCAATAGCTGAAACAGAGGAAAGCCACAAAGATATTGGTGATGCCAAGTAGTGCTAGATCAGTCTTTACAGGTTTTAGACCATCTCTTACCTATGCATGTAGCAGGAATGAGAACATGCAAGAATCAGTGGCTGCAGGTATAAATACACTGGCTGCAGACAGCAATTACAGTTAGTTAATATTTTTCAGACAGTGTGGAATATTTAAAGCTGGTTATTGCAGTTTAATTTTGCTCTCAGAAACTAAAGCTGCTGTTAGTGGCTACTGTTTAATACTTTGCAATCCTCTGGGGAACAGCGAGCTACACTTTATGAAATGCTGAAGGAGACTGGCTATGCAGTCACAGAGTATTTCTTGTGCATCCCCAAATACAGGTACCAATTCCAGTTGCAATCTGTATTGCTTTTCTTTTTAGTTGTGCTTGCCATGTGTTTAATAAGCAAAAGTAATCAAGAAGATGTAAACGACACTCTGATATCACCCACGACAAATAACAAAACATACACAAATGTACAAATTTAGGTGCACTAACTTTGAAGAGACTGATTTTCTATTATTCTTGGGTTTTACTAAACAGATGCAGAAATTTTATATTTTACTATTATTAATTCTATGCAATACTCATTCTTTGCATTTCTGGAATATTAAAGTGAAAATTAGAATAAAAAAGTGAGCAATGAAGTAAAGTACATTCTTAATTAGCATAAAGTAGGTATGCATAATTCTGTTCCACATGCTTTACTGAGAGATTTCAAGTTATATAGTCCAGAAAGATTTAAGACTATTAAGGATCAGAAAGCCTCAGGTCACTTGGATAAAACCTGACCATTCTGCAGGAGATGAAAAAAAACCTGTTTACCACATATGGGTGTTCCTTCAGCACAGTCAAGTAGACTCACATACATGGATTTGATGCTTGGTGCTGAGCAAGGCTATGCTGTCCAAAGAAGGACATACTTGCTGTGCTTTTTCCTATGTGCATCTAGCTGTCGTCTTATAGTCCCCATATATATGACTAAATTAAAAAATGTCCCTTCATTTTTCAGAAATTACACATTCAGAATCACAGAATCCATCAGCTTGGAAGGGACTGCAGTGCCTCATCTGGTCCAAATTTCTTGATTGAGTGGAGTTGTCCTAGAGCACATTGCACAGAATTGCATCCAGACAATTCTTGGGTATCTCCAGTGAGGAAGTTTCCACAACATCTCTGGGCATTTTATTCCAGTGTGTGGTCACTTGTAAAGAAGTTCTTCCTCATATTCATGTGGAACTTCTTGCACTTCAGTTTCTGCCCATTGCTTCTTGTCCTATCACTTGACAATACCAAGCTCCAGTTTCTTGGAAACCCCCCTTCAGATATTTATATACATTGATGAAATCCCTCTCAGTTGTCTCTTTTTGAGGCTGAACAGGCCCAACTCTCTCAGCCTTTCCTCATCAGAGAAATGCTCCTATTCCTTAATCATGTTTTTTGTCCTCTCTTGGACCTGTTCCTGGAGCTCTCTTGTACTGAGAAGCCCCAAACTTGACACAGCACTCCAAATGTGGCCTCACCAGGGCTGAGCTGAGGGATAGGAACACCTCCCTTGACCTGCTGGCAATGTTCTACCTGATGGAACCCGGCATTCTGTTTGTCTTCTTGGCCACAAAGGCACACTACTGGCCCATTGATAGCTTTTTGTCCACCAGGACCCCCAGGTCTTTCTCCACACAGCTATTTTGCAGCAGGTCAGCCCCCAACCTCTGCTCCCCAGGAGCAGGACTCTGCATTTACCCTTGTTGAGGTACAGAAGGTTCTTCTCTGCCCATCTCTCCAAAATGTTGTGGTCCCTCTGAAGGAATGCACCACCCTCTGAAGTATTGGCTGCCCCCCCCCGCCCAAGTTTTGTATCATCAGTGCTAGTTTCAAAATTTTTCATGGATTTTTTTTTTTCTCTCCCTTAGCAACACAGAGGTTTGGGAGCTAATGCCCTGCCCTCACTACCTGCTCCTAGAGCCAGCTAACAAGGTTGGTTAGCTCTGCATTCCAACTTGACGGCTGGGGAGGATTTTAGGGAGAGAGGTTTTTCTGTTTCTTTTGCCACACTTCTCTGCTCTGATTGCAGTTGTAGGAGTGAGCCACCATTTTGCTGGGCTGCTGGAAGCCCTTGAAGGAAAATCCCTTGACTCAACACCCCAACTCCACTTGCCCTGTGCTGTTTCTTTGGAGAGAGAGCAGTTACCATTACCAGACTCCGTGGTCAATGCCACTTGCAGGGAAGTTGCTAACCCTCCACCCCCACAAATCTTTCAGACCAAGGCCGAGGCGACAGCCTCTACACTGCTCACAGGAAAGGTTTCAGCCCATCCTCTGTGACTGCCATTTTCCCACACAAGATTTTTGGAACTAGCACCTCTCCCTGGTCACTGTCTGTGCCTCGTTGGAGCTCGGAAGTGACTTTTGTGACTGCTGCCTCCCAAGAAGTAGCATTATCTCCCACTGTCCATAAATATAACTGCACAGAAGGGGCAGAGATAGGATTTGGTTGAAAATTTTGATTACAGTGTTGCTGTTTATTCTGTTCTGTTGACTTTTGATAATATATATTTGTGGTTAAGAACTTTTATCCTTTTCTATACGTTTTCTGACTAAAGTCTCTTAATTTCAAAGATTGTAGTGGTTTTTGGGAACAGCGCCCCTTCCTAGTCCAGATAGATATATTAGTTTCCTTTTAAACTGAGACAATCTGTCTGAGGAGACACTCTATTTTCTCATCCAAGTAATTGATGAGCAAGTTACACAATACTGGACCCAGTGTTGAATCTTGAGGGACTCTGTGCCACTGATCATGAGCTTCTGAGATCTGCCAGTCAACCAGTTCTCAAACCACCTCACTGTCCACTCATCCAAACCATATTTCTTGAGTCTGCCTATAAGGATGGTGTGAGACACAGTGTTGAAAGCCTTGATGAAGTCAAGAAAGACAACATCCACTGCTCCCTCTTCATCCATCTGGGTACTTGTTTCATTGTAGAAAGCAATCAGGCTGGTCAAACATGGCTTACCTTTAGTGAACCCATGCTGACTGCTCCTGATCACCTTCATGTCTTCCATGTGGGTAGAGCATTCATGTCTTATTCTGGAGGCCATCTCCTCAATGGAGATGAGGTTGACTCACTGGTAGTTGCCTAGGTCCTCCTTGCCCTTTAGGAAGACCAGTGTGACTTCCAGTCCTCAAGCACCATTCCTGATCTCCATGACCTTTCAAAGATGATTGTGAGTGACCTGGCTATAACATCTGCCAAATCTCTCAGTCCTCATAAATGCATCTGATCAGGCCCATTAAGACTTGTGGGTATCAAGTTTGTTTAGGTGTTCTCTGACTCAATCCTCCTTGACCAAAGAAAGGTCTTCCTCCCAACATTCATTTACCCTGGTCTCCTGGGTCAGGGATTCCTGAGGAGTGGTCTTATCAGTGAAGATCAATACAAAGAAGGCATTAAATAACTGCCTTCTCTGCATCCTCTGTTATCAGGATCCCCTCTCCATTAACTAATGGACTTATATTATCCTTTGTCTTCCTTTTGTTGTTTATGTATTTTAAAAAGCCCTTTTCTTATCCTTGATATTCTTGGCCAGGTTTAATTTTAGATGGGCCTTGGCCTTTCTAGTCCCAACACTACTTGTTATGACCGCCTCTCTATATTAATGGCAAGTAGTCTGACCCTGCTTTCATCTCCTGTGTATTTCTTGCTTGTACTTTAGTAATGACAAGAGTTCTTTAGTCATCCACAGAGGTCTTTTAGGCTCTTGGAATGATTTCTTCCTCATCAGGATGCATCATTCTTGAGACTAGAGGAAGTAAATCTTGAATGTCAACCAATTCTCTTGGGCCCCTCTTCCCTGTAGGATTCTTCCAAGAAGATCCTTAAAGAAGCTAAAGCTAGCTCTCCTGAAGTCCATGATTTTAATCATGCTCATTGTCCTGCTACCTCTTCATTCAGTATTGAACTTTACAATCTTGTTTTCACTACAGCCAATGCTGCCCCCACTCTTCACATCATCAACAATGCCTTTCTTGTTTTTTAGGATAAGGTCAAACAGCACAACATTCTTTGTGGGAACTTCCACTACCTGTGACAGGAAGTCGTCATCTGTACTTTTCAGGAAGCTCCTGGACTGTTTGTCCTTTGCTGTGTAGCTTCTCCAGCAGATGTCAGGGTAGTTAAAGTCTCCAGTGAGAACGAGGGCCTGTGACTTTGAGACTCTTCTAGTTGTCTGTAGCAGGCCTCATCCATTTCTTACTCTTGATAAGCTGGCCTGTAGAAAACACAATATCACAATGTGACCCTTACTAGGCTATCCTTTTATCATAGAAACATAGGATATGCTGAGTTGGAAGTGACACATCAGGATCATTGAGTTCAACTCCTGGCCCTGCTCAGAACACCTGAATAATCTCACTACATGCTTGAGAGCATTGTCCAAATGCTTCTTGAACTCAGACAGGCTTGGTGCTGTGAACACTTCCTTGGGGAGCTTGTTGCAGTGTTCAACCACCTTCTGGGTGAAAAATTTTTTCCTGATATATGACCTAAAACTCCCCTGCCTCAGCTTTATGCCATTTCCTCCAATCCTGTTACTGATCATGAGAATGAAGAGATTGGTACTTGCCCCTCAGCTCCTCAGGAGGATGTTGAAGAGTGCCATAAGATCTCAACTCACTTGTCATCCTCACCAAGACTGAGCTTGATACATTCTAAGTACTGCCTCACATAAGAGGGCAACTCCACCACTGCCCTTTCCAAGTCTGTCTCTCTTAAAGAGCATGTAGTCCTTCATGACAACATTCCAGTCATGAGAGATATCCTACCATGTCTCCATAACTGCCATGAGATTTAAGCCCTGTGACTGCATATGGGTCTCTAGTTCTTTGTGTTTGTTCCCCATACTGTGGTCATTAGTGTACAGGAACTTAATGGAAGTATTTGATTGTGACAATAGCCCAGTGGGGGTGCAAAGGGATGCCCCGTAGTCCAGTGTTGTGGTTGTGTCCTTGGCTGCTTGTGCTTGATCACAGTATTCCCTCTTAAGCCTTGTTTTGGTACTGGACTTTTTCTGTAATGTTTTCTTGTCTCTCTAGGACTGCAGGTGTGTAGGAACACAAATCTGCAAAACGCCAGAATGCAGAAGGCTTCCCAAAAGAGCATAAGACGTAATCCAATCTACAGACACTAACCCATCTCCAGACATGCCTAAAGACTCTATTTGCATTTGACAAGATTTGCATTTTTTGTGTATTCCCTGCTCTGCACCAGAACTTGCCTGACCACATGTATTGTTTCCTCTACCCTTGTGTTCATGAATAATGGATTAACTCTAGATACCTCCTTCTGCTTCTGCTTCTGTTAACGTAATGTATTCCCCTAATTACCATGATCCACCCCCCATTTAGCATAACCCAGCCTCTTAATTATAATAACCCTATATACGTCAAAACAAGTTTATAATAAACTGATTTTGTTTTACCCCTGAGACAGTCTGTGGTAACTGACTGTTGCACAGGTGTGCTCCAGTGTGGCTGATACATCTCAGAGTTGCCTGCAGAGGGCTCTTATAGTTAGATACCCTGTCCCTGTAACTTTTTCACAGTTTCCCCCAGATTGCCAGGGAGAATCCTGATATTGTCTCCCTCTCCTATTGTATCTAGTTTAAAGCTTTGCCAATGAGTGTCACTGGTTCCTGGGCAAACACTCTCCTTCTGTGCTGAGAAAGGTGAGTCCCATCTGATGTTAGCATGTCTGGTGCTGTGTAGGCCATCCCATTGCAAAAAACCCAAAATTTTGGTGGTGACACCTGCTGTGGAGTCATATCTTAATAGGCTCAGCTCATCTGTTTCTTTCAATATTGCTGATTTCAACTGGAATTATGGAGGAGGAAATAGCTTGTTCCCCAGATTCCCTTACCAAATGTCCCCAAACCCTGAAATACTTTTTATTGACCTTAGATTACTTGTTGCCATTTACTCACTCCCTATATGGAAGATCAGTAATGGGTCATGCCAGGTTTGAAAGTGTCCTGGTTCCATGCTTAACTCAGGCCCCAGGGAGGCAGCAGACTTCTCTATGGATTGGGCATGGTCAGCATATCAGGCCCTCTGTTCCCTTTAGAAGGGAGTGTCCTACAGCTGAACCCCATCTTTTCTTGAAAGAAGTTATAATACAGGGGATTGACCTTGCTGATTTTGGTGGTGCCTTTGACTGGACCTTCATCCACTTCATCCTTAGGTTAGTCTTCCACAAACAAAGCTTCCCACCTATTGTGCAGAGGTTCCTGGCTGGGCAAGGAGAATGATGTGGGCAAAGAAAGAGTTGGTGAGGTATAGATGCACTTCAGCTGGGCTATTGATTTCATCCACAACACTGGCTCTTCTCTGCAAAGCCTGGTCTTATCTCTCCCTCCTTCAAACATAGTTTAAATCCCTGTCAATAAGTCCTGCCAACTCAACAGGTTTTCCACCTTCTAGACAGATGGGTGAACCCCATCTGTCTCTATCAGGCCTCATACTGTATAAACCACTCTATGATTGATCTTTCTGATGTCATAAAGCAATGTCTGTGCAAGAAACAGAAAATATTAATGTTTCCTGAGTTACATGTGAATGCTAAGAGGTCTGGAAATGCAGGAGTTTACTTAGCATGTTTAGTTCACATACGTTTTAATTGGAGTGGAGTAGGACAATAAAGTTAAAGGGACTATTCATGAAATGGTAGACCTCTTTTCAGTACTAGCAGTTAATGCATAACTTCTTCCTACTACATGAAAATTAGTTACTCAAATTACC
>JAWWLT010000092.1:3745894-3759144 GCA_035040995.1 Premnoplex brunnescens | reverse complement strand
TCCTGTATGCTGGACGTACAAATCTCTGTCATCAGTGAATCTAAGTGCAATGTCAAACCAGACCTCAGCATGACCCTTATACCACTGAAGCCTATTATTTGAAAGAATTTGTCAGCATTAAGAGGCTTGAATGGTCAGGATTTGATCCATCTTTACTCCTTAGTGTTATTACAGTTATATTATAACTCATAATGTTTATGCAGCCATAGAATGTGCACTAGCCAACATTCAGACTCTCCTTTTCCTATTGCCACTAATTGAGTCAATAAATAATTGGATGGGTTGTTTTCCAGGGTAAGGATCCTCTCTAGTCCTCAGAGTGCTTACACAGCTGGAAAAAAACTGAGTGAAAAAATCAGGTCTCCTTATTTTTGTGAGGTAGAAACATTCCTCTCCTCCTTTTGGGGATACATGTAGTGAAGAAATGAAAAGTTCACTACTCATTAAGAAATCATTGAGCTCTGGGGTCTCTTTTGGAAGCCAGACTAAGTAATTTAAAGGAATTTGTGCAGTAAAGATTAAAGTAACTGGCATGGGTGCTGGAATTTGCAAGGTCCTGGGGAGGGATATGAAGGGGAAAGATTTCTTTCAAACCATTAGTGATTTTAAAGGCCAAAGCTTTGCATGAGTCTAAGCTTCTGTAAAATTAGTGTGATGCTTGATTTCAAGGTGAGAGGGAATTTCTATTGCAGGTAACACTTTTACCTTTAAACCCATGACAGGTAGGCTGAAAACATGCAGAGCCCACAGCAGATAGGGACTGCACCAGAACTCTTGCAGGGAGAGGAATCAAGGACTGCCTGAGCAACCAGGTCAAACATGTCTCCAGTAATGAAGATCCATTCATTGCTATAACACACAGGCTACCAATGTAGATCACTTTCAAGGTCTCCAAAGAAGCTGAGCAGTTATCAGTAATGTTGAAAAATCCGCTGGAATGTCATTTATTTCACTTTATGGTCCTAATTAGCCATTTGTATAGTTCTATAATTAAATATGCTCCTTTCTCATCAAGTTTTTCACTCTAGTAATGATACCACTGTGCCACAAACAGGCCCCATGCTGTTTGGTTTGGGACTTATTCATAGCATTTAATTGGTCACCCAGTGGTTAGCCAATAACCCCTTCTATGGGAAGCAACATTCTGAATGCTGTTAATGGGCTAGAGGCATAGTGATTGCCTCCTGGTACCCAGCAGTACTGGGAATAAAGCAATTTCCTCCACTGTGTTGTGTGCCCAATAGCTTATCCTCCTCACTCCAGAAATGTACACTATTTGGTTATAGTATTTGTACTGGCTTACTTACCGCTGGGTTGTTAATAGGATGTGATTCTTCAATGCTCCTTCAGTGAAGTTACAGTCTGCTTGCTGACTGCTAATTAAAATAAGTTTGCACTCCAAGACTGCAACTAAAAGGTAGCAAGGTCATATTATTTCATGAAGTAGTCTTTTACTTAATCATGTTTATACCGTATTCATTTGTGAACATGCAGACAGGCATGACTTTTATTGATCATGTCAATATAGTCAAAATTAGCCACAGACTAATCTTTCCTTCCTTGGATTATCATCACTAGTTTTTCCCTGTCTCTGAGACCACACAGTTAAAAAGCAGTTCATGGAAGCATGCAGATTTCTCCTTCAGTCTATTTCTCAGCTTGAAAAAATTAAAAAAAAAAAAAAAAAGAAAAGAGCAGCAGATGAGCTAACAATGTTCGTTCTAAAAGGACTCAATATGCCAGGAGTCTTTATAGAAATCAAAGCATGTGCTCATGAGCACTGGAGCAATTTTAGACCCAGTAAGGTTAAGAGAGCAAAGTGGTTATGACTTTCAGAAACAAATTTTACTTTATTCATTTTTTGATAATATTTTAAAATCTAGTTTGAATAAGAACCCCTATCATCAGGGTGTCTGAGTGTCATATTCACCTGTCACATGTGACTCTTTCTACTTGCTTCCAGCAGGTGAAAAGTTCTTCCCAGAAAAATAATAGTGGATTGTTTACTTTTACTTCCTACTTTACTAACAAGAAGTCCACAGAATAAATCTTAGTCATACTTTTGTTGGAAAAATTAATATGAGACAAATAAAAAGTTAAGCATTTTAAAAACGTTGCTTATAATCTTTCACTTTCCCACATTATATAATGAAAGTTCACTTATTTAGAGTTTCCAGCACAATGTGGGGCACTTCAATTTCAACATGTAAGGCACATGCACCTTAGTTAGAAAGATTTTCCAGACTTTTTTTTTTTTTAAAAATAAAATATACCTGCAGTTTGGAAATAGGTTCAGGGTTTATGATAAGCTAATTATCAGGGAATAAAAACTGTTTGCCCCCTCCCCTTCAATTCTAATATGAATATTCTATGCCAGTCTAAACAGGCAAGCTATCTCAAGTTTACATCAGAGCATTCCATATGCTCTAGCTGTTTCCTCTTAGCCCAAAGAAAACAAAATTGAAGCAGTTCTTTTCTGCAGTGTAGCCATTTGTTAATACCAGCCCTTATCATGTAGCACTGACAGGCAGTATGCTCCTCAACTTCCAACTCATTTTACAATTCTCAAGGAATTCACGCGACTTTGCTTTATCTTCCAAACTTGTGGAATCTGACTAATAGTTACTTAATCATTAAAAAAAAAAAAAAGTGTCTGCATCACTAGTATGTTTGATAACCATAGAGTTTCTGCATGTAATTTTTTTTCTCATGTTTCACTTGCCTGCGTGATTTTTCTTCACTCTTTTTTTTCTGTTTTACAGAACTGTAAGAGCTTATTAAGCTCAAACTCAGATAGAGCACATTTTGTATACCTTTTAAGGCACAAGGAATACATCCAGGCTTTTGAGGAAGATGCTCAGGAGCTATTCAAAATTGATTAGCTTATGTGTTGTGTACAAGGGGTTATTTTACACATATTTGTCCTTCTCTGATTTGCAAAACAATTGTCCATAAAAGTAAGTTCAACATAATAAATCCGGTTCAATAGCAATGTTTCTATGCAGAGGTGTTTGCACAAGTTTCACCTGAATTTTGACAGACTGGGTATACTATAAAAAGGTGTTTGGATAGGTACCTTTAAATATTACACTGAAAAACAGTGCAGGATTACTTTTGTAATGAACTTTACATGATACTGGAGATAATATTGTTTAATAATTTTATAGTGCATTCTCTTTGCCATTTTTGTAGCTCGCTATGTATCATGTGAGGATCCCTTTGTGCTTTTTATTCATGTGCACAGAAGTTATTATTCAAAGCGTACAGAGCAGAGCCCTTTCGCGGGGAGTGGACAGTGAGGAAAAAGGATGCTTTTTGCCTAAAGCTTACTTATCTACCAGTCCAGACTTCCTAACAGCTAACCTGCCCATTAAATTTTCCTAATCAGTTCAGTTATTCATTAAATCTGTCATCTTAAGATTTGGAAAACATCTAATTATGAAAGGTGATTTTTCTAACTGATACCTTTGTTAGCATTTCCTCCTGTTCTTCAGCCCTTCCCCACCTGTAAAGTCCAAGATTTGCTCAACAAGTTTCTTCAAGGCACTTAGGGTTTTCTTTGTACCTTGGGGCAGCACAACATTCTCAGGAGGTTAAACAAATTTTACTAGCAAGTTTTAGAAAATAAGGGTACTTGTCAAATTTTAAACCAATATTCAATTGAAATAACACATTTCACAAGGCACTGACTTGGAAAACTCTAACCCATTCAACTTTACATTTCCCAGATTTTGAGAAAAGGAAATTCAGAGAAGAAAAACAGAGAGAGAAGGGGTACAGAGAAAAATTAATAATCACCATTTGAATTGCAGGACAATCTCAGCTACTCTAAGATCTCAATGGTGGTCCATGAAAACTTGCATCTCTGTGGTGTAGTTTTTATCTTCTTTGGTTTCTCAGGGCCTTCTCCTCCAGCTGGGACTTTTAGTGTGCTGTACTTGTCTGGACTAGAGGCTCCAGCACTAGAGTGCAGAGCAGTGCATCGTCCCATCCATGCAGAACTTGCCCTGCCCCAGCCCTCTTCCTCCCCCAGCCCCACCCTTTACTTCTTATGAACCAGTAATCACTTTCTCCAGTCTGTTACACTACCCCCAAACCTGCCCCGGCGCTCCCTCACCAGATCTGTAGAGTATCAGGTCATTTGGACAGGAAGCACACCGCCTACTCCCCCTTACAGAAGAAAATTAAAAACTGTATTACTTTGTTCAAGAAAATAAGATTAGTTTGTTGAGAAGCTCAATGGAAATATTTTGATTGATTTCCTTAAGTCTTGAATGAGAGTTACATCAAATACCAATTAAGACCCGCCACACATTGAGTCTCTGCAAAAGGTATCATATTGTTCTGGTTGTTTGATCTATGAGCACTAAGGCTCAGAGAGATTAAAATAATTTACTATCACCTCAGGAGTGCATTCTGGAGACTGAAACAGAAGTTGTAAGTACTGAATTTCAGACTACTCCCCAAGCACCAAGTAATGTTTAAGGATCAATACTTCCGTTTAACAATGCATTTCTCTATTAACTCCTAATATGGTAGTCATTAATATGTTATTATTATATTATTAGAAGAAGAGCATGAAACCCACATTAACACTCCCTGTTTCAAGTAAATGGAAGGAAGTTTGATCTCCTTTTAACCAAAACCAAGAAGTTTTGCAAGAGACAGGACAGCCCCAGTAACTGAAGCACTGATTTCAGACAACTAGCCTGGATTTGCTAGTAAACATGACCATGCTGTCAGCACAACCTTGTACAGTCACTTAGGAGGCAACTCACCAGCTTGAATATCCCTGCTCAGTAGTCTGCTGTTTGATGTAAGGTTATTCTATTTTTGAAAGTTGTATGTTGGGAAATAGTTAACAAACTCTGTATGCAGAAAAGACAGTGTGTCCCTTTGAGTGTGTTCAAAGACACCTGAAAATCAAAAGGTAACTGGGTCTGCCTTTGGCAGCAAGCAGGAGTAAATGTGAGCACCCTTGTTTTGTTGGAAAAAACCCAAAAACCCAACATGTTATAAGGGCAGACTTGAAGATTTGTGTGTTAGAATGGTGCCTGTTATTTTATTTTTTTTTTCCTACTTTTTCTACACCAGCAGGACTGGATGCACTCTTTAAAAATTTGCTCAACTACACCAAAGAATGTTCTAGGCTCATATAATTTGTTTGTTCTCCCAATGTGTACAGAACAGCAATATTGGCTATTTGGGCTAAAGGAGAATAACATCGTTATCATCTGGCTGGAAGAGTTAATTTCTTCCACTGCACATCATGATTTAATCATTCCTAATTGATCCTTAATAGATGGATGTCAAGTCTGGCCTTGCTTGGCTTCAATTATAGTAATTTTGCAGCCACATTTTATAGTGGATCTTGGCAAATATCTGACAGCTTCTGTTTCTCTTCATTTCTTCCTTTGAACCCTATTAGGTTTATTTAAACACTACTTGAAACTTTCAAGCATTATGGCACCAAAGAGAAAGGGAGTGGAGATTTTACAACAGATATTCCTTGTAGATTGTTTATGACCATTCCCAATTTATACAGTGTTGAAGCTGTGTCACTCAATCTTCTGTCAGTAAACGTGAAAGTTCTAAGGGAAGATGGGTGAAAAACCATCAGACTTTTAAGTCAAATATGTTTTGGAATTAAATTATTTTTCATTTTGTGGAATATGCATGTACTACCACCTTAAAAGAGAGAAAACTAATTATGTTATTTTATGATGTAAGAAGATAACCCTGACATGAATTGTTTGTGTTGTCTTCTTTTTGATATTTTGTTTACATTCTAGAGAAATTAATAGTTTGAAACATGTTTGGGCTGGCTATCATCATGATTACTAAAAGATTAATAAAACAATATCATAGAATCATAGAATATGCTGAGTTTGAAGGATCATTTTGTTCAGCTCCTGGCCCTGAGCAGGACACCTGAAGAATCCGACCCTGTGCCTGAGAACATAATCCCAACACTTCTTGAATTCAGACAAGCTTGCTGCTGTACCCACTACCTTGATGAGCCTGTTCCAGTGCTCCAGCATCCCCTGGGTATAAAACTTTTTTCCTGATATTATATGTAAACCTTCCCTGATTCAGCTTTATGCTGTTTTCTCAAGTCCTGTCCCTGGTCACAAGATGAAGACGTAAGTGCTTACCTCTCTGCTTACCTTCATGAGGATATTGAAGACTGCAATATCTCCTCTCCTTCAGGCTGAACACACCAAGTGACCTCAGCTGCTCCTTATATGGCCTCTCCTCAAGGCCTTTCACCATCCTCATGGCCTTCCTTTGGATGCTCTCTAATGGCCTAGCATCTTTTTTATATTGTGGTGCCCAAAACTGCACAAAATATTCAAGGTGAGGCTGCACCAGTGCAGAACAGAGTGGAACAATCCCCTCCCTTGACCAGCTGGTGATGCTTTGCCTGATGTCCCCCAGGACACGATTGGCCCTCTTGACTGCCAGGGCTCATATCCAACTCATACCCAACTCGTCATCAATCAGGACTCCCAGGTCTTTTTTCATGGTCTCCAACCTCTCATTTCCTTGTCTGTACACAAACACAGTCAGGGTTGCCCCATTCCAGGGGCAGAATCTGACACTTCCTCTTGTTAAACTTCATACAGTTTGTGATTGTCCAATTCTTTAATTTGTCTAGATGTCTCTGTGGGGCGTCTCTGCCCTTGAGGGATTGGCAACTCCCAATTTAGTGTCAGCAAACTTACTTAGCATTTCTTTGAGTCCTGCATAATGAAGATGTTGAAGAGCACAGAGTATAAGTTGGAGCTTTGCAGAACCCCACTACTGACTGGTCACCAGCCTGATGTCACCACATTCACTATAAAACTTTGTGCCTGACCTGTGAGCCAGTTGCTTACTCATCAAATAATTTGGTTATCCAGCTGCATGCTGGACATTTTATCCAGAAGGATCTTGTGAGAGACAGTGTGAAAAGCTTTGCTGAAATACAAAAAGATTACATCTACTGGCTTTCCTAGATCAATTCAGTGGGTCACTGTCCTGGCCAGGACCAGTTTGTCACTGTGTAGGTGTGTCCAGGTCATTGTATTCTACACCCTCTATGTCATTTTCTCATGGACAGCTAACAATCATTTGCAGCAGCTGCCCAGGGCACACCTAGCCCTCAGGCTACAAGCTGGGTGTTTAGGAACTCTGTGAGATAAGAAGTTTTCCTGTCTTCACACCAATGACTTAGGTGTGTTAACTCCCCTTAGCACCTTCACATCCAGCCTGAGGGGTCATGTCTGCTAATGGGCCATCAAAGTATTGGTATTAGTATGGGCCACAACTCATAGTGTAGTAAATCACCCATTGTGAAACTCCTCACCCTAGGGGAGGTACTGGGCACTCCCATCAGAGTCCAAGCATATATAACCTTGGGAGTTTGGGACTTCGGAAACCATTTGTGGGATCCAGAGGAGGACCAGGACCTCAACAGGACTGCAGCTGCCACTCTTGACTAGACTGTCACGATCCTAGTTGGGAAAGAAGGACTGCACATTCCACCTAGGGTGAACAAGGCATGGCATTTATTGAGGGGAACAACAGACTTATAAAGGGTTCTGAGGGAAGCTTCTGGAAGAAGGGTGGAACCTGGGTGGAAACGAGCCCTACAAGGATAAATGGGGAGGAAACATAACCAAACAGGGAAAGTTAGGGGAGGAGATAATCATGTAGGGATATGGTGCAGTGCACCAAACATCAACCAATCAAGGACAGGGGTACATTGAACCAATGGAAAACATCGACATATAATAAGATTTACAAGGACAGTGTTATTAATGTAACTACAATTATATCGAACTATCGTATTAAACTACATAAACATGGAAACAGGGTCTTCCTTTCAGTCTTTGGTGAAGAGTCGACACTTGTTCCGGAGTAGGTATGTTGTTAACTCCAAGTTCTTCTCCCTTCTCAGGGTCCTGACAATGCTCAATTTTCTTCTTTTTCCATTCCGTGTAATGAAGTACTCCCACACCAGACTGTGGACATCATTGTCAGCGACAGGTTTTTCTCTTTCCTTTTACTTTGTGCTAAGGGGTGGGCCACGTGGTGCTCAGCACAGGGGCTGGTAAGCTCCATTTTGTTTGTGCCCCAGGGTGCTGGATTGTAAATCTGTTCTTTGTGGGTCAAACACACTTTTCCTCTGCATCACTGTACTTGTTGTGATCTTTTTTATTAAATTGTAATTCTGACTTGCAATCCCTTTCGGAGTTGGTTTCATTTCTCCTGCTGGTTTACATTTAAACCAGTACAGCTACCTATCAGGGAAAGAAATCAAATTGAACATACAGGACTTGCTCTTATATAAACTGAACAAACAGAAAGAGAGGTTTTAAACAAAGCATTTTTACCCATTTTCCTCACCCTTACTATGTTTTTCTAACACTAGTTCAACCTTGATGACTTTTTTTTTCTTGTTAGAGAGGGAAAGAGATAGTATTTGTATTAAGCATTCAACTACTGAAAACATGCTTAACAAAGCCATGAAAATTAACAGACTGTTCTAATACATCAATAACTTCTTTGGTACTACCAGTTTAGTAAGTTCAGTTGCTTGCATTCTCTAGTATTTTTTCAAAAAAAGAATTTGTTTTTTGTTTTTGGAATAATTTTGACTGCACTTTATAATGATTAACTTTAAAAAGTGAAATATTATGCAAGCAGATGATAATAAATATACAGTAACAGAGTTACCTGATGTAGAGAAATTCAGAAATTCATTGGCTTTTTTGACAATGTCCCAATAAAATATCTTGCAATTTGTCAGCTACTCAAGTATCTGAACATCTAAACCACTGAAAAATAAAAAAATATATTGATCCTATCAAGAGTGTTAATATTGCTGTGAGTATTTGTTCACAATAACCTTTATACAACTTGATACAACTTGATGAAAGAATTTCTTTTTCAAAACAAGTATTTCTGTTGTAAGCAGAATGCTAGATGAATTGGAAATGGAAGAAATGTTTGGTGGTGAACCTTTCAAAACAGTCTTTTCTTGTTTTCAGGGAAAGTGGTCATCAGAAGATACAGAGAATCCATAACTGTAAAGTCTACAGCCACTTTGTCCGATTTATCTTACAAACTCAGTAAGCATTAAGGAAGATAACTCTAACATAAAATGTTTGAACCAGCAACATCTTTTGTGTCTTTGAAAAAGAGACCTGCATTTGTCCCTCAGCAGCTTTGTTTTAACACACAATTCACTGTTATAGAAATACCAAATGGTTTTGATGTCTTTATTCTCTCTGCACACAGCCGTTGCAACTTCACCTTTGGGATGGTAAAGTTTAAATGCAATGAAATCTTAAATACAGTCCTTTTCAACTCCACAACTTCAGCTGCATCTAATACATAAGGCAGCTATACTTGTTGATCTATTATTTTCTTCATGGGCAATTCTGTCAGGCCTATGGCTGTCATAGGAAAAGTATTTCACTTAGCTGTTTGCATATATTGACCATAACAAGATTTCAGCATTTCCAAGCAAGTGACCTTCATCACTGCTGATAGCAGATTAGTTGCTTAAAGAACTTCTATTGTTGCACTGCCAGAAGGGTTTATAACACATACTTCCCTGAAAAAAAATACATTACTCCGCAGGCATGTCACTCAGGCCGACATGGACTAAAAAAATTATGTTCCAGAGATAAAATTTAACATCTTGTTTGAACTTGAAGGGACCAAAAAATGAGGTATTGTTCAGAGCCACAGACGTTCAATTTGAGTGCTTATTAAGAACTGTACCAGTGCTATCATGTCTCACTGAGGAATAATCTAACTAGCAATGTCATACAAAACACTGACTGAACCTCAGTGTAGAGTCAAGGTCTCCATTCTTTAAACACATCCCGTATGAAACAGGTGAGACAGGTGGCTGGCATAGAAGGATTTGGCATTAATTGAATATGAAGAGGCATGGCAGAGGAGATAAATCAACAGACATTTATTTCTTTCATGCTCTCTAAAAAAAGTAATGCACCACATTTTTGCCTTCCTCATTAATGTTGCCACTTTATATAAACCTGGAAAAGTAGCAATGGGATGAGGAAAATTCTGTCCTACTTTACACTGAAGATCAAGGAAGCTCTGAAGCTTGTGGAAGGCCTTTTAACCACTGCTTCCATGGAACAATATCAAATCACATCTTATCCGTTCTTCAGTCTACCAGACTGCAGGCTCATTCACTTCCCTCCAGTGATGAAAGCTTTTATAATGGTACACATCAGTTAAATTAGAAACCTGAGAGATCCATGCCCACTAGCCAGATCCAAAGTCTGTTAAAATCAATGAATAGATTCAGGTCACCAGTGCCGTCTCCTGCCAGCTTTTCTGTCTTGGGGAAAGACAGCCTAAACAGTTGTGTTGGGAATCATCAGACTGCCTATCCCATCTGAATAACTTGGGAGAGCCAATAGACAAATGCTTAATTAAAAAAACCCCAAGTAAACAAACAGAAACCCCCCAAAACCCAACAATAAAACCCCACCAAAAACACCCCCAAAAAACCCACAGGAAAACTTCCAGTTGTTTCTATTCAATAGATCCAGACAAGTTCTTAACAGCAGCAGCAAATTATTCTCAGTGTTAGAACCTGTTCCAGAGGATCTGCAAAACCAGATCAGCAGCTCATCTAATCTAGCATGCTCTTCCTAGTTCATGGATATTTCAGAGGAACTGCACAATTTCACAATTCATCTGATAATATAAATCTACACAACTGGGAATCTTTATTTCCCCTTGCCCAGCTGGTAATCAGAATATGCCCTGAAGCATGAGGATTGATTGTAGAGAAGATAAAAGCAGAGAAGAAATAATAATGTAACTTGTTTGAAGTATTGCTTTAGAGTCTAATGGATCCCATCACAAATTAATTCTTCATAGTACAAATGCCCTGTGGTAATCCTCTGAAGTAGAGGTGGATCAGCTGTGAATTGTGCACCTAAATGGCTTTGCAAAGGTATTAGGTTTTAAAGGAAAGATCACTTAATATTCTTTTACAGAACACTGTTTGGGTACTGACAGAGAGCAGGAGAAACATAGCTTTGATGCCCAGGAAATAAATGTATTACTTCTTCTCAGCAGTTTCACTGTCACCACCACTTGATAGCCCAAGCTTTGTGCTCTTATTCTTCATTCAGCTCACTAGTAAATTAATTAATAAGACAAGAAAGAGAGGTTGAATGCCTGGGGACAGTCAGAATTGTAAATACTCTGTATTTCTACCTGTTCTGTGTTCTTTCACTGTCAATAAAATCAGAGAAAGGAAGCAGTGCACCTTGTCCCATCATGGGATTGGCATTTGCAGGTTGGTAACCATTATGCTTACCTTTAGGCACTCATTCTGCAGGACAGGACTTGAGGTACCATAACAGCAGCACTGACTTGCACATCTCATTTAGCTGTCTTTACATTTCAAACCCAGCAGAGCGGCCTGTAGGAAGTGGACTGACAGAAATGTTTGGCCATTAGCAGACTCTTTTGTGTACCTGTGTCTTTCATTATTTTTCAGAAAGCCTGTCTTTTTGTTTTGTTTGGTTTTTTGTGTGTGTGTGTTTTCTTGTTTGTTTGGTTTTTTTGTTTTGTTTTTCTGCAACACTCAAAGAGATAGCCTGCAGCAGTAGCCTAGAGAAAGCTGGCATCACCAAGATAGGACAACAGGGATGCGTGATGAATTTCATTGAACACGTTTGGGTTTACAGAATCCTCTGTTTTCTTAGAGAAAATTGCCTTCGTGTTCAGGAGCAACAGAGCATTTGTGCTAGCTGAACATCTGTACTTAGAAAATGTGTGCTTGAATTGAAGTCAAGGTAAAGAACATATGTAAGCTGTCCATTCTGATGTCTGCTTTCTGTGCTGTCTGCCAAGCTAACATGCTTTGTAAAAATAGTAATCAGAAACTGACAATAATAGAAGAACACTGAAAAGGAGAATGTAGATTACCTGAAATTGTAGGTTGCCTTTTATTGCAACTGAACAACAAAATACCAGATAAGGAATAAGGGAGCTGAGTGTGTGGTATAGGTGACCATGTATAGGGATGTTTGCCATGTGTCACCTGTACTGTTAAATACGGTTTATACTTCTACTTACTAATAATCTTTTTAAGCATAAGTAAATTTAGATTGCAGCATGCAGCTTTAGTCTCCCTGCAGGCCAGAAATAGTGTGAGTTACTGTCTACACCGATCACGTGGCAGCAGATGAAACATTCAGCTCCGTGGTCTTCAGAGCACAAAGTTACTCAAAGTAAATACAGAATTGAAGTTACATTTCTTGATTAATTGACGTTTCCTCTCATGTATCTAGCCAAAGCACCCAGAGGTCAGTTGCATTAGTTCAACTACTAGTTTCACAGCAGGTGTAACTGGAGTTTAAAAGGACCTCTTTTCTATTGAGCACTACTTTATAAAGACCATCTTATAGAGGACTTTTTCTCTATAGATCAAGAGGGATTTTCTGTCTTAAAGTTTTGGTTGATCCCGTGGAAGAAACTCATCACACCTACTTTTTTTTTTTTTTTTTTTTTTTCTCCTCTCTGATACAAACATCAGATACAGTTGCTACATGAAACAGCACTTCCTTACAAACTTTTTGTGAAGGCACACGTGCCAGGAAGTTTGCAATAAATGTCGCACATTCTGGGTTTGTTGGTCTTGAGCTGCAAGCACAGTTCAATGGTTTATCAGATAAGCAATAAAACTGATACATTATTGATGCACTGAACATACTGTGCTTGCACTGTATGTTCTTGTTCAGAAATTACTGAATTAAAGTGAGAGAGTTGAAGAGGGCAAGTCAGAAGAGGTTGCCAAAATTAGTCTTTAAATTATACTACTCCCTTATTTAAACATATGGATGTTAGTGGAACTAGGCAGCTGATGCTCTCCAGTGCTTCTGATCAAGTTTTCTCGAAATTATTATTGCTGGACAAAATCCTAGCACTAGAGACCCAATTCTCACAAGGAAATGGTGATTAAACATTAATAAAAAAAAAGAAAAAAATAGTTCTCAACAATATAACAATATGACTGTTCATTTGCTGAATTTTTCCGCTCCTATATATTTAATTTTGGGTTTTATTCTAGGTGAATAAGCCTCTAGTCACTGTAAATCAAGAGAAACATTAATTAAATTCCAACTCAGGTGTGGGAGAACCCTGCTTATGCACCCAAAAGAATTCCCAAGACTCTCAGAATCCAAAGAGCCGAGCCGATGAAACCT
>JAWWLT010000092.1:3719417-3742448 GCA_035040995.1 Premnoplex brunnescens | reverse complement strand
TTTTCCTCCTAATTAAAGTTCTGTTTTCTAAATTTAAGGAGAGGGATTATTGTTTTTTTCTTGGTCAATATAAATTTCTTAGTTCCCCCCTCGAACTAAGACAGCACTCAATTCTTTTGGGTCCCTTCCAAGACAGTATATTCTTTGATTCTGTGAAAAAGAGTCCTACACTTAAAATATGTACCTATGATGAAAAGATGATAACTTGTACCATAATATTGGGTATAGCCACAGCCACCCTCTATTAACATTAATCAGACTGGGAAATTAGAACAATAAAAAGAAAAATCCTTTTTTTTGTGAAGTATAGAATACTGGAAAGGAAGGCACAGATACTGTCTTAAAACAGCTATCTGTTGTTGACCTGTTGCTGTATGACAACTCCTTCACCAAAAGATATGCAAGAAATACCCAATATAAATACCTAAACCCCTACAGGAAGTTCTTTCTTACAAGCAAAGGTCCAAACATATATACAAGAAATGAACAAAAAGATACACAGCTTTCAACTACAGTCAATTTTCCTGTGTTATTTTGTAAATTAATTGCTTAGAGTATAAACTTGGCTGTTGTTTGCCTCTCTCCATAATTAGTACTTTATAGTTGTCAGCATTTATTATACTACATCAACAGTATAGTGCATCCATGACTGGGAGTAATGACCCTCTAATAGGATCAGGGGACATTTAAAGTTCATCTTTTCATATAGTTTGCAGTCTCTTATGAGCAAAACAATCAAAATTCATTGCCAAAAGGATATTCTGTTGTTGGACATTCAGAATCATTTGCAAACATCACTGGATGAGGTGAGCCCTAAGTGCTACAGAAACCATGTAGCTCAGATTGATCATGGTCAGCATGTCACTTGGCCTGTTGAGAAAGGACTGTTAGCAACAAAACTCCACTGCTGAAAGCCGTTTGCACAAAATACTGCCTTATTAATATGAGGCACCATAATTGCTACATATTCATAATTTAATTCACAATTTAATAACTAGTGTAACTGCTGCTACAATAAACTCTCACAGAAATGTCAAATGTTCAACACACTTACTTTCAGGCTAGCAGAATAATGAAAACCATTACTGTTAGTTTTAAAAACATAGTTAAATATTTGGGGTAGTATGTTGCTCTCAGATATGCAGTAAATTATGTTTTCACACTCTAAACCAGCAAATAAATAACCTGTAATGCAATGAAACAAAATATCCCAATGGTTAGATGTAACTCTGAAGAATTTTATTTATTTTATTTGCTTTCCAGTATGCTTAGAAATATTTTTGTTCCATTGCTTCAGTGTGAATATATCTCTATTG
Source organism: Premnoplex brunnescens (assembly GCA_035040995.1). Classification (NCBI taxonomy): domain Eukaryota; kingdom Metazoa; phylum Chordata; class Aves; order Passeriformes; family Furnariidae; genus Premnoplex; species Premnoplex brunnescens. The sequence continues at coordinate 3,741,132 of JAWWLT010000092.1, read as the reverse complement.
CATGATGGTGCCCAGATATTTGAGGAGTAAGGTCTATGCTGCAGAGATGGCATCTGTGAGGAGAGGCCAGGAGCTTCCATGTGCCACGCACAGTAGGTTCCAGCCACCTCCAGTGAACACTTCATAGAACATAGCTGTGCCCCTCAGACAAGGTGGTATTTACTCTCTGATGTTGTATTTTAAAAAGTGCAAAAAATGCTACACAGCAGTCATGAGAGAAATAATGTGAGAGTAACTGCCTTGTCTGCCTTGAAGACACCAAGACCAAAGAAGGAGGGGAGTTGTTTCCAGAGATGCTCCCATTAAAGCAACTATTCCACTGAAACCTGTGGAGAATCATCTATACCTACTCTATTTCAGTTTAAAACCATTGTCCCTTATCCTACTACTACATTCCCTTGTAAAAAGTTCCTTTCCAACATTTCTGTAGGCTCCCTTCAGGTATGAAAAAAGTCACAATAAGGTCACCCCAAAGCTTTCTCTACTTCTGCTGCACAGTCCCAACTCTCACAGCCTGTCCTTTTAGGAAAGGTGCACCAACCCTTTGATCATCTTGGACGCCTTCCTCTGGATTCACTCAAAGTCCATGTCCTTCCTGTGCTGAGGACCCCAGAGCTGGATGCAGCACTTCAGGTGGGGTCTCACAAGAGCAGAGTACAGGGGCAGAATCACCTTCCTTGAGCTGCTGGCCATACTGCTTTTGATGCAGTCCAGGATACAATTGGTTTTCTGGGCTGCAAGTGCACATTGCCCTCTGATGTAAACTTCTCATCCATGAGCACCCCTAAGTCCTTCTCAGCAGGGCTGCTCTCAATGTGTTCATAACCCAGCCGTACTGTTACCTGGCATTGCCCTGATCCAGTAGCACCTTGGCCTTGTTGACCCTCCTGAGATTCTCATTGGCCCACTTCTTGAACTTGTCTAGGTTCCTCTGGATGGCATTCTGTTTTTGAGGTACATCAGATGCACCACTGAGCTTGGTGTCATCTGCAAACTTGCTCAGGGTGCACTCAATCTCACTGTACATGTCATTGTGAAGTTTTTGAATAGCCTTGATCCCAGTGGGGAACATGAGGGACACCATTTGACATTAATGTCCATCATGACATCATTGTCCTTTACCCTCTGGATGCAATTGTCCAACCAATGCCTTATCCACTGAACAGTCCACCAATGAGACCCACGTGTCTTCAAATTAGAGAGAAGGATGTTGTAGGGTACTGTGTCAAAGGTTTTACAGAAGTCTAAATAAGTGAAATTTTAGCCCTTCCCTTGTCCACTGGTGTAACCACTCTGTCATAGAAAGCCTCTGGATTGGTCAGACAGGATTTTTCCTTGGCAAAGTCATGCTAGCTCTTCTGAATCACTTCCCTATCCTCTATGTGCATTAGTATAGCTTCTAGAAGGATCTGTTCCATGATTTTTCCTGCAACAGAGCTAAGGATGACAGGTTGATAGTTCTCAGGGTTCTCTTTTTTATCCTTTAAAAACATGGGTGCAATGTTTTCCTTTTTCAATCACTGTCGTCTTCACTTGACTGCCACAACTGTTCAAATATCATGGAGTGTCTTGTCAACTACATCAGCCAATTCCCTCAGGACTCTGAGATGCAAGTCTCATAGACATTTGGCTTCCTCATCTTTACTTACAGTGGGGAGAGATTTTGCTTCCTCAGTCCCTGTTCTGCTGCCTATTCACTCCAGAGTAAGAAGGTGTTTTTTAAATCACATATACATCTAGAACATTCCTTTTAACATACCAGAAGAGACTGTTCCGTCTTCTTGACAAACTATTCCTTTCACTAATTTTCAATGGCCAAAATCTAATGGTTAAGTGGGTAAAGAAACAGTGAAATATTGGTGTGTATTTTTGGAGAGAAGCAATATTCCTCAGAAATCCAAAGTGCATTTTCATAGCCAAATTAGTAGTTAAGTCAGATTTACTGCACACAGTCTGGTCCCAATCAAAATACGTATGTATGCAGAAAAGATGCATAATTTCAAATGTTTGTTTGTCATTCCTCTTTCACTCAAGGATGTGTGGGAGGTTTTGCTGACACATATTATAGTCATATGTGCTTTTGTTTCAGAACAATAAAACGGAATGCAGAAATTTAAGGTTTGCCTGTCTGATTTAATTTTGCACCTCAAATTTAACAGAAGCAGAAACTGGTAACAACAGGTTTCTCTCTGTAGCGGTGCACTGTATAGGACAAGAAAGAACATCAAAATTCTTGAGAAACTTAGAAGCATACTGAATTCTGAAAAAGGGAAGTATTTTTTGGTTATAAATTCCCAGGCAACATCTATGGCTCAGCATTTTCCCACCTCAAGAGAGGAGGAAACACTAGCTTAAAAAGCTATAGAAGGGAGCCAACAATGCAACCTTACACATTTTCCCTACTGTATTTCCTGCTTTATTTTGATAGTATTCAGACTTAGTCCTAAATTAAGAGAGTTACTTAAGTTAACTTGGATTGCTGCTGAAGTTTTTCTGAGAGCCCAGGCAAGGTTTCATACTTCTTTTGGACAGTTAGTTTTTCTTCTGAAATAGAATGGAGTTAAGTGGTACTAGTGTGAGTTGTGCTGGGAAGAAAGCCTTATCCCTAATTCTTCAATCATGGTCTGAAAAGCAAAAAGAGCAGGATTCTTTTTGTGGCAGAGGACTTGCAGTATCAGAAATGGGAAAAATCATGCCAGAAATGGGTCAGTGAAGAAAATGAAGAAACCAGCCATAATGCCTTAAAAACTGAGGCTTTTACTGTATTGTAAAATGGATTCCTTGTCTTTTTCCCCAAGTCATTGTTCTTCTTCCCCAAACCCCCTGAGAAAACTCTTATCTCACTAGCCTAGTATGCAGGAATTTGTTCTTGCAGGACTATGTGAAGTCTCCCAATTGGCCTTTAGTTAACCCTTTCCCATTGGTTGTTATCTCTATATTCCTACTGCTAGTAACTAACATCCCCTAAAGCCTTTAAATACCCCTGACCACGTGAACAAACTCTCTCTCTGCATCCTCTCCAGTGGTCTCTGTGTGTCTCTTTCCCGGGGCATCTCAGGGACCACGTGGGAGAGGGGGAATGAAAAGGGGGAGCATTCCACTCTGCTGTTGCAATTTTTGTCTTCCTTTAATACTAGGTGGAAGTGAGACAACCTAAACATAGTATACATACCAGCTCAAGTAAAAATATGAATTTAACCAATAATAGAATTCAAACACTTTACCAGTTTCAGATAATTAATAGAATCTAGGAATGAAAACCAGCTTCAGAAAGGTTTAGTGAAGTAGAAAGAAAAGCCCAGCAATAAACATTTGTTATGACCCATCCCAGAAGATAAGGGTAACTGAGGTTCTTGTTGATCCTTTGGGTCAGATTAGAGTGAAATGGCACTGAATGATTGGTGTTTATATATATATACTTGTGTGTGTTTGTGTGTGTGTGTGTGTGTGTGTGTGTGTGTGTAGGGTTTATTTTAGAACAATTTGATTGCAATAGAAAGGAGTTATGTAGCCATTTTGGTTATTATTTCTATAAGAAACAGCAATATAGAAGCATAAAAATAAGAAGTAATTGGATAAGGAAAAGAAAGAAAGAGAAAGAAAGGATAAGGGTAGAAAGATATCACCACCTGTGAATCCAGTGACAAGACTTGATTGTGGCAATTTAGATGTCCATTTGTTGAAGTGGTGGCCACTGTCTTCTGTCTTGATCTGTTGGGAGTGGGGGAAGCTTGCAAAACACAAAATCTAGCTGGTTAATATTGATTTAGGTTTACACGAAAATGCCCAGGTACCTTACCTTCCCTGAGGACTGAGTTTTGCACTGTCTTGTTGCAACACTGTGGATCATGTGTGGTCCTTTGGTAGAAAGCCTCAGGAATGAGTCTGGAGGTGCTTTTGGAGTCTTTGATGGTTTCTAACACCTTCTAAGACATGACAGCTACCTCTCACATCAGCCAGTTATGCTCTATAAGAAGGGATGAATAATGTGAATGTCCTGATACCTTCTCTGGGGAGGATGGAGGAGTTTTACACCTGAGCAAGTTTTGTAAGGGAGTGCATTGGGATGATAATAAGCATTATCCCACCTTGCAGGATTTGCTTCTTATCAGCCTCTTCCCTTATCTGGCTGAAAACCAAGTTTCAAGCTAAACAAAGGTTGATTTGTCCTGGTCATCCTCTGATGTTCACCCTCTCTGCACCTGGGCTGCTCCCTTGCACACTGTCTACAAAGCATCCACTGCTTCTGCAAATGAATGATTGTTTCAGCCATTAACCATCAACATTTCAGTCTCACATACTGCAGGCAGAACTGAAATCTTCTAACGACAACTATGACTGTTTGCTATTATCTCTAGTTCAGGTAGACAGTAGCAGAGAAAGAACTACTTTGGTTTTGTGTGTAGTTCCAGGTTCAGATTGCCTGATAATTAACAAAAATTTTTTTCTATTTTTCATTGAGCTGCCATTTCCATGTAGTTTTAGTTCTTCAGGGTAAGAATCATAACAGTTTTTTTCTTTTTTTTTACTAAATCTTTTTCTATTGGTTTCAGTTGTATTGGAAACTGAAAGCGTTTACTGTCTGATAAAACAATTCAGTAGTGCATGGTAAATTTGCATATGTAGACAAGGAAAATAAATGTGAGGAAAAAAAATTTGATTTCTGCTCTCAAAATCTGGTCCTTTTCTTCAGCTTCACTTCAGTCAGTTATACTTAGATACAATGTTGCATGCAATCTACAAAATTGGATATGAAGACCTAGAAAAAGCAATTGTGAGGTGATGAAAACAGACATGAAGATATGTCTAAATCTGCCATGAAAAAAATTAAAGCAGTGACACTTACAAGCCTATCATTTGCAACACCACCTTGTTTGCATTGAAGTATATGCAGCTCAAAACAGAACTATGTTTGCATATGCAAAAGCAGATGTGAGTCCTTTTGATTTTACTGTCTTTACAGTTTCAGTGTATCTCAGAGATAATACTTGAGCCAATCCAATGTCTGTATTCAGATTCCTTTTTGGCAATATCGGTATGTTAAAGTTTATGAAATCAGGAAAATAATCACCTAGGCTGCATACTGAATGCCAATATGCTGGAAGTCAGACAATGTTTTTACCACTGAAGACTTGAGGTATATTTGTAAAAGGAGTACCACATCTGGATTGAATAGACAATAGATGAATGATGAGTAAATGCAGTCCTTTTACCTTTATATATACATTAAATGAACCTTTAATTAAATGCTTTCCAGAGCTCTACAATCTTCATAAAAATATACATGCGGATTGGTCTATACAAATTGATTGTTTAATGCTAGCAGAGTTTAATATTTAAATTATTTTTCTAGTGATATGCTTTGCACAACTATAGAAATGATAAAATATTTCAACTTTTATATTTTATTGAAGTTATTAGGTCTTAAAGAATTATTCAACTCTAAATACATCATATGTCCCTGCTTTAGTTGCTGCTTTAAAAAAAAAAGAAAAAAAAAGAAAAGGAAAAAAAGTGTTTTTTATAGTGAACGTACACTTCCAAAGCAAGATTACTATTAAAACTATTGGAGTGCTATTATTTTCCAGCAATTTGTATTTCTTTAAATGAAACTAAATTCAGCCTAGATTTAGCCTATACTGTCACTAAACACAACACCTCAATGCGCAATGGTACCTCCTAATGAAATCAATGTAGCCTGTAATGCTATTCGCAACAAGGTAAATTAGATGCTTTAGTTTGTATTTGCTATAGATTCATGAACCCTCTGAAAACTTATTTTGTCTGCTAATGAGCTAATGAACTTTGCCTCTCTATAGATCTCTCTTTATTTCAAATTATTTCCATATTCACCAAGGATAATTTAGGACTGGAGTTTATTTTTTTTTTTTTCTTAAATAAAATATGCCTGATGATTTAGTTAGAAATTATTTCTTTACTTAGCACTTCAAATAGTCACTGAGGTATCTGGCTTTAGAAACAAATTACTCTGGAACAAATTTCTGAAGGAAAAGGAGAGAGAATAAATGACAAAAGTTTTAGAGACGAAGAATTTTACAGAGGTAGCATGGAAATAAAAGCTATTAGGCTTCTGAATGTACCATTATTTCCTCAAGACCTTGAATTTGTTTTTTGCTGAATGAACTGTACTGGTATGAAGAGGTTTAGTTAGGTGCTCAGAGATCCCAATGCACAGAAGGTATTTGCAAAGAACACAACCAGACTGAGAAGGTTTGGTGATACACGTATCTGTACAAAGAAATATCCATTCATGTACCCTGGCTTCAGATACTTCAGATAATTTTTTTTTTTTCTCCTACCTCCCTTTTTATAAATTTTAGTTTTTCTTTAATACTAGGTGGAAATTAGGCAACCTGAACATAGTGTATGTACCAGCACCACCAGAAAAACTGTGATTCTGAGAAGAAACTAAGTTAGCCAAAAATCTGAGATCACATTTGGATAGGTTAATCAAGTGATTGTTATGAATCTTCCCAAAGTAATTAAGGACAAGATTAACTTAATCAGTAAATAAATACTAGAAAAGACCATTAATGCAGTAGTAAGATTTTCAGTCCTATGAAGGTTAACTGTGAACTTATGTGGTAGCTACAAATAGATAGCTCAACATTTTTATGGTCATACTGGTGCCCATGAAATGATATTGTCATAATGCTTTACTTCTGTCTCATTGCTTTGTGATCCCTGGTTCATCCACTTGGAATTGTTTTCTACTTAATAGGGAGCCCAAAAATGCCCCACTTAGCCTGCTGACATCTGTGACATGAGCCTGGTGCTTCACATCCCAAATCTAATACTAGAGGATTGATGGCTTGTTGTCTTCAAGGTGGCTTAAGCAACAGCAAAACAAAAATACCATCAGACTCCCTACACAATAAATTACTATAGATGTAACAGATGACCTCTGAAGTCAGAAGGCTGTAGACATAAAGCAACTTGCTTATAAGCTGAATTAGTTCCTTCTGAGAAGAAATACAACTTCCCAATGTATATTCTATGAGATGTTGGCTGCAAAGTGCACAGATCTTTGTTTTGACGATCCACAAGTCTTGATGTACCCCCTGCTACTTTAACAGAGGCATTGTGACTGATTCAAGCTCTGTAAACACTGATTTACCAGGTTCTTGAACGAAACTGAATGTTCCTGATGTACAGTAATTGCAGACCAGGTGCAAACAAAGATTTGTGGATTGCACTTTTGCCACTTTTCACCCTTTCTGGGGATTTTTTGTCCTGATGCATCCACACATCCGCACAGCGCCAGACAGCCACATTTACGAAGACATCATATGGTTTATACTAGTGCCTCAGAATTAATCATTATGTTAACTGCTGTTCACATTTTTAGATGTAGTCCTCTCAATCCTCACTTTGAAGAAGATATTACAAAAATTCTATATTAGATTGTAGTTTTTGTTCCCCTGTTGCACAGACACCACCTCTAATAAACTAACATGTATCTGTATTAAACCAAAAGGCTTGCTAGGCACCTGCCTTTGAACTCAAAATCTGCCTCTCTGCTCAGCTGATTCAAATATTTCACATGTTCTCTCAGCATCTACTTTTAGACGTGAAAAACCAAAGATGCATTTCATGAAATAAAATGCTGTGAAAATGTTTCTAACATGACAGAAAGCAACAGAACTACAGAGAAAAGTTGTTTACTCAGTGTACTTCTATGTCCAGTGATGCAACTGTTAAGCCCCAAGCTTGCTTAGTGATCTTCATGGGAAAAGGTGCTTAGATTCACTGTGGTAGTGCATAGAAGAAACAATAAAATTCTCAGCAGGCTGAATAACAAACTTTTACCTGCAAACTTTGTAACTAAGGTACACTTCCAAGTCAACCATCCTTGTCCTCATGGAGGACTTCAACTGGTCAGAAATTAACCAGGAAAATCACACAGCTGGTACAATCCAGGCCAGAGGATTCCTAAAAAGCCTTGATGACAGCTTTATGGAACAGTTCCTAAGGGAGCTGAATGAAAATGATGCCCTTGATCTGCTGCTTGTTAACAAAGGGGACCTCATGAGTGAAGATTGATGTCCATCTTGGCCACAGTGACCATGAAGTGATTGAGTTTAAAAACTCTGTTGATAGGAGATAAAGGGCCAGCAAAACCTCAACTCTGGACATTGATTACATCACACTCCCACAAGCCCACTGAGGCAAGTGCTATGTGCTTACAACATTGGAACTATCCACTGGAAGTCTGGAGACATACCCTGTGCCTCACACCACTGCCTGGAACAGTCTTCAGCCTTGAAATACAAGTCCTGTGGCATCATTGTACTCCAGAAAGAATTGAGTTGGACTCATTTCAAAAACAACCTCACAGACACCTAGGCCATAGAGTGTGGTATTGAGTGGTTATATTGTATTTCTTATCATACATAAGCCTCTGGGAAAATTGAATAGTACAATGGAATGTGAAAAAAAAAACAAAAAGCAAAAACCCAAACCCACATAAATAGCAATAGGTGGGGGAATGTTCAAAGATTGGGATCTACATTTAGCAAAGGACACCTGGTTAGTTAACAGTTGAGACCTTACCAATAGAGCTGGCTCTGCACAATCAAAACTTTCACATACCATAAAAGAAGATAAAGTCTCTGTGGTGCATAAGAAGAACGAGATAGGGAAGACAGTTTGGATCAGTCCTGCTTCAAGCAAAGGCAAACCTATTCATGGCATTAATTTTGCTCAGGTACATGGGTCCACTGGTTGGGTAATGCAGAAGGACAGGAAAAACCCATGTGTACCTTAAGGGGATTTGATTTTTGGGTGAGACTAGTCTGTAATGTTGAATTGTATAATGCTTGTTCCTGAATGACACTGTCACTGTATACCATAACTATCATGGACAATGAATATGGAGTGCTCCAGATGCACCAACAATGAGCTCCTGATGTAACTAGCAACTAAACAACCGCACTCCAGTCTCTCTAGTCTGGAAGATGTCTAGAAAGGATAGGACTCACAGTCACAGACTAAATGAACTCAACAGACATCTTTGAGGGATGGCCATGGACTATGGAAATGATACCTGTGTTTGAGTATGTACGTATGTATATGTATATAGTTGGAAGGTGTATGATCTGGGCATGATGTAGACAGTGGATAATGTCCTGGTTCTGGCAGCAGTTTATATATTACTGGGCTCCACATGGTAAGGAGTTGTGTGTGAATCTTCTGGCTCGTTGTTTTACAGCCGGTCACTAGTATTGTTGCTGTTACTATAGTCTCATTTCATCGCTGTTTTCAGTAAGTTGTGTTTGTCTCAATATGTGATTTTTACTTTTTGTGCCTTAAATTCTTCTCTCCATCCCACCATAAGAGGAGGGGAAGGGAAAACAGGGAGTGAGAGAGCAGCTCATGGCTTAAAGTATTTCAGTGGGAATACTAAAATGGAGAATGCCATTCCTAAATCATGACAATAGTTCTTTAGTAGATGATGGAAATCCAGGGTATGTGCTTAGTTATGTACACTGTCATTTCTACTGGACACTCCTGTGAAGATCAGTAAAAAGAAATTAACACACTGCAAAGTTGGTATGAATTCTATGTAGAAATGAAGCTTAACTTGCCGCACACATACTCGTGCATTCTGTGGATTGTCAATTTCACTGTGCCCTTATTACGCAGATGAGTTTCTTCCCTGCCCCTCCCCAACAATTTTAGTTCTCATTGTATTTCAAGAGTTTATTTTGTTCTAAAAGCATGCACATTAAATGAATGACAGTATACTCACTTTACAGTCAGATATTAATAAATATAATAATTACACTACTACTACTAATTAATATTAAAATAATTATACTGCAGAATTTCTTAATGGACTAGTTGTACGGAGGGGGGCAAATATTAACAAATATCTGGTGGTGCAGAATGTACAGGAGCATTTCTTCCATGTGCATGAATTTCTTTCAGAATAAAGATTCTTACTGAGATACATGGATAGTTGTTTACATGAACATTCTTTCCATATATTGTGCACAATGTGTGTATTTATGTAGTTGTGTATATCTGTAGTTAGCAGCATATATGTTCACAGGAGTGTGGTCAGACCCATGACACATAATTTGCCAAAAGAAATTTTGATCCATACTCTACTGTAGTTGGAATTATAGGTAAAGGTGCTGCTTTTAGTATATTTTTTAGTATTATGTTTTAGTCATGTTTGTATACTAGATAATGGGGCACTCTGTGAGGCTCTCAAGTGATGTTCAGCACTGCTGATTGCAAGGATGGACTTCTGTTTTTGGCTCACAGATGGAGGAACATAATTTGTTTCACAGAAATTTCTCACAGGGTTTAACTAAATCATGTCCTGAATTCACTTAATGTTGAATTGTATTTCAAGGACTACTGGCAGCATGGCAAGGTTAATTTAATTATTATTTGCCCAGTTGTTTGGTAAATATATTTTAAAAAATATTAGACTTTGCACTTATATTTTACATTTTTCGAAAAATTATATACTTGCATGTAATTCTCCATCACTTATAATATGGTGCATTTGTATAAACAGAGGTAGGAATTTTTATGCTTAGTGTTCAGTGTTACAGAGATTGAAAAACCCCAACTGACTAGTTGAAGAAAATATCTCTAATATTCATTTATAGTTAGTTTTTCTTTGTAGATGTTCTTCCCAGAGAAGTGGCTTTCTCTGACACTTGGAAAAAAACCCAAACAAATTAAGAGTGTATAAACACAGCTAAAGATTGGGTTTAATTTTAGCTAATATTTACAAAACATTTTCAGAGATACTAAGCTCTGCAGGAAAATTCTGGATCTAAAAACAGTAGCAGATGTGTTTGAATTCCTATTTTAGCTGCATTATGCCTCCTATCACAGAGAAACTGATGTGTATGCAGAGACGCATACAGTATCAGAGTTCAGGTGATAAAAAAAGGAAAGTAAAAGCAGGTGGGATAAAGATGTTCAAGCTGTTATCAAGACTACATAGAGGAACCATATTCTGTGCTTCAGAGAAGGATCTCATTTACAACTACTGAAGGCAAAATAAACAATTGGCAAGGCTTTTCTACAGATTGGTTATCTCTTACACCAGCCACTTAATTCCTTTAAATACTAGAAACTGGCTTCCTTTAAATTCTAGGAATTGGCTTCCTCTTCTGAGCCTGAGAAAAGGTAAAATCTGGTTCATAACCTATTTTCTTCTTTGAGGATCAAGAAAGGTATCATAGTTTTATAAATGATGGTAGCAGCTTTGTTGCATTTTAGTACTTACAGTGTGTGCATCTAAAGATACAGCATGGTAAACATTAGAACAGTTCATCTTTTACATGACACTGTTTTGTGGAATTTAACTCTCCCGTTCATTCACACACAAAGTTTCTTCAGTCTTTTCTTGCGAGTGTCTATCTCTCTGTATCGGGTTTAGATTTGAACAAGTTACCACAAGGTAAATTACAATCTGGATGACCTGTAGCTCTTTAAGTCTATTTTGTTTGCTTTTTACAAATAAAAACTAAGATAAATGGAGATAGTTTAGCCTGTTCTCACTCAGAATAAATATTTGCTTGACTCCCACTTGTTCCACACACAGAAGTGGGATACAGACCATATAAATCCACATACCTGTTTTGTTTTGGTGGTTTTTTTTGCATTCCTACATATGTAGATGTATATACAGAAATATATACATACATGAAGTAAACACAAAACAGACACACTGTTCAATGTTTTCTTTCACTGCTTGCTCTAGGTAAAATTGTTCCATTTCAAAAGTATTGATTCACTCTACAATGAGAAGATCCTATGGAAAGAAACTTTTCTACAGGTAATTTCATAGTATCTCCCATTTTCTCAGGCTTATGAAGTTACAGTTGTGCCCACTTCTCAGCCACGGAAGTATAGGAAGCAGCTGGTGTGTGAGGAGTTAATATCTGTATTACTACAAAGTGCAGCTGGACCTTACTGGTACACAACCACAGAGTAGCTAAGTTGAAAGTAAGCGAAACTTTCTTTCTGTCTTTTGGTTTCAAAAGAGACCTGTTTTCCTGCATGCATTCTGTAATGCATGGCAAATATACAGGTATTATTAGTTCAAATAACTTTATCATTTGAAAATAAATCTAAAGAAGCCAAGTCAAATGCCTGTAGGACAGAAAGTCTGGCTTTTAGAAGCTGAAATAACAGAGAAAAGAAGATATTAGTGTAGCCATGGTAAATATTTTAACATCACCAAACTCTCTTAAAGAAAAGTCCAGACCCTTGAGTAATAAGCAGCTGGGACCAGAGTCATGTGGCAGAGACTGAGGATGGGAACAGATACATTGTACGGTACAGCCTGTTTGCTTAGCTAAGAATGTCTAAAGATTCTTATTTTCTAGAACTAAGTACTAGGAGATTGAATAAAGGCTGTTTTGAACACAGCTGTGCTCAGGATCCTTCTCCCTTCCTTTTTTTCAGGATTGTACTGTGATCTCATTTCTCTATGGCTTATTTTTTTCTATTTTATGAAGAGTTATTTACAATATTTACCAGGGTCTTCTGTTTGTTTTGTCTTTTTTCATTTGTTTCTTATTTTGTTTTGGGTTTGTTGGGGTTTTTTTATTTTGTTTGCTGTTGGTTTTGTTTTGGTTTGTTTTGGTTTGGTTTTTTGGTGGACATTTCTTTCTGTTTTGTTTTTGGTTTTGTTTTGTTTTGTTTTGTTTTTTCCTCCTAATCATGTTCAAAGACATCTCAAAGACGACTATCCAAAATCTCTCTTTGTTAATTGCGAAACCTCTTAGTCAACACAACTCATCCTGAAAAATCTGCTCTTCAGCTCTCCTACTCTGAGCAGGAGGCTGGGCTAGAAACTTCCAAAGCTACCTTCCAATCTATACAATGCTATCATTCTGAGATTACAAATGAAAGCTGCACAAACCAGAAAAAAACAGCTCTAACAACATCAGCATAGTAGTATAAATGCACTACAGGGTAAAAATGGAAGTGACACAGGTTATTTTCTTGACTCAGACTGTTCTCACATAAGAAGCACCCAGTGTAAATGAGGCAAAGTAATTCAGAGGGACCATACGCCACTGTGATGAAGGTATGTACTGGCAATCTGCATGATTCTTCATTCTCCAGATCCTATATGGGAAACATCTATGTATGGATTTTCCTACTGGCTAATGATTTTTGCGTTTTTATGGCTTCACAATGCCACTGACAGCCAAAACAGTTTAGAGAATCCTCATGATGTATTCAGTTCAGTCAGGGGCCAGGACAGTACATATATAGTTTATGACCCATTAATATTTTCATTCCTGCCCTTTGTATCTGCCAGTAATCTCTGTGTGCTGATGGGTGACAGCCAAGGGTTAGGCACTTACTGTACTTAGCATTAAGGAACTTGTTCTCTCATGTTAATGATAGTGTCTGTCAAAGAAAAGAGAACAATGCTGTAACATTGCAATTGAAAACGGCATCTCAGCTCAGTGTTTCGCAAGAAGACCACCATAGTATTCAGTAGTTTCAGATCAAGTGACACATCCAACAAAATAACAATGTTTTTGTGGGCAAATGTTAGCATGAGGTTTTTTTAGACAACAAAAGTTCAAATTTTGTTGCATATGGGGAAGGAATGGCATAGCCCTCTTGCCTGTTTGAGCTGGTTTTGGCTGAGGTAGGGTTAACTTTCTTTACAGTGACTATTATGGGTCTATATTTTGGATTTGCACTGAACAGAATCCTGATAACACAGTGATGTTTTTGTTTTTGCTGGGCAATATCTACGCAGAGCCAAAGCCTTTTTGGCTTTTTGAACTGTCACTTTAGCAAGGAAGTTGGGACTGCACGGTGTGTTGGGAGGAGACACAGCCAGGACAGGTAACCCAAACTGACCAAAAGGATATTCCGTACACATTCCATATGATATTATGTTCAGTACTTAAAATGGGGGGAAGAAGGAGGAAGGGAGAGAAGTTTGGACTTGTCTTCTCAAGTCACCATTACATATGATAAGGCTCTGCTCGCCTGGAGACGGCTGATGCCCATGGGAAGCAGTGAGTTAATTCCTTGGGGGTTTTTGGCTTGTGTGAGTACATTTTGTTTACCTTATTAAACTGTCATTGTCTTAACCCATGAATTTTCCAGCTTTTACCCTTCTGATTCTCTATGCAATCCTTCCAGTGGGGGAGTGAGCAAGCAGCTGTGAGTGGCTTGGATGCTGCCTGGTGTTACACCACAACACCATTGCTACATCTGTCTGAAATAGAAGTCCTACTGAATATAAAGCAGAGATGAGGTTCATACAGTAGCTGTTGTGAAAATATGCACTTGCTACATGTAAATTTTATGTCCTATGGCTGGCTAAGAATACCTTTTATCAAAGCACAGAAGAGCCTGTTCACCAGATTCTTACAAATATTTGCACCTAATCAGAAAATAATCAATATTGTTCATAACGAACAGGAAATTTGATTGATAAAATATTAAGAACTGGTCACATAAATCTAAAATGTAATTGATCAGAATTTGTAGCATTACTCAAGCAGAGAAAAAAGCTAAATTCACTGAATGAGTTTACTATTTACATGATTTACTCTGCTGTACCATTTGTCATCTCTTTTGGAATAGGGCTAAGTACAGTTTTTGAAGTAGAAAACACAAATTCATCATTACATTGACAAGATGTAGCTGTGTCCTGTCCGGTATAAGCATATTACTTATAAGATAGAGAAGAAGAGTTCATTTGATATGGTTGTGGCTGAGAGTTATTGTTGCCTAAAAATTCTGTTTTGTGTATGTCATGTAAAAGTTTTATACTGCAGCTACTTCAAATTTACTTTTTTGTTTCTTTTACATAATTACTCTGACAGACTAAGGAGTTTTGATTAATTGATTACAGTATCTCTAACTTAATAAAACCATGTTAAAAATTTAAGTATTTTGTAATTTCCTACTTTTTAGATTATATTTTTTCTTCTTTTTTATTTATTCACTTTTTAATATCAGTAGCATTTCCAGTTTCAAATGAATCCTTCTTAATTGGGATCCTGTACTACATGCCTGCTTATGTAAATGAATGTGTGGCTTTTCACATTATATTTCTACACTCTCTAATGAAATTAATATTCCTGTGAAACTTAGGAATTCTTTAATGTTGTTTTTCATTATTAAAGAAACCTTCTGTGTGCAAGCCATATAAGGGGGAGACAGACCAATAAAATGCTTTTTGGCATTTTGCACATCAGCAGTTAGCTAGTGTCAATTTGATTCTTTCTTCCCCATGCTGAAAAACAGATCAGAGCATTAAAGTCATTCTCCAGTGATTGGGGCTAAAGTAGGTTAGTAGAATGGGTTGCTAGGAAACCAGTGTCAATGTCATCTATGACCTTGCAGAGCATAAAGAGACGATATAGATTTATTGAGCTCTGTGGCACATTGTCTAAGTCCTCTGCTTGGCTGTCTTACGCTATTTCCATCTGCCATCATGCTGTTGTCCTCCCTCACACATGGTCACATGCTCTCCTCCCCAAAAGCAGCCATATACTAGCAGAAGCACTTCTGCTTCTCAAGAGTTCCTAAAGCATCACTGTTACTATTCTGTTGCATAAAGCTACAGTATAGTCTCTTAGTTAGCTAGACACAGAGAAAGCAACATAAGCAAAGCCCCATCCTTTTAACAGCTGGATTCTTCATACTATGGTTATAAGAAGTATCAGTTGCGCTGGAAGCAGCATCATGAAAAATGTATAATCACCACAAAGTAATTTTGCTGTCACATTTAGAACATTTTTTTAAAAATTGCATCCACAGTTTTCAAAGCAGAGGTGACCTAAGTTTAAACAGTCACATACTGTAAGGAACTATGGCACTCCTGTCTGTCATCTGTCTGACTGCTTTTTTAGAAGCAGCTGAAGGTACCAGGCAGGAAGGGAAACAAATGAAAATATGATAGCCAGAGAAAGAAAACCTAAAAAAAAAAATAAAAAAAAATCCTATGGATGTGCAAAAGCTTCCCATTAAAAGAATTTCTCTTCTTCTTAAGGAGTTTTTAGGTGTTTATTGTTTGAATGTTGGTGTTTGCATTATAGAATTAGAAACAACATGTGGTTGGGAGCACATCATGAAATTCCAGTCAATTTATGTTAGCATTTTATTTGCGAGAAAAGAACCACACTTAAAAATTTCAGTTAAAAACTACTGTGTTGGGTACCGGGACTGATGTGTGGTCCTTTCCACAATTCTTAGTGGATATATGCTATTTTGTTATACAGAAATTGATGTATTAGCAAAGATTACTTTTAAGGAAGGAAAGAACCACTTTTTCTATGCAACCAAATTAACCATATTGTTTTACTTTACCTTGTTAGGTCCCAAATGAATGCTAGAGCATAAGCAGGTTACTCTGTGAATACCAATAAACTCTGGTTGTATCACAGCAACTGAGAAAGTATATTCAAGCTGGAAAGGTCTTCTTGGAGGCAATTCCTTGCTGCTTGCATTTAAACCCTGGGATGACTTTGTAGAGCATCTCTAATGACTGTATCTGCCTTAGAGCTTTTCAGGCACCATGGTGAGTATTGGAGCATTAAAATCCCAGATGATATGTCACTCAGTGCTGCCAGTAGATAAGGCTCCTTAACCAGTCCCAGTAAAAAGTAAGAAATACAGTTTGTTAATTTTTTTACTCCCTCTGATGTTATATGACATAAAAACAGTGGAAATAGTAATGGAATAGGCAGTTCTATTCCTGTTATAAGTAGCTATTGAATCATTATGTGTGATGGGGCATAGAACTGAGATACACAAAGTGCTCTGTACCTCGACACAGTCTATCAGCAGAATTCAGGATGTATTCTGCAATCCATGCCTATCCCAACCCAATGATCCACACAGGTCCTTAGGCAACTAGAAGAGCACCTCTGACCATTTCAAATACCTCTGACCATGACGAATACAAAATCCCCCGAAATACTCACATTTGCCATTGGGCATATCTGCAGGCACCTCTGTCATAATAACTGAGAATTTGTCACTACTCACTCCACATTTGTTTCAGAAACCATGCCTCTTGCAATACCAAACTCTCCCTGAGGGTCATTCCTCTAGGTGTATTCAGTCATAGTCTGACTCCAAATGGCCCTCAACTTGGCACATGATGTAACTATCATGGACACAGTCAGGATCTCTGGTTCTGCAATGTTCTCAAGCCTGTCAGGTAATTAAGCTAAGACTGCTGTAAATTCTTCATACATTTTACACTATTTACATAATTCAGCTAATATGAACCCTCAGGTTTATTATGGCACAGTAGTTCAATTTGGGGTTTTTTTCTGGTATTTTGATAATCCATATTGGACTTTGTCCACAGGTGGCAGAATAACCATATATTTCCCCTCACTTAGGTTATTAGCAGATAAACACTGACATTTAAAGCCTCTCAACAGGATAGAAAAAAACATGTTTTGAGACCTTCAGGGTCCAGTTGGGAGAAAAAAGAGACACAGAAAGAAAATGCATAGCCTTAAGAGAGACCTGAGTGAAGAGAAACTGCTCATATCCCAGCCTGCAATCAGTAAAGCTTTCCAGGGTTCTTGTCACAGGCCAAATCATGAGTGGCCACTCTTGAAGCTTTGAGTCCTACACAGCTGACTGCAAACTCTGTGCCTTAAGTGATGGGATTTGATTGGGAGTATAACTATAGCAGAGCCCTCTAATCTGAGTCAAAAATACATTAGCATAATTTTCAATAAATGAACAGAGATACTATGCCTCTCTAATCTCATTAGATTAGGAAAGGAAAAGTTTACACATGTCAAAAAAATTAAAGAAAAAATATTTAAGTACAAATCTACACCACTGCCAATTACTTTCCTGCAGTTGTAATTTTCCTAAAAGAAACATTTTATCTTTAATGTGAATTTTACCTCAGAAAAATAATTTCCTCACCAAAACAGTATTGTCTCCATGCAAAGTGAGAGATTATGTTGTTCTGAGGGTTAGACAGCATGTAGTCTGAAGCTGTGTATTACAACCTGAAAAGCAAAGTTATGTTACTGCTGGACTTCTTCAGAGCAATATGACCTGGCATGCTCTTGGTTGTCTTTTAAAGCAATGATTAAAATAATAATGAGCAATTTCCCTTTGGCCTCATTTGGATTAATGTTAATCTTAGGCTATCTCTATATTAATAAATTTAAGACAGTGCCCAGAAACACCATTATCTATACTAAACTCCCGGAGTAGTCAGTACTCTGCTTTGATTTCTGCCCACAAGTACTCCCTGCTGCTGCTGGCTGGATGATGTTCTCAGTTGAGAGTACTGCAAGGAACATCATCATTAAGGAGTATGCATACAACTACAGTGTTTTACAGTCTACAGGGGCATAGGACTGGAGTGCTCCATGCTAAATGGGTATCAAGGGTGCCATGGACAACAAATAGGAGGAATTAGAGAGCTGTGTGCTGTTGTGAGCTTTGATTTTACTGGGACTATGGAGATGTTGTGGGTTGGTTCACATTGCTGAGGTGCTTCAGTGGAGGGACACAAGATTTTTAGGAAGGGTAAGGTGGGAAGATAAGGAATTAGAGTTACCCTTTATGTGAAAGAACAGCTTTCTGAAGCTCTCTGTAGGGATGGATGATGAGACAACTGACACCTTATGGGCAAGGATTAACATGGGTAACATACATGGTGCTGGGTACCTGTTGTAGGCCACTTAGGAAGAAGTAGCTTAAAGTACCTTCACGTTCACAGAACCCGATCCATAAGAGGAACTTCAATCTCCTTGATATCTGCTGTAAGAATACAGCAGGCCATAAACAACCAGGAGTTTCCTGATGATAAATTCATGAGCAGTGCTCTGCTGGAATTTGTTGGAAGCTTGTTTGAGATGCAAAAGTCAGAGGTGGCCTTGTTTGCCATGACCATAACATAGTGGAGTTTATATTCATGAAAGGAGAAAACAGGGAGTGTTTTTCTGTTGGAGGGAAAGAGGGCTCTGCCTCTATGTGGACAGTCTGGATCATGGGGACAAAGTCAATTGTATGAGGTTCAACAAAGGGAAGTTCTGGGTCCTGCCCTTGGGTCAGGCAGTGCTACAGACTTGAGAATGACTGTCCAGAAAGCTGCTGGGTTGAAAAGACCTGGGGATGCTTGTCAAAAGCATCTTTGGCTTGGATCAGCAGCAATGTGGCCAGAGGACTGGTACAGTAATTTTCCCCTGGTACTTGGCACTGGTGAGGTGTAGTGGTTTGGTTTAGGCCTTTTCCTGACAACGAGGTCATAGCTAAAGAAGTATTCCATCCTATTTTTCATGTAAGCAGGGACATAAAATGAAGGGGGGGAAGTGAGGCAAGGCAGTTCTCTTCTGGTAACGAAACAGTGAACAAGCTTCTTTCTAGCTGTTCCTTGTGATGGGAGCAGGCCTGCAGGTGTGAGTTGTTACCATCTCTTAGTCCAGGTGGACTGGCAGCATGTTGGGACGCTCTGAGGAGCCAAGGCATTCACCGTTGGAAAGTATGTAGTTTACTCTTTGCTCTCTCTGTGTGTGTGTGTGTGTGTGTGTGTGTGTGTGTGTGTGTGTGTGTATTGGTGCATCCCTCCCTCTGGTTTCTCACCCTGGGGGAGAGGTGGGGAATTCTCACCCATGCTGAATGGCAGTTTTTGTGATTGGTTCTTGCTCTCTCTGTGTGTAGTAGCTTAGTTTCCTTTGCTTCTATGTATATACATATTAGTAACTGTATATAAATGTGTATATATATATATAGCTTTGATTTATATATATATATATATATATATATACATATAACTTTGATTTTGCTATTCTGGCTTTTGTAGTTTTTCTTTTCCTTTCCTCTTTTGTGTGGGCCTGAGTACCTGGCAATTGGCCAGGGTCAACTAGCCACATGATGTTGCACCTCAAGTCCTGTGTCTTGTGTCCAACCCTCACTACAAGAAAGATATCGAGGTGCTGGAACAAGTCCTCTGGATGGCACTGAAACTGGTGAAGGGTCTGGAGCAGAAGTCTTATGAGGAGTGGATGAGGGAGCTGCTGAATTTAGACTGGAGAAAAAGACACTTAAGGGACAGCCTTATCACTCTCTACAACTACCTGAAAGAAGGCGGGAATGAGGTGGGGATCTGTCGCTTCACCCAAGTAACAAGCAACAGGATGATAGAAAACGGCTGTAAATTGTGCCAGGGAGGTTTGGATTGGCTATTAGGAAATATTTCTTTATCAAAAATGTTTGTTATTCATGGGAACAGGCTGCCCAGGGAAGGGTTTGAGTCACCATCACTGGAGGTTTTTGAAAGACATATTGGTGTGGGGTACTTAGCATCATGGCTTAGTGGACTCGACAGTGTCAGGTTAATGGTTGGACTTGATGATCTTAAGGATATTTTCCAACATAAAAATTCTATTATTCTGTAAGAAGAGAATATACAGAAGGTGGAAGGTAATATGGGATACCTGAGAGGAATACATAGATTCAAGATATGGTTGGGAAAGGCAAAGCTCATCCTGTGTGTAATGACAAATGCAATAAGAAAGGCATATATAAGTACATATGTAGTAAAAGAAGACTAGGCAAAATGTGTGCTCACTCCTGAATGGGGCAGGGGCACTGTTGACACAGAACATGAAAAACTGAGATCCTGAAGGTTTTCTTTGCCTCAGTCCTTATTAGAAAGATCAGCCTTCAGGAACTGAGGATCCTTTAAGCTGGGAAGGTGTGTGCATGTGTGTGTGTGTGTGTGTAAGTCTGAAGCAAGGAAGACTTACTGTTGATGGAAGCAGATCAAGTCAGGGAATACTTAAGCAAAATGGGCATACATAAGCCCATGGACACAGATCTGATATACCTAAGTGCTGGAAGAGTTGACAGATGTTATTGCAAGGATACTTTAGGCAATATTTCAATGATCACAGCAATTGAAAGTGGAATCTAAAGACTGGAGGAAAGCCAATGTCACTTTTGTCTTCAAAATGCTCCTAAAGAAGGACTCTGCAGACAGGTCTGACTCACCTCAGTTCCCTGTGTGAACAGCTAAACTTAGAAACCATTTCCAGAGTCAAGAAAGACATGGGGATGATCAGGAATGGTCAGCATGGATTCACACAGAAGAAGTCATACTTCAACAACCTGATAATCTTTTACAATGACTGACTTGGTCTGTGAAGGAAGAGCAACTGATATTGCCCACTTTGACTTCAGCAGGGCTTTTGACACTGTGTCCCTGAAGATCACTGAAGAGAAGCTAATGAAGAATGGTTGGATGAGCAGACAGTGAAATGGATTGAAAACCCAGTGAATGGTCAGACTCAGTGGTATAAAGTATAAGTGAAGGCTAGTAACTAACACTGTACCTTAGATGTCAGTACTAGGTCCATTGATGATCTGGATGATCATCTGGGGCAGAGTGTAGCCTCAGCAAGTTTGCTGCTAACACAAAACTGAGAGGAACACTTGAGGCACCAAAAGGTTATGTTGCCATCCAGAGATCTTAACATGATGGAAAAATTGCTTGACAGAAACCTCATTAAATACAGGAAAGTAAAGTGCAAAGCTCTTCTTCTGGTAAGAATAACCCTATACATCAATATATGCTGAGGGCCAATTGCCTGGAAAGCAGCTTTAGACCAAAGGCCTTGGGGTTCTTGGTGGAAATCAAATTTAGCATGAACTAGTAATGCACCCTTACTGGAAGAAAGACCAAAAATATCCA
>JAWWLT010000092.1:3701991-3718375 GCA_035040995.1 Premnoplex brunnescens | reverse complement strand
CTTTCCTAACCTTTTTCTCTCAATTTGCCGTACAATGAAACAGAATGGAAGGATGAGAGCCATTGTGGGAATAGACAGCAGTCTAAACAAAGGGAAGCTCAGATCACATATGTAGTACTAAGCTGGCTATATTTTTTTTTTTTCCCCAAACTGTTTAGTGACATGCAGCTGAAAATAGATTTAGGCTTATAAAGAGATGACATATAGATCTAAAAAAATACAGTAAGTTTCCCCAGCAACTGTGATGCATTCGTTTCGCATTGTGCAGTACTGCTTCTGCCTGCAGAGCACAAGGCTTCCTTGACCTTACACTTGCTCAGATCTTGTGTAGGAACTGTTGCTGCGTGAACTATTAGGTATCCATGCAGGCTGAAGAACTTGGACGGCATTTTGTTTTTCATTCCCTGACAGACAACTTTTACTTTTTCTTTGACAGATTCTTTATCATAATCTCTTTCTCTCCTTCTTCCACTGCCCTTTATCGTTTTTCTTGCTATGATAATTGTGATGGCTAAAATTCAAGATGTTCCCAATTAGGGGGGCAATAACTAAAACCCTTTATTGAAAGCATGCTTCACAATGTATAGGGGCAGTAGGTAGTAGGTGTAACAAGATAACATTTGTGCTGGGTAAGGAGGGGGGGTTAGGGTTGCATATCAGGTTCAGATAGGAGAAAAAGCAAAGGATTTCTTACAGATAACTACAACCTTATTACAAACCTAAAACAATCAGGGCTTTTAAACTAAGCTAGTGATTTTTTTAATAGACAAGTCTTGAATTCTCTCTTCTTCTGTGAATTCTCAAGACTTGAGGAAGAGAGCTTCTTTCCTCCCTTCACAGCTCCGAGGCCAACTGGATAGTCCTGTTAACATCTTTCTTTTTGATAGTTTCCAGATGCTCCCAACAATTCTCCCTTTTTTGTTTTCTTTGCTGCAAACAAACGCTTGAGAGAAACTTCTGTTAATAAAACAGAAAAGTAAGCAAGGGATACTTAATAAAATGCAAAATAATACAAGATTTAAAAACACTACTACAATAAGTATTTTCTTTGAGCCATGGACCAGTATGAAACATGTTTAGCCAATCAAGCAAACTACCTAATTTGTTCTTGTTGTTTACTTACAGAATTTTATTCTTAAAAATCTTAATTTAAGCAAAACTTCTAAACATCTTTATTAAAGCTGACTCATGAGCAAGTGACTTTAATGAAACAAATAGCCCTGATGATTTTTCAGGGTTTGTGTGTTTCTTTGACTTTTAACCCCTACTGAGGGTGTTTTTAAATACAGGGATTTTTCTTGAAAACTTATTGAAATTCCTAAAAAACATTTATTGAAACTAAATATTTCTGCAAAGGAATAACTGTACTTAATTCAGGGTCATGTGTCTTCTGTTTTTCATCTGAGGGTGCTTATGTATACATGAGATAGCATGGTTGTGTATTTTGTGAGTAAAACAGAACATATATATGATCATACTTTCATACACTTACGTACTTCTATTCATTCCTTCACACATGCCCACATGATGGTCATTATCCACACACTAATACAAACAGACTTTTGAGTTTTATTTTGCTGTATCTTATGATTATGAAATGAGAAATTAGCATTCTTGTTCCTTATTCTTGGATTAGCAATACATAACTATATGTTTTATTGGTCCTTGAAGTAATGCTTCGATGAAAATATAACCTGCAAAACATAAACATTCCTGCATCATGTTCAATTTTTAAATTCAAAAAATTCAAAAACATGTAATTCCTTCATAAATATTCCTACAGTTCAGAGATTTAGAGGTAATATTATACCTATTAACCTGTTATAATTCCCACAGAGGTCAGAGTAGGAACTTGATAGATAAGCAATCTTGGTGCCTGTTTGGTTTGTTCTGTTGTAGCAGAGACATCTGCAGCAAGATCTGACTTTTCCCAGCTGTGCAGCACAAAAAAGCTCTTTCTATTTATAGGAGCCATATTCTAAAGGAAAAATAATTTCTAAGTTAAGAACAAAGGTCTAACTATATCTCATATTCTCTGATGCTAACTACTCCAGTACCATCAAGTACACCTTCAATGGCATCATTTGCATAATTTATCATCTTATCAAATGGCAAGATTGTTGCATAGTATCATGTTACAGTACATTTTACAATCTAATCTGTCTAATCTGTCAGATGTGTAGAATAACTTTTCACTGTTCTTTTATCTTCTAAAATTCGAATGGTGTGAATGGTTAACATACCCTCTTGGACTAATAGAACACAGACAAAAAGCCACATAAAAGTCTAGACTCATATTGGGGCCTGAAAAGCATGTAAATTTCTAATGCCTTCCAGAACCCTTGAGGAAAAAACTGATCATGCAAACAGAAGGAAATAGAGATCCAATTATCTTCTCAGACTTGCAGTTTTCTCATCAGATTACCATGTGACACTGCTCGAACCCTCAAAAGTAGGAAAGAAAATTTCTTCTTTATTTATGCTACCACCTTTAAACTGTGAATCAAGGCAAAAAGTACAAATTCAAAATTCAGCTACTGTCCAGTGATTATGTACATACCACATAAGAATTTGTAAAAATTTTGCACTATACTAGGATTCAATTGTATGTATACCAAGCCACTTCCTGTTTGATGCATTATAGACTCAATTCCCACATGGCCAAACCTGTTCAGGATATTTACTGTTTTAAAAAAAGGACATATAAAATAAGACACTTGAATTAAGAAATAGAATCTCAGAAAGCAGGAATGAATTCTGATCTACACCTACAAGTGAAAGAAGTAATTTGAAACTATGCTTACTGTTGCTGCTTTGAGCTTTAAGGAAGCTTTTATTAATACAGTTTGATATAGGAAAGGGGCATGCTTTAAATGGATTGGTCCACAGTGCCTAGCTATTCTAAATTAAAATGTTATTTTAAAGAATGTGCTGTGATCTATCTCGATGAATTTATCAGAATACTTCTAAAATTCAGAGATTTTTTTTTTTATTATTTTTTCAGTATTCACTGATTGGGCTGAGCTGTCTACATTTTTTCAGAGACAGTAATAAAATCATAGATCAATTTAATTTGGAAAAAACCCTTAAAATAATGGAGTCCAGCCATTAACTTGACACAGCCAGGTCTACCACTAAAACTTAACTCTAAGTGCCATATTTACACTTCTTTTAAATGCCTCTAGAGATGATGACTCCACCAGTTCCCTGGACAATCTTTTCCAACAACTCTTTCAGTCAAGGAGTTTTCCCTAATATCCAATATAACCCTATGCACCAGTACAGTCTGGGAGCTGACTTGCTGCAAAGCAGTTAAGCAGAGAAGGATCTGGGGGATTCTGGTGGATAACAAGCTGCTCATGAGCCAGCAATGTGCCCTAGTGGCCAACAAGGCCACTGGTATCCTGGGCTGGATTAGAAAGACCAGATTGAGGAATGTGATTCTTTCCCCCTACTTTGCTTTGGTAAGGCCACATCTGGAGTACTGTGCTCAGTCCTGGGCTTCTCAGTTCACGAAAGACAAAGAACCTCTGGAGAGGGTGAAGAGAAGGACTGGAGCACCTCCCTTATGAGTAAAGGCTGAGGGAATTTGGCCTGTTTAGCCTGGAGAAGAAAAGACTGAGAGAGGATTTTACCAATGCTTGCAAATATCTGAATGGTCAGTGTCAAGATGATGGGGCCAGGCTCTTTTCAGTGCTTTCTAGTAACAGGAAAACGGGCAATGGGCACAGACTGAAACACAGTTCCATCAGAGTATCAGGAAAAACTTCTTTACTTTGACACTGACAAAGTCCTTGAATAGGCTACCCAAAGAGGCTCCTTCTCTGTTGATATTCAAAACCCAGATGGATGTGATATTGTGGAATCTGTTCCAGTGAAACTGTTTGAGCAAGGGGGTTGGACTAGATGATCTCCAGAAGTCTCTTCTAACCCCAAACATTCTGTGATTCTATAACAAAACATACAATACATTTACTGCAAATACCTTTCAATCACCAATTATATGAATAAAACTAATATAATATTTTGTTTTGTAGTGTTGTTTGACCTTTAGAAGTGACATGGAACTGATTTATTATTTAGCATTCTCAGATACTGATGAGTTAGAAGTGCATGTTTGAGTTTCTAACTATGATATTTCTTTAATATAAAGAAATATCATCAAATATTACAGGGAGAATATTTTAGGAGAACAGATATTTTTTAAAAGTTCATTTATCATTCTAAGGGCCACAATGATTCTCTGATCTAAAACATGAAGAGGAGGGGAGACTTCACAAAATTTCCTTTTACTGACTGCTAGCAAACATATTGAGTGGTCTTTGAATTTCCCCGTATTTCATCAGAACTACAGCAACAAAAGACATTAGTACAGTTATAATACTTTGGATGGCTCCAGGGCAAAAGGTCAGTTAATGGATTTGTGTATTTCAGCAAGCCAAGGGCAGATATAGGTCTTAAAATTGTTCTGTTTAATTCTCCTGTTTTTGAATTAAAAGTTTTTCTCCAGCAGGAAGGATTTTTATTCTCCAACCATCTATAGTCATGAACTGTTTAAGGTTTCCCCCCAAATACTGAACTATACTTGAATCCTACAGTAGTTGACTTTGATGGAATTCCTTTTATCATATGTCTAAACTCAATCAAGATGAAATCAGATGCAATTTTATATAGTTTTCAGTTTTTATGTATTCAAAAAAAAAAAAAAAAAAAAAAGGCAAAAAATGAATGTGGACAAGCCAGCATTTAAGAAGATTAATT
The DNA here is from genome assembly GCA_035040995.1 of Premnoplex brunnescens. NCBI lineage: Eukaryota > Metazoa > Chordata > Aves > Passeriformes > Furnariidae > Premnoplex > Premnoplex brunnescens. Next base: position 3,713,614 of record JAWWLT010000092.1, on the reverse strand, counting down.
TGTTTTTTATTCAAAATTGATGACAATTCAGACATAATAATATAACAAAAAACTTTTTTGTCTTGATGTATCTTTTAAAATTTATTACTTCAGCACTCAATATTACCTTCTGTTTCTGTTGCATGCTGCTTAGCCATATACTATTATAATGGAATTTGTACAGAAAGAACAGTGGAAGAACTAAATTAGATAACATAAACTAGGAAAATAGTTTTGAACTCTTTTCTCAAAAGACCTTTCCTGATGAATACAATGCTTTTAATTATTTGACATGAAGACAGTATTATTTTCAAGATAAACTCTTAGACAGTGGCATTGTACAGGACTTTCTTTCAGTGAATGCCAAGGAACCAGACAACATTGAATAGCCCTAACTTTAATCTGAAAATTTACCTTGGCCCACAGAGTAAGTCTTGAACCACAGTGACTGAAAGCTCAAAAGCAGCCTTTACTAGTTTAAAATATCTGTCAACCCCATGCCATGCCAAGACCTAGTGCATAGTAGCACCAGTTAATCCTTAGGGGGCCAGTAAGATCCATACTGCCTTTGGAAAAATTATGCCAGTTAATAATTATATTATTAATGGACATATATATAAGTATATAATGTTTGCAGAAAATCTGACCTTCAGATGATTAATGAAGCCATTAGAGTTTTTGTACCTGTTTTTTCTAAGATATTTTCAAGATATGGTAACACATAGACACATAAAAATTTGTCCAAAAGTGGCATTAATTGTAATGGCAGGCAGCAGATTGTCAGTCTTTAAATATGTGAATATAGACGAATGCTTCTTTTCTGTATTAAGGATTCCAATATTTGTAGTCTTTAAAAAAAACTTTTTTTTTTCCTCCACTCTTAGAGTTTCAGTAGCAAGGCTGTAGCACACATGCCATTCCATGCCATAACATAGAATAAAATAACAGCTCTTCTGAGTATCATCAAAGAGAGCAAAATATCAGAGATAAGATCCTTCTTGTGAAGACAGAAAATATCTTCAAACTTTCTGGCCTTAAATCATTTTTCAACAAAAAAGAGCAAACAAAAAACAAACAAAACTACAGAACTAAAATCAAACAAAACAAAAAACCCCCAAAAACACCAAAAAAAACCCCCAAAAAAGTTCTCAAGAAAACAAGAAAAACCACTTAAGCAAACAGAAAAATGGCCTGCCTTAAATGCACTTCCCTGCTGAGTATTTGATTTTATGTAAAGTACAATTTTAAAGACACACATGGCTTAAAAATGACAGATGTTTTATCCTCTTCCCCTTTCCCCCAAATGTTTCCACCTTTCTGATATTTATAGCTCCAGTGTTATCTGTAAAAAACTGAGTCAGAGGTACACACAGCCCAAACTGTAATATAGGGCACGCTAATACAGTTAGCATCCCTGACTGTATTCCTAACTGTATTAGCATGCACTATATTACAGATATCCATCTTCTATTTGGTGGCCTCCCCTCCTCCTGTCACAAAACCATGTTTATTTTTCTCTCTTGGCTGTGCTTGGTTATGATAATTGACATTTGATGTTATTTACTGCCCAAAATTCATACTTTGGAACTTCTGATTTTCCTGTCATGAACACTTCCAAAGATAAAGCAGGATCAGCAACCGCTGCAAAGTTTACTATCCCTATCTTGCTCTTGCAAATTTCACTTTGTAACCCCTAAGTTTGCACAAGAATTGAAGAGCAGAAATCAGTGAACTGGTAGGGAGAGGAAGGCAAGCCAAAAGTAGTGTTCCTTAAGTTGAAATAATGCTGACTTACTGAGGGACCTTCAGTAATGACAGTGACTTCTGTCAGTCTTCTAGGACCATTAAAAGGTCTTTAAGACTCGGGACGGGTGCCCAGCTGTACAGGTATACAGTACAGAAATTGAAGGTATTCTTCTGGAGAAGATTTTCTTCATTAGCTTTTCACACTGACAAATTGAAGAAATACACATTGGAGTTTTGAATTGTTTACTCTAAATTTCATTAATCATGGTGTTTCTACATACTTACTACTGAAAATCATATTATGGTGATTCACCTGCATAGGCACAAACACAAATGATCAAAAAAATTTCTAAATAAGCTACAGAAAGGACTCCAGCACTAATTACATATTTGCAATAAAAGCTTATTTCATGAAAAGTCAAAATTTAAAAGGTGGAAGAAATTGGGTAAGGACAAATAAAAAAAGAGAGAAAGATAAAAACTGCACAATGAGGGAAGTGCTGTGATACTAGTGTCTCTCAATAATTTCAGCTTTTTCATTTTTATGCTATTTTGATATATTTCAGGTTTAGAAGTGATTTAATACATTTGTGAAAAAATGTCCTGACTGCTGCTTTTGCTTCTGCAGGAGACTGAGAAAGCCTGATCAGGTACTTTCTAAGTACTGTCAGAGAAGGGAAAAATAATCTTGTGTAATAGTGTAATATTTAAAGCTGAGGAAAGGTGATAGCTGGGGATGCCACAAAATGTAGGATTTATTTGTGTTTCCTCAAATAATTCTCAGGCCTTGCCATTGTCCTTCATATGGAAACTACTGTTTTGTTGCCATCCACTTTTAAGATGTAACCCTGAGTTCGGAAATGTAAAACAGTTTCAAGGCTCCTTACCCGGAAAGTTTTTAAGTGCCGAGCAATGCCAGATGACCATGTAACACAGATAGAGCAAAAAGCCGTGGTGAAACTCAGATGACTGTGAGACCCTAGGTTCAAGCCACTTGCTTGCCCAAATGTTTTACTTGTATTTCAGGCCCCCAAAATTTCACCCACTTAATTTTTGCAAAGCCTTTTGGTTCTTCAATATATTGACATTGCGTAAGAGAGAAAGCACTACACACATTTCCCAAGAGATTTCTTTTAATTTAGTGAGAAAATAGGCATTTTGGGAAAGTTTTACAGGGGTAACATACAACCAAGGAAAAGAAACACTACACAAAGCATCCAGCACACACTAACTCACACAGCTTAGTAAAATACAAGCCATCAGCTTTAAGTTACCCAAAATATTCAGAAAGAAAAGAAAGAAAAGAGTAAAGAAAGAAGATTAAGAGAAGAAACAGGAGTAAAGAGGAGAGAGAAGAAGAGAGAAGGATTAAAGAGAGAGATTAGAATAAGAGAAAAATAGTTCCCACTAAGAATCCTTCACATGGTGACAGCTAGAGAGGAAAGAGAGCACCCATCCTGCTGTATTTATGTACTCTGGCCCTCTCTGGACCACCCCCCAGGTGGGACCTCTGGCTGACTGACCACTCTGTAGCTCTAGACTAGAATGACTGGTGCACAGACAATCAGGCAGTGTGGTGTGGGCGTGCTCACAGGTTGTCCTTTTGACTGATGAATGCTCCATGTGCTTACTGTGAGCCTGTCACGTGAGTTCCAAGACTGCAGGCCTGGTCCCTCCCCACCACACAGACACACATCTGAGTTTGTTTGAACCCAATAATTACATAATCCAGTGAGATTTGAATCCATTTTCTCACAATGACCAAGGGAAAATATTCCAAACGAAAGGGCTCTTGCTGGACTGGAGCTTTTGTTCCAGAGAAACTTCCTTTTTGAATTTTCTCAATGACAACAGATCTTAACACTCTCATTAGTTACATATCTTCTAGTCCCAAAAGCTCTCTGTATGAAAACATTAATACATTTCTAGTGTAAAATTGCAAATAATACGGATCTCAATAAGTGGAAAGCAATAAAACCAGCAATGTTATTTGTAAAATCAGAATTAATTATCATAATAAATATTATCATATGTTCTCACTGTAAGAACTTGTGTGTTAGATGGTAGCTTTTAAAATCCACTTTAACTTTGCTACCAGAAAACTATAGCAAAGACTTTCCTCATACTGGTAAGGATCAAAGTTGGCTATTCTATTATTCAACAAATTCAGTAATTGAATTATCCACAAATAAGCACAACACATACCTACTAAAATTTAGCACTAAGACATTTTGAGCTAATTATCTAAATAATCAAGAATTTCATAAGACAGATGGAGTTATGTTGTATCCTTTCAGTTACATTTTCCAATATGTCATACTAGGCTACCCTCTGAGTTTTGATGCATGTTAGATCTTCATTATAGTACATATATCATCCTATGAGTAGGATTATTAGTGTAATTACTATTGCTGATGCGCTGTTTTTGCTCTTGCTAAGCAATGGTGTCTGAACAGAAGTCTGGAAATTTGTTTCTCATTGTGATGTGTTCTGACACTAGGTGAACTTACACAGAGTTCTTAATCCTCACTTCAGGGGAAATTTCTCAATACATCATTTTGATTATTACTTAATATTGCTGGAAATTGACATTCTACTCCTACTTTGTTAGAGAAAAAGCCAATAGGATCAGATTGTAAAAGTACAAAAAAAAAATCATTCCCACACATTGCCACTTGTTTCATTGAATTGACAGTGAAGTTAATTTAGTCTCACTTTCTCACTAAAGACTTCTGCTGTAAGGATTGCAAGCCACAGTATTGGCCTTGATTATTTGTCTGGGAAAGAATATCAGTTTAATAAAATACTGCAGTAAGAAATAAGAGTATGTCCAGACTTTGGTGGCTTTGTCCTATAATACAATGTGCATTTAAAAAAACTTTTAATGTTAAAAATGAAAGATAAATCTTCATTCTTGAAAACAGCTCACTATCTGACATGGTATTTGATTATTTCTTATATACAACCTTGAGCCACATACATATCCTATTAATATTTCCCTTCTGTTGCAAGTCTGAATTTATGAACTGCCTGATCGTTATTTTAATGGTTGCTGAAAAGACATCAAAATATATAAATGTTATACTTTTATATCCGTTCTCAAAAGAAAAAAAATAATCTGAGAAATATTGTGAGGAATTTGAAAATATCCCACACAAAGTAATCCTAAGTAAAAGAAAACAAAAAATATTTTTTTTAGTCTAAGATACAGCTAAACCAAACCAATCTAAATTAAACCAGTGTCATGTGAAAGAGTCATGTATGGCTAAATGACAGCCCATAAAGAATTTAGAATCACAGATTATCTTAGGTTCACAGGGTATTAAGGTTGTAACTTGGTCTTATGCTTTGCTCAGAGCAGAAATAACTTAAATCAGGTTATACAGGGCCTTGTCCAGTTGACTTTTGAATATCTGCAAGAATGGAGATGTATTTGATTTCACAAGGATGGAAATAAAATTCTTTTTATTTAAATAAGAAAATTTCTGCACAAACCTTCAAAATCCAAAAATTTGCATTTGTGAAATGTGAAAAAAAAAAAAGTATTTTCTGTGAGTTTGATGAAACTTTAAAGTAACTAGCACTACTGATATTGTTTTTCATTTTCTTTTGAAATTTGCAACAAGTGCATCAGGTTTTCAGTCTCAGTTTAGACGTGCAGTGAGTTCACCTTGGCTGAACGCCAGGTTCCCACACAGCTGCTCTATCACTCCCCTTCCCAGCTGGACAGGGGAGAGAATAAGGTGGGGGGAAAAACCCCAAACCAACACAAATCATGGGTTGCGATACTGCAGTTTATATTTAGGTAAAAAGCAAAATGCAGTATGTGCACTAACAAAGCAAAAGATAGCAGTTAATCTCTACTTTCCATAAGCAGTGATGGTCTGCCACTTCTCTGAGAAGCAACGCTCTAGCATGCGTAACGGGTGTCAGCAGCAGCCATCAGAGACAATGAATGCCTGTGTTTCTGCTCCTTGCCTCAGCTTTTATATCTGGGTTGACGTCATATAGAATGGAATATCCCCTTGGCCATTGTGGGTCAGCTGGCCTACTTGTGTCCCCTCTCAGGATCTTGCCTTCCATTGAAGAAGAAATGTTACAGTGTTTTGCTCGGCAGTAGCCAAAACATGGCTGTGATATCAACACTCTTCTAGCTACCAATGCAGAGGACAGCTCTGTGAGGGCTACTATAGGAAAATAAATTTTGGCCTAGCCAGACCCACCACAGATGTAAATGTCAAGCGAACATTAGATTATTTTATTATGCCATTAAAAATAAAAAAGAATGGCTGTAAATGAATGTTTGCCCACAGATTTTATACCTTTTTTCTTTACAAAGTTATACAAGTATTTACCAAGGTAATTACATATTTCAGGGATGCAGTTAGATGCATTAAAAACTTACACAGAATTAACTGTAGTTAATACTTGACTAATTTGCCTACATTAAAAAAAAACTGGATGAACTCACAATAAATATATCATAAGAAGGGTGATAAGATCTGAGATGGATTTATAACTGATAACAATTGAGAAAAGTAACCTTCCTTCCTCACACTGCTTTCACTAAGTGAGGTTTCTGCAGACTATATATGATGTGCCTCATTTTATCTGTGTGTCTTTTAAATCACTTCTACGAAACTTCATGCTATGATGAGCTTGGCTCTGATATTTTCAACAATAATATGGTGTTGATCTTGTGGATTATATAACTGGAGTTTCTAAATCACCAGTGAGACATCCTTAATTTCTTATTTAACTATGGCACACTGCCATAGTTTTACTTTGGTAAAACTATCTCTGTATTTTGGGAGTTCTTATAAAACTCAAAAGTATAACCAGTTTTTGAGGAAATTGTACTCTTGAAACATCACAAATAAAACAGAATACTGTCTTCCCACTTACAGCCTTACTTGACAGAAGCTTTCACAGAAAACTAACCTATGGTAGTCGGAAAACATATGCAGACCTTGAAGAGATGTTTGCTTTTGAGGGGTATCACTGTCTCTGTCTAGCAGAACTTTTGCCTCAGAGCTATAAAACCAGGGGAGTTTTCATATCTACAGAGAGAGTGATATGGGCTATTTCATGAGGCAAATGCTCTTTCCAACAGTAAATAAAAAAATCTTTAAAAACACAGTCAGCAAACAGTCCATAAGGGAAATTTCATCTTAAACTGGCAGAACTAGTGCTTTTAATCTCTTTTGAATGTTTTATCTCTTTTAAATATGCTATGAAAATTCTTATTTATCATTAAAATTCTCAAACATTTTAATGTATTAGAACTGTTCTCCTCAGCGAAGTCTTTTAATTACAAGATACAGTTTAATAAAACATTGGCTTAAGCACATTTTTTCATCCCTTCCTCTCAAAATATGGTAAACACCTGTAGAAGCTGCTTGAAGTTCTTTGCTATTTTTCAAGTCCTTTTCATTTCTACCTTTTTCAGTATACTTCAGCTTTTTGGAGAGGTAGCAGAACACATTTGCAAGTTTCAGTGAGAATTTTTATATCAGAATCATGAAATTTAATCTAACATATTTACTTTGACTGTAAAAGAATAAACTTACAGAGAAGTTAATATTTACCAAAATCATTAGTAAATTTCAATACAACATACTAGGTCTTAATAGTTTCAATAGGACTCAGTCATAATATTTTTTATACCACCACCTTGATTATTTCACTCAGATAACTGAGTAGTTAATTATGAAAGAGTTAGAATCTGATGACCTTTTTTGTAAAGTGAATTATTGTAATAATTGATTTTTTTAGTGAAATAGTGGTTTGGTACTTCAATTTGCATCAAAGAATAATGGATGAACTCATCTTACTTTTTTATTCCAAGCCTTGGAGGTGGGATTCAAAATGGATTTATACCTGAACATATGTGTTAAAAAGAGCTGCACCATGCTATATTTTAATCAGTATTCTTCCCATTCTCTTTGTTATTAGTTCCTCTGGCATTTGAAAAAAATAACAAACTGATAATCAAAATGTGAGTTTACACTTTTTCTTCATAGCCATTTGTGGTTAAAATGACAATTTTCTAGTCTCAGTTTTAACATTCCCTGCATTTTTGCTATTGGTAGCAAATAAATAAGAGAATTTCAAATGTCTATTTGTAAAGCTAAGTCCCTTTTCCTTGTTTGTATTCTTTACTCATAAATTCTACCAAACAGATGTATATTCTTGTTGTCAGCTGTATTTGTCACTGTACAAGCTGTCTCTTGCCAGTTTTTCAGCATGTTGTTAGACACATGATTTATGGTGTGCTGTCCTCCCATAGTGTCTTTGCAAACAAGCCAGTCTGACTACCATTCCTGAATGAAGAAGTCCAAATAGTAGTGAGAAGTGCATAGTACTTATATGATCATCTGTAAGCTTATGTTTATTTAGTCTCACAGTTTTCAATTGTTGGTCATTTTGGAGGTAATGAAAAAAAAGGAACATGTTACTGTATTTCATTCTCATGGGAACAATAACAGAAATTCATCAAAATACCACCATATTTTATATATTTTTAAACTAAGGAATGCAATTTTTCCTGTGGTTTTAAAACATCCTTTATTACATTGAAAGTTTATCTCCTTGTGCTATCAGTGTTGAGTTATTGACCAATTATCTCCTCATAAAACTGTTCACAAGAGATAATACATGGACAGTGCATAAAACTCAAGATTCACTGTCACTTCATAAATCCAGACAAGGCAGAATTAATCATCATAATCTAATTGCCCATTAACACATCTGCCATGAAAATCTGTGTTTCTTTCAGAAATGCATATTTACTATGAAAAATTGGTCTATCTCAATCATACAGACAATGACATAGGACCGATGACCTAGAACAAGAAGGAAAATGATGGTAAATACATTTAATAACCATTTAATGGAAAAATCTCCAGTCCCCACTTCAAAAATTTAAAACTTGTGGCTGAAGACACCATACAAGATCCATTTTCTTTTCAGTGTTTTTCAATATTCAGTATTCAACAGACAGTCCACTCCAAATAGTTCCAAATATGCTTATAACTTTGTAGTGTAAAATAACTATGTTCTGTGGTACACATTAGCTTAGGAAAAAGAACCCATAGGATTAATATTTGTGAGTTAACATTGTCCTTTCAAACCGTATATTGTAAACTGTGCATTTCAGATTCTACTGCTATTGTCAGAAACATATGGGTCTCAAGGTGAAAGCTGTAATAAGCAATGCAAAAGTCACTTTGACTCTTCCAAGTGCTTGTGACTATTTTGCAGAGAAGTTTCTGGCCTTATTAAGTCTACTAATGGTGTTTTACCAACTTAATTCAGTATTCATGGGCACTATTCTCTCCCTTTTGTCTTCATGTATGCTCACAAGTATTTTCAAATCTGAACACTAACATTTCCACCTGAATGTGGCTAGGTATATTTCACTCTAGTAGTCTTCTGTTAAAAACATAAAAACAAAAGACAGAGATATGACACACACCATCACTCTTCCTGACTTATTATGTTCATTCATAGCATAAAATCTGTTTAGAGAACACAGCTTTCTTCACATCTGAGAGCTGCTAATGTACGCAAAGAAAATAAAAATTACATCTGAGAGCAAGGTTCATCTAAACATTGTCATTTATCTTGTGCAGCTGGTGTTGCTGTCCATGTAGCAGAAATATTGAAATTTTGCACTGACAATAACCTACCTTCGTCTGTTTATAGCCCTAATCATCATAAATCATTCAAAGTAAAATAGCTCTGCATGCACATTGAGACTGGAATAAATAACTTTGCTCGTCAGTGGTAATAATAACAATGGCAATGAAATGACTGAAAAAAAATAGTACTTTGATGGTTTTGCTTTTGGGTAAATCATGTTTTTTGCTTCAGGAGAGCAGTATTTGCTTTTTCCACAAAAAATGCCACCAATATTTTGCCTAAATTTTAGTCAATTTTAGAAAAGTTCTGTTTAGCACCTGTTTGGCAGGGATGTAGTAAGGTTTGTCAGACCTATTACTCCTCAGCTGGAACTGTGAGGCATAAGAGGCTGCCTTTCACTGCCCAAGCACTGATGCACAAGAAGAGTGTAGGTCAACAGACCCCTGAAATATGAACATGCTGAGCACAGCAGAATGCAGATTTCCACACATTTTTCCCTATATATAGTTTCTAAGTACAAGGCTTGACAAGAACACGATTCACATGAAACTCAAGGTGAACTGGCATATGCTTAAATTAGCCATTAAAAAGATATTTAAGGATGTTTATATTAAAATGAGCCCATCTACTGGATCTCTGCATCATTCTTGCGACATTCCCACTCTGCATTGGGAAGCACAATTTGGCACTCTTGCCTTGAGTTGTGTCAGCTAGCCCTTCATAATAAAACAAATGCAATGATCATGCCTTCTTCTACTTCATAGACCCAGGTTCAGTGAGCAGAGTGTGTATTCTGTTGCTACAAAATCTGTGTAATTCTGTCTAAAAGGAGCTGAACACACAGTTGTCATACTTTATAAAGGAGGACATTGAGTCCTTTATGTCAAAATAGTTGCAGTATTAAAAAATGAAAGTTTTTGAGGCAGTGGAGAAAAAGGGATCTATTTTATAAATTATCCATTAGATTCAATAGCTCAGTATTGTTATATGCTCCAAAGAACACTTAGTCATTTCATTATTAACTACTATAATATATTCTTGTGTGCTGATTTATCACCTCTATGAGAAATTCTGACCACCCTGAAGTCAGTGAGTTTTTCATTATTGACTTCAAAGGCAAAAAGGTTCTATGGAAAATTCTAACCTACAGAAGATGATCCCAAACAAAGAGCAAACTTGGTTGTTTGCTCTGTTTCTGAAAACTTGTTGTTGAAATGTATTCCCTTTGTACAGCTGAAAATTACATCTGGTGTTGTGGAACCTTTTTTACTCAGATGAATCCAAGGAGGCTTCATCACAAGGAAAACAAGTCAGTGAAAATTATTTTTCAAAGGGTCAAATTAAGTGAACAAATAGCACTACTATGAAGTCCCTGCTACAGCAGTCATAAGGTAGTCTTGCCCTTTAGCCAAGGTGATTTCTCCTGAGGATCTCTGGTCTCTGCTGAAAACAAAATAAAATTTTCATCCTTTTCTATTTTTTTTTTTTTTTTTTTTGATATTTAGGTTTCTGAATACTGTATAACTTTCCTACATAAAAAGTAACATGACAATATATTTTAAAAGTTCTGTCAGATCTGATACTGTTATTTTTTTAAGTTTTATGAAGCAAACTTAAAGTTATTATTAGCAATCAGCTAATTAGCTTAATTCAAGTAATCCTAGGACAAGAAAAGAAACTGAAGTATGTTTTCATGAGTGTCAAGTACAGTATCATACTTCACTCAATGACTTTGGCAAAATTAAACAAAAATTATGCATAACCAAATCGACTTGAGTAAAAAGTGTGCAGCAAATGCAAGAGAAATGTGGAGGAAACAGGAAGCCTACAGACAGATGATTGACTAGAGACTGCAGCTTGGCAGCATACACCGCTTGTTGCATTGACAACTTTTCTGATATGTGTCTACTTTATTTTGTAAATTGTTACAGAAGGAAGAAGAAAGAAAAGCTGAAGCTGCATTTTCCCAGATATAATAATGAGTTTCTGCAGAAATTGAAAGGTTATTAAGCTTTCACTCAACTCTGTTGTATAACATGTGCACACCTGATGCCTTTCTTTCTCATTGGAGAAACATGATTAAGTCTTCCTCCAGCTTGACTATTCATCTTTGTCTTCACGTAAGTGATGTTATATTGACCTAACCGGATGAATATCTGACCTATGGAGCATGTCTCTGTTGCCGTAGGCCTCAGAAGATGATAAGCTTACCATAATGTTTAAAAGGCATAGTTAAAATATAGTTTGTCCCTGG
>JAWWLT010000092.1:3680416-3695678 GCA_035040995.1 Premnoplex brunnescens | reverse complement strand
AAGGTGCTAATGACTCTCTGGGAAGCTGCTGCAAATGGTCCATTGTTCTTGGGAAATGAATAGAGGGGGGTAGAATATATAGCTTTGATTACCCCCACACAGTGATAACTGGTCCTACCTGCTAAACTAGGACAAAGTGGCAATATCTTTGCTTCATGCCACTGCGTGATTAAAAGAGCAGGGTACAAAAACATTCCAGGTTAGCCACCAACATGCACCTAAATTGGTTAGAGCATGGTGCTAATAACACCAAGGTCACAGCTTTGATCCCTGTAAAGTCCATTCACTTAAGAGTTGAACTCAACAATCCTTGTGGGTCCCTTTCCACTCAGAATATTCTGTGAAATCCAGTTCTGACTTGGGAAAGTGTTGAAAATTATCATTCTGCATTCCAAGTACTTTAGGTTTCTCTCTTCAGTTATTCTTTGTTTCCTTGACTGGCTAATAAAATAAGTTGTCACATTGCTTTCATCATGAGTCTCTTCCTCCTTTTTAACTCTGCCTTCCCATTTCTAAATATTTCCAAGCAACCATTTTATTTTCAGCTACTGCAGTCCATTAAAGCGGAGAAGCAAGATCCGAGTCCTCTCAGAGTTAGGTCCAGATTCCCCAGAATCCTGTGGCTCCTTACATTCACTTCTGCTTCAATTGTATAAGGCTTTGAATCAACTTTTGCTGTTACTTACTTGTTCATCTATTATTAAGGAAATTATTTTATAATAAATACCTTACAATTAAAAGAAGAATAATTTTAGTATCAGTGACAATTTTTTTTGAAAGACACCTCTTGCTATTCAGTTTGGATGACTATCTGCCAGACACAGATGTGGTAATGACTTTTCCACCTTACCCATTTTAGCTGTTGATTATAATTAATTGGAGCTTTTTAAGGACAAGCATATGATGTACAATAGCAGATGTTCAGTACAAAGATTTGTCTTGGGAAAATGTATCTAATCAGTGCTTACTTGGTAAAAGAGGATGGATGACAAAGAAATAATTAGTGCTCTGTAGGCAAATGCTTTAGGACTCTGAGACTCTAACCTGTGAGGCCACAGTGTATTGATCTCTGAGACATGTCTTTGTGTATTCCTCATCTGCTAATGGCAGGGCAAACCAGAAGAACATGAACTTTAATTCCACCAGACTTTGATAGTGAATGACCTAAGAGCTAGGAGATTTTGCAGGCATAATTTGAAAAGTGTAAATATATGTAGAATCACAGAATCCTAGAATGGTCTGGGTTGATAGGTATCTTAAAGATCATCGTGTTCCAACCCCACTGCCATGGGCAGGGACACTTTCCAGATTGCTCATAGCCCCATCCAATCTGTCTTTGAACACTTCCAGGGACTGGACATCCACAGCATCTCTGGGTAATCTGTTCTAGTGCCTCACCCCACTCACAGTAAAGAATTCTTTCCTTGTATCTAATCTAGACCTACTCCCTTTCAGTTTAAAACCATTGCACCTTTCCTTGTCACTTTATGCCCCTGGAGTCTCTCTCCATCTTTCTTGCAAGCTCCTGTAAGGTACTAGAAGGCAGCAATTAGATCACCCTTAAGCCTTCCATTCTCCAGGCTAAAAAAAATTCAATCCTATTATCCTTTCCTCATAGCAGAGATGTGCCACCCTTCTGATCATCTTTGTGGCCCTCCTCTGGACTTACTCCAACACGTCAATATCCTTTCCGTGCTGGGAATCCCAGAGCTGGATGCAGTGTTTCAGGTGGAGTCTCATAAGAAAAGTAAAGGGGCAGAATTACCTCACTCAACCTGTTGGCTTTGCTGCTTCAAATGCAGCCAGGATACAATTGGCTTTTGGGCTGCAAGTGCATATCGCCAGCTCATGTCCAGCCTCTCACTCCACCAGCACTGCCAAGTCCTTCTCAGAAGGGCTATCTATCATTCTCCAGCCTCTACTGATATCACAGGTTGCCCTGACCCAGATTCAGCACCTTGTACCTGGTCTTGTTAAATCTCATGAGATTCCCCTGAGCCCACTTCTCAAGCTTGTCCAGGTCCCTCTGGATGGCGCCCTGTCCCTCAGGTGTGTCAACAGCACCACTCATCCTGGTGTCGTCTGCAAATTTGCTGAGGGTGCACTTGAACCCTTCATCTATGTCATTAATGAAAATATTAAATAAGAAGCAGGAAAGTTTAGCAGTCTTATGAACTGGATTATATCAATAATAACAGGATATGAACCCTTGTTAGCCACAGTCAAGCAATGAGAGAGCTGATAGTTTGACTAACTCTGGGAGAATAGGCAAAATTTTACAGGCTAAATGTTATTTTCTTAAATGCTGATAGAACAACTCCTGCAGTCACTGTATTGTCACTGGTCATTTTGATTCACTTCCAATGTCATTTCCTTATCCCAGAGGCTAAGATACTATTCTTATCTGCAAGAAAATATCAGGCCAAGAACTGAGAGGCTCTGCTGAGTTTTCTTCCAGGTTATTTAGGGTTCAGTTAGTTGTAGTTTTTGTTTGTTTATTTTGTTCAATAGCTGTAGCTAATATCAGAGAAAATCTTGTGCAAAAAAAGGTGGATATTCCTCATATGACATGATAATTCAAAATGCTTTTGCATCATTATGGAATTTTTGCCCTAAATATGAGCAAACAAACAGAAGACTGATACTTTTTCTTATTCAGGTAGGATAAATGTAAACAGATATATAAAGTGACATGTTTTGTCTATATGTATTTGAACATTAAACACTTTTCATTCACATAGAGTAACTGACAATTGGGACACCTGATTAATTTGATTCATGGCTTTGTTTTTTTCTTAACTGTGTAAGTTTAGAAGAAACACAAAACACAACATAAATTTGCTAAATTTAGCTGGAGGTCCTAGTAGGAGATCTTGCAGAGATATTTTAAACAAAAATAATCTAGACAGGAGGATATAAGTGTTCTTACAGCTAATTCATTTTAAGAAGAGCCACTAGTGAAGTGCTTGGGCTTATTGTTTTAGAAGGATGAGTGCCAAACTAAGCTTAGCATTGTTAGTTGGTTAGTGTGTTTGTTAAAAAAGGGAGAAAAGCTCTCCCTGCTGTCACAGGAGAAATCTCAAGTCAAATTTTGATTATACTCTTGAAAGGTCAGATTTGCATTGCAAATTTATGAAGAGATAAGCTAGTCTGATATTTGAGCAATGAAGTCCCTATATTGACAACAATACTTATCACAAAAAAATAACTTCTTCAATAATACTTTATTTTTTTAATTAGAAATTTACATTTTGTTTCATCAGTCTTAACTAACGTCTCTCTGTAAACAACAGGACTTTTGACATGAGAGGATGAGCTCTGCATGGTCTCTGTTACTGTGTCTGTGCCAGAAGTGACACACACTACTCTCATTGCCTAGACTAAAGAGCTCAGGCATACACATTAGTGTAGTACCTAAAAGACTGCATCAGAGGTCTCTGTTGCAGGCAGTACAGTCAATATTCTTTTTAATAATTTTGTATCTTTTTTTTTCCTCAGATTCCCTGAGACAGGAATTATTCTATATAGAATACAGGGAAAAGAATATATTTTTCACACAGAAGAAAATAGGTCTCTTTTCTTGTTTTGGAGTTTCCCCCCTTAAAATAAATTTATGACAATCCTATTTGCATCTTTCCTATTGTTTTTGTTCTTGTTGTTCTTTATTCATTGTTTATTTGTTTTTATGTAGAGAAGTGGTTTCTCTATCATGAAGGCTGAATAAGTTGAGAATCAGGGTTAGTGAATTTTAGAGATCAAAAATAAACCATTAGTAGTAGAAAAAAATATAATCAACATTAAATATTAATCTGTACTTGAAATAGCTGGGACTCAGTTTGTGTAAAGTCCATGCCAGTGGACTTCAACACTTTTAAGTAGAACAATGTTATAGATGAATAATGGCTTGAGGCAAAGAATTACTGAAAAAATTACCCTGTTGTGAAACTGAGCAGATTAGAGCTATAAACTGGTTATCATGGCTAGAAATGTTAAAGCTCGTTTGAGTTTTTAAACTTCAGGAGGTGAAGTCAGTTGTATTAATTAATTTACATGCATTAGCAGTTAACTAAAAATAGTCAACACATTGCTGACTTTGAAAAATATCTAAGGTAAAAAAATCAAGATAAATTATTATACTTGGAAGGTAAGTGAAAGTTCTGACCTCAGAATAATTAAATAAAAGTTATTCTGCTGACTGATACTGTCTTTAGCATCCTCGAGCTTCTCGATCCCTAGATGGTTTCTCAAAAGGTAAAGTTGTTAGTTCTCAGAAAGAATCTGACATTCTAATAAAAATGACTGTTAAATGAGCACTTTCAAATCCAGTTGAAGCTGACAACACTCAATGTTTGAATGATTCTTTTATTTACATTCTCATTATTGTCCATATATTCAGCACTTCAGTGAGAAAGAGTTGTCCATTTCTGGTTTCTTCCTTCAGGTTGCAGAAAGGAAGAGAGATCTGGCCCAGCTCCTCTGATTTGGTGCTCAGGTAGAGCAGGATTAGTGAGTGGCTAGTGGTGTGCAACTTTCAGCAAATGTCAGAAGCAATTAGAGGGAGAGGCAAAAACACACATGTATCTGTAGCCATCAACTCTAGAAAAAATCATGCACACCTTATTGCAACTACAATGTTGGAGAAGAAACTTCTCCAAGATTGCAGCAAGACTTCTGTCCTTACGAATATAAACAGTTTTTAGGAAAAGCTTGGATTAGGAAAAAACCCCATCACAACCAAACATTATTCTCAGCGACCTTAATCTTCCTAGGATAAAATGAACTGAAGATAGATTTAAAATTTTATGCAAAGAAAAGGAGAATGATTAATGTATAGTCCAACAGCAACAAGTCTGGCACACATACAGTGCAGATGAGCACTGATGAATGCTTATGAAGCCAGCATGAGTTTGAATACTTACACGTAAGTCAATTGTAATGAGCAGGGAAGTCACTTGCTCATATCAGTGAGAGTCTGTCCTGATGTACAACAATATGCACACCACACCAATTTATGTATGCTTGAATGAATAGGAGCAAATGAGCCCCCATGGATGAGACATATCCAGAGGGAAGAGACATGAAGATTCATTGTAATCACATGTACTTTTGTGCACAATGAAAGCAAAAAACCATGCATTTAAATATGGGGAAACATCAGTTGTGGTTGTATTTCTTACCTTGAGAATTTGAAATATCACAATATTCAACCCAAAAAAATCTACTCTGAACAAGTTTTATTTTATGCTACAACATTAGAGAGTCTTTGACAGGTTTATATCCCTTTCCAAAAAAATGCTGACTACCAGGTATCATAGAGTTTTTGGTTTCATATTCAAATCCAAGCTTTTGTGCCTGATTCCCACCAACAATTCAGAAAATTGAAGACTTTTTTTTTAATTAAGATGTTATAACAATAAACCTGAGATAAAGCAATCCTAAAATCTCTTTGATGTAACAGAAGATAAAATCCAGTACAATTTTGTTAATGTCTGTGACAGGTGCCTTGGGGGGGGGGGGGCGGGGGGGGGGTCCCCCCCCCCCCCCCCCCCCCCCCTTTCCAATAACTGAGTTTAATATCACATCACAGATTAGTTCATTAACAGTCAGGGCTAGAAGCAACATCACCCACTTGAAGGTATTTTGAACTGAGGTGTAAATCTGAGATTGGATTGAATGATCATGTTTTTCAGATAGTCTCAGGCAATAACTCAGACACTTCACTTAGAAACAGACTTATTTGAATGGTGTAACATGCAGACATCAATAAACAAATTTTTCTTTGTCAAAAGGAGTAATTGCTGGAAACCTTAGTTTTAAAACGAGGCAGGCACTGGATCATTGCATTATTTTATTTAATCAAGCAAAGTTCCTGAGATGGAACTACTGAATTTTGAGCATATGAACTGCAGGAAAGGTTACAGAGGGATGCATAAAACTAAAGGTATATGAAGTGAAAGAGGCAACAGATCTAAAAAGAATCTTGTCATAGAATAGTAGCATATGAATTTTATGTGCTTGTTTGATGTATCCAAAATTCTGTTAGGTTCTGGTCTGCAATTGCCATTTTTCACCATGCAAAGGGTTGGTATGTTTGTAAAATGTGAGAAAGTGGAAGCAGCCTGACAAGAAATGTTTGTCTTGCAAGCCTGTACAAAGAGTATATATGAGCAGGGCCAGTGTTGTCAATGTTTAGTTAGAGTTCCTTCCAGAAAAATGTAAGACACAAAGATAGCTCAAGGGATTTTACTGATTGTGAAAAACTGAGACTATACAACCTTCTCAGACTTCAGTTACTCGAGCATTTTGATACCTCTACTATTTTCAAATGTTTCCTAGGTTATAACAAGAATTCACAATAAAACTGGATGCTTTTACCACATGAAAGTAATTGAAAATATCTTCCCTTGGTCTCTGTGAATTTATGAACACAAATTTGTTACACAAAGCAGAGCAGGGAAGCAACAGATATGAGTGAAGTGTCATTGATTCCAATGCTAGCATTTTTTGAGATAATTAGTGAAGACACGAAAAGGAAGTAGTTAAAGCAACAAGAGAAGCAACCACATAAGGCGTACCAAGAACAGAGTCTTAAAATGCAATCCCTGTAAAACAATCTGTTGCCCTTTTGCCATGCACTCCATGGTGAATAAAAGAGAAGAAATAAGAAGAGAGAAAGAGTAAGAGAACCCTCTTTTGTGCAGCTGTGAGCTCTGCACAGGACTTCTACACAGCTTTCACCAGGGTGCTGTCTGAACAATTAACTGCCAGTTGTCTTCATGCATTTCTGCTCTGTTTCCCAAAGATGGTTGTGACAGCAGCTATCCATGAAGATTCACCCACGGGGAGCTGTAGTGTCCTTCACACCACTATCTTTGCTGTATTTATACACACTTTGGCAGATGACAGCAGTGATAAGTTGGACGTTGCTAGAGGTCACATGAGCTAAACTTTTGCACTCTCTTATTCCTTGCCTCCTTGCCGAAAGTTCTTTTTTTTTTTTTTTCTTTTTCTGATCTGCTCTAAAATGAAAACATTGAGAGAGTCATTAGCCTTTTAAACTTCTATTTTATTTTTTTTTAAATGTCTATTCAGTTTCCTATAGTTTGAACGAAATATTTTTGTAACAGAAATTCACAAACACTGATGCCAATATACAGAATTCTTGGTGGAGGGAGATGTCTAATGAGTTTCAGTCCCATGGTGAACAATTGCATCAAAATTCAAGCTGGATGGAAATGTAGAGTGAGATGATCAAAGCTGTTACTTGTGAGATCATGGCTCCATGCCTAGGTAGAATTTCACCTGATTCAAAATACAGAGCAGAGGGAAAACTTGTCACACAATCACCTATAGAGAAAGGCATTAGAGAAATAAATTCAAGCAATTAAAAACCTGTTTGGTGCCTTAGGCTTGTTTCAGTCCATTGTTCATCAGCTCCATTGCTCTGTCTCTTCCACTTAATTTGATTGAATTTCAGATCAAAAAAAGAAAGAAACAAATACACTGTGCAAAAGAGAAAATTGCTGTATTTTCTTCTGACATGCTGAATCCAGGTCAGAAACTCTAAGGTGACAGCTACAAATGTGCTGTCTTATTGAGTATACGGAGACATATGGATTCAGGAAAATCTTTTACATCTAGTGTTCTGGTTACAGTTTCTTTAAAACACAGTTCTAAAAATCTCAGTGAAGAGTACAGCAGATCTTATTAGCACGTACAATTTAGGTCTGGTCCTTTTCTCACACAGGTTTTAATAATGATACTCTATCATTAGTAACAAAGCTCTAGGTAGTTTACTTCTGTCTACTTTACAAGAAGGCTACCCTATGGAATCAGATTAAATATTTCTCTGGCACAATATCCTGCCTCTGATAATGACCAGTAGTAGACACTTAGGATAGATGCAAAGTCATGTCTTTGTGCTGATGTATCCCACCTTAATTTATCACCAGTTTGAAGACTGGCCTCTGGTCCTTTCAGCTTGCATGACCTTGATGGAGTTAATCTCCTAAACTGCCTTATTCCTCTCATGACAAATGTATTTTGCTTTCAACATTTCCAGAAGTCTGAGTAAAAGTGGAAATGAGTTTACACTCTATTTGTAAAGCTTATGATATTTTCCTTATTTTGACTTAATAAAGTCGCCAGTAAATTGAAAATGAGACTGAAATTTAAAGGTGGCTTCCCAAACTTTCTGATGTTCAGGAAAATTCAGTTAAATACTTTTGGTCAGAAATAAATACTCCACCTCTACCTCGAACCATTTAATTGGTCCCGTAAGGGTCAACACCCTATAGTAAGATCCAAATCACCCATGATTTCCAGCCTGAGTAGACAAAGAACTATTATAAACCTGAAGTCAAAATCCATTTTCATGGGATGCATGATTTTAGTTTACAGGTCAAAGAGAACTGATCCAAACCTGAAATTTTAGCATGCCTCCACAAGGATCAAAGAGAACTTTATTTTTTCTTTTCA
Source organism: Premnoplex brunnescens (assembly GCA_035040995.1). Taxonomy (NCBI): domain Eukaryota; kingdom Metazoa; phylum Chordata; class Aves; order Passeriformes; family Furnariidae; genus Premnoplex; species Premnoplex brunnescens. The sequence goes on along the minus strand of JAWWLT010000092.1, from coordinate 3,687,200 downwards.
TTACTCTACTTTTCTGTTCTTTTCCTCTGCTAAATGAATGCCATGGCATTTAGTTCTATTGTTCTGAGAGAAAAAGCTATTGCTTAGTTTGAAAGTGTAAAGTCTAGTTAGTGGAATAGATGATTTCATAAGGCTTTTTGGGTTTTATGTTTTCATGTCATACAGTTTCAGTGTATGTTAATGAAACAAATTTGTAATTTGAATGCTCAAAAATTATTATGGAGTTATTTAGGCACCTGCATTCTTACACCAGTGTAAAAAATCAGTGGAACAAAATCGCTGTCCTACTATACTATATTGCTACAGTATATTACTGTATACAGTATTTCTGACGTATCATTACCTCTGTTGCAGAGTTCCATTTATCTGAAAGATGATTTACAGATGCTTGTAAAGAGATCCCTTTTCAAACACTTGCAAAGGAAAGACGGTATTGTAGAGGAAATTCATAGGAGAAAAAATCCGTCTCAGAACCAACTCAAAAGGAAGTGCTACTAGAAATAGCAACTCCTTGCCTTAGTAAAGACATACACCTTCTCATTCCTACCTAGTACCTGTGGAGACAGTAGAATCAAAATCTACCTTTCTTAATCATAAAACCAGTGCATGTGTGATTTCTCAGACAGTTTGTACCTTCTGGGGTAATAGCCACAATGTGATAAAATGATCATAAAAGCAAACCAAATACAGTATTTTGCTTTCATTTTTTTCTGAGACTTGTATGGGTTATTTCTCTGATGACTAGCTGGCAATCAGGATTAAATACTTGTTTTACAGCAAGTGGCTGCACGCTGCAAAGTCCTATTTAAAGTCTTGCAGGCCTGATGCTTATTCAACATCACCAGATCATGGATCTTCCAAAATTATGTCCTGACCATGTTTGGTCTTCCAACTGAAGTGTAAAACTTTTATTCCCTCAAAATGTATGAAAATATCATAGTGATAGATATAAAAGAATATATCTATATATAGGCATGCACTTTATAATACAGAATTAGAGGTTAGGCAGGACATAAATCATCTCTAAATATGGGGTAGATGGATTTCTGGTGTGTGGAAGGTTAGACAACATGAGCATTCAAAGGCTATAGTCTTCTATAGCAGTTTGATACAAATTGTGCTGAGAATCTTTGCCATTTAGTCCTCTCTTTGTCACCTCACCCATCCATACAGCTTGCAATGAGCTAATACGTTTATTAGATGCAAGAACTGAGCCTACAGTGACAGTTTTCTCTTGGCCCTCATGGTCAGGCTAGAACATACACCAGGAGAAAGAAGGGGGAGAAACTGCTAATAACTGCTTAAATTTCCATAGGATTTCACAGAAGCAGGGAAGACGTTCTTATACTCTATCTACAAGTTAACTCCAGGAAGTTGAACTCAAAGGGAGGAAAAAGAATGCATCACAAACACACAAGGATTGATCATTTATATATTACATTCTTTAGCTGATTTCTGGGTTGTCTTAACTTATTTTTTAAGACCACTATTAACTATTTTCTATTCTCAAACTACAGCTGAAGCTAAACAAAAAGACATACATGATCAAAATACTTTGTAATCTATTCTTGTTAGCCCATCTCTGGTGAACATTACCATGAGAAGACAGGAGAGTCAAGTTAATTTTTACTCCAGCTGAGCTGATGACAACACTTATCAGCAACTGCAGGATGTGGACATTCTTCTTTAACCCCATATATAAACATATTCCATTCTCTTAAACAGTTGAGGTTTATTCTGCATATTGTTATCTCATTCATTCCAGCTGGCAGCTTGTAGTGGTTTGGTTTAGGCCTTTTCCTGGCAAAGAGGTCATAACTAAGGAAGTATTCTATCCTATTCTTTATGTAAGCAGAGATATAAAATGAAGGGGAGGAAGCCAGAGGTCAGTTCTTCTTTCGGGAGTGTTGGAGAGCAGAGGAGCTCGCCACGGTCACTCCTTAGTGTGGGAGAGGGCCATGCGTGCGAGTCTGCTGATCAGCGAGCCTGGTTAGGGAGGAAGCGTCTTGTTTTGGTGAGAGGGAAGTGAAAACTTGTTTTCTTTCTCTTTTTTTTCTCTGTATTTATATATATATATATATATATATAATATATATATGTCTGTGTATATATATATATAAACTCTTTCAGTTCTGCTGAAATTCTGTTTGTGGGGTGTTTTTATTTCCTTCTCTCTTATTCCCTGTGGCTGCGGGGGGGGAGGGGGGGCCTTTGGGCCTTTGGGGCCTTTATCACAGGCCCTTGGCATTTGGCCAAGGTCAACCGACCACACAGCTCCACAAGACTGGGAGGCATCTTCATTGTCATGTAGAAGGTTTAAAAACATAAGTGCCATAAAAAATAACGTACAGCATTATGGGACCTGGTATTGCATTTTGTTGGAAATTTAAAAACTAAAAATAGATAATTTAGTGAGCAAACTACTTGTTAATAATTCTATGCTTATTACTTGTCTCTTTCAAAACAATGTCATTGCTTACAGGGAGGTAGAAATTTGGAGGAGCCTCAGAATTTAGATTTACAGTGGTTTTGAGCATTGTTTTTGGGACCAAACTGGTCATGGAGCAAGTGTCTTAGGACACCAGGAGCTAAAATTTCCTGAGGAAGGAGTCAGTGATTTATGGCTTGCTAGGAACAATGCTGAAGTCCCAGGTAATGAAATCTCAAAGCTGCAAGGTGGCTTGGTGGTTTTCTGTTTGTAACATTGGTTTCTGATGGAAATGTGCACTGAAAGATTTTAATATGACTGGTATTCTGTTTCAATAAAGAAGTTTCCAATGATTCATCACACATTTTGAATACAGTTGAGACTCATCCATCTTAAGAAAGTCTTATCGGAAAAATCCACAAACTCATTTCAATTAGTATAACCCCAAATAATGAAGCAGGCAAAAAAAAAAAAAATAGCAAAGTATGCAGAAATAAAGTAAACATGTGTCTTTCATTTCAGAAAAGCAAAACATTCAAATCAAAAAAGTTTTTCCTGTTGGAGGTTGTGGATTTTTTCCCCTTCCAGTCATTCCTCTTTTCATAAAGAAACGTGTCAAAAAGCTGGAGAAGCTTTCATGTCCTATGACTTTTTCTTGATAGTTTTAATGGCAACCTATCAGTCTGAGAGAAAATCTTACAAAACTGCGCACAAGTATTATGTTGTGCAACTCCCATTAAAATCACTGGGAACCTGGAGGTTAACTTCTTCCTAGCTTTGAAAATACACCCTGAAGTACAGTAATTGCCATTTATCTGTGCTTGAATTAACTGGATGACTCACAATATTTCATTTCTTAAATATTAGTATTCCACTTCTGGGTATCCTTGCAGTTGTGTTTCAATGATACAAGTGCACTGTGAAATCCCAAAGCAAGATCTTTTTCATTTGTCATGTATTAAGCTCATACATACAAACCCATAAATTTTTCATTGCTTATCTCAACTAATTATCTTATTATAAAAGAAATGACAGAGACATTTCTGTCATAGAAGGGAATATTGTTCATCTATTATGTGTGCTACTTTCTAAATAAAGTAGTTATTGTGAGCTAGTGTGATACTTTGATGAATTAATAAAACCAAGAGAAATCAATTGTAATGTGAATCATTATTAGTAATTCTGAAAAGTTAGTGCAAATACATGTGCAAAAATCTCTCTAGAGTTAATTAAAAAAAGAACTGTAAGCAGTAATAAAATTGAAAAATTAATGTGATGAGCTCAAAATGATAAGCCATAGGGCTGGGCAACTTGATATAACCATACAATACTTAAATGTCAGCCAATGTAGATATAAGTGGTCCTGGAACATGAAGCCTATTAACGCTCTATTTTCTCACTTAGAGATGTTTATTTGACTTTTATTACCAGTGTGTGACTGTCACTGATGGGTTACTTGAGCACATTATGAGAAAGGATCTTTTCATATGCATTCACTTCACATCCTGTAAACATATTACTCTCATAAATACAGGCTTTTGTGAAAGCCTTGCATGATTCTGAAATATAAAGTGAAAAAATACCATATATGAGCAAGATTATATTATTTGAATTTCCTTTAAATAAGCACTGTTTAGCACTACACTACATTCAAGAGGAAGACAGATGTAAAAAGTTTCAGTGAGACTGATTTGTAACTTCAGACCCAAACATAACTTAAAACCAAAGCCAGAATTTTGACAACTCTACAGTTAGAGAAGCCTTGTATTCTAATCTGAGTTCAAAGTTTGTGACCTGGGATTTTATTTGTTTGCTTGCTCATTTGTTATACTTTCCCAATACAAGTTTTTATGGGGTAAAGACTAAAATCTACTATCTGTCTCTAACTTCCTAAGAAACCTACATGTATAAATCAAAAATATTTTTATCAGTCCAAATTCAAAGGAATAGAGTCTAAAAGAAGTAGAGCTATTTCTCAAGTAATCAAGGGGTTGGTTCTGGTTGTAACAATCCTTGAAAAATCTAAAATCCACCAGTATACTGAAAACCTTTACAGAATCAAAGGAAAGGGAAGTCAGCAGTAAAAGAAGCAACATCCCAGTTTGTCACAACTAGAGGTAAACATGAAGCTGACAAAAATCTGCTACAGTCAAATAGCAGAAAGAATAATTTTCATATTTCATTGCCTGAGTTTATGTGATTAACAACATAAAGAGAGGGAAAAAGTAGTGGGTGTCAAAACTCATGATAAATCCCCTAGTGCAGCCATATTTTAAAATGCCACAGAAGCTAAGGGGGCAAATCAGCATCACATACCTAGAGCATAGTCTTGTTTTGCCTGGATGGTAACACAAAACTTCAACTGCAAATTATCACCCAGCTCATGAAAATGATCTGAAGATGAAACTTGTACTCACAGCAGTGCTACTTATATTCCCTCTCTTCCAACTTCCTGTTCTCCTACCCTGCCCCACTGTAGTGCATGTTCTTCACAGGCATTAAAACAGGAACACAACCATAACTTCCATCCTCATTTTGATACCTGATACATCATTTCATCTATCATTCCCTCCAACAAGTGACAATTCCTCATCCAAGTTTCTTTGTTTCTCATACCTGCTCCCAAACTGGGAATGTTCACTTTCTAATGCTGGTCAGTGAGTGCTGTTGAAACTTGATCCCTAAAATTTGACTTTAACTTTCCTTTAAATTCATAAAGAGGTGCTGTTGACTCCAGTCACTGGAAGGAACCCACAGAGTAAGAATCAGGGTAGGGAAACTGAGTCTTGGAAGTCAGAAGCAAACAGCTTGGTCACTGGATCTTTCTGGCTTCTTCCTCACTTGATTTTAACAGGAGCTTAATACATACTCCAGAAATACCAAAAAATGATGCTTAATATTAGTTTGAAGAGAAGATCACCTTTTGAAGGTGTTAAGAACTGATTTAAATAGAAACTGAATACCTGGCTACCTTTAAGAATCTGTTCTTTCCTTCTCTGTCTTCAAGAGCCTACAAAGTCAAAAGTAGCTGAGTGCAGTGATGTGTCTGCTCCAGCAGAGGTGGCCAGATTTGAAGTAGCTGTTGCCACAATATGGGTATCTCAGCAGCCTTAGTAGATTTCATAACATAGGCACTGTTCAAAGTTACAGAATGTTCTGTAAGTGTACTGTATTTATGGAGACATCTGCTTACATAGATGACTAGAATTATCTGTCAGAACTTTTATTCATGACCCTTGTGTCTGCTATTTAGCCACTGCTCTTACAGAGATATATCTCAGATGGGAATCAATTATTCAAATGAAATAATTCTGCTCTACATATTAACTATGTTGCTGATGGAAGTTTATTTTTTCTCAGGCAAGATAAATTTAATTTATTGTTCTCAATTTTCTCCTTGGAAGGCACTAAAAAAAAGTGTGTTGAATTAAACTTGGTTGAACATTCTCTTCTGGGACACTGTTTCTTTCTCTATGTTTCTGTGTTTCTTCTTCCAAGTTTTATTTATATAATGACGAATGGATAAAAAAAAATGTTTGTTGGTTGGTAACAGGTAGCCTGCTCTTATTTGAAATTATCATGTTCATTAGTATGAACTACAAAAATGCAACAGTTAACATATCTATCCAGTCACTCTGAAGACAAAAAATGAGTAAAAGTGAATTGTTACTTTTTAACTTTTCTTAATCTGCCTTCTACTAGATTTCATTTCTTCTCCTCTGCTCACCAGTGTGTAATGATCCCTATTTTGGTTCCTTAGTCCATTTTCACTTATCTACATAGCCAGTCCTACATTGTGCTTTCAAAATCCTCCTCTCTTATATCATGTTTTTTTTCTCATTTCCAGTTCTTCCAACCTATCTCCTCCATAGAATGAGTGTTTTCTCATTTTAAAATAATTATTTCTGTCTTCATTTCCCCCTATATTCTCAACACTTGTCTTTTTTCTCAGTATCTTCCCTTCCATTGCCACTTTCACAACTGTCCTCAACAATCTAAACAAACTCCTAGCTGATTATATAAATCCTTCCTCTTTTCCTTTTGAAAATCTGCTTATTTCAGAAAATGGTGATGGTAGTCAATTATGAAATGAGAATATGTTAGGTATTAGAAGACTGGAAAACTGATTTTGTTCACAGTTGAACAATAGAATGTGTTTATAACTGAACAATCTGATGGACTCAATGCATGTTTGAATCTTGACCATTTATAGCTGCCTATGTTCTTCCAAAAGAACACTTCATATCCCCAAGATAAATTTATTTCCCCACCAGAATTCAAGTCACCACTAGGGAATGGACAGGATGCTGCACAGCTAAAGTTGTGTGAACAAAGGTTCCTTTGATATTAAAGAGA
>JAWWLT010000092.1:3661153-3675151 GCA_035040995.1 Premnoplex brunnescens | reverse complement strand
TCTGAAGTTCAAAGGAAATGTAATTAACAAAGAACACATTCTCATGAGCTGCCTAACAATTCCTACAAAGTCCTGAGCATATTAACTCTGGTTAACTTCATTAAAATTTGAAGACAAGTGACATGAAGCAAGATTAATGCTCAAAATTTCGGCTAACCTACAACAAGAAGGGGATCTGGAGAGGCTGCATGTGGAGTGCTGTGTCCAGTTCTGGGCTCCTCAGAAGAAGACATGCAGCTCCTAGAGTGGGTCCAGTGGAAGGCAGTGAAGATGACTGGGGGACTGGAGCATCTCTTAGGAGCAGAAGCTTAGAGTTGAGCCTGTTCAGCCTTAAGAAGAGACAATTGGGAGGGGACCTCATCAATGTCTGTCAGTATCTGAAAGAAGGGTGTCCACAGGATGGAGCCAGGCTCTTTTCAGAAATGGTGTCAAGCAGTAAGACAACCAGCAGAGTGAAGAAACTGATGCACAGGAAGTACCACATGAACAGGAGGAAGAACTCCCTTACTGTGCATGTGATTGTGAACAGAAACAGACTGCCCAGAGAGGTTGTGGAGACTCCCTGTATGGAGCTGTTCAAGAACCATGCAAATGCAATCCTGTGCCATGTGCTTTAGGCTGACCCTGCTTGGGCAGGGATCAGATGACCCCACCATTCTGTGATTCTGTGACACAGACTGTTCAGCTCCAGATTTCTGTGAAGCCCAAATCAGTATTTATTGCTTTAAAACCAGCAATCTCACTGAGTCCAAAGGTCAGTTCAAATATAATTATTTAATAATTATGTGAAGTCTGTAAGGATCACTCTAAAGCTAGTTAATGTTCATGTACAGAGATTCCAAAAGTAGTTTTAAGAGATTCATAATTTTCAGAACCTAAAAAGAAAACACCTCCCTTGCATATGTATTTGAGGGATGGGAAAAGGTTTTAAATGTCTGTACATATGTGTATACATGTGTGTGTGCGTTTGTCTGTGTGTATGCACAGATAAATACAGAAAAAAAAATTAACACTTTTTTTTTTTTTTGTAAAAATATATTTTTTTTATCCCACCTTCCCCTCATCTATAAGTAAAAACATGCAAGGACTCTGCACTTAACTATTAGTAATAGGTTCATGAATCTCATATTTGTCTGTCATAGATTTTTTTTTTCAAAATGCAAGTGTTACCTAGGCTGAAATTAGATTCTCAAAGCTCTATCTACTTCACTTTCTGATAATTTTCAAAATCAAAATGGGTCTATTTGGTGTACCAAATCTGCATGCAAATAAAATCCTATTCAAACAGCTGAACTCAGAAAATTTAGCTTTCAAATTGCAGAAATTATTCCTATTTCCATTATTATTGCTGTCACACAACCATTAATGTAAGTTCTTTAAATAATTGAAAATGTGAGAAACTGCCACTAAGCAAATAGGTTAAATACTTAATGTTGCAATAGCCATGCTCATGCCCCCCCCCACTCCAAAGGCATTGAAAGCAAGAAAATGAAAAAAAAAGATTATGATAATATTAAATTTCAGAAACTGTGGTTAGTGAAAATATAGAGGCAAGAGAGGTGCATGGTGTTGCTGGCATTAGAAATTACTATACTCAATCTTAAAGAGATATCAGGTAGGAGGAAATTTCAAAGCTGAAAGACACAATATTGATACAGTTCTGCTTCTGCCAGCATGCAAAGCGGAAGGGCATCAACATTCCTGAGTAATGGAGACAGTATAACCTAAACTAAACATGGACCTAAACACTTCAACTCAACTTCTCTTAATCTGTGCCTCAGGGATTGTGGCGGGAATTATGAGTTGTGCAAGAACAAATAGATACTGTACAATGCTGCCACATCCTCACCTGAGCCACAATCATTTGATTACTCAATTAGTCAGAAGATCCTTATATCATTCGAGTGTAGCTCTATAATACAAGTATTTTGGAGTAGTCCCACAGGCATATAACTAAGCAGTTAATCCTCTCTCTATTTCTCAGAAAAATGTGGGTGATTTTTGGCCATCACACATCTTAACAGTAAGATGTATGAAAGTTTACACAGTCTGAGTATCTAAATGTAGTATGAGCTAAATTCAAATTCCCTGCTACATTTGCTATCACTCAGCCTCATGTCTGTTACATTAATTATCCATTACAGATATATAAAACAACTCGATTTTTTATCAAGAAAAAATATTTTTATAGGTTTATGATCAGCCAAAATAAAACATATGAGACATGACAGAGGAGACAGGTGTTGCATGGTTCTATACCAGTAGAGAAGAACTGCATCTCATTAGTTTGCAGGTAGCTTTGGTCAAATCATAAAGAAAGTTCAAAATAGTCCAGAACATCCTCAAAGGACTGCTCTGAAAAATGATCAGACAGAGTCCAGGTCTCTTAGTATTCCTTTCTTTGATCAAATGTTCTTGCACATTTCCCAACATATGCTATCAATTTTGAGACATACTCTTGCCTCTACCTAAACAGTATTTTTATTTTTCATAAAATGAATTAAAATAATTGTATAAACACAATACTTACCACTCATCAGGTGGTAAGCCTCTTGTCTATGACTGTGGAAAATATCTTCCCTTTAACACAAAAATTTCTTGCACACAAATTCTATTCAGAAGCTTTCCTCAGACAGAAGCATCATCCAGGAATTTTGTGGGGAGATTTTTTATCTCACCTTGTAAGTGGCCTGAGATTTTAAGTACTCTGCACAATGAAAAACACTTGCAGCTTTGTTGGGTTTATGTAGTTAGAAGTGATAACTCTAGTGTAAAAGTTGTGGTATAATACTTAGAGATTTTTAGACTGTATTTTTGGAATTCATGTATCTTTCTTGCCCTTGCTAACATGATCTAAAGGTGTGTTTCTATCCTGACTATTGAGAATCAGCCTGGTAGGGAACTCATATGCTTGTTCATTCATATTTCTCAGTGGTGTGACAGTTATATCTGTATCTACATCAAGGTCCACTCTTGACTACAGAGTAACTACAGGGAAGGAAACCATTGTTTCTCTCCGCATTGTGTTTTTGCTTTTAAAATCAAAATTGCACAACACCCAAATACAGTCTTACAATGGCACACTGACTTTATTTGCAGGACATGTTTCATTTAATTTTAATTATTTTTTGAGATTTATGAAACTGACTGTATCAATAAACAACTTGAAGACTGTTTTTGGACCTGGAGATTTCAAAGTTGAATCATACTGAAAAATTCCCACTGTGTTTTGCATGTTCTGTGGAGGAGAGTGAATTTTTTTGCAAAAAAAGAAATAATTTATTTTTGGCAAAGTTTTGGTAAACTGCAGTTACTCTAACAAAAATCTCTAGCTGTCAAGTGTATTCTCCATCCACAACTAATCACAGCTAAGCTGATTGCCTAGGAATTTCTTTTTTTGGCCCAGAGGGATTTATGTCAACAGAGAATCCTTGAAGACACATTTCTCCTTTTACTTGTAGTAGCATCACTGGAGACCTCGTGTGTTACAGTACCTTGCTTTAGCATTGAAAGAGTTGGAGAAATGTTCCTTCATCTTTGTAGATAGAGACTCCCATGGATACAATTTGATTTATAATTAGTAGCTGCAATGTTCAGGCACCATTACCCAGTGCAATTCTATCCCAGTTACAGTTTGCTCTGACTTTTAGATTCACTTCAAGTCAACCATCTTCTTCTTTCTTCTATACATTCTCTTTTAGTGAAAATGCTTCAACTTTTGCCCACATTGCACAAATGCCATTAAGCAATGTTTTTTGGTTTTAAAGGTAAATTAAATCTACTTGGGAGGAGGGGAAAAAAAAAAAAAAAAAGAGGAATGTGCAATTATCACACTGATTCCAGCTCTAACACAGTGTTAAATGAGAACTTTAGACATGATGCTGACATTCAGGGGCAATTTCAAACCTTATTATAAATAGGCAGTTGAGCCATAATTTTGTCCTGAGGACTACACTCTCTCTGAACCTTCCAGGGATTGTAATAGGTATAAATTGAGCATGGATAAATTTGTACAAACCAAATACATTTTAAAGCAAAATCATGTGGTTTATGTTCCATGCTTAATTTTAAAACAAATATCTAAAAGTATTCTCTTTGTTTCTTTACTCATACTTGTTAAACTTATTTGCTTGTTCTGGTTTTCTTTTTTTCCTAATGTTATATGTATTAGAGTCAAATATGCATCTTCATATATTAATCAGTGAAAAACGTTAACAAATTTAAAAGTGGAAAGTAAAATATGGGAAATATTTCTGAGACACAGCTCTATACCATGAAGATTAAACACAACTAAAGAGATAAACACTTTTTTTTTTTTAATTGAGAACATTTTACTTTAAGAAATTTTCCATTTTAAGAGAAGAATGTTGTGCTGTAAGTTCCAGGCTCAATTAAAATTAAAATGAATTTTTTTCCTTTCTGTGAAATTATATTTTATCTCTGTTGCACTGTGCTGACTTTTAGAGAGAAAGACAGCAAAGCTACCTGTTAGGTTCAGCATCTAGTACTGTAATGCAGACTCAGAAGTCAGTTTCTAACAGCTCCCCTGATAAGATGACCTCTTACAGAACACTTTATCATTTAATAGCAAGTAGGAAAGAAGAAAAGACTTTCCCTCAGTCCATACCTCACCACACAAATTCTGAGTGATGCTTACACAGGTGTTCCCAGTATTGGAGAGAGGAACTTTAGGAGGAAAGTAAATCCAAAATATAACTTTGTTATCCAAGGGAAGACTTTAGCTGATATTGATATGGATGTTCTCCCATAAATAATAACTCTCTGCATAAATTCCAGTTTTATGAATGTTTTCAGTGAAGTTAATATTGCAATAGTTTGAGGAACCTTGGAATTACCATGGATATCTAAAAATACTATCTCTGTTTGAGGAACTTTGGGCTCGTTCAGTTATATTGAAAAGAGTGGCTACTCTGTAATTAATCCATAGGATTCAGCACAGGAAAAATATCCCTGGGCCATTCTTCTCTGTCTCCTGCTGTTGCAAAGAGAGTATTTGAAAACTCACTGTTCTGACATTTTGCAGTGCAAACTTTCTTCTAGTGTACTGAGTAAATTCATAGTCAGATACATGTTTGTATGTGTGCCACCTAAGCCCTGCTCTGTTAGTCTCCTCTTAGATAGTATCTTTCCATTCACCTGATATTCATTTCTGTCCCAAAATTTTCAGTAAGGCTATTATTCAATAGTGCAAGAATGTGTCCCTGATCATAATTAAGAATATTTTTGATAGCTTTTACCAGTTCCCTGTGCTGTGATTTTAATAGCTTTCATAACTTCACAGAGAATGTGTCACTTGAATTATTCTAGTATCACTTCTGGAGTCTGTGCATCAGCATACTAAGGGTCCACAGTGATTCTGCAACTGATTACTGCTGTCTTTTTTTTCTCATTTGATTGGATTAAAATTTATTGTAAAAGTATTGGTAGTTAGAAACATTTCTTTGCACTTGCAGTTATAGATTTTAACTCTGTTTATCCTTTTTGATCCAGTCTTTAAGGAAATCTAAACCTTCTTAGGTTCTATTAAAATGGATGTCTCAAGCTTCACTGTTGAGACTTCTTTAAGCAAATATCTGCTCTTTCACCATCATTGTGTAGGTAAGTTCTTTCGAGGTCCTATACTAAAGCCCATTTTTCCAATGTCATTGACAATTTTGCTTGTGATGCTGTTTTAAATACTTAAAAAAACCTAAGTAATTTACATTGACCGAAATCCTGTTGTCTACAAAACATCAAAGCAAAGTATCAGGCTAATATAGCCCAATTTTGCTGTGTAATTTATATAACAGTTTACCTTCCCTCCTCCCCCAAAATCTTAAATCAACTTTCCCTCAAGATTTGCATAAAAGTTCTAAAGACTTTTTAGATCAGGCTAATGGGTTTCTATCTTTATGGATCTTTTCTTTCTCTTCTCTTAACCACAAGCATTTCAACACCTTTTCCGGGTACACTATTCTGACTGCTTAGCTTAATCTAAACAATTGGCTATTTGACAGTCATATGGTACTTAAGATCCAGGTTTGTAGTTTTAAACATGCTCATACCTGAATGCAATAAATTCCTTGAGATTTTCTTCTAACTTTCTTCTAATACAGTCATAGTAACTCTGTAACAGAGAACGAGCAGTATCAGAAATGGGAAAAATCATGTCAGAGATGGGTTTCTGAAGAAAAAGAAGAAACCAGCCAAAATGCTTTAAAAACTGAAGATTTTACTGGGTTATAAAATGGATTCTTTGTTCTTTTTCACTTAGTCATCCTCCTTCTTCCCAAAGCCCCTTGAAGCACCCCTTATCTGTGTAGCTAGGCACCAAGGAATTTGTCCTTGAAGGTGTCTGTTTAGGTTTCTGTATTGGCCCATAGTTAACCCTTTCCCATTGGTCATTTATCCCTTGATTTCTGTTGGTAGCAATTTTCATTCTCCTAAAACCTATATATATACTCCAATTATGTTAATAAATTCTCTCTCTCCTTCCCCTCCTGTGGTCTCCGTGTGTGTCTCTCTGGAGCATCTCGGGGGCCCTGAGCAGGGGGGTCGAAAGGGGGAATGTCACCCCACAGCTGTCGTATAACTCCCTTTATTTGCTCTTTTCCATTCTGTCATCTTTACTAAAAGCTAAAATAATTTTTAATATATTTTATGTAAAATCTATATTTATTTTATGTTTAACTGGGGCATTTTTAATACAGTTCCTTGATTTTTGGGTGTGTATTTTTAATCTCTACCACATCTTCCCCACATAACACCATTTGCCGGAAGAACATGTTACTTTTGTATGTATATGTTTTCAAAACATGTATCAGCACCATTTCTACAATTTTTTCTACAAGTCTTGAACTTTGACACATGACTGTCTTTTTTGCTTTTTCCCACAAAGTATTTTTGGTTTGGTTTGGTTTGTTTTTGTTTTTTGTTGTTTTTTTGTTGTTGTTGTTTGTTTTGGTTTTTTTCTGTATTAAAAAATTTCAGGTATCACTTCTGTCAAGTGATTAATCTTCTGAAGAGATCTAGACTCTTTTCCTACATTTCCTTGTTTTCTTGCTTGAGAGACAAATACAAGATATTTTTGCAGTGTCAGTTTAAATAAAAGAAAATTTTACATCCAAATATATACCCATTAGACTCGTTAGTTATGATTAGAACTAATGTTATGAAGTAGAACAATAATAATGAGTTTGGGGTCTGGAAGCCACTGTGATGCTAGAAAGTTATGACCTTCATTGTTGCCATTTCTAAAACTTGCTGGGATGAATCCCATGAGTGGAATGTGACTGTCAATGGCTACAGGCTGTTCAGAAGAGACAAGGAAGGAAGAAGACGAAGAGGAGTTGTCCTATATGTCAAGAGGTAGATTGAGTGTGAAGAGGTGTCTCTGAAGAATAGCAGGTCGAAAGCCTGCAAGTAAGAATCTGAGACTGAGGTAATAAAGAGAACCTTGTGGTTGGTGTAGGGAAAGAGTTAATCCTATGTAATGTGTTTTATGCTAATGTAACCACATCCCTTATATATCCCCCTATATTATGTAACCACCTCCATTATTGTAACTGTCTCCCGAGAAAGGTATAAATACTCAAGCATAGTCCTTGATAGAGAAAGGATTCTTCATTGTGCCTCAGTTGTGAAGAGTCCATGCAACTGCTGCTACAGCTGCTATCTACTACCAGTCACCAGATTAAGGAGACCCTGTTGATGAAGCCTTCTTACTCCAACTACAGGAGGCATCATGTTCACATGTCTTGTTGGGGTACTTCAATCTTGCTTACATCTGCTGGGAAAGAAGCATGGTGAGCTGTAGGCAATCCAGGAGACTCCGAGAGGAAGCAGGACAGAGCTGACAGTCTTTAAGGAAACCTTCCATAGAACACAAGAGCTAGCAATCCTGAGGAGCAAGAAATCAGGCAAGGAAGACAAGACCAGCATGTCTGAGTAAGTAACACCTAGTAAGACTAAAGGGAAAAAAGAAAATGCATCAGCAGTGGAAACAATGACAGGTAATCTGGGGAAACAGTAGGAATGAAGGTCAGTTGTGTAGGAATGGGGTGAAGGTGACCAAGGCAAACCTGGAGCTGAACTTGACAAGGAATGCAAAGAATAACAGGAAGGACTTCTTACATGTATGTTAACCAGAAAAGGAAGGTCAAAGAAGCTGTACACCCTCTGGTAAGCAATGCTGGAAAACTGATAAAAATGGACAAGGAGAAGGCTGAGGTATGCAACGTTTTTTGTGTCAGTCTTTAATGGCAACCTTTCTTCCCACACCTGTTGAGTGGATGGACATCAGGACTGAGACTGGGCAAGCAAAGTCCCTCCGACTGTATATAAAGATCAGGTTCATGGCTATCTGGGAATCTGAGCATACATAAGTCTATGGGACCTGACGAAATGCATCAGGAAATCCTTAGGCAACTGGCTGATGTAGTTGCCAAGACACTCTCCATGATTTTTGAAAAGTCATGGCAGTCAGGTGAAGACCCAGATGACTGGAAAAGGGGAAACATTGTACCCATCTTTAACAAGGGTAGAAAGGAGGACCCTGGGAACTGCCAACCAGTCAGTCTCACTTCTGTGCCCAGGATGTTCATGGGAAAAAAATCCTCATAGAAGCTATGTTAAAGCACGTGGAGGACAGGGGGGCAATTTGGGAGACCCAGCACAGCTTCACCACGGGCAAGCCTTGCCTGACCAGTCTAGTGGTCTTCTGTGATGGAGTGACTACATCAGTGGAGAAAGTAAAAGCTACAGATACATTTATCAGGACTTCTGTAAAGCCTTTGTCACAGGTCCCCACAATATCATTCTCTCTAAGCTGGAGAGAGATGGATTTAGTGGGTGGCCTTTGTTACAGGTCCCCACAATATCATTCTCTCTAAGTTGGAGAGAGATGGATTTAGTGGGTAGTCTGTTAGGTGCATAAGGAATTGGTTCGACAATTGCATCTGTCAGATAGTGAGCAATAGTTCACTATCCACACAGCCATCACTGGCAAGTGATGTCCCTTATATTTCCATATTGGGACCAATATTATTTAATATCTTCATTAATATAGGCATACAGGAAGAGATTGAGTATCCTTAGCAAATCTGCAGATGACACCAAGCTGAGTGGTGCTGTTGACACACCTGAAGGACAGGATGTCATCCAGAGGGGCTTGGACAAGCTCAAGAAGTGGACCCTTGGGAATCTCATGAAGTTTAACAGGACCAAGTGCAAGTTGCTGCACCTGGGTCAGAGCAAACCCAGTAACAAAACAGGCTATTTATATTATATATTATCCAATTTAGGAAGAAATTCTTTTCTGTGAGGGTGTTGAGACACTGGCACATACTTCTCAGAGAAGTTGTGGATGAACCATCCCTGAAAGTGTTCAAGGCCAAGTTGAATGGGGCTCTGAGCAACTTGCTAAAGTGGAAGGTGTCTTTGTCCATGGCAAGGAGGTTGGAACTAGATGATCTTTAAGATCCCTTCCAACTCAACCATTCTATGATTCTATGAACTTAAACTATTATTGAATGTATGATCATTTATCTCACTCTCCTCAACTGGTAGCACTGTAATTAAAAATACCAATCAATTTGTGTTATTTTTTTTTTAATAAAAAACCTTACTTGAAGAAGGTATTTTTTCAATTTTGGCCATTGTACATCATCAAAAAGTAAGCAGTGATTAAAAGACAAAGAACTCAGTTTTCACTGATAAAGTAAAAATACTAAGCAAAGAACAGATCATAAATGAAATGGATGGTGGTCTCTCATTATCCAGCAGTAAGTCTTTGAAATCAATAAACTATTTCTTGAACAAGTCAGTTTAATAGGAAATATAATTTAAATGACACTAACTTAGGAATGATGAAGGCTGAAAATATTACTTAGAATGTTGGGTCTGACTGCTCAGGCTATTTATTGACAAGAACAAAACTTGGCAACACTCTAAAGATCTTGAGAAAGCAAGAGCATTATGACATCCTGTAGTTTTAAAATAGTGACTTGGTTCTAACTAACCTCCAGGAGATGTACAAAACAAAAGTAAACAAGCACATACCTGCAGAGCCTATGGGTGCTACATGAGATGGCACAGTAAAACTATGGATAAATTAGGTATCAGTTTGGAAACCAAGCAAATTAGAGACCAGGAAATATAAGTGACACATAAATTAGGTATCTATTACACTTTCACCTAAAATCCACATAAAAAAATGTTTTATAATTTTTAATAAGGCAGTTGAATTTGACAATCTAAATAGTTTCAAAATATATAATCTCAAAACTTTTAAGTGTTCGGGGAACAGAAGAGGAGTCTAAACGTACTATTTGGGGACCTAGAGTTTGGACATGATCCTTTGGTTCTTCAAGAGCACCAAATTCACAAGGCATACAAAAAACGGAATTTACATCACATATATCAGGATGAGCTGCAATAGGAAACACAATATGCATTATCAACCACACAATGAGAGATAAACTTCTCAACAGCATATTATATATTTATATTAAAGTAAATGTATATATTCGACATAAGTGATTTATAAAAGAAAAGTAACTTCACTATCCCTGGGTTTTCATAGTACTGCTATCCTGGTAAAGGAGAAAATCAACCTACACCTGCGGGGACATGAATTAAATAAATTATCAGTTTTCTTCCCAATGCTAATCTCAGGGTCATATTCAGTCCTGGTGTGAAGAGTAGTAAGCCATTCATTAAACATAAAGCAATTGTGATAAAATGTGAGGGGGGAAATAATCCTTAGAAGTCTGCAGTCTTTTGGAATTGAGTGGATGCAACAAGCACTTCTCACAGTAATATGAATTGAAGGAAGGACATGAACTGCTAGCAAGGAAATCAATTAACACAATCACAGAAAGTAAGCACTCTGTCTCACCAGTTTAGGCTTATTCTCAAATAATTCATAGATTTTAGCTTGTCTGTCATATATTGGCAGAACTCTAAGAAAATTTAATAGTTGAATAGGTATGAGGCTAAATCTGATTTTTTGGCTTGTGTGGTTTTTTTTGTTTTTTTTGTTTTGGTTGGTTGGTTTAGTCTGGGTTTTTTTTGGTCAAAATATGAATTCACATCTTATTTTGATTTTGCATGACCACTGAGTACAGAGCTTGTATATAATTAACTTCAGTCACATAAAAAGCACCAAGAAACATTGAAAGTGGGAAAATTTGGGTTGTTACCTTTTACAGTCTTATTGATTTCCCCATGACCATTACGACATCTGTAGATTCCTGGAACTCCCACTGCTGTTTTATTGCTTAAAAGAAAAGTATTCTGGTAGGTGTTCAGAAAACATTATGTCTTCATAGATGCACAATAGTTTTAAGTGACAAAATTTTAAATCTTTTAGAACAAATTACTTCTGGCATGCTTCTGCTATCACATAAGTGCAGACTAGAATATCCTCTTTGTTACCAAACCCACAACACCTGAAATTCACACCTTACAATGTGAAAGAAACAACAAACATGATTTTTAACAAAAACAGCCAATCTAGAGATTAAAGAACTGACTATATTTTAAATTTAAATGGAAATTCTGGTTTTTAGGTTGTTGTTTTGTTGTGGGGTTTTTTTTGTTTGGTTGGTTTTTTTGGTTTTTTTTGTTTGTTTTTTTTTTTTTTTTTTTTTTTTTTTTCTGATTGAATGAGGAATTTCATTTTTCAGCTCTATTTCTCTTAAAATGATTTTTGTTTGTCTTCATGGAAAAAATCCATGAAAGATATTTCAGCTATTTGCACCCAGATACAAAAATATTTAATAATTCTCTCCACCCAAACCTCCAATCTCATGCAAGAGGATTTAATAAAAATTGAAATGGGAAACTATCCCCATTGAACATTTCTCTTAAGGAAACAGTATTACCCTGGCCATTTCTTTTGTAACACATACATGTGTACTTGAGTGCAGTTTTTATAAAGAATCCAAATAAGATTGCTTTTCTGGTCTTCATTACTGTGCTTCATGACAATTCTTTATGTCTCACAAGCTAAATCCTTACAATGATGGAGACTGGCCAGGATAGCACAGATTTTCAAGTCCAAATCACTTTGATTTTTGAATTTCCTCAGATATGACTAAAGTTACACTCATGCTGTTGATGCCTGGAGATAACTTGCACATCAGAATGTCTCCGGAGAATCAAACAGACAAGCCATTGCAATTTCTAAGAGGACAAACAGTACATATCCTTGCTAGTGCACATTCAGAAAAATGGAACCACTATCACAGGAAAAAGAAAAGAAAATATAAATGTGTAGCAGATTAATATAAAATCTAAATGAAAATACTTGCATTTTGAAACATCATAAATATTGGAAATATCTTACAATAGGACAATATTGGACACTGTGCTAAACCAGTTTACCTGGTTAATATTTTAGCACACACATATAACTAATAGAAAGACATTAGGAGAGCAGTGTTTTTATATCTTTGATGTCAACAACAGCCAGCTATGAACTCCACTAAGTACCAACAACCTACATAACCAAAAGAATACACAACCCTGGAAGTCTCTTAACACGCTTTTAGCACTATGTATCTCCTCATCTTCACTATCTAAACTGTAGAAGGGTCCTCTAAGAGTGAGTTTGTGTATTTCTCCAAAGCTTCAGATATTTTCTTTAATCGATGCATTAACATATCAGATCTAAGGTTTAATATGTCATTCCCTGGACAGACTTCTGTCAGCACATCCCAGGTGATCATCCATTCATAGGAGATGAAGAAGTAATGGAGGAGGACACAGAAGCAAATGAAAAGTTCACGCATTTCACTTCAGTCTGTCTGCAATTGTTTAATGTAGAATCATGCCTCCAATTATTTTGATAAATCTATTTTACCTTTACAGACTTATAACCATAGCAACATTATCTCTATATAACAAGGAAAAAATTCCATTTTCATGACTATAAAGGGTCAAGGATGATGAGAAAATAGTGAGAAAGGCTAGTTTTGCCCAGCTTTGACCTTGTACAATCTAGCAGACATATGAGAATGTATACAGTGATTCATTATCATCAGAGCTGTGTTCAGAAATAAAATCACTGAAGTTTTTAAAATGAGACTACACTCACAAATAATTAGAGTAACAATTTAACTGCACAATAAAGTATGTGGGAGTTTATATATTTTTTTTTAAAACTATTATAGGGATGGCTCTTTGATTTTGTTATTGGGGTGTTTTTTTGTTTGGTTGGTTTTTTTGGTTTTTTTCCTAGAGCAATGTTATTAATGTCAGAATTTTGTGAAGTGTTCAGTCTGTTTCCCATTTCACACAGCATTCATTCCATGAAATATGACAGGTAAAATCTGGATAGCATTGAAGCCATTGATTTTGGATGCTAATTTTAATATGGTTTAAATATCATTCAATATCATTAGTAGACTGTCTAACATTAGATTTTTCTACTCTGAAAATCATTGAGATAATTGCACCTCTATTTTTTGCTGTCACTAACAGTGGATTTTCTTCTACAAAGAGACATAGAAGACATCTTCCCAAGGATGTGAGACACTGAAATGGTTAATGGCTTAAACATTGTTAAGATCCAGCAAACCCTACCCCTTCCTGAAAATTCCTACTTGGAAAGGATAAGTGGATGCCATTGTTCGACTATCCCAGGTGCAGAAGAGTGGACATACCTGAACCTACAAACTGGATTTCCTGATAAGGGAATAGGCTGATTAGAGACAAATCCTTCAAGATAGGATAATCATTCTTATCTTGCCAATGTTCTCCGTTACATGATCACTGCTGTAAAAATCCCTCTGGGGACCTTTGAAGACATTTCACATCTAACCTGGGTTATTATCTCAGATGTTGAACCATGATGGACTGTGGGAGAACCCTGCTTATGCACCCGAAAGAATTCCCAAGACTCTCAGAATCCAAAGAGCCGAGCCGATAAAACCTTCCAAGAATGGATAGAACTCGCGAATAGATAGTAACTGATTGTATTAGGAAGATACTCCC
>JAWWLT010000092.1:3605299-3618288 GCA_035040995.1 Premnoplex brunnescens | reverse complement strand
GATAGAGATAGAGATAGAGATAGAGATAGAGATAGAGATAGAGATAGAGATAGAGATAGAGATAGAGATAGAGATGAGATAGAGATACCTCTACCTCTAGTTAATACTAGTATCAAATAATTCAGTTAAGGTTTTTTCCTATTCTGAAGATTCAGAGACCTCAGAAACAGGCAATGGAATCCTCTGCTGAGTAAACAACTCTTTCCTTCTCACTCATTTGGGAAAATAGGAGAGAGAGATTCAAGTGTGAAATCTATGATCCAAGAACACTGCCTTCCAGTCACTGGTTTTCTAAATATATGTGCATTATCTATTGTGATACTGGAATTTGGAAAGAAAAGTAAGATTGTGAACCAATGTAGCTCTTTGCAGGTAAGTGTCTGCTTTGTGTATTGAATTTTTTATAAAATTTAGCTATGTCTATGAACATTAGCAAAACATAACTGAAATCATAGGAAACAGTTTTTGTCATGTCCATTCTAACTTTGAAATGTATGGTATTCCTGGGCCTGTTAAATTAATTGTTTGTCTTTTTCTGTTGAACAATGCTGCTTGCTGACCACTAGTAATAAATCCTGCAATAAGTGGTCCTTCAAGCACCACTTCTATTTGATTGATGTGTGGCATATATCCAAGTGCTCTTATCTGAGTGTCTTCTTCAAGGGTGAGATTCTTTCATAAAAGTGGTTGCTTTGCAAATCAGTTCAATGCAATGTGCATTTAAAGTGTTTTTAAAGTGCACTTTACCAACCTACTGAAGATTACTCTAAAATAATTATCAGTAGCCTAGGCCTTACAATGGCTCTGGCAAAAAAGAAGAGAATTCAGATGGGAAAAAGAGGCATGACAGGATAATGTGTTGCTGTGATAAATAAAAATCACCCTGATTTTGGTGTTAAGACTGTATTTCATCACCACCAGTTTGTTGATTGGCCTTTCAGAGCTACCACCATCATGTGAAGCAATGGTGAAATATAAATCTTTGATATTTATGCAGTTACTTTCTTAAAAATCTTAAGAAATATTGCTATTCTACAGCTGTTTCTGGATTTGAATTAAGCAGGTTCAAAGTTGAATGAAGGAATCATCACAATTTGCAGAAGTATCCCTGCTGAATTGGAGGACAGTGTAAAGAAAGGAAATCATAGATTTATGCTCAGATTGTTGGTATATCTGTATAAGAGGAAGCAAGAATGAGGCAACAAGAATTTGTAGCCACACCAAAAATCAAAATATGAACCCCAGGAGTGCCATTTCTTGAAATTAAGCTTCATCATTTACTGTGCTGATATTCTTCTTGTTTCCCTGAGAACTGGGAAACCTAAATGAAATCAAGAAAGATGATTTTCCCATTATAACTTTCTTCTGAGGCTCCTTTGTATTTTTGTGCAGTGTTACTTTTCCCTCCTGTTACGACCTGTCTCTGAGTCAGGGTACTTGAAGTTCCTGTTATTATATTCCTTGGAGTGAATTAGACTGGCAACACTGAATGACTGATGTATGTGTATGAGACAGATTTATTTTAAAAGTATTAAATTGCAGCAGAAAGGAGTTATGCAGCCATTTTGGTTCTTTTCTGCAAAAGTATAAAATGTAATGTAGAAAATATGTAAGGAAGTGAAAAAAAAATAAAAGAAAAGATGAGAGTAGATAATAGAGAGAAAAATATCACCACCCATGGATTCTGTGACTTGATTGTTGCAATTTCAATGTCCGTGATCACAATGGTCACAGTCTTGATCTTTTGTGCAGGGGGGTCATGAAACAAAGAGTTTGTTGGGTTATACACATCCAAGTTAACATGGAAACACTTAAATTCCTCCCTAGGAAGAGAATTCTTCATGTCTGATGCAATGCTATGGGGCATGCACAGTCTTCCAATGAAAAGTTGCTGAAAAGGTTCAGATAGTGCTTTGGGGTCCTCGGTGGTACATAGGCTCCTCTAGGGATATGACCACTGTTTGACCCTGCCTCTTGTGACTGCACAGATGTGTCTTATGATGGAAAGTAGGAAGCTGGCATTGAAAAACCATTGCTCCACCTCCATAAGATCTGCTTCTTATCAGCCTTTCCCCTTGTTTGTTTTGAAAACAGCTTGTTTAGGTTCCCAATCATCCTAGATGCAATCAACTGCAGAGTAACCTAGACAAATGTTAGGTCACTACATCTCCCAGACATCACATCTAGTCCCTGTATTTCCCCCTTTCCCTGCCCTTCAAGCCTTTTCTTTTCTCCAGTAAACTAGGATCCAAGTGGAAAGAGTCTCAATCTGTACTATAGTACAAGGACAAATTCATGTTGCCAAAACTATTTAATATTTGCACTGAGTTTAGGACAACTAAACTTCAAGCCTAAGCTGACTCAAAGCCTAGGGGTACCCTGCATCCAGGGAGACATAGTTAGTGCATGCTCAATATGAGAGCACAGACGTTGTCAAGTTCTACAGGCTGTGTGACTTCTGTCTTCTTGGGCTTTAATGACATTTTATGAATGCAGAACCACAATTTAGTTTCCATGGTTTGCCCCATGAAGCTGTCTACCAAAAGAAACAACTGAAACAGTGTGTAAATAATGAAAACTCTCCAAAAGTTCTACAAGAGCCATAAAATTGGAAGTTCATAAAGGTTTAATTGATTTCTCTTCCTTCCTTATCAGTTCCCATTTTTGCATTCCTTTGTTAGAAACATAAAATAGAAAGTTTTATTAAAACAAAAAAAAAAGTATCTCAAATAGTTTTACAGAATAATGAGGTTCACATGAACGACCTGAACTTCTGTGTGAACTCAAATTGCAATAAATATTCATCTTAGTCTGTTGTGAGTTACTGGTTTATTTATGCATTAGGTGTGATGTTACAAAGTACAATACCTTGAGCACTGTTAGCTGAGATTTTCCAATGTTAACCAGTAATGGAAATTGTTAATCCCAATTCATTTTGTCATGGAATTCATATTATGCAGGCCCACATATTTTGCTGTAATTAGCAGTTTCTTAAAATGGAAGAAAAAAACATCACTGTGTTCTAATCTGAGACGCAATGTGATTTCAGGAGGCAACAACGAGCCATTCACAAATACACTTTTCTGAATTGTAATCTTAATGTTACAGAGCTTCAAACTCTAATGATCAGTCAACTTTCAAAATTCGGACATTTATCCAAGCTGCAAGTGTTCTACCACTGGAAACAAACACTGATCTCAGAATCCTCAGAATCTGGTTTCTTCACCCCTGCAAATTCAAGGTAAACCTTCTGCAAGTTATAAGGTGTGCAGAAGTTCTAATTTCCAAGACTGTTAAAGAAAAAAATTGCTGATTTTCCAGCTGTAAGATTTGGGAGGTAGCTTCTCAAATGCTTATGCTCTCTATATCTTTCTCTGATTATTCAGACTCAAGTTTTTTTTACACCATTTGCTTTACACTATTTTAGGAAAGAAGGGCTTAATCAGATAATATGTAAAGGCCTAGCTGATTAATTACTCTGTTATTGAGGCAGGATTGTATGGGGTTTTAATGCTAAAAATCAGCTTCCCTAGTCCTACCTCCTGCCATCTTCTGTCAGATTATTCTTCATTATTTGTCCATTCATTTTCCAGATTACTCAATTAAGGACCCCAGTTATCAAACAGTGCTTTTCATTTTTGCCAATTAAAGAATAAAGAGTTAACAAAAGACAGTGATTTACTGTCCTTCTATGTTATGGTATAAAAAGAGACAGCTCTTGCAATTCCCACTTAGAAACAATTCCATAGAGAACAGAAATTTAAATATTGAGATTTGGTTGGTCCTTAACAGTCTTAGAAAAATGTGTGTGTGCATGTGTGTGTGTCTCTGTGTGTGAGGAAAGGTGAGAATGGTGTATTTCTTTTATTTTGCCCAAAAATATTTCATTGGCAAACATGATAGGGTGCAGAGTTGTAGTACCTCATCCAGAAACATGAAGATTTTGTTGTCACACAATTCAATAATGCAAACAGAATCAGATTAAAAAAAAAAAAAAAAGTCACTAACCTTACAGAACAAGAAGGATACTTTACTAATAGCACTCTCTTAAAATACTCAGTAATGTGTTTTGTTGTCTTTGTATTTCCTTGTTATTGGGTAACTTCTTCAGTTGTCTGCTAAAAGAGTGTAGTTGTTATTGGAAATATTTCCTGGAAAATATTTAAATGTCAAAATTTCAACAATAATGAAAAATTGTTGACATTTTTTTTCTGTTTCCAACACAGAAAATATTGTGTAATATTGTAAGTTAAAGAATCTACTTTACTATGATACATATAGAAATCAATGTGTTTGCCTTCAGTTAGTTGCCTGCTTGTCTGTTTAACAGTTTTCCAGTAGTGCACTTCTTGATATGTAGAATAATAGTAACAGTAAAGAAAAACATTCTGTTTATACATGCTAAAGAAAAATTTAGCTGGAAATGATTGTCACAGAAAACATTAAGTTCCTTTTACTGCCTTTCTGCTTCTTGATTTTGAACAAAAAAGCTAGTAAATTTAATGTTCTTTTTGTAGAGATGAGATTTCAATACTAGAAGCCTAGGGCACTTGCCCAATTTGTCAAAGTGTTGAGCATCTGAAAGTCCTGTTTCCCTCAGATGCTTCTTTTCTGATGTCACCTGAGACTTCCATTTGCATTTTGTGTACTGCAAGGGTAACCAAAATGTACTAGTTATCAAAATCAAATCAGAACAAGCCAAGTCACAAACATATCAGGTAATCACAGCTAACTGTATTATTCTAATTTTTTAACAATGTTTCTCTTTTAGTTTCACAATAACGTTCTTTCTATAAACAGGGATATTTCAGCAAGAAACAGTAGCACTTGCTAATATTCCTTAAAGCAAAATGTTTTTAATATGATTCTGCAA
Source organism: Premnoplex brunnescens (assembly GCA_035040995.1). Taxonomy (NCBI): domain Eukaryota; kingdom Metazoa; phylum Chordata; class Aves; order Passeriformes; family Furnariidae; genus Premnoplex; species Premnoplex brunnescens. The sequence goes on along the minus strand of JAWWLT010000092.1, from coordinate 3,613,415 downwards.
TTAGACTCCTATCTCCAACTTTTTGCCAAAAATTTTGATAATGTTCACTAATTTGCCTTATACTATCTTTTTAAAAGTACTTATTTTTCACTATTTTCATAGAACTTTCTAAATTAAGAAAATATTCAGGAAACGTGATTAAATTTACTTTTAAAAATTTTTGATGAAAATTATATTGAAATACTGCTTTTCTAAACTGTTGTTGTTGGCTGGTTAGAGTAGGGGTTTTGGCTGGTGTTTTTGGACAAGATCTGCACATTATGAGACTGTATATTGGTAGAGATTTTCATCCCTTATACCTCCTGCCCTTTGCTGTCTGAATTGTTGTGTTGACATCATAGAAACAATAGTCTGAAGTATTTAAGTGGACAAAACTGTGCAAAATGTAAGTATCAAGGAAACAGAGTAGAGAGTCAAAGGAATTGAGAGTGAGTGAGCGGAGATCAGATTTCCACAAAAGAACTGCCTTAGAAAGAGGAGATCTGAATGGATGTACTCATGAGACCCTGAAAGAGCATCATTTCACACAGAAAAATATTATCAAATTTGAGACAATAGGTCCTGAGGGAGCAAAAGCAAATATAGCAAAATGCCTGAGGATGGACATTACAAGAAAGATCCAGAAAGCAAGTTAATGGGTGAGTTGTCCTTCCTGGTTACATCAGATAAATAGGTGTTGTGACCAGGGCAGGAAAGCAAAGAAGAAGTTTATGACAGGTAATGGTAAATGAAAAAGAAATTAAGGAGAAATAAGGGGAGAGATCTCTGAACACTTAGGGCTCAATGTGCTGCCCTTCTGGAGGCATGCAAAAAGAAGACACATACATATGTAAGGATCTTGACTGAAGATAAAGAACTGCTGGTTAATAAACTCTCTCTCAGCTTCCCCTCCTGCGGTCTCCATGTGTGTCTCTCTGGGGCATCTCAGGGGCCCTGAGCGGAGGCGTGAAATGGGGAGCATCTCCCCTCGGTTGTCATAGAGAACCTTTTTGACTGTATCAAAACCAAATGTCTTCCTTTTGACAATCACATACTTTTTTTCTTAATATTGCATTACTGCATGAAGATCTGTGCTTTGTTACTCACCTTCCACTGAAAAAGTTGATACTCTACCTATTCAGGTCTATATCACTAGAAATTCAGTAACAGCAGATGAAAAAAAAATCATTGTATAACAATGATGTTATCAAATCCAAAATCTTTTCTTTCAGAAATTTCAAAGTTTGTTAACTCAGTAAAGAAATTTGGAAAGTCATCCTAATATTTTGTGTGGGTTTTGTTTGTTTGTTTGTTTGTTTTTCAAAGACATTTCCTCATTCATATAAAGGCAAAAACTCAAATCACTAACAAAGGGAAAGACGAGGAATACAGTCTTTCATAGGTTGCTTCATTTTAAGCCCTATATATATAGATGATTCTGAAAGTACCTCAATTGTAAAAGAAAGATATTGCATACGTAAATAGTGCAGGTTTGTTACATTTTGTGATCCTTATCTCTGAAACACTGGGAACAGATTATGAGTGCTAACAATGCAATTAAAATTTTGCATGTTCATATGCAAGTACACAACATGCAAATAATTGGATAAGAATGTATATAAGCCCTAGTTAGCCAACACATTACTAAGGATGCTGCTAAACAATAACATGCATTACAGCTTTTAAAATCTAGTGTTTTAGTGAAGCTTTCCTCCTTTTCCAGTAATTCTGCTTGTCCTCTCTGTGTTACTTCTCTCTTTTATTTCTCTATCTCAGAAGCCTTGATTTCTCCTCAGGGCATATCTCTTCCTTTGCTTGAAAGATCTGTTTCACCTTTTTACTTTCCTTGCAACATTTGCTCCAGTCATCTGTTCTAAATATTTTTTCCTCCTCCATGTCCTGAGGACTTCTGAGGCATCTGTGGAAGTAACCCTTCTTGTCATTATCCTGTCTTTGCATAGTCTTGAGGGCAGTAACAGTGAGGTATTTCTTGAACCTTAGAAAGAAATTACTAAATTACATTACTAAAGACCAGAGTACATTTCAAAAGAAAATGGAAGAAGGAAAATAATGTCCTTATGCTTCAGAAGGTTATAAGGTCATAATTAACAGTACTGGGAAGAGAAAATTAATTTAATACCTGGCACCAGACATCAAAATATCTCCAGCTAGATATTCCTGAAGGTGACTTTGAAAATAATAGTGTATGTTGAAAAAGTCTTTCTGAAAATATAAAATCTAAACTCAAACACAGAGGGAGATGAAAGAAATGACCTATCCTAACCTTAAAATGAGAATCCCTTATTTTCCTCAAAATTAGTTGTGGAATTTAACCCAAATTTTCGTAAACACACAGAGAAATGGAGAAATGGGTGAATATGCATCTGACTAAGGCCCTGAAAAATGTCGCATGAACTGGGAAAAATTACTGTATCAGTGGTTGTTAGAGAAAGTGGCTTTATGCAGATGAGTAATTTCTGTTTTAAAATTCTATGGTCATTGCTGATTAGAAAAGTAGATTGGAGAATGAGTGTCCAAAATTCTTTGGAGGCCTAACTGTAAAGATATCAGTTCATATTGCAACTTGCAATCAGTTTGTACAGCAGGGCATGGAAGTCCACAAAGTTCAATATTCTAGTTGGCTAAAGTTTTTTCTGACTTTAAGTCAAAATGATTATAACAAAGACTTTGTGTTGTCTTATTCAGATCTGACCTGTAAATTCAGTACTGGAGAAATCTAGGGACATTTGACTTCTTGATTCAACTGGTAATACAGAAAAAAAGAAGTAGTTAATGAAACAAATTACTGGAAAATATTTATTTTCCAATCTGTCTGTATGACATCTTTCAGGGTCTTGAGCCTCTCACATAAACATTTGAAACCAAGGACAAAAGAATTCTAATCCCATAATTTAGAGGATGGATTTGATTCCAAGAAATTCAAATTTCTTCAATTGTGCAATCTGCATTACTTAATAGAGCAGGGAGCCAATAAAGAGCAGTCCTCTATCCATTTTAATTAGGCTAACTACAGGTGAGGGAGTCATATAGGAAAGGGAGGAGCATTCAGTAGAGAAACACTTTTATGTCAAATCTCCTCCACTGTGACAGATCTAAAGATATCTAGTGCTTGACTTTTAACCTTTTAATGCTAGAAAGTAAATGAATCTTACGTTCTCTATTACCCTGACTTTGAAATTCAAAACCAGAGGCATTCTTCCTGATGCCAGCTGGAGAGTGGAGGGGAAGGCAAAAAGGCAGCTGGTATATTCATTCTTTCAAATCACTGACATGTCTGTGTTATGTATAACTCTTAATTTCAGGTTTCTTATATAGTTACACATTCAATAAGCTCATATAGCTCCTTTGTAAATTGACTAGAAATGAAAAAAAAAAAACAACAAAAAAACAAAACACCCACACAATTTATTTTATGCTCTAAACTGCATTCTAAAGCCAAGTTAGAAAGTACAGCCAAAGTTGTAATTTCCAAAGCTGAAAAAGATACAGAACTGAGACAAGCAACATTTCCTTTTCAAAGGTATCAATCAAAGTATGCATTACATACTGGTATCATAACTCCAGTGATCATTCTTTCTGTTGGAGAACTCTGAATCTGAGTCCTTCCACTTTGCTGATGTATTGATAGGCAGAGATGCTTAGAATGTATGGAGACAGACTGACAGGAAGTTAATAAATAATTTGAAAAAAGGGAGACACAACTAGCCATAAACATTCATTATTAAAAATATGATGAATAAAACAAACAAAAAAACCCCAAACCCACAAAACAAAAAACAGAAAAGAGAGAGAGGAGAAGCAATTTATACTATGTCTGAGTTAGTAAATCAACAGTCACCTTTGAACTATTTGATAAACTCTGTTTTCCCCATTTTATTATCATACTTGACAGTCTCAGAATTTTCAATCTACTTGTTCTGAGGAAGGAAAGCATTGTTTACAGGTGAAGCAAGCACTTTTTCACTTCAGTTTAATTTTAGGACCAGAGCACTAAAACAATTTATTGTTTTCATAGAATTTTATATTTTCCCTTTTTATAACTTCCACAGTTTTTAAAGACAGAATATCACATTACATTCTAAAATGTTCTCTCAAACAGTGGAGGCCACATAAATTCTTACAAGCTTAGGAGTTTTTTTCACTGTAAACACACATGTAGTTAGGCAGTGTACACTCAAAAGGCAACATACATGATGGCATTGACAGTGCTTGTGACAAATACTTTTTGTGAAGATGTGCACAAGACACAATGTTTCCCTTCCTTTCCTTGCTGTCAGCTACACCTCCATACCTCTGGATTCTATACAGAGTAATTTCAGATTTTAAAGTGTCAACTTCTCCTTCCATTTAGAGAATAGGAAAATTTCTGTTAATTACATGGCAGGTACAAGTGAAAATCTAATGAGTCCACACAAATCCTTACTACTGTGTTCACATTCACATGTCCTTCACTCTTCTGCTCCTTTCCTTGACTCAGAGCTTCTTAAATGAGAGGTTATCAGTAAAGCACTCAGATCATTAACTAGCATTCAAGCTAGTCCTCATTTTATATTAGGTGAAGATTTTAAGATCACCAACAAGGTTAGGTAACCCAAATCACATGGAGTAATCAAGGCTACCATCTCTATAAATTTTTGAGAAAAGAAACAGCATATAAGAGTGGCTCATTTTACCTTTTTATAATAATGCTGTTGTCCACACCAAAACAGCTTTATGCATAATTTCATAATTTTTTTTCCTTGCCTGATACAAGTATCCATTCCTATATGAAAACATCCTTTCTTATATGCAATGGTATTCTTGAACAATTAAAATTCATAAAATCTGCTTTACCGTAGAATGTCCAAAAGAACATCACCACTACATGTTCTGAGACAGAACAGAGCAACATTTCATGTTGTAAAAATTACACCAAGGTCTATGCTGATGTATTTTCCTCAGCTATTAAGAATCAGTATATGCCAGCAGGCAGGACTTTCTAATATGCAAGGCACAGTAGAAAGTGTAAGAACAAATATAGGATTCAGTTTCAGTTCAACTCTATTAAAAAAAAAAAAAAAAAACTTAAAAAAAAAAAAAAAAGCGCTTTTACAACTGTTTCTCTTTTGAATCTCACTAAGTAGGCCTGGAATTCAAAATGGGAATAAAGATTTTTAATCCCCAAGGAAGACATCCAGTTGCACATCAACAGCATTCAACTTTCAGAGGGCAGCTGGTAAACTAGATTATATTGTTTTTGAAAAGCACTATGACAAAGTTGTTTATTCAGCAAAACAAACGTTCTCTGTGTCTGTTAATAAGGCTGGCTTTGTGCAGCACAGACTTCTGCAGTGCTGACTCCTGCTTGGAACCATTTCACACTAATTAGAAATAAGAGAAAAGGCTGTGTTCATAAACAGCCCTGCTCAAGACCTCTTTCAAATCACTCCTTTTGAAAATTAACTCAGTTGTAACCCTCTATGAATAACAGAGTAGCTAAAACAGGACATGGAAAAATATATTGTTAATAACTGTCAGCTTGCTGTGCAAAATGCCAATACAAATTGTAGGTAACATTACCCAAACCACATGAAATTACAAACTATTAAATGTTGTGGAGTTCCATCTTCTAAGGCTACAACCACGATGGTTTTTGATGTGTTCAGCAACAAGAGGGATATGGGAATATGTGAGAATAAAAATTACTATCATGAAAGAAATCTAATAATAGAATGATGCACTAAACACAGGTGTAGATTGGTATATATGGTTATTATGGAATACTATACAACTAACAAAATAATTGCACTTTAGACAGCATTTGCTTATAGAAGCAATCTCCCTTAAATGCATGGTGTTACTCGTGGAAGTGCCAGGTGTCATAAATCATGTCATAATTCTGCTTAATTTATGAATACATTTGAAAACTAAGAAATTCTGAACGTATGCATAAAAACATGTAGTAAACTGCCACTACAAAACATTTTGGAAATTATTTGGTATGTAACCAAGTAGTCTGAAAAAGAATCCAACAAAAAAGAATTGGGGAAAAAAAGTTTTCTTCAGGCCACAGGAGACAGTGCAGCTTGTGATTTAAGTGCTGTATACTAACTCTGCTCTTAAATCAATCCTGTGTCTGCAGTCTAGCAAGAGTTATGTTTCTTGTACCTGCAAACTAAATGTCAAATATAAATAAGAAAAAGAAGTAGAAAGAAAAAGAAAATTAGTTGAGGGCCCTGTTGAGAAAGATTTTACTGTATAGACTTAACATGCAGCATTACCAAATGTTTTTGTCTCTCATGGCCGACCTTTTCCTTACTTCATTCTATTCTCAAGGAAATAAAGATTTACAGAATTTCTCTTATGATGATTACACTAGCATTACATTGAATGAAACTTGTGATTTCAGTTTAAGGATTGCTTGAAAAATTAGTGGAGGACTAATTCCATTTCCTAATGAACCTTGCATCTTTCAGTGAAAAACAAGTGGGACTTTCTGGTAACTGGTCAAAATGAACTGAGTTTTCTTTCAAGGATCAGAAAGAACTGGAATAATTTTTAGATCCCACATTCTGTGATTGACAAGACAGTTCTAACTATTTGAGCTTGCTTGCAATGCACATACCGAATTGAAGGGACAATATACTGCTCCTCTAATGAATGAAATGAAAGAAATGATTTCTAAAACTCCTGAATTTACGTGTCTGAAGTTCTTAGCCTTAATTTGAGGAATAAAATAGTCTGCAGGTAGAAACAGTTTTCTTGTTTCCACAAACATGTTTCTATTTAACTCTCAAATACTGACGGGAAAGTCTTTTCTGCAAATTATTCTAATGTCTCTTACTAGTGGAAAAAATTAATGATGATGACCCCATGTTCTTTCCACTCAATTTTCCACCCAACAAAATATATTATTAATAATATTAAATTTGAAACATATAAATCAAATTTAATGTAGTTCAAATATTCCTTTTATGCTCTGATGGACCGATAGAATCAAATCCCAATAAGTTTTTGGTAGCTTCCTAGGAGTCATTTCTTTTTTTTTTCTATAGAAGTCTGGGATAAAACTTATAGCTCATTGTCAGTAACATTGTTAATGTAGTGGGAAACCCTCTGTATATATTGTAATTGAATGGTACTGGGTCTTCTATGTCATTTAGTTTTGCTTTTAACAAGACCGTGATGCATAACAGTTACATCTGTGATCCTCCATGCAAACTTTAATTCTAATATGCTACCTGTAATATATCTACTAAATAGTATGGAAGACCTTTATCTCAAGTCTACGTCTTCTCTTTGTCAGATTTCTTCATTTGTTTCTATTGTCAATGTCAGTACACTTTTTAATGTGTTATTTCTCTTCTGAAAAAAATGCACGCAACACTCATGTATTCATTTTCTTGTAATACTTGATAAAACCATATAAAAATATACAAAACAGAGAAAAATACTGTTTAAAAAGTTCATATTATAACTTTCCAAAGAATGTTCTGATGCAAAAAGTAACTCCAAAATGAAAAAACAAAATAAAAAAATAAAGAATTATATTTTTGTTTGTCTAAAGGTGAGAAGAGGAAGCCTTTTAGCAAGGTAGACTTTGTAGACTTTCCAAAATACTACATTTTGTCAACAGTGCTTACCTGCACTGTCTGTGACCAATAGATTCCCTGGAAAATTTTTATCATTTTCTGACAGAAGTATCATCTATAATGGTATCATCAGCTGGTCAACAATTTAACGTCAGCCTTCTTATATTTTTGAAGACACTGTCCTCTACTGTTTGTGATTTTGGAATTGAATATTCAAGAATTGCATTTCCAATGACAGGTCTCCGTGGACAGGTCAATATTGGATGAAAAACTTCAGTGAAAAAGAAAAGCATTCACTATTTTCAATATAGTTATACGAACTGGCTCTCTAACCAATATACATTTTCTTCTCATCTGAGAACAACCATTACGACAGCTGTAGGGAGAGGCTTCCCATTTTGCCCCCCCGCTCACAGCCCCTGAGATGCCCCAGAAAGACACACACGGAGACCACAGGAGGGGAAGCTGAGAGAGAGAGTTTATTAACATAACTGGGGTATATATATAGGTTTTAGGGGAATCCAAATTACTACCAACAGAAATCA
>JAWWLT010000092.1:3594143-3605277 GCA_035040995.1 Premnoplex brunnescens | reverse complement strand
AGTTTCTTCTTTTTCTTCAGAAACCCATCTCTGACATGATTTTTCCCATTTCTGATACTGCAGGTTCTCTGCCACAAACCATTAAAAATAACAAAGAAAATGCAAATTAAACCATGTTTGTTCTTTCTGTCCAATTTTATTTTTCTCCTTTCAGTGTTCTCCCTTCATCTAATTTTTAATCTACCTCTCTTTTTTTCTTTTTCTCTAGAAGCAGCAATACACAAATCCTTAAAACTCCAGACCAAACTCTCCAGCAATAAAATTCCTTTTCCATTTTAGTATCATGATAATCCTCTAAGAGACTCTAGCAAATTCATAACCAAGTAGGAATAAGATACAGTTAACTCCCAAGGGTGATAATCAAAGATCCTAATTTTCCAGCTGTTTTTCTGAATATCTTTACCATATCTTTTGCAATAAGAGAAAAAGTACATAAGAGCAAAGAACCAGAGTATTAAGGCTTTTAGATCAAAATCTAGAAAATGACCACTCTCTAGGTAAGAATAGAACAAAATGCAGAACATTTTAATAACTCCATGTTCCTGTTCTGGTAAGGAAAACACAGCTTAGAGTCTCTATGGACTAACAGGCTTGCCAATAGTAAATTGTATGCATTTCAAAAAAACAGGTGTTCTTTTATTTTTTATTTTCAATTCTCTACTGCTATTATCTTTCACTCTCCACCCAGTCTTAGACTTAAATTGGAGAATAAATTATCTGGAGGTCTGCTAGCTCTGAAACCTATCTTCAAACCTCTCATGGGAAGCTTTTGTACAAATACTAAATTAAGAACTTGAGCATTTTCATGTCCTTATTCATTTAATAGGTGTTTTCATTGCAATTTTCTGACTGCAGTTCTCCATTTCCATGTCATACACATAGACGGAATTGGAAAAAGTTTTCATCTTGTGTCTGAATTTTTCTATTAGCTATATTAAAGCAACTGGGCAGTCCTATTAGAGAAAAAGCATATATAAATACAGATCAATTGAATTTCTTCTGTCTATCAAATATTTTCATTGATCTAATTATTTTTGACCTTTTACAGGACGTCAGTTCATTACAGCACCAAAAATCCAGTTTCTGGCATTAAAATTGTTTTAAGACCACTATTTCTCATCCTTTTTAAATTGAATACATTTTGTTCAAAATAAAAGTAACAGAAAAAAGTGTGAACTGCATAAAAGTCCATTGTTAGTGCTTTTGAACGCTCTAGTTTTAGACTACAAAGAGTCCAGTACACTGCCTCTCACCACCACAGAACAGAAGCACTGAACACTGTCGCTTTTTTTTTTTTTTTTTGGGGGGGAGGGTTGTCTAGATATACAGGATGCATTACTGAGTGCCTGTAAAAAGGTTTGTGAACCTTGATAGAAATCAAAAGTGAAAATGACAGTTCAAATATCTGGTCTGTGTTTAAAAGATCTATAGTAATCTATTTTTACTTATAACAGATACTGAGAATGAAAAAAAAAAGAAAAAATAGAGCCAGCAAAGCAGCGTTCAGACATATATTACTCTCTTTGTCTGCTCCTGCCCTTTCCTGGAGCTGTAAAGCCCAGAGCATTCTCTGCTAATGAAAGTGATTCTAGAGAGGTTACCAATATATGTTATTTCTCATTAGTTATCTCCTTAGGATATTGATAAGTCACAAAGCCTATATGACTCTTTTCAGCTACAATCAGTCAGGATCCATGCTGGCTTGAAGCATGTGTCATGCCTGGATTCCAATGCAATAGCCTGGAATAGATTCTTTTTTAAAAACACTTCCTGTCTTACGTAGGAAGTTTTATAGAACAGTTGATTAGATGGAAAGCAAAAATATGCTGCTTAGTCAATTAATATTTGACCAGCTTTTGACAACTGACATTTAGCTTTACACGTCCAGAAAAAAATACAGATCTCTGAGAGAATAAAAAAAAAAAAATGTTCTATTATTTCCTGTGAAACTTCAATATCCTTTAAATTCAGTCCATATCATGAAACACCACCTGGTTCTATTTTCTTCCACCCATCCAAACTGTTTCTACTGAACATGGGATTTCTGGCAAAAAAAAAAAAAAAGATTCTGTTTTGCAGAAAAACCTATTTTCTTTCCTTTGAAGGGAAAAAAATTCTTTCCCTTTTTCGCAGTTCTTTGACAAAAGACATTCACGTTAAAATAATTTCTAGAGTACGTATAGCATATTTTTCTTTATCTCCATGTACTGACAAACTTTGTCAAGAATTTATAATCTGTTGAACTCTGAAGACGAAACAGCAACAAGTGTCCAAAATGTCAGCCCTGCAAACTACACCTGCTGTACAAATGCTTGTCATTTGTGCATTTAATTATCTGCTTAAAAAATAGTTAATCAGAGACAAATGCCTCCCTATCATTCTCAGTGGATTTCCTGTCATGTAAAACACCAAATATCTTTTGGAAATAATAGAAGACAATCATTGACTATTATCACAATCATGTCCCTACTTTAGAAGCCTGTGGGTGTTCTGCATGATCTACATTTTGAGACAGGCACAAGTTGCAATGTCATCTTTCTCAACTTGGATTTTGGGTGTTTAGTTTTTAACTGAGATAGCTCTCAAACTTCCAGGGAGAGAACATTACAAGTGTTTGGTACCAATTTTTTGATGGGTCTGGAAGAACACATCTAAAAGTGCAGCACTTATGATTATATTTATTGTATATATATGAGACTTACTGTTGGTACCTCATAATACATAAGGATCATTATGAAAATGAGGATGCCCATTCATAACCAATGTATATTATACATCAGTTGCTGTCTAAACACAAGCCTGAACTCTGGGAATTTATAACTGTGACTGAAGAAGACCAACAATGACAGATTTTTAGCACAAAGCTGCTTGAAAATTAATGACAGAAAAATAAGGCCTTATCTATTCATACTGCTTAATGTTAATAAGTTTGGGTTAGAATTTTACAGTCCACTAACTCCTCCATACAAAGAGCACCTTCAAGTGAGGTACTTTTAAGGCAGACCAAGTTACCTCATGCTGTTTCCTCACAGGGAGTTAATGCAGAGTAATCAATGTACTGTAAATTTGCACCCCAGTTTAGCATGGAATAACTTCCCTCAGTAGATAACTCTTAATACAACATATATAGGGAAATCAACAGCTAAGGCTCAGTAATTGGTATTAAAAACTATTCAGGTTCTGAAGTTCTCCATTCCCCTTTTTTCATCTGTCTCTATTTGCAGCTTTTCCTGTAGGATGAGTTACAGTTGCAGATTTGTCATATGGTTCTTCCTCTAAAGATCTAAATGATCACATGCCAAAAAAATTGGCACCTGCAAGAAAGGAAAAATAATACAGCTTTCTAATTGATTCCAGAAATGTTTATTTCCTGTTCGTAAAATATTTTGTCAACACATGAAGAGGTGGAAAGGCTTTCAACCCACTGAACTGATCAAGATACTACAAACAAAAAGATTATGAAAAACCAAGAGCAATCAGTTTAAATTTGTTGACAAATAAAACACAAAAAGAAACATGCTTCCACAAAGTCATCAAATCATTGCAGGAAGAAAAGAAACATCAACAAAAAATCTTATTCTTGGTATGTATAATTCACATGCAGTCATAAAATAAGGGTAACCATGGCAGGGAGACGGTCTGAAATCTGCCTGTAGAAAAATCATGTAACAACCAATCAATTACTGTTACACTGAAATTAATTTTTTTGGTGGTCACATTTGAATAACAACAGCTTCATTTTGTACCACTTCAGGGATAGATAAGCAGACCTACTAGAAAAGAGACTATTAAAATGCAAATGAAAATTTGAACTCACCTGAGCACTGACTTTTTTCTTTTTTTCCCCCAGGACTAAGATGTAAGCAAGATGAAAAGAGCACTTGGGAAACTTAAAAAATACAGGTCTGAGAAAAGCTGGTGCTTTTTTTTTTTTTTTTTTTTTTTTTTTTGGCTTTTCCATAGTAAAAAGAACCAAGTATGGAAATTCATTAATTTATGAAGATGGCACATTTCATCAGATAAAAAATACTTATCTTAAAATTATTTAAAAAAAAAGATACTGAAAATTTCATTAATAAATAAGTATAGAAAACAAAACAACACTTTTCATATGTAACACATCTATACTCTGAGGAGAACTGCAAGGGTTGAGGGAATAAATTTGATTACACAAAAGAATTTTTGTACCATAAGGATGCCAAATAGGTTTTTAATACTGGGCAAACAGAACTGACAGGCTCAAGCTTCTGACACGAGAAAGCACCTCTAAGAAGATGATATCTTTGGAATGGAACCTAAAGACTAATTTTTTGTTTCTGTTATATCTCCTGTAAGTCTATTCCACATTTCACTGGACCTGTCCACTGGGAAAAAACAGAAGACAGCATAGCAGGAAAAGTTGTGTGATGCCCAGAGAAGGTATGCAAGAAAAAACACATCCTTTCTTGTATTATCTGCAGGTAGCAGAGCTCTCTAAGTTTTTGCAGGCTCATCACCATTGTGAAAATTACAGCGTACATTTCACCAGAGGACACTTGGACCAGAAAAGCAGTGGGATAAGTTTTCTCCTCCCACCGTGACCTGTTGAACTATCTGCTTTACAAGGGCAAAGTAGCTGGAGAGGTTTTAGCAAGTGCTTTCTTTGGGACTGCAAGAGTAATTTGATGTCAGATGTCAAACCACAGGCACTCTAGAGGGTGCAGGAGTCAGTGGCCAGCCAGCTTGTGATTTAGAGCTTCAGAGAAAGACTTTTAGCCTGGAATGTCAGTAGATGCAACAGTCCAAGCTCCCCAGGCTATAGTAGAATTCTACTCTAGACAGTTATCTTAAAAAAAAAAAAAAAAAATATGTTTAGAAGAATGGTGTATCTGTTGAGGATTTTTTTTGTTAGTTTTGGCTTATTTAATATAATTTGTGTATCACTGATATCCTATAGTCTTGCACTTCCTGATTTGTGGGGGCAAGATGGCAGAAAAGCTAAATAGTAATTTTTGACAGGAACATTGCAATTATCATGAACTGACAAATTGACCAAACTGCTCCACCTGCTGAGAAAAAAAATAAAATAAACAAGGTGTTGCTATAACAAAAACTACGACAGCTGAGTGGGTGCTCCCCCTTCCCCTCCCCACTCCATGTGGTATCCAAGATGTTACAGGGAAACACACTATGCAGGCAGCAGGACAGGAAGCAGAGAGAATGTTTATTCCCAGGGTAAGGGTTTATATAAGGTCACAGAGGAAGTGAGTAACAACCAATGAAAACTGAGAGTTTACAGCAAGTAGGGAAATGGTTAACAACAGGCAAGGGAAGGGGTTTCTCACAGAACCTGTTTGGGTACTTTCTTGCATTCTAATAAGGGTGTTCTCAATGTGTTCTGGGGACAAGAAAACGGCACAGACAGGGCAAACTCCATTTTACAACAGAATAAGAAACTGTTTTCAAAACATTATGGTCAGTTTTTCCATCTTCTGAGGCTTATCTAGAAAAAACCCCTCACAAAACCAAACAGAAAACCAACTCCCCCCAAACAACAACAACAAAAAATTGTCTTTCAACCCTAGAGCATAAAATTAAAAGTATTTAAATTAATTTATATAATCAACCATGTATGTATCAAATATGATACACCCTCTCCACGTTAAACAACTCCAGCTCCCTCAGTTGCTCCTCATAGGGCTTGTGGTCCAGTCTCTTCACCAGTTCCATTGCCCTTCTCTGGACATGCTTCAGAACCTCAATATCCTTCCTAAATTGACGGGTCCAGAACTGGACACAGCACTCAAGGTGCAGCCTAACTGATGTTGAATACAAGGGAAGAATCACTTCTCTGGTCCTGCTGGCCACACTATTCCTGATGCAGTCCAGGATGCCATTTGTCTTCTTGGCCACCTGGGCACACTACTGGCTCATGTTCAGCCTGCTGTCAATCAGGACCCCCAAAGTCCCTTTCTGCCTGGTCACACTCCAGCCACTCTGTCCCCAGCCTGTGATGCTCCATGGTGTTTTTGTAGCAAAAGTGCAGGACCCAGCACTTAGTCTTGTTTATCCTTGTAGTGTTGCATTCAGCTCATACATCCAGCCTGTCAAGGTTCCTCTGCAGATTCATTCTACCCTCCAGCAGATCAACACTCCACCCCAACTTGGTGTCATCTGCAAATTTGCTAATGGTAGACTCTGGATCATCAGTAAAGATATTAAACTGGACTGAGCCCAACACTGATCCCTGGACAACACCACTAGTGACTGGCTGCCAGATAGACGTCACACCATTCAAAGGTTTGACTTGGACTAATGATATTGAATAAAATTATTGCTCTCATCAAAAGCAAATCAAAACAGGCTGTCAGAAGAAACAAATCAAAATTATTTTGTCCTGAAATACTCATAAGAAAGGGAAGAGAAAGTGGGTGTGCAGAACTCCTCATTTGTCTCTACAGCATAATCACCTCCAGGTGAATGATAGCTAATACATACTTTTAACTGGGGCAAGTTTTATAGTGTTCTGGACATTTTTCATTTGCTGCTACCTCACTAATTATTCATTTGGCACATATTTAATTATTCATTAAAGCCAAACAAATTACCCCAGACTTGAAATTCTGAATCCAGTTCCACCTCTCCTTTCTCACAGCTTATAACAGCTTGAGATGATGGAAAATTATAGCAAATGCCATTGGTAACCTACTTCTTGTTATTAAATGTTCTCTTCATTAGTTTAGCACAGATTTAAAATCAGCCTAATAGATACACCATGTTTATTGTACCCACTGCACCAAGCCTTAAGAATTAATAGATATTTCATAATGAATAATTATTAAACTTAACAGTATTTTACCTGTGGGGTTCTTACAAGTTATCACATAAATAATAACACAGGGACTGTAAACATCAATGTTGAAAGGAACTTCATTATCAGGACTCTCAGAGAAACATTTTTCTCTCAACTCTAATACAATACCATAAAGTTTTAGGCTTAATAAAGAATCACTTTGCCTTATACTTCATCAGCTGTGTTAAGTTATACACTACCGCAATTACTGGTGCTGCAAATTTTGAATCTAAGTTCCCAAAACCATGCTTGAAGAACCCACATCTGAATTACCAGTCTTGAAGTCACACTTTATTCCTGGCCTAAAAATATTGAAAAAATTTATGTGTGTGCTTTCTTGAACTATGCAGTATGCAGACAATTGAAATACCTTGCCCCAGCCATTTTAATTAGACTGCCAAGATGATTCTACACCATATTCCACACTACATCTTACATTATATTCTAAATGCAGTAAAGGAACATGAAATTCCTTGCAAAATACAAACACTATACACTCTTTAGAAAATGATCATTTGTAAGTGTGTATTCTGAAGTTCATGTCATCCTTTCAAAGATGACCTCATCAGAGGTCAGAGACAATAACCTAAAACTCATGCTTAACATTTGATAGCTCTGACTGAAGTGGATAGTAGACTCTAAAAAGTCATTACCTCCTGTTTGAAGAAGAAAATCTAGAAGAAAACCACTATCTTAAGATGGTGTTTCCATGCAGTTAATTTCTAGAAAAGATATAGAACAGGTGGAGCTTTAGAAGAAATAAGCATTTGCACTTAATTATATCTTTGTTATTATTTGGTTTGGTATTCTGATCCTGATGTTCTATTTTGTACACTGCCACCAGGAGACATAGTTTAAATTATTCTGAGGGCCTGTAAAAGACAATTTATTATTTTTGGTTGCCTTTTTAAAAATATGACTTGCACTTGGAAAGAAAGAGTTATTGGAAAACTGTCTCTATAGATGTAATACTGCTCCCTTGTACAACCTTAATCAAATAAATTCAGATTATTCCAAAGTGTATGAAAAACTTATTATTCAAATATATTCATCAGACTGAGAAAGCAAAGCACACTCTGGAAGAGAAATGGTATCATATCAAATAACTTGCACTAGCCAGGTCCAGCAAAACCTTCAATATCAAAATGCACTGACTACAGAAAACATAATGATTACTCTGAGACAATGTCATGTTCATGCATGACATTTTGCTATTTTTTTGGAAGACCTTAAAATCATTTGTAAAGATAATTTGCTGCAGATAAATATGTCACCTAATGTGGAATACTTAACCTGTGCAGAAATTTACTTTGAAAATCATCTGTCAATTGCCATATTATTTTGGAATATGATTCCCTCAAAATCCTCAGAGAGAACAAAACTAAATTCATCTCATTTTCACCATTGAAATCAATAAATATTTCTATAGATGATAGTATTGACATTCATTTCCCCAACAAAGCCATGAAACTGCATCATCTCTTACACACAAAGCCCATTAGATCAAGATAATTTAAATTTTTAAAATATTTTAAAAAATTGCTTTAAATCTTCCCACAAACACAGGTATGTTCTTATGTGCATTGATGAAGCTGGTCAATCTGCTTCCAGATATATTTTGGAAAGGTAGAGATAGGCATAAAAATCTTAGATCTTCTTCTTTAAATTCTGAATATGGAAACAACTCCAAGGAATTAAAATTACTTGTCTGCTAAAACAACAAGCTCTTCATGTTTGGGAAGTTCAAAACTTCAGGGTAGGGCAGGGGATCACAAAATTCACAAAGATATTTTTATATAGTCAGAAGGGAGCCAAATTGAGTTTGCAGCTACATTTCATAACCTGTGTTTTCTCCAAATTTTGTTACTTGCATTTGCAATTTAAGCAGCACTATTTAAAATGCAGTATTTTATTCAGACAACTTGAGAAAATTTATTAATTTCAATAGGAAATTATTTGGATGGAAAGCACACATCAAGCATAACAGAAAGAAATTATCCACTCTGAAAGTACAAGGCTGCAACATTGTCTCCAGTAAGCTTTTTAGACTGTTTTGCATGGTTATGAAAAATATATGACCTGCTAAAACAGACTGATTCATTGAGTTCCTATTCATTTGAGACAGCTCAAGTGGCAACACTGAAACCATCACAGCACATGTTCTGTGTGAGTGTTTCCAATCAGACATCCCCTTCCTGCTGTTCTGACTGTGAGATCCCTTAAATCCTTCATGCCACAGGCACTGGATTTTATGTAACAAACGTCTTCAGCTTTTTCATGAAGCAAAAATTCCAGGAATGCCTCTCATTGATTTTCAGACAGCTTTTCATTAGCTGGATCTACCATTTAGATGGTTGCTACAAAAACCTGCTCTGATCAGGATTTTAAATCTTGATCTAGGCTAGAAAGAACATTCATCACATGCAGGCTTTCCCTAATAGGAAGTACCATTTCAAATACATCACCCAGGCACCTACTGTACAGGTCAACCTTCCTTATGGCATGAAGTTTTAATTACTATGACTTCTTCCTTTATATCTTACCCCAGTCTCAAGCTTCTGATTGCAAAGTTTTCACATTGTTTTCTCTCCCTGCTGATTATTATCTATGGCAAAACTAAACATCCTTTTCAAAACTTTCTTGTAACCATGTTTTCTTCTAAAAAACCTTACTCTTGTAAGAAAAAAATACCACCATCACAACCAACCAAACAAAACACAAAACAAAATAGCAACAACAACGAAACACAAAAAAACCCCCACAAAATCAAACAAAGAAGAATTTCCTCTTTGTTTGTGTGATTTCAGTAGTTCTGTTTTTTATTATTTCCTCTCGTTTATTCGTGCTTCTCTCAGGTACACTATTCATTACTCCTTATCACTAAATTATATTTCTCTAAAGCTTTGCAACTTCTACATGCCCAGCCTCACTTCCTTAATGAGACCAATCACTCAATAGAAATAATTTTCAGAAAATATATTAAATGTATTATAAACATTTACTAAACATTAAAAAAAAATAAATTATATCCTCATAATATATATCCCATATATACATTAAGCATCCAAAATAAGTATCATGAATTTCAAACGCAATGTTGCATCTTGTCACAGATCTGTTTTTAAAGTCTCATGGCTATGGTGGAGTCAAACCATCTTAAATTTAATGGCTTTTTGAACCATATTTTTGTCATGCTTAGAGATTCTAGTTGTTCTTCTAAAACATATTACTACATAAAAAGTGTTCTGCTAATACCATGCTGACCTCTATCAAAAAGTATAGGAATTAACAAGGCATTCAAGAAAGCAAGCACATAAAACCATGCAACGTAACAACTAGGCAAGGAAATGCCTTGGTGAAGGAAAGGCACCAGAAGAATTTTAAAAGTCCATTCAGCATTTTTCATCCCAGTTGCCCATTCCTGCTGCTGTAACTCATGCATTTCACATATCTCTACCAGTAACACAAGTGTTTCCAAATGATTGATGGAACCTCTTCTTCTGCAGTCAGTTTGAAATTATTAATAGATTGATTTGACAAGAAAAAATATTGAGAACACTGGAAAAACATTAATCTATAGCATATTAGAAGAGTCTTCAGTGTGAAAAAACTAGAAATACAATAAAGTAAAGTAAGGAATAGCTACACAGTGGTTGCTTGTATCGATAAATTTTAAAGGAAGAGAGAAAAATAAGACGCTATGTGCCCAAGACAATAACTGAAGGATGAAGATATTGCAAGGACATGGAACTGAATGACTTCATCAAAAAAAATTTTCATGATTAGGAACTTACCTAAAAGAGGAAGAAAAAAGACTCATCAAGGAAGAGGAAAGATTCAAAACTGAACAAACTTAGAAAAAACCCTAAGATTAATATATCAGAAAAGCAAACTAAGGTAACAGATCTTAGAGGAAAAAAAGAGAAGAAAAGCGTTTCACTCTATAATCGCTGTACATTCAAAATGACTACATGAATAATGGGGAAAACTTACTTATGAATCCCTTCCTTCCATCCTTCCAAAATCAATCCTTCTTTCAGAATTCATTCATTCATTCCTTCAGTCCTTCCTTCGTTCCGAATTCCTTCCTTGTGAATTCCATCCTTCCGAATTCCATCCATCCGAATTCCTTCCATCCGAATTACTTTTTTCCTTCCTTCCTTCCTAGCTTCTTTCCTTCCATCAGAATTCCTTCCTTACTTCCTCCTTCTTTCGTTCCTTCCTTAATTCCTTCCTTCCTTCCATCCTTCCTTCCTTCCTTCCTTCCTTCCTTCCTTCCTTCCTTCCTTCCTTCCTTCCTTC
>JAWWLT010000092.1:3557531-3572094 GCA_035040995.1 Premnoplex brunnescens | reverse complement strand
TTCCCTGTAAGGTCTACTTTAAGATTTCCTTAAACAAATTTAAATCTCCACCTCTATTCTCTTGTTTTGTGGTGGGTTGTTTGGGATTTTTTGTTGTTTTTTCTTTTGTTATTTAGTTGTGGAGTTGTTGTTTGGGGGTTTTTATTTCCATCCATTTTTATGGATTCAGTTACATACTAGGGGAACTATCAATAGGAATGATTGTTGTCTCTGTAATTTAAATCACCAGGGAGGAAAGAAAGAAAATAAAAAAGATTTTTCATTCTCATCTTGATTCATGAAAAGACAATGGTTTGTTGTCAGTTAGAAAAATCATCCTTGCTAAAGAACAGAGAATTGTTCAGTTTTGCTGAGTTGGAGGACATATCATGTGTTTCACTCTGAGTGATATTAATTGAATGTCACGTGCCACAGTTCAGGGTCTGTTGTCCCATAGCTTCTGAATTAATGATAGTGAGAGATGTTTTCCACTTGGGAGAGCTGATGCAAATTTGTAACCGACGTTCTCACAAATAAGAAGCTAATGGGTTAACATCTTGACCTCATGTATTCAATCTGTGCTCTCAAGCCAGAGAGAGTCTTTACCCACTTTGCAGCTATGAACTGCTGCTAATCTTTGATAAAACAGTGACATTTTACCAATCTCAATAACACCTGTTAAGTGCCTTCTGTTGACAGTAGTACTGTGTTTTAATGAACTCATAAATGGCTTATATACCACTCTTGGCAAGAAACCCCAGCCACTGAGGCAGAGCACCAGCTCTCCCAGTGTTATTTGGGCTAATTGACTCATTGGATGAAGTTAAATCATACTATCCCCAGTGAGATGTATGTTTCTCAGTAATCAATAGCTCAACAAGATTCACATATCAGGTAATTAAGTGGAAAGTAATTAATACCAATCAAATGTTTCATTAACTGTTTGCCATTCCTTCACTCAGAGGTGCTAGTGAACTATAAATAAGGCTCTGAAAAAATTAGTAAATACACACTGTTCTCTAACAAGCTAAATATTAGTGCTAAATTCTTCACTTCTCTGTGCACCATTTCAAAGTATCATCTTATACACACAAATGTCCTGTTATTACATCCCAGGAGAGATTCTCAGCTGGCACTGTCTTAAGTATTTGACAGTTGCCTGAAATAAATACGGATTCTTCGGTCCAAATCAAAGAAATTAGATTGGTTATGGTGAGCATTTGTAGTATTACTTTTTGTAGTAATACTTTAGCTCTTATAAAAGTGAGGCAATACATGTAAAGAAATGTAAAATATTTCATTTTCACCAACAAAAGCTGGGAAAAAACGGTCAAAATTTTGGCACAAAAACTTATGAATTGTTACTCCTAACTATATCAGCAGATGACCACTGCCCATGTTCCAATAAATTTTACCATTATAGTATTTCTTTATGAATCTTGAGCATAATAGAGGTGGAGTTTAAAAGGATTGATAGTAATTCTCTATGCAGAGTAAGACAGGGATGGATTTCTGGTTTAAAAAATTGCCTGGGTGAATTCGCCCCTCATCCAATGGTCTGAAAAGTGGAAGCCACCACAGAAAAGGAGTCTTGCCCCCATGACAAGAAGCCTCACTTCATTCTCCTTCACCAGCCTTTCTAGCTGCAAGAGTTGGGCTCACCACTCTTATGTTGTTCATCTTGATTTTTATTCGATGTTTTCCCCTAATTTATTACTTCCACTCATTTGCATATAAACCAAGAAGCACTGAGAATAATCCTAGAACTATTATTTTAACAACAGCCACTTTCCTTTCAAAACCCAGGGACCTTTGCAGAATATTTACCTAGTGCTATTCCAGGGACATAGTTTGGCCAGTCACAAGATGTTTGTAGGGGGACTCAGCTAACAGAATACTTGATATTTGACATTTCTGGAGATTTAACAGTAGGAATTCTTTTTCTGTGTTTTGATTTTGAACGGTGCATTCTCTACCAAGTAGCTCTTCTAAATTTCATTTAGAAGAGGCAATTCATGCTGCCTATTTGATTGAAATCTAGCCTTGACTTTTAAGACTCTTGAGCTGGAAACACTCCCTCTCTCAAAATTTCAGCAAACTGAAAGTGCTTGAGACTGAAGGGAAGGTACAAGAGAGTACACTGGTGGATGTTACCAGTGTCTTTTATAAAGACTCCTTAACCACAGTTTCCTAATTCCTGTGGAAGCCTGTAAGAGTGTAGAGCTTTATCTTCACAGGCTTTGTTCAGGGGTGCTGCTAATTTGTACTCTTCTGACTCTAAAGATTTTCCCATCTTTTCCTCTCCCCTGCTAAATCTTTCTGTGCATCTTTCCCATCACCTTAAGATACTGAGAAATACCTGTCTCCTTCTTCTTTGGAATGATACAACCTTTTTATCAGTTACAATAAGACATTGAAGACTTCTCTCTGGACAAACCAGCATTTTCTAGTGGGAGACAGCTTCCAGTTTGGACAGACCTTTGCATCTGGCGAGAGAGACAGTCACCTCATTATAATGAGTTTACTGGTAGCCTGGTCAACAGTGCCCTCTGTCATGGCATAAAAGAGGATGAAAATGAAAATGCACACGTGTGACACATAGATAATACAGAGATGCAATAAACTGTGTTTCTTCATTTTTTCTGCCTGCCAAAACCTCCTACCAAAAAATCCTCTGTCAGCTATCCTGCCAGAAGTTTTCACAAAAGCTTCCTGTTGGAGTTTTTTTCCTGCCAGAAGTTCTGACAAGAGCTTCCTGCTACTGTTATTTCTGCAAAGTATCTAAATAGAGCTACATGCCAGAAAACCACTGCCACCTCTTTTTGAACACTATAAAATTAAAGAGAAGCTTTGGAAAATTAGGGATGAGCAGAGGGAGAGAAAATTGGTTACCATAACCAAAAAAATCTCTCCCTACCTCCCCCTCAACTTCTCTCACCTCTTTTTCAACAACTGCCTGCCTGCTTGCCACTGGGGACAGAAACTCTGCCAGCCTGGGGAGAACAGAGATCCACCATACCACATTCATGAGTTATATCTTATCCTTTTACCCTTAGCATATTTTTGAGGGCCAAAAGGGTGCTGACCCACCTGCACTCAGCCCAAGACTGTCTCCTCATGAGCTACGAATCCATACCTCCTGGCTCCATTCCAGAGAACTAAAGCTGCTAAAATCCCCTGATGCTAAACAAGATAACACTGAGGAAAAAAAGGGGCAGAGTCAAAGGGAAAAAAGAAGGCAGAAACTGCTTCTCTCTCTCTTCCCCCACACTAAGTTGGTAAAGGGTAGTTTTGGTGGTAGGCTTTTCTTTGCTTTTAAAAGAAATCTTAGCTTTTTCTACCCTTTCCTTATTTATTCTCTTTGCATCTCTTAGCAATTAATAAGGAAAAAAAAAAAAGAATTTTCTTGCTTTAACAGTAAATAGATTTAAGAATATATTCACAGACAACATTTATAATTAGAAACAAATCCCATAAGGGGAAACACAGAAATTCCCAAACTATCGACTGATTTATTCCAATTTAAATTATCTACTTGTTCAAAATCCACTCTTTTGGCACCAATTTGTTCTCCTACAAATCTTTTCACTCTTGCAAGGAGAAAATTGGAAATACCAAAGCCCAACTAGAATTTAATCTGGCTACTGCCATAAAAGATGCCAACAAATGTTTTCACAAAAACATCTGCAACAAAAGGAGGGCTAAGGAGAAACAGAGTTACAAATGATAAGGATGAGATATTTAACACCTTTGTCTCTGTCTTGAATAGCAAGACCAGTTGTCCTCAGGGCACCCAGCCCTCTAAACTGGAAAGAGGGATGCAGAGAAGAATAAAGCCCCCATAATCCAGGGGGTGTTAGGTGAGTGATTTGCTACACCATGTGGACACACAAAAGTCTGTGTGGCCAGACAGAATCCACCCTAGGGCACACCTCGAATCCTATGTTCAGTTTTGGGTCCCTCACTTTAGTAATGGCATTGAGGTGGTTGTGCATGTCCAGAGAAGGGCAAGAGAGCTAGGGAAGGGCCTAAAGAGTAAGGCATATGAGGACCATCTTAGGGAGATAATGTTTAGTCTGGAGAAAAAGGGGCTCAGGGAAGACCTTGATGCTCTCCATGACTACCTGAAAGAAGGCTGAAGACAGGTGGGGATCAGTCTCTTCTCCCATGCAACAAGCAATAGGACAAGAGGAAATGGCCTCAAGTTGCACCAGGAGAGGTTTAGATAGGATATCAGGAAAAAATTCTTCTTTGAAGGAATGGTCAAGCATTGGAACAGACTGACCGAAAAAGAGGTAGCATAGCCATCACCGGAAGTTTTTGAAAGGTGTTTGGATGTGACACTTGGGGATACTGTTTAGTGGAGAACAAGGCAGTGCTGGGTTAATGGTTGGAGTCAATGACCTTTGCGGCATTTTCCAAACTTTTTATCTTAATGATTTTAGATTCTGTGAACTCATTCTTTGCCAAAATGAGCAACTCTCTGTCCTCTGAAGATGAAGAAAGCAGACACAAAAACCATAAGCATTTTTTAATATCTTTTCAGACATTCTAACCTATCTAAATAAGTTTGAATTTTGTGTCACTGTGCAAATATACTAAGAATACAGTCCAAGTGACGGAAATAATGACTCTAATATAAGTACAAGAATTCAAAAGTAAGAAAAAGAATCATAACTGGAATTACTAAATAAGAATATCTCATCCTCTATTTTCCACTAAAAAGTATAACGTATGATATAGGAATGTGAGAAAAATCTCTTTTATTCAATTTAGTTAGGATACAAATATCTGTGAGATAAAAGAGTTTAGCAAAAAGAAAGTTTCTATTTCAGCACATGCTGGGTGCCCTTGTCACAGAGGTCCAAAGAGGCACATGCCCACCCCAAAAATCATGCTTTTTATGTGCCCCTGGGGTCCCGCTTTGTTAGTAAAATGAGAGGAGTGGGCCTTTTCTTCTGATTGGATTTGGCATGCCCCCCTGTACAGGGAGACGGGGTCTTCTGATCAGAATGACCACCTTCCTCTGCACACAAAGATCTTGCCATGTGGTGGGGCCCCATTTCAGCCATATAATTGTCTATTTTCACAATTACCTATTCCTGAATGCAAATTGTCCCTGGCACCAGTTCCAGACAGGACCCGGTACTTTATAACTTCCATGATATGCCTAAAGAAGATAATTCATCAGTTAATGAACTATTTGCTTGTAATAAAACCATATTCTTTTATTTCCCACAGGAAAATGTGCTCTATTTATTTTATGCCTATTTTAAATCTGTTCTGATATGTAGTGTATACATATGCTAAGGATGCCCTAGTATAGTGTGGCCATTTGACCTTGGCTGAATGCCTGGTGTCCACCCAAACTGCTTCAAGTCTCCTTTCTTCACCCTTCCAGAGGGAAAGCAAAAAAACCCAGCCAAGCTAAGAATTTATAAATAGAGATAATGGCTGAGAGAAGCTTTGATTAACTTCAGTGTGCAAGGCAAGACAGGCTCAGAATAATGCTTAAATTTATTACTGACAAGCTAAGAACTAAAAGAAATAAAACAATTTTAGAAACACTTTTCCACCACCCCTGGTCTTTCCATGCTCTCCCTCTTCTCCCCAATGGTGAGGGGGACAGGGAATAGAAGATTTGCAGTCAGTTGTTGCTTTTAGCCACTTGCAAATGTAAGTCCACTCCTGAGGCAGCAGTTCTTCCAAATCTGCTTTCCCGTGGGTCACTCTTTCATGGGGTGCAGTCGGGTCTCTGCACCCAGGCTTCATGGGCTGCAAGGGGACAGCTTGCCTCACCATGGCCATCACCATGGGCTACACGGCAGTTTATAGCTCTGAGTCCTTCCCTTGCTTTTCCGTGTGGTCACTCCCACAAGAGACAGTCCTCTGCTCTCCTGTGGGTCATTCCATTCAGTGCAGTCTCTTATGGATAATCAGTACCTGCTCCAGCAGGATCCTGCTCCATCTTGGGGCCTCCCACGAGGTAACAGCCTTTTTCATGAATCTTCCAGCTCTAGCAGGGTGGTCTTTGCACCCCAATGGCCTCCCATGGGCTTTGTAGGGACAACTGGTATCACCATGGTCCTTCACCATGGTCATCAGGGAAATCATAGCTTTGAGTCCTTCCCCTGCTCCAGTAGGGTCCCTCTTCCTCCTTCTCCTCCTGTACTGACCTTTTTGTCTGCATTGTTAATCCATGGCTGCAGATTTTTCAACTGTGCAACAACCCTCAATTCTTAAATATGTTCTCACACAGGGGCAGATCAAAAGCATGAAGTCTCTCCTGGACCCAACTACCATTGGCTTCATAGGATAGGGAAAACTTCTAGCAGCTTCTAACAGAAGCCACCCTTTCTCCTATCAAAAAACTAGCCACAGAAACCCACAACATTCTGTCACATACACAGAGCAAGATTAGCTGGATTTATAAATGATATCACTATTCTGAATATTTCAGATTTTTTATAATCTATAGATCTTCCTATACTAACTGTAAAGCATTTGGTTGAACAAAAAATCTGCTCTGATACATACACACAGAGTTCCCATGGATTTCTGTGCTGCTGACTGAATGTGTGTACTGGAGGGCAAAAGACGGCTATTTATACTCTACATTTCCCAGACAAGATGAGCAGACTAGATGTCCATTATGCTCTCATCTACAGTATCTCTAACACTTTCTGAATCATCTTTTCTCATTTAATCAAATTCATTGCAAATGAGCTACAACAAAAAATATCCTACAATGAATAAGTTTAACAAAATAAAAATAGAAAATAATGTACTAATCATCCAGGATTGAAACATAAAAATTTTCCTTGTTTCTAAATAATGTTGTCTAGTTATCTTCCACAGATCTCCTGGAATTTCATTTTTTTTAGTACATAAGAATTAGTAGACATTACCAAAAAGCATGGTTTTCTCAACTTTGTAAAAAGAGCAAAATGGAAAAAGAAAAATCAAGCCATTTCATCCATGTGTATTCCTTTTTTTAGAAAGCTATGCAATCATACAGGCGGTCTGCTGCTTCATAATGCCTTTTTGTTATGTCTCTATATTTTAAAAAATATACAGAAAAATCAATACAATTTTAGCATCAATAAAAATTAGAAAGAAAAAGAGATTAATTTTGTTAAGAAAAAAATAAAAAAAGTTAACATCAATACTGTTAAACCTTTTAAAGATTTGCCCTATAGCATTCTAGGTTTCAAAATGAAATATAGGAAGCTTTTCTTTTCCTGAGTGTGAAATTGTTTCCCACTTCCTTCTTCAGCCAAGAGGGTCTTACGTCTTGCAATTTGAAATTAGAAAGGATTTGGAGGAAAATGCCTGCTTATTTTCTCACTGTCTCAGCGTTGTCAACAGAGCATGAATTTGACTTAAGCTTGGGTCACACCAGACATGTAGTCCTTGAGAAAATAGGAACAAGGAAATTCATCTTGAGCATAGCAGTGAGAAAATCAGGTTTCACAAAATGTGTAGATATAAACAGTCTCAAAACAAGGCCAAAATCCAATTCAGCTTGGTTGAAAATTTCAGGGTTTTTAAGCTGACTCAGCAGCCTATTCTCTTAACAGAACAACTTTTTCCATCTTCCCCATAACAGTTCTGGTAAAATTTTTGTTTTTAATTCTAACACCTTACTGAAATAGAAAAGATCTTTGTTAGGGATTTAACCATAGACCTTGAAACATGTTATTTGTAGAATTCGGATTATCTCTGGGGAGTGGTACCACCAGAAGTCTCATATCAAATATTTCTTGGGTTTCAAGGCCACATATCTTAGCAGGCTGGGTAATCTGACAAATAAAATTCTGGAATCTGATGTTATGACATCTGGACCAGCCTACAGCAACTGCAGCTTTGTGAGTGCTTTCTGTAGCCACACAATAAAGGACAGGTTATGTCTATCCAGAGTTGCCAAGAAAATCATAATCTAACCTTTAATGTGACAAATGGTCACTGGATAGCAGTAAAAACAGGTGCACGGGCAACAGGAAATGTAAAACTCTCGAAGGAAAAAAAAAACTGAAACCCCAAAAGACAAGTAAAGAAGTAACACTACTAAATATATGAGTAAAAATTGCAGAAAGAGATTCTCTCTAAAGACTGCAATTGTACTGAAGGTGTTCCTTCTAAACCTGACTTCTCCATAAATCTCTTAGAACCAGTAAAATATCAGATATTTAAGGACCGACCCTTCTACAAAACTCTTACCAAGGTGATAAATCAGTTGTTTGCAGACAACTCAAGAACTAAATGTTTTTTGCAAGAAATAAACTTTTTTTTTTTTCAGAATTAAACGTTTAATAGCAGCTATTCCAGCTGCCACGGCTGCAGCACAGACTCTTTAAATGGCCTTTACAATGGTTAACCTTTACTAAAAGCATCTTCATTTACTCTGTTTTAGGATTCCAAACAAGTATATTTACATGACAAAAGTTCTCTAGAACCTTTTTAAACAGAAAATTTTGTTAAATTAATTTTAAATCCAAAAATATTTGTCTGAAAATTTAGCAAATATAATATAAATATATAGATATATATATACTGAAACAGTGAAAGTGTTATGTTCCAAGATCACAATCTCATTGAAACAAGAAGAAAAACATAAAAACATTTCTGTTCAGTGGCAGAACTAACATTTTAGGCTTATAAGGTTTCAACTGCCAAAAAAAATATTTGGTAGCAGCCTGGTGCAATAATACATATTGCAAATGAAATTAAAATGACTACCTGAAAAATGTGTGTTGAGTTCTCTTTCTCCTTGTATTTTAAACATAAAGTTAGGTGTTCTATACAAATGACCTATATTTACACAGTAAGCATGCTTTGCTTTGATTGATTGTGTTTCCACAGCTGTATTTCCAGTTGACAAATATCCATCTTGAAGAAATTCACTCAGAGGTGTCGCGGTTCCCCGACACAGAGGAACACTATTCAAGGTTTAAATTATTTCATTTGATATAGAAGAGCCCTCTGAAGGAACTATCTGTTAACAGATACATATATCAAATTTTGATGGATCCATGTCCAAATTAACTTTTAGCAGCATGAAACCAAAGTACCTTAACAAATGAATATGAAGCTCAGTCTTAGATAGTGGGAAAACAAAAGTGAATGCACAGGGTTTCAGGTAAATATTGATATGAGTCTGGAGCTGGACAGTAGGAATTTTATACTATCTTAAAGAAGATTAAAAGCTCTCTTCATGTTACACTGTCTCACCATGTAAGAGGAAACGACATATACCCTCATGGCTGTGAAAACAGAAAATATTAATGGACAATGGAGATACAAAAAGGAAAATTAATTTTTGATAGGCCATCTGTTCAGGGATTTAAAAAAAAAAAAAAAAACAACCCAAGACCAGTGCTTATGTATGTGATAGTGAATAGGAAGACAAACTGGTCAGGTTTAGTTTCTAATAGATTGTTAGTAAAAGAAAGGAGCTTGGCTAAAAGCCACTTCCTGAAGCAATAAACTAGAATATGTTTCAGAATGTATTCATGGTGTCATTACCAAGATCTGAGTATGTTAAACTACTATTCTGTCTCTGTATTTAGTCCTCCACTCAACGATCAACCCTAGCAGAACTGAAGTATCCCTAGTTAAAAGCAACCACTAACTAATACCCCTTCATACTTTTTTTCCAAAATCTTAGCCAAAAAGGAAAAAGTGTATGTATAAAAGATAAACATTTACAGATGTCAAACAATTCAGTTTAAAAGTCCATAGGATAATTGTATGCAGTGGTACAAGTGCTAGCAAAATATGGGGTAAACAAGCCAAGGACAGCAATTCTTCTTGCTTGTTTGACAGTTATGAGACCGTATTTGTTTTGGGCTTCCAAGTAGAGGCATGGATATACTGGAGTGAGACCAGCAAAAGCTACCAAGCTGTTCAGGATGATGGAGTACAGGACATGTAAGGAATGAGAGATAGGTTGTTTGGCCTCTGATAAGAAAGAAAATCAGAATCCCAGACTATGCCTAGTTAGAAAGGTCCCATAAGGATCATCAAGTCCTACTCCTGGCCCTGCACAGGGCCATCCGCAAGAGTAACACTATGCACCTGAGATTATAGTCCAAATGGTTCTTGACAGTTCTTGAACTGTCAGTTTTGGTGCTGTGACCACTTCTCTGGGGAGCCTGTTCCAGCGCCCAACCACCCTCTGGGTGAAGAACCTTTCCCTAACATCCAACCTAAACCTCCCCTGACACAACTTCAGGCAATTCCCTCAGGTCCTGTCACTGGTCACCACAGAGAAGAGAGATCAGTGCCTCCCCCTTCTCTTCCCCTCATGAGGAAGTTGTAACTGCAATGAGGTCTCCCCTCAGTCTCCTCCAGGCTGAACAAACCAAGTGACCTCAGCCACTCCTCATACAGCTTCCACAGCTACCTAATGAAGAGGACATAAGGAGAACAAAGAAGGAAGCTTCGTTAGGAAATGCTGGTTAAGTCCCAGAAAAAACTCTTTTATCATGAGTAGGGTCAAGCAGTGGAAGAGATTGCTAGAGAGAGTTTGAAATCACATTCCTTGCAGATCTTCAAAACTCAGTTGGGCATAGCCATGAGCACGGTACACTAACTGGGTTTGTATTGATCAGGGTTTAGACCAGGTGCCTCCAGAATTTTCCTGGAAACCAACCTATTCTTTAGTTCCAAATGTTCGCATTCACTGTTAAAATAAATACATCAGGAAAGATTTCTCAGGCCTGAATAAAATCTCCATTCCTGATTCCCACTATTGAATATGAGCATAAACTAGTAATTAATTCAGTCTCACATACATAGGATCTAGTTACAGCTTCATATATCTTTTCTAATTAAGAATGACACTTCCCAAGTTGATACTATGTCTTATCCCTAAAATATTACAAACCTAAAATATTTTACAATTTATTTAATAATTTTTTTTTAATTAGATGAACAAACATCTGTGCTTCTTCTTAGTGAAATTTTAAAATTGTAAAACACATAAATACTAAGAACTCATGCTGTGATTGTAACAGTGTTACCAGGTCACAATACCAACCATAAAAGCAAGAATGAGCCATAGATGTCCTACTAAATTTTCTCACCTAAAACTTGTCCTAATTTTCGTATGTTTTCAAACCTAAACCTGTTTCCTGGTTTTTTTGGGTTTATTGCTGAAACACGTTTTTCTTTCCTCGAAATATCAATTATATCCAGCAACTGAATAAAGATAAAATAATGTGCCAATGCAAACAGGCAAAAGTATATTCCTGGTGAATAAAAAAAAATAAAATAAAAATCACTGTGTTTTGTAGGTGGCAATGAAGTTAAAAATATTGCAATAATATGTCCAAGTGAAAAAATTAATAATTAGACTACTCTATTTTGCTTAGCATATAAGACGTTTTAAAGTTTTTCTGAAAATTACAAAGCTAGAATCTTTTTAATCCAATTTGTGTCAAAACAAAAGCAAGTTCCACATGTCTGTTTCATGGATCGCAAGAGAAAGGTACTCCAGTAGTCAGGCTTAAAACATTATAAGCCATTAGTAAATTGACATTGATGTTTCTTAAAAATTTCTTTACTTGACTAAGGTGACCTGAACAAAAACCTTTAAGGTAAGATTATTCCATGTTTGCCCCAATGGAATGGTACTATATAGAAAGTCAATATAGAAAGTTAAAATTACTTACTAATGTTTCCTGATGGAAAACTCTAGATCTTATACAGTCCAAGACCTACAACCACATTTCTTTTCCCCTCCCCTCCCCTCCCCTCCCCTCCCTTCCCCTTCCTTTTTAGTTAGGTGTGGTAAGATGCAGAAGTTTTCTAAATCAGGCAGTACTGACACTTGATATAGGATGTGAGGACAGCATTGCAATTTGGGTTTTCTCACTAACATTGAGTTAAACAGTAAGAGTGGCAGGAAGAAACACAGTGGAAACAAACTATTTCAGATTTTCTTGATATTTTAGAATTCTGTGTGGGGTTTGGTTTTGGTCAATTTTCTCTTTCTCTGATTTCCTCTTAGGCGCCTTAGTCATCTAGCCTAGTCACTGAGCTTTGGTGTAGACCTAAAATCAAAAGTTCTTTTTTTCTTCTGTTCTTGCCCTTGGCTACTTCCAAATCAGATGAAATATATATGACACAGAGAGAAAACAAACAAACAAACAAACAAACAAACAAAACCCTTCCTTTTTATTTTAGATAGTTTCTGAAAGAAAAAACTTTGAAAAAATATTGTTTACGTGTGTTGATTTAAAGGTAGGGGGTGTAGATTACACAGTTTTGGTTACACCCACACAGTGATGAACTGGTCCCAGCCACTATAACTAGGACATTAGGGTACTTCCCTTTATGAGAGTGCTTTTTTAATAGTGACAAAGCACATATTTTTTTAGGCTCTGTGTTAGCTGCATGATTTTACCTATGTTTTTTAATTTTTTTCTATTCTTGAAAAGAAAAGCATTCTGTTTTGGGGGTTCACCTATCAGCTTTGATTGCATGTTACTGTTGTATAAGATAAGCTGCAGCATGCAGAGTAGAGGTAGTTATCAGACATAACAGAGAGCAGGGAGAGGAAAAAGATGAGCAAAAGACAGTGGAGTGCATTTGCGTTTTGGGTTATTTGGGTTGGGTTTTGGTTTAGGTTTGGTTTGGTTTGGGGTTTTTTTGGGAGGGAGTCTGTTGATTGTTTTTGAATCTTAAAACAGAAAATAGTGGGATTCTTGAAATTGCATTGGAATTATATATGGCAAAAAGATAAATACACGTGGTGACAAAGAACACTGTTGGAAATCTCTCTGCCTCCTTATCACAATGTTAGTAGTTAAAGATGAACAACTCATATATATCCCTTGTTGATTCATAACCCTCTTTTTTTTTTTTTAAATAAACTTAACATTGCAATATTAAAATTACTAGAAAAACATCATACTGTTGTACTGTTGAGATATTTTTACTCAACAATCTGTGTTATGTCACTAGTTCTGTTGAGTGACTTTACTGTTAATGCAAATCTGACATTATTATTTATTATTACTACTGCTACCACTATTACTATTACTGTTTTTATTATTATATTTTAAAGTAAACACTCTGAACAGGCACTTTTTGTAATAACTGTTGTGGGAAAGAGTCCATTAGGCAAACACTAACAAGTGCTCTTTAGGATGGAATATGAACATTACCTTGTATATATTGCATGATAAGGCATCTGTCTTCTGTTAAAACCCTTGCTACAACCCAGTCCAACTTTACTAGGTGTACAACTTAATTTCAGCCTTTAAGAGATTTCACCTACACAAACCCTTGCAAAGCCTCTGGTTCTTCTGTACCTTGAATTCATGGCCAGAGGAAAATTACACATTTTTCT
The DNA here is from genome assembly GCA_035040995.1 of Premnoplex brunnescens. Taxonomy (NCBI): domain Eukaryota; kingdom Metazoa; phylum Chordata; class Aves; order Passeriformes; family Furnariidae; genus Premnoplex; species Premnoplex brunnescens. The sequence continues at coordinate 3,558,758 of JAWWLT010000092.1, read as the reverse complement.
CTATGAGATTTCTTCTAATTTGTGAGAAAATAGGCATTTTGCCAAAAAGGGTTTTAGAAAGAGAAACATGCAACTTCACAAAAGCATTACAAGTTACCATAATTAGCAAGAATTGCTATAGTAAGGAACCTTTGTTATAGCCAGCAAACACAAACTCCATGCAACTTAAGTTAAATACCCATAATCTGCAGAAAATAATTGTTTGTTACACACAAGAGGAAGAAAAGAATTGTGAGAAGAAAGAGTAAAGACAGAAAAAGAGGGGAGAAAGAACATAGAAGGTCACATGTTGATGGATTTGAAGAGAGCAGGCCAAGGCCCTATGGAGACATCCTGCATACCTGTTTATAGATTTTGGTCACTGTGGCCACTTTCTCCAGGTGGGACCTTTGGTTCACTGACCCCTCCCTGTCCTCTTAGCCAAACTGAGGAGTGTCACAGGTGGTCAGAGGCTTCAGGGGGTGTAGTGCGGGTGGATTACCAGTCAGACCTTCCTTGCCTGCCAGCCCAGCCATGTGGCTCTGTGGCCATGTTGCTGCATTCCATGTGCTCTGGGCAGGCCTTGTCATGTGCCTGCAGGCACAGTCCAGCCCTTCCCCGCACACACACTCACAGACAAGGTGGTTCTGACACAATAATAACTGATCTGGTGTGTAAAACCCTTTGTCAGCAGCAGTAGTTGGAAATATTTCTGTTAAAATATATCCATACTAAAGGTTCACAAGCCACCTTTTTTTTAATAACCTCATTTTCAGCTAGGATGTCAAAATGTTTCTTGAGAAAAACAAATGTGTTTTAATGTTGTTTTGAATTTTTGAGAATGTCTCACCCCTGTTCTTCTTTTTCCCACTTAAAATTCAGTAGAAAATCACAAGGATTTATAATTTTCCTTTGACCAATTGTAACTTAAAAAAAAAATTCCGAAGTTAAGAATATTAAAAATGAAAACTGGAACTGTTGGGTTTTGCTAAGTTTCTGCTTTTCCCTACAAATATACTAAATCTGTGATGAAAAATAAGAAGAGTGCCACATGAAGAGAACAGGAAACAATCATGGGGGAAATTATGAAAAGAATTTGAAAATATAAAAACCAGTTCCATTTGAAGTACTGTTGCCGTAGGCCTCAGAAGATGATAAAGCTCACTATAATATTTAAAAGGCATAGTTAAAATAGAGTTTGTCCCTGGCTGTCTTTGTCCCCAAAATGCTGGTAAACGCCCTCATTAG
>JAWWLT010000092.1:3503960-3557431 GCA_035040995.1 Premnoplex brunnescens | reverse complement strand
AATAGAGGGGGGTAGAATACATAGCTTTGATCACCCCCACACAGTGATAACTGGTCCCACCTGCTGAACTAGGACACAAGTTTATGTATTACAAGGATCAGGGAAGGTTTACACAGCCATTGATACAGCAAGTCTGAAAACAACACACAGCAAAGATCACAACTTGCCAAATTGCGGCCATCTAAGCTTCCTGTTGTCCTGTGAACTTCCTGAGGTGTCTCAAACTTATTACTGGAATTCTCAAAAAACTGGATTACCCTACGTGGACCTACCACCTCCCTGGACAGCATAAAAAAATCTATAGAACGGCTTGTTGGTGGACACATGCAGGGAGACCCACCTTTCCAGTTAACATAGTGCTGCTAAGTGAAAAACAAATTTACTATAATCTAAATCACTAAAAGGAGGGATAAAGGGACTGATTTATTTAGGAAAAGAAGTAGGAAGACTACTGCTCATAGTTCCCATTGATTTTCCTCCAAAGAAGGTTTCATTCAGCTTCAGCATACCCGATTAGAGCCACACTGATGAATGAACACTGTAGGCAGGATACAGTAGTCCAGAATGGTCTGTGCCATCCTGTTTGTAACACTAGTCACGTTCATCGTAGTGCTGACAGCAATGAGAAGTGACTGACCTTCCTTTCTTACTGCTGCAGCTTTCCCCTAACATGCTATCCTGTACTTCAATCCCACTTTAAAGGCAATACTATAAATGAAGGACAATTCTGGCCTTGTGACCAGTAAAACCCGTTTTCTGTTATTTGGGGTGCCTCCCACTGCGGTTATGCAAAGGTGAAAAAGAACTCCTAGGGATGACAGAGGAGTGACATGCTGAAGCTGCCAGGTCCATGAGGTTCTTCACAAAGCCAGTCACAAGGTAAACAAAGTTTCATTGGCTCCAGAGGGACCTACTATCTTAGGTGCCAACATTTTTAGAAACTGGAACCCAGGCACATAAATAATTTAAATGTTTTTGAAACCATTACCTGCAGGCCAGAGTGGAGTACTGCATGCACTACATAATTGTGTGTATGCACAGACAAACATATTTATTGAAACTACATTTTCCTTTATAAGCTGTAGACATTTTAAATTCACTCACCTTCTGGTCTTTTAAAACTACTACATATTTTTTTACCTTTCACCTAGGTGGTCACAAAGGGCAGAAGAGGGAAGCAATAACAAGTAAGAATTATCTACTCCGTGCTTCTACAACACTAAAACAAAAAAGAAGTGAAGGTGGAGCTCAAAGAGAAATGTCTTGCTCTGGTACTGTTCTGTACGATTCTTGTTTTCTTCCTGATGCTGGTTACTTCCTGGGACAGCATACTTCATCACATTCACAGCACATTTATCTCTGAACCCCTGACCTCGTAAGAGTCAAGAAAGTTTCAGCATTTGTTCTTTATCAAGCCATAAAAGAATTAAGGAAACAGGTACAAACATAATCTATTTTCTGCTTATTGTGAGTTTTTTATTCTCCTATATAAGCCAGTTACTACTTTAAATAAGGTTGTTATGTTATAATACAAACTTACCGAAGTCTGTAACCTGATTTCACCACATCAGAGCATACTTTTAATTTTAAAAATAAATAAATAAATAAATAAATAAGTCAAAACACAATTATTGTATTTCCTTAAACTCATTTCGGGCTCATACCAGTATGAGCTTATGCTTATAGGTAATACTGTAATTCCTCTGGGAGGTCCAATATACATGAAACTCTAAAAACTGTTTTGGTAACAGGAGTTTGTAGTTTAACTTCCAATGTTTACAACTCAAACTAGCTTGTTTTTTTCTTGGTGTACAAGCAGATGCTATGTATTTTGAAAATTATATTCATAAATAGACACTCAAAAATATTCCACTGTAAACATATCTTTATCAGCAAGTATATCAGAAATGAATACAGCAGATACATCGCTACAGGATGATCTCTGTGAAATATCATCTATTCTCACAATGTTATGCATAGTAGCCAAGCTCCGTTCCTAAACTCCCAAAACCTGAATCAGAAATGTTCCATCTTTAAATTGAAAAAGAAAAACAAACCAAACAAAAACCAAACAACACACAGACAAAAACAAACCCAAAGAAAACCCCAAAACCCAACTAACCTCTCCCCCCCAAACTAAACAAACAAAAACAATTAAACAACCAGCCCACACCCAAAAATACCTTTCAGTCAGCATCATGGTAAAAAGAAGTGAAAATTTACTAAAGCCAGAGGCGTTCTTTTTGCATGGTACACCTAACCCCAAGGCGTTCAAACAACACTAGCACAAAACCACCGTGCGTTGTCCACGCAATCTTTTTTGCTATAAGCCTTTCACTGCTACTAGAATACATGCAGATGCCCCTGTGCGTATAAAATCACTCAAGTCGCCGTTTGCAGAAGCACAGGGGGCTAATTAGTATCGACATGAGAACATCAAATCCCTGGTGAAACCGTTCCCTGTAGCGCAAGGGTTTCTATTTACCGACAGCTAACCGATCTGCTCTCTCCCCTGGTAGCCTGGACTTTCAAACGGACCCTGATACCATTTACGGATTCGCCACTCATGACACGGCGGGTGTTATGTACGCCGCTAGAAACAACAGGGCTTTAGCTCCGAGTCAGCCGCCCACCACCCGCTCCTCGCTTAGACCCCTTTTCCAGAGCCGAAGGGACCGTGGCGTAGGTGATGGGGAAGAGTATCGGTCCCCACCGTTCCTGTTCCCCCTCCAGCCACCCTCCGTGGGCCACGTCGCCGCCCTTTCCGGGGAGAGCAGCCGTACTCCCAGACCACGCTCTATCCGCTCCCGTCCCCTCCGTTGCCGCCCTCACCTGCGGGTCCGCGCGCTCGCGGGGCGGGTGCTGCTCCCGCCCGCCGCTCCGCCACTCCCGCCCGCCGCGGCAGACGGAAGCCAGCGGTGTGAAGAGAAGATACCGCCACGCAGTCATGCCCTCCGGGCTCGCGATCCTTGCCGCGGCGGCGGCAGGGCGGACGGGCGGCGCCTTGGCAGAGCGCGGCGACTCCTGGGGCTCCGTCCTTTACCCCCGACTTCTCGGTTAGCTATGTGCTTCGTTGTTTCTGCCTCCAGTACTGGAAGGTGTATACGCTGCCACAAGGCAGCGATGACGCTTTTCTATGCGAGGCGGCCGAGTACCGGCTCTGCCTGTGCTGCCGCACGCCCGGGAAGCCCCGACGGCGTCCTCTCTGCAGCCCACCTCGGACACGTTTCCCCTCAAGCCCACCGATGCTTTGCTTCCACTCTGCCCAGTTCTTCCTCGCGTCGGGAGACCGGGTCGCAGGTATCCCGAAATCAGCATATGAATTTTGGCTCTGGTTTGCCTGCATCTCAGCTCCCCCTCCTAATGCTTGAGTTTTGATCCTGGTCATCTTTTAGGGTGCTGGTAAATGTGTGGTATAAGTTACACCGTTCATGATAAACCTAACAGGAAGGCCCAAGGGGAAATCAACAATTCTCTTGAATTCTCAAGACTTGTATCATATGTAATCAAGGCAATATTGAAGGCAAAAAAGGTGAAAAAGAAAAGTAGCTGTATTACATCTCATGCCAACGAACTCAAGTAGTGAACAAGAAAATAGTATGTGACCAGTGTATGAATTAAAATCTTCATAAAGTGATGAAATTTGGATATAAACCCAAATTTTTGAGTGCCTAGGTTCTTGATCTTCTTAGTCTTCATATACTTTCTGTATCACTTCAGCCACACTGACAAAGAAAACTCAAAGGAGGAAGCTACAAGTCACTGTCTCCTGCAGGGTTGCAGTCCTTTAATGTCCAAAGGACCACAGCCATCAAACTAAACCAGGTACCTCCAGCAATTATAGCTCGTTCTACCAAGTGTGAACTAATAAAACAGGCATACACCATTCTCCTTTTATTCTGAGTTTTGTTTTGTTTCCAATCTTTTTATCTCAAACCTCACTTTTCATTCAATCATCAGTTCCTCTTATCTCAAACTAGTCCCCTTCCTGTAATCAATCTCAGGCTCCAGTTCTTTTGTTTCTCAGTTCTGCCCTCTCATCTGTTTCTAGCCCAGTTTCTTTTATTTTGTTGCCTTCAGTTGTGCCACTGTATTGACTGTGAGCTCCAGTGTCCATCTGGCTCTGGATTTTATCTGTATTTCACATCTACTTGCTCTTTCTAGATGTTTCTCCCATTTTCTGGTCTCTCCATTTTTCATTTGCATGCATAGCCAAGTCTCATCTTCCCCTACTTTGGCCAGCTCTCCCTCCCCCTCCCCTAGAGGCTTGCCTTCGGACCACCCTGTGCCAGTGCAGGAGACTGAGAGCAGAACCTCTGTGAGCACCAGGGAGAAGATACTTCCACTGTTAGTTCAAGAACCCCAAAAACTCAGCAGCCCCTCAAAAAACAGAGTAAAAAAGCCTGCTTGCTTCTTGGACATGCCTCAGGGCCTTTTGAAATAGTGTCTGTCAAACTGAGCAGTGGTTTCACATAAACTATTATTTCAAAGAGAGGGACAATAATAAAACTGTTTCCAGCCTCCTTCCAAACATGATTTTCTGCTTTTTGCATTGCTTTTGTCTTTAGACTTCTTATATTGCACTTCCTATACAGTAGCTTTTAAAAAAGTATTAGAGCTTCTAATAACAGAATGAACTTTTAGAAATTTTAGCAGGTGTTGAACATCATGTTCATTCTTTACCTAGCTACACCTTTTAAGACATTATTTTCAATTAAATTTTCTTAAACAGGTCATCCGGAGTCAACACAGAAGCTTTCAGCTCAATTTGCTAGTATCATTGATGTTTATAAATTAAATAAATAAATGTTCTTTTAAAATGGTGTGTCAGTCACTGTTACCATGCCCACTCCTCATGATTCTGAACCCTGTAAAACTGAGGCACATGTATACCAGCACATGCAGGTGTACTAGACTTACTGGGACACAGCTATGTGTACATATGCCTCTGATTGCAAGCATTTTCTTAATTCCAACCTTAACAACCACCTAGTTCCAATGCCCCCTGCCATAGGCAGGTCCCAAATGCTTAACATTCTGATTCTATGATCACTTTCTCACAGGGACTATAGAGAAGATAGAACTGGATAGAGGTTTCTGTTAGTATTCATACGCAAAAACATGTCAAAGCAAATGCTTTGATCTTTAGAGGAAAGGACACAAACAGAAATCTTTCTGCTTTAGGCTGAAGAAAAAAAAAAAGATATCCACATGATCTCTAGTTTGAACTAACCAAAGATTATTTACCTAATCAAGGGCTAAACACTGATAAACATACAGGGAGCACCATGCTTCTCTAAGAAAGAAGGAAGTCTGTCCTTTAGTGACCCATAGCTGGAGGAAAACCTAAACTTCCTAGGGCATCTGTAAAGCACACTGAGCACACACATTTTCAGAGTAGAACAAAAGACTTAAAGCACTGCCAAATTATCTTGTGCAAGAAGATGGGCTGATTCATGATGAATAGTATTGTCTGTTGTCCATGCCAGTCCTCCAAAGGCTTTGGGCAGCTGAAGGCACATCCATGTTTTTGTGATACTGTGCCTTTAATAACTACTTACTGCTCTGCAGGCAAGTCATACTTGACTGTGTTCACTTTCACACACTGATCTAGCAATTGTGGGGTCTGGGTAAGGGTTCTCCTGTCAGGTACAGCTTGATGGCAACGCCATGGCACAAGGGGCAACTGACCATATTAGGATTCACCCCTATAACCTGTTTGACCACTCCCTGCTGAAAGCAGCAGGCTGTTGACTGCAGGCAGAAGTCCTGTGTAAAACTGAAATGGGAAGCATTAGCTAGGCAGAGCACTGTTATGATTATTATTGCTTTCAGGCTGTCTTTTGACGAGCTATGCCATAATAGAGGATAGAAATATACCATAACATAAACCTTCAAACATTTACTTGGCTTTTTGTTGCTGGCTGCTCTAATTTCACCTTTAGGTACCTGGATTTCTAAAAGGAAAGCAAAGTAAACTTAAGCTTACTTCTATTCAGGAAATTAAGTAGTTCATTCCTTCCCTGCACCAATCACCCCTTTTTAAAACGTTTTTGTAACTCAGTGTCTTAGCCTTTACATATTTTTTATACCAATATGTGTTTGCTAATTGCTAAATTGTTTTTAATTTATAGTTATTTTCACATAACATAGGTGATATTTTAAGTAGTATTCTCTTAAATACTTGCCTCAGATGAAAACATCTTAAGTATTTTTCCTTTCTAAGGAAAAACTGACCAGCCTAAGAGAGGAAACAAGTTTGGTTGCATCCTTGGCTCAAAGTGGTGCGGCTGATTATTTCTTTTAAATATATTATATGATCAGATAGACCCTTGATTTTTTTTAAGAAAACACACTAGAATACTGTTGTTTCCTTCTCTGCCTAAGACTTAAGATAAAAAAGCACCCGTTCTTGTAAAGATTAGCAGTTACTGCTAATCTATAATCTAAGCACAAATCTATAGAATGACACTGTAATTAGAAAATGGCAAATCAGAATACATCTCAAAAAAATCAAATTCCACTACTATAATCTATTATCGTAAAACAGTACCACTAGATTACAGAGAACTTCAAAGACGTTATCTTTAAAAGGCAGAATGTTTCTGATTTTTGCTACTGAAAATCTAGTAAGGCATTTTTATTACTCTTTTAAGTCAATGCCAGAAGCTGGTAATCAGCAAAGAATGTGGTCTGAAGTTTGAGTCAGAAAGTTTTTCATTGCTGAATTCATTATTTAAAAGACTGGTCTTTATAAATTAGCAATTCTGACCTCACTATAATTTGAGACCACCTGAACAGAGGTAAAACAGAAATCTCAAAATTATTTGTGATGGGACTAGTTAGCACTGACAAATCCAAGATATTCACAAATAAATTGCAAAAAATAAAAGGGGGAGAAAGGAATGCATTGAAATGCAGGTACCAGAACCTGTCTTGCCTCAAAATAATAAGAAAAATAACGTGGAGCCTATTCTGCCTTTTACACTATTTGTTGTCGTAAAACCAGGTGGGAAAGTAGACAGACTCAGTACCTATTTCTTTGACTCAAAGGGACTCCAGTGACTAAACTGGAGTACTTAAAGCCCTTTGGGAACCTCTGCACTTCATGTATGGACTCTAAGGAAAAAAACCCACCATACTGGACACCAAACCCAGCAAAATTTCTTCCTGAAGCTTTGACATGTTATAGAGATTTAAGGCACTTTGATATTCACTCTGTGTTTGATATGTCCAAAGTATAAACAGTTTTTGCTTGTAATCCTTACCTTTCCCTCTCATATCATACCATATTTCATAATAATACTTTTGAATTACAAGTTAAATTTAAACAATTCAACTGTCTTTGGTGTCCCTTTATTTGCACATTATACATTTGGAAATACAGAGGTCTGTCTGAAGTATATTTTCCTCTTTTTAACCATGTGTTTCTTCAGTCTCTCAAAGTAAAAAACATGGGACACACAGATGCAATCCTTTGTGATTATTTGATTTAAAAAGCATTTCAGTTTCCAACTAACAATCATGAACCAAAGGACTTTGTTAGTTTGCTTTATGGCAAAGTATTTCTTACTTAATAATTATGCAATCAGAAAAAAAAAAAATCAGGTTTTTTTAAATTCCAGGAATTAAAAGAAACTGAAAATAATTTTCATATTCTACAAGCTGAACCATCAAAAGGAAACATCCAGCATACAGTATCAGGGCATTTGACACTTCTTGAAGATCCAGTGAAATTAATTACTGTACTTCAATGGAGATAGAAGAGCACCTATGTACTGCTCAAATGAAGAACATTACAAAATTAACCTGTGCAAGAGAACAGTGAGTAGGTGTGGCTCATTTACATTCACAGCTCTGCGTGAAAGGCTTTTCTCTGGCTTACACTTCACTGAAGATAGTACAATACTATTTTTGTTGATTTTTCTCAATCTTACACTTAGTAAGTCACTTACTTCATCACATTCCAATCCAAACATGAACTCCAAGTATTTGTATAAGAAATACGAAGAAAAAAATGTAACATTTATCCAGTCCATATCCCTTCTTTCAAAAATTCACTATTCATAAAAGACAAAACAAAATCAAGAAAACTACCATCCACCACAATTTTTTTAGAAGCAAAATAAAATTACAAACCAAAATTTACTTTGCCTCCATCTGCTTTCATAATATTTCCCCTGGTAATGGTAACACATCATTTTTAAGAAAACTGGTTTTTTCCTTCAGTAGTGGAAAAAGTTATTTATTATCTGTATGGCTTTAGGGGAAGAAAGAACAATAATTTTTAAGTCCTTAGAAATCACTGAAATTTGTGAATACTATTTTTTTTTACCAAAAACATTTAAAACATACTTATTAGCAACTAATGAGTTCACCTACAAATGCAGTAGCAATAACTGTTAAATATATTATGCATCAACATCAAATTCTCTAATACAAAAAGCATGAAGTAGGAATTTTAATAAGACTACCAGAAAAACCCTATTTGAAATTCCTCATACACATGAAATATATTACCTATATACAAGCTTCTATACCTATATACAACTATTTCTTCATGAATTAGTTTCTAATTACCACTTACCTTTTTCTTCCTCATATTATCATATTTCATGTAGCATTCAGACACTGACCAAGGTTTCCATCCAACACAAAATCAGCTAAAGCTTGTTCCCCAGTTCTAACTAAAGGAAACAGTGCTATTGAAGCAGTGTCAACAAATTCCCATATACTAAATTGATCATTGGATTTGGTTGGTTGTTTTTTGTTTGTTTTTTTGGGGGGGAGGAGGAACTTGGAGAAAGAATTAAGAGATGAATCAAATATCCTTGATACGTTTTCACTCTAGTTATGCTGAAAATCTTATGATCAGAAACTTGTGACTTGATCTGCCTTTATTTATGTATCACAGTAAGGAAATAATTAACATTCATGATGTCATTGCTTGAATTTTCAGTAGCAGTTCAGAATAAAAGCATATCCAAACCATTTTTCAGATTCAGTGTAACTTACTGTGTATGCATATTGCCACCTAGAGTTTCAAGGTCATAACTGTAGCTGTGGAAATAATTAAGCCAGCCTAGGCATACTAGTTATTATGAAATGATTCTTTGAGCCTAAGTTTTGCTGTAGCAAACAGTTAAGTCTGTGCAGTCTCACACCTCCTACCACAGCTGTTGCCAGATGCTTTCACAAAAGTGTACATGAATTTCCAAAAATGAATCTGCTATAACCAGAATATACTGGCTAACACTGGACACTAATTATCTCTGGTGTCACCTGGATACATTTGCACTCCTTATATTCTTCAGAAATATAATCCCTGTGGATTTTCCAGCAACCTATACACATAAGCATGTGCTTTTTAATTGTCCACTAAATTCTTAGCCTTGTCAACAGGGAAAAAAACAGTAACACTGTCAAAATACTGAGAGAAACCTAATACATTTACTATTGATATTCATATTCAAATTACTGTAGTGCTGCTATGCTGAAGATGGAGCTAATGCTGAAAGTATTAATTCTTGTCACTGGCCTGCTGGCCAATTATACCTGCACTCATAGGCTGCGTTACTTCCTCATCATCTGTCTTTCATTCCCCACTTTTTTTTCCTTTTTTTCTACCAGTCTACTTACCCAACACAGTCATCTGTGCAGCCTGTTTTTCAGAGTAGTTCTTCACTTTCCTGATTTGTACTGAGCTTTAAGCTTCTCCCAGGGGCTTATCTATCTTGGGAGCCATAAATATAAAGCAGGCCTTCAATAAACACAAATCAGACAATGCCAAAAAAGCCTTAAGTTTAGAATCATGCAAAGAATTTACCAAGACATGCTGACTGTACTACTTCACTGTTTAGATCTGCTCTGAAACATATTGAACTCAAACACTTGACTTGTCATGATTATGCCTGTACCTTTGCTATGCTACTTGCAGATGCAGCACCCTTATCAGCCTGGATGGTGTCTAGATGTGCTGACCCTTTACATGTTCTTACACTTGTGACGCTGTTTTTTTTTTCTTTTCAAGAAAAATATTTTACAGAATAGCAAACTCCCATGTACTTAGAATATAAATGATTTTCTTTTCTGAAATGTAAAAACGTATTGACAGTTACTACGTAGCTACCGAATTGTCTCAGAACTTGTGCTGACGTTTCTTTATTTTAAAAGAAGATTTTCTTCTCACTGGATATTAATGCATATGCAAATTAAAACATCTTAAACTTACATATAGGTTACATAGAACTTTTGAACAAAGGGTTTCTGGAAAAATGGATAAAAAGTCAAGACCAGCATTTTGGTAATTCACAGTGACACACCGCATCTCACGACACGACACTGAAAAATGTAATTTTTTGATCACACCTTTTGTCAGCTCTAAAGCAAAGTTTATGCAACCTATCATAGTTCCCCCTTACCTTGCCCAGCTTTTTGTGTAACCAAACTCTCAGAGTACTTCGAAAAATTTTTCCAAAGCTTTTAAATTTACCTCTATTTGCAAACAGATGAATGGAAAAAATTAATCAGCTTAGCAAATGTTCTGAAAGTAGCTGTAACATTCCAGCTCATTAGAGAGTCCACACTGGAACAAACTAAGAGGAAAGCGCTTGCCTACAGCATAATTGCAAATGAAGTAAACATACAGCCTACAATACACTGCAAGCTTAATTTGTTTTAAATGGCTTGTTATAGAACAAATCAAACATGTATTTCAAAGACACTAATAAAACATTTCCTGTACCATGAGTACTATGGAAAGACAGATTTTAATACTAAAATGCAGCCTATTGCTAGGACATACATATTGTGTATGAACCTTCAAGCAGATTTTAAGTGATTAAAGTGTTCTGCAAAGATACTAATAATGCAAAATGCTTGATCCTGAGAATATTGAATGGTGTGAAATATTACAAACCCCACAAATACAGGAGCACATATATTATCTAGGACAAAAAACCCCTAGGTAATGTAACCAAACCAAACACCTCAACAAATTAATAAATCTAATTCTTCACTAATTTATTTTGGTTAGAGTAAGTATGAAATAGCAGTTGTGTTCTTGCCAGAAAAGGTTTATTAAAAAAAAATTCAAGTACCTCTTAAGACAAGTTGATGTATTTGGACTTTAAAAAAAGATGTTAAAAATGTTTGAGAAAAATACATTGTCCAAATATGTATCCAGCTAATCTAACAGAAGGTAGAAGCATATCCAAACAAGCATCATGAAATGCTTGAGACATCTCCTTTCTTCAGCAGATATTCAGAGACCCTAACAAGCTAAATGAATAAGCAACAAAAAACCACAGATACCTATACAGCACAAACACTGGAAAAAAGTTTCCAAATATTTACCAAGAAAGTTGAGCTGACTATTTTATGCAAAAAGACGTAATAAATCAACAAAATTATAGACACAACAATCTTAAGAAATGAAGTCAAAAACTTCACAAAGTAATAATCCCAAAGTTTTCAAATACATGCAGGTAAAACTTTATTGTCCTTTAGCAAATACATTATTAAAAAAAGAATAAAATTCAGAAGTGGCCTTCTTTAGTGACAATTCCAGAAAAAAATACAATATTTTCTATTTTGAAAGACAAATAATATTTGCAAAATCTCACAGTCTCCCCATACAACTTCAATCTATTTTTAAAGACATGTATTTCTAACTGTACTTTGATTTGTAAAGAAATTGCAAATCACAAGCATGAAATTTGTATTTCACAGCAAAAAACACTAAATCAATGAACTTCCATAAAAAATTTCTGCAAAATTCAGTCTCTGCAAAAACTACACCTCAGTCAGTAAAGTCTGAAAAAGTGTATGCAGTAAATTTAATGTTGCATTTACTTTTTTGACACATCTGCACAAACCTGCCATTTAGATGCTACCAACTGGTTCAGAGCTAACATCACAAAGACTAAGAATAGCAGTAATCTCAGAATAGACCAAAAATCTAAAAGCTGGGTACCCACTGTTATGTATAATATGAAAAAGAGAAGGTGAAAAAACTTTTTCAGGATGAGGATGTGAAAAACTTTCAAAAGAATGGCAGCTTACAGAAAAAAATATCCCCTTTTCCTTCCCCCTCTTTGCCACTCAAGTTTTTGGTTTGCATAGAAAAGGGAATGTTTTGTCTGGTCTTGACAGACTCTTGTTTTTTGGTTTAGTTATTACACAGAAAAAAATCACATTAAAAATCACTACAGTTTGTGTGCTTTATGATAAATTAACATTAAATATTTCACTTTTAGGTACCACAGTTACGTCTTTTTGTTCAGGACAGACAAAATTATTTTCTGTTTCTCTGACATGTAACATATCCATCTGTTTTTTTAATTGCAGCCCAAAGTTCTAATTTTCTGTATTCTTCTTTTAGTCTGCCTCCATGTTTTCAAGTATTCTTGTTAGGCATTGTAGCCTCCTCCACAATCCATTCCTTCAGACAGCTTACTATTAAGTACCTAAAACTGATTATCCCATCCACTTACGCAACTCAAGACTTGCTTTTGCAGACTGCCACAACAGTTTCTTCAAGATAGCACAAGCATGCTATTATTCACTTAAGTAACTAAACCTGGATCCCAATGGAAACAAGTTTCCTGCGAGTAGATGTACAGCTATGAAACAATTGTTCAGGTTTCCATTTCAGTCTCTGTGGCATCAGTCCTCGAAGAAGTTTTAACATTTGATGGAATCTCCCCATCGAGGTTCTGAATATCAGACAAATCAACAGTAGGCAGAGGTGCTCTCCAGTACAGGAATGAGTTATACTGGTAGAATTCTTCTTCTTCTTGCTTTGAAAAGAGACAAATAGATAAAAAGGAAAAAAAAAAAAACATTAATGTGTATTGCAGCAGTAGAAAATAATAAAAAGAAACCTTTTATGTAAGAAATTAAAACAAGGACTTACTCAGCTGTGACATACTAACAGTTCTTATAATTTTCTGATTTTGAAGTAAATCACAATTTTGTCTTTTTAAATGCTCTTGCAAAGAACTATCATACAACCTCTGTGAAATACCTCCATAATTATACAAATTTCTTCAACTTACAGCCTTTGCACACAAAAATACTGTAAAATTTCTGCAATTATTGGACTTTGCATACAAAAACTGCTCCCTCTTTTTTTTTCTTGTAACAACATACAAATTTCATGCACATTTAGCTACATCAACCCAGAGGATGATAAGTGCAAGATAAATTAAGCATTGCATAGTGTTTCTTTTCTGTGTCATAATTTCATATTCAAGAGAGAAAAGTTTAAAAACTAGAAAGTAGTATCAGAAAAAAACTTAAGAGAAACATGTACTTATCTACTACTTTAATATGGCATCACACTTTTTATTTATTTTTTTTTAAAATGTCTGTTAGAAAACCCACTACCTATTTATAAACATGTTGTGGTTATAAACAGTGGTCAATCTGTGCATGTTTCTGTGGAGATGATACACAAAAGAATTCATAAGTCACTCTCATTTGGTCTTGAGCATGTATTTTCTTCTGGTATATAAAAACAGTGAATGCTGCCACAAACTTAAAATAATTAATTTCCATATAATATTGGTTCACAGTTATCTAACACACAATTACAATTTTTAAATATTTTACTGTCTCTGCCATAACAGGTGTTGAACAGAAATATTTTTAACAAATAAACTGATATAATTTTTTTGGTATTTCTCAGATCATAGTGGGGCTTGGGGGGAGGTGAATGCACCACCACAATCCATGCCACAACTAAAGTCAACTTCTCTGGACCTCTACAGTATGCCTCCTGAAAAAAATCATGATTTGTCCGTTGGCTTTGCAACAGAATAAAAAAATGTAACATTCAAAAAATAGCAGTCAGTATCCCCATACCCTCTCAAGTACTGAGAAATTATGGATCTTCCCACTTCTCAAAAGAGAGCATATGAAAATTCACCATACTTCCTATTTAAAGAATACATTTTTCTATTTGTTACCACACAGACTTCTCCTGAACTACAGTCTGTTGTGCTAGGGAACCTGTTTCTACTACAAAAAACCCCTCCATTATTCAAGACTAAAATAATTATGAGAGGCTGAAAGGTGTAGATGGCAAGGTGTAGCAGCAAGATGACTGTGCCTGTAGGATACTACTAATGTCAATTTCCTCATTGGGAAAAGATTGTCTTCAGAAAATAATAACAAAAATTTCCATTAATGGGAATTGAGACCAAAACCAATTAATGGAGTTCCAGTGTAACAAAAGGATTAACTATATTGAAAACAGAAGAAGGCCAAACTAAAAGTAATTGCATACATTTCTATAAAAAATCTTGCAAACGAAGGTTTTGTATTGCACAGCATAAAAACGTGTGGAAGGGATGGTTTCCCAGTCTGTACTTCAACCTAGGCAGCCTCATTCACACAGAACTGTGCAGGGCAGGTGACTAACAAATTATTTTAAAAAAATCTCTGTCAATGGAGTTTCAGAAAACTGCCAGGTACCTTATGTTTAATCTGAACTCCCTTTATATTTTAGTAAGTTTCTGGTCATGCTGAGAGCTAAGTACTTAAAACCAGAACCCTGTACTTTGTATGCACAGAGTAAATGACTGCATTCTTGTCTCAAAGGTATTAGAATCTAAACCTTCACAAACACAAAATATGCATACTCTTAATTTTGGACTCAGACTACATACTTGATTAATCTCAAAAACCATTCAAGTCTACAGAGCAGCAGTATTTCAGTGTATTGGAAACTCCCAGGTTCAGTGTGAAAACAAAAAAAACCATCAAGCACAAAGACAGGCACAATGCTAAACATTCTTACCTAAAAGGCAAAATAAAATATTAATGTTCACCAAAATTTCAACATAGGTTTTGAGAAATTCTATCAAGATAGGTAATGTAGCAAGCTCAGAGATACAAATGCTCAGTTTCTACTGACCAAGTAATTTTTAAGAAGTTAGTCTTCCAACTCTAGTTCTTCTCTGGCCAACCATAATATAACTGGAACTGCTTTAAACTTTCAACAGTATGGAATTAAGAGTATCCTGATCAAGCTTATAAATGTAATGAAATACATAAGCTACAAACAGCAAAGAATAATCCCAATCTAGGAACTATATTTTCAGAAAAGTGTAAAAATCATCTTCAAAAATATCTTTATAAAAAACTGAAAATATACAGGTAAGACATAAAAAAAAAGGAAGAAAGATTCTTGCCTGAGGTGCTAACAAAACTTTATTTTAAAACTACAACATTTCTTATACAATATTGTACTTAGAGACTAACAACCTGTTAAAAATACAGTCCTACAGAAATATTAATACTCTCTAGTGTGTGGTAATTCAAGGGATGTGTGGTCTTCCTACCACTGCTAAAGCTTACATAACTATACCAAATAACAGTGGGGATAAGTAAAGAATCCAGCATTATATTTGTGATGGAGTCAAATTGTTCTTCAGAGGTTTGCTCAATTTGTTTAATTGCTATGCTTCAAAACACACTTGCTCTCTCTTCAAAAATGAAAGAAATTCTTGTGTTTAAATGTCACAGCCTAAAAAAGGCTGTATAGTTATCACAGAATGTAGAATTTTTCCTCAATTTCTTTTTGCCTTAATTCTACCATCCATCATAAAAAAAATCACTAACCAACCAACAAGAAAGAAAAATCACAAAAAGATCAAGAGAAAGAAAACCCACTATATTCTTTATAGATAGGTTTACAGAAGAGTGTTATCCTGTGAAAGGCCCTGGCTTCTCAAAACCAGACCCTACAATTGTAATTCAAAGTCTATCTAACCTCATTAGACTTTCTGCCACTTCTGTATCACTTGATCTAATATTGTGATCTTACTTAAAAGGTCCAGGTGGGATGGAAATTGACTTAAATACATGAGACTTCTAGGCAAGTATGACATTTGATCTAGCATTTTATTTTCAGAAAATTAAAACTTTATTGGTACCAAATTTTATTTTCTGAACAATTGTGTAAAACAGAGTCAAAATGGAAAAAAAGTATACTGTTCAAAGTTAACCAGAAATTTCTTGTATACCCTGATCATTAAATCACTGATACCCTTCCTGTGACCACCGTCTCCGACAGATGTTTTGGTTAAAAGACAGGTTTCGTATTGCTATGAAAAGGCAAAATACGAAGTTCAGGAAGATGATGCTGTATAAGTAAGCCTGACCCTTACACAACAGAGATGCTACCAGAATAACCTCTCCAAGCTTCCACCGCGCTGTTGAACAGGGATGAGGCTGAGGATAGACTCAGGTGAGGAGAACTCCTGACAGGCTCTTTCCCATCAGTTTTCCCGGGGGGAGGGCGGAGCGGGAGGGAAGTGGAGGAAGCTGGATGCTATTTCTCGTTTCGAGAACGAAAATAAGGAAATATATAAAAAAAAAAAAGAGGCTTTAAAAGTCCAACAGCCCGGAAGACACAGAAGGGGCTGCACGGCATCAAACGCTGTGCCGTGCCTGGCTAAGGCCCCCCAGCACCCCCGAGAGACATGCGCACCCTGCGGTAACGCTTCAGCTGCTGCCGGCCCCTCCTGCCCATTTCCCACCCCGGAGGCGAGGGGCCCCGGCTCGTCCAACTCCGTTACCTCGGCGGCGGCGGAAGCCCGCTCTTTGCCCCGGCCACCGGCATACCCCTCCGCCGCCCGCGAGCCCTGGGGCGCCGCGAGCCCGCCATGCCGCCGTCGCCCGCCGGCCGCGGCCCCGGGCTGCGCAGAGGGCCCGGGCCGCTTGACAGGCGGCGCCTCAGCCTCCTCCCGCGGCCGCTTCGGGGCGGCCGAGACGGCGCGCGCCGGTTCGCCCCGGGGCCGCCGCTCGGCCGCGCGGGGCAGCGGTGGCTCGCGCAGGAGTCGCTTGACAGGCACGTGACACACTAACGGCTCCGCGTGCCGCTTGGCCATGAGGGGCCGCGCGCCGCCGGCTCCGCGGAGCTCGGGACCCCCGGCCACGGACGCACGGCGGCCGGGTGCTCCACCGCGCACGCGCGCCACGGCGGCCGGCGCCAGGAGGTGGGTGGGGCTGCCCGCCGCGCTGCCTGACGGGAGTAGTGAGCGAGAAGCGCCGAAGACAGGAAAGGCAGGAGGGAAGGAAAATCAAACACGAGCGAGATGAAGGCATGCCACAAGCTTTAATACCCAAAGAAGCCCAGGTCCATTACATACACAGAAAATAGCGAAAAGTGCACGCAGAAATGTGAAACTGTTCCTCCTTACTTTCGTAATCGATTTCAGAACGTACATTAAAAAACCCCCAAAAAACCACAAGCTAGAACGTTTTACGTTTGTCAAATTCCATATAAAGAAGTTTTACACTTCAGATTATGCAGCATTTTATTTTTTAGCTGTTACCATGTTCAGTTTAATAGTGATCTAAAGTAACAGTCACCGCTGATGAACACCTTGAGCATTTCCTCCGTGTACACAACTAAATAAAACAATTACCACATTCTGTAATACACAATTATCCCTGTGCGTAACCTAGAACTCATAAATAGGACTGTAGGTAAAACACTACTAACACAGCTCATTCACAAGATTATTTTGCTTCCAACTCTTAATGCGACCTGTGATTTAAAACGAGAATATAGCAGGAAAAAACCCAGCATTTTCTAGATTAGAAATAAAAGCATATCACCACATTATACCTGATGTAAGCAAATAAAAACATTTTCAGAAAACAGATAAAAATGGCACCTGTGACAACATGGAACAAAACCATCTGAACAAAGGATATTGACACTCAACCAGAAGGAAAGAGTTCCATTGCCTAGTTCTGAAAAGCAGGTACACTACATTCCAAGTCACAGACTGCGTATGGGTAACATTACAGAGAGATATGCTACTCAGCAACAGCATAACTGACATTCACTTAACCTTTGTCTGATTACAAGGAGCTTGAAAATTAAGGGGGAAAAAGCATATTTAAAGCAAAGAATCACAAATTCCCTCAAAAAATAAAGCAAATGGTACAATACAGAAATTAAATCAAGTGGGGTTTTTTTATTTTTAGATGTGCAAAGGTTTTAATTTATTTCTTGCAATAGCAGTGTTTCATCTTGAAACACATCTCTCTTGGAGCAGGGTAGATGTTTGACCATTTATGGAACTGAATCATGGTGGTACACTTTTAGAAAGAAGAGTTCAAGTAAACTAGTTTAAGCCACAGTGTACACTTAAAAACCTCTGTTGACCAGAAGCTTCTATCTCAGTAAGGATTCTGAGCAGAAAGGGGCATCCAGGTGCATCCTTTCTTATGTGGCGTTGAAACTACAAAACCAAAAGTTTCTCTTTCTCCTCCTTGCAGATTTTCAATTTAGGAATAAAGGCACAAATTGCTGGCCTGAATTGGAAAAATTGAAAAGCCAGTAACAGATCTATTAAAGAGATGTGATTAGGACATCACTATTGAAAGTATGAAAGACGGCACTAAAAATAACAGGCAATAAACAAGCTATTGACCAGCGTCACTAAGGCCAACTATGAAAAGAACTTGAGCCCTCATCATAATGGTTTTATATTTTAAAGACCATTTTGAAACTGCATGAAAATGGTACTTAAGGTAATCAACATAATAAGAAAACAAAATGCTTAACATTACACCTCCTGTCAGACTAGTGATTATTCTTTTTTTTCATGTACATAACTTACAAGTGACAGAAGATTCAGTCTCTTGTATAGTATCATGACTTGTAGACTAAATATTCACCTAAGCCACATCTGCTAGGAAAAAAACACACTAATATAAGGAACCAAGAAGTCACAGGGGTAAAATGTCTGAAATTATACAGAAATTGTCTACCAATTTGCCTGCATATCCTGACTCATGTAGAGGTGATTAGGTTATAGCACACATTTACATGTAACTTCACTGCCCCGACAGGTGTTTTTATGTTGTACTACCTACATATGCATGGATAACTCAGCTATCAGCTTTAGAAGTTTTGATTTAAGCAGTCAGAAGATGACTCAAAATCAATGTATTTCAAGATGGCAAAGCATCTAATACATTTCAGTTTCAACACTAAGATCAATCAAAATTGGTAATATTCCTGAACTGAGGTTAACATAGTGTTTCCCTGTGACACTTTCTATTTCACTCAGTATTCTGCTTTCACATAGTATTTCAAATTGCCTACAGGTTCTGTGTTTTAATTAAACTGTTAACAGTGACACAGCCAAAGATTAGAATTTGTAAAATAATCTACTTCAGTTCCACAGAAAATGCTCTAACATATCTGATGGCTGTTTTACCTGTCAAGAATAATTTTACCACTTTCCAACCTTTTCAAAGTTCATAATTTAACTATACATTTAAAAATACTTCTCTAAACATGACATACATAGTACAGTAAGCATCTCCATGCACTCCTAATAACAGAAAGTAGAAAAAAATCACTATAAATCTATGAAAAATTAGGCAGCATATGAAGAGAATTAGCCTACTTACAGCAAATGTTACATTTTGTTCTCAAGAAAACATTTTTGCTTTTATTTTTAATGCATTCCAGAGCACAAGAACAGTGTATGTGAACATTTCACCCTCCACTTGCACAAGTATCTTACAAAAATGCATGGCATAGTATATGTCTGAATAGCAATAAGGATATTAAGAAAATAGACACAATCTATATCCTCTTAGGAATAAGAAGGCACCACTGATTTGAGGTTGTGTCCATACATTACCAAGACCAAGACCTCATTTCTAGCTTTCAAGCCAACATTTTTTTTCTCAATAACCTATTCAGACCAGTACTATTCTGGTTTTCTCACCACAAACAACACACATTCATAGTAGTATTTCATCATGGAGAGTTCATTCACAGTGTAAGTTGACAGTACAGATTCTTTCTCCACCTGAAAAAAACCAGCAGTTTTAGAGACATCTTCTATATGGGACCTATATAAGAAATTACTTATATACTTATTAGACTAATATACTTTGCTAATATACTTATTAGACTTCAAGGCCCATCTATACACTTCTCAAAAAATGAGGAAAGCAGATAATTTGTAACACACATGTAATACTCCTACAAGTTATTAATATATGCAATTATTTTGTACTAAATTTATGGTTGTATATTCAAAGCAGTTTATATGACTTATATCAATGCAACTCATTGCAAACTACAGCATCTTTTTACCTCTATATGGAATCCATATTGCAGGATAACATTTTTTATATCCTCATAGCTTAATTCTATAGAAAGTTCATTTCCCAAGTTTTCAAAATGGTAAAGGAGAGGCCCTAGAGAACAAAGATACAATAGAAATGGCTATCAAAAAGACAAAAAAAGTCTTAAAA
This sequence comes from Premnoplex brunnescens, assembly GCA_035040995.1. NCBI lineage: Eukaryota > Metazoa > Chordata > Aves > Passeriformes > Furnariidae > Premnoplex > Premnoplex brunnescens. The sequence continues at coordinate 3,537,130 of JAWWLT010000092.1, read as the reverse complement.
AATCAAGAACCCACACCGGAAGTGCAACAAACACTTATATCCAGACTCACATATTAAAAAATTTGGAAGGTTCCCTGTCCCCAGCAGGGGGGTTGAAACTAGATCACTTCCAAGCCAAATAATTCTATGATTCTATAAATACTGACAGAAGAATGCATTTCTATAACTCAAATATCATTTTCATAATGAATTTCAGAATCAATGCCAAATGAAAACAAATTACTTCAGCTACTTATTCAACAATTTGTCACATCTTCCACCAGATTGTGTTTTCTGTATCTTAAAATTTCTTCAGTTCAGACTCTATAGCTCAGGAGCTCTGCTTGCATTCTGTGACTGGCCAAGACTGGGATAGTGACTGACGAACCAGAAACTGACCAGTTTGCACTATGCAAAATATTTAATGCCTGAGTTTTGTCTGACATTCCTTCACCATAGAAGATTTAAATCAAATGTCTTTTGTTTTGATCCAAGGCATATATAATTCCCCTAACACCTGCTTAGAAGCACAGTACCAATTAGGCATTTTAAAAAAAAAAAGCAAGAATGTATTTACACACAGATTAAGTTCTATTTTCTTAGAAAAATAGCAAAAAAGAGTACAGAACACTATGTTTGTCAAATAATAAATGTTTGATGCATGAATGCAAAACCTTCTACTAGGAAGATTTACTTGCCTATTTAAAAATTACATGCTGTTGATTTGATTGTAACCAGCAAACACCTGGACATATTTTGAACATTTCTGAGATAATTTCCAAGCCCTGTATTTTTCTAGCTGTACAGTTTTCTGCATACATTCATCCCCACACACTTTTCAAGTATTAGATGCCTGTTATTCAATCAAAAATAAGTCAAAAAACAGAAGATAGTCACACTTGCCTACATTTATCCATATTCCTCCAGGCTTTAGTATTTTCCATATAGTATCAATGTAATCAATCACATTATGTGCTGTATCTATGAAAAAGCAAGTTGCTACACAGTCCCATGTATCTGCATAAAAAGAGCAAAGGATAGAAATGAGTTTCAATGCTTTTACCCCTCTAAAATTCATCATTTAACACTGGTATTTTTTCATACACTCAGAATTACCTTTAACTAACAACACCTGAAGGCTCCTAATTTTGCTTACAAGTAAATAAAATATTTTGCTTTATATTAAAAACTGTTAATTTGGGTTCATTTGACCTGTATATATGTGTGTATCTACATGTACACACTCTAAAATATTACATATAGTGTGCATATACACTTCATAAAATTGTTCATACACATAAAATGACATATACACTGTAAAATGTAAATGTTGTAACACATTTTATATAAATTAAGGCCCAAGTGTGCTATTACTCACCTGTCCTATGAACTTTGTATGACAACTGTTAAAAATACAATTGCAAAAATACCCAGTGATTTTAGGCCCCCCTAGTTAGTATTTAGAACAATACAAGTCTACATTCACAAATAATTAAGTAACTGTAAGGAAGGCTCCTGCAAGCTCGGTTAGACAAAGAGTTGTCCATATTCTTTTTATAACTAAGAAGAAAAGCTGATTTGGCATAATAGACCTATTGATCTGCACTTTTATTGTACAGCTGGAGAAATATTCTGAGTAAGAAAATCTTGCTATAGTTAGTACTTTTTACTTAGTGCTTGGAAATACAGTTCTGTCCTCTCTGTAATTACTAACTATGCCAAATACTGTGAAGATACAGGAAGTTACATGGATAGTCTAGAAATTTGCATTTACTCACTGCACTCAGAATAAATTTCTTGAAAATCCCCTGCTGTCATAGAGAAGTTTGACCCAGAAGGAAGACTGTGAGGATCAACATCTGGGAAATAAATTGGTCGTATCTGATCAGCAGATCTTCTGTTATTGCTAAATTGATGAATCCAGGGATAAAGCTTACAGGAGTTAATTTCAGAGCATCTGCAAAATATAAAAACTGACATAATTCCGTTTCAACTAATTGCTTATATCTTAGAAATATAGGAGTCAAAGTTCTTGTAAAAGCTACACATTTGCTAAAGGACTTCATCTGTTTCACAACACTTCAGACTGCCCATCATTATGAACTGATAAAAAAACTAATTTTACTCTGACACACGAATTATTACCACAAAATAACTGCCCAGTTTTAGAATTTTCCAACCTTTTACCATTTTCTCCAGCTCATTCCTCTGCTGAAAAAAAAGTAAGTTTATTTTGTAAGATTAATGAAATTTATGATTTACTGTTTTCCATGAAGCTAACATTTTCTGGATCATATACCTTTCTATTAAAATAAAAAAAAAAAAAAAGGAAAAAAAATAGTAACATTAGTTCCATGACGTTTTATGAAAATGTCTGTTCTCATTCTAGACTTTTCTGTCTTTTCTGAACCATAATCACAAGCACAGCAAAATAAAAGCACTCTTCCAGATGCTAACGGAAAGGATTCTTTAAAATTTCAAAAATAAATGCCATTTTGCAAAGCACACTAGAAGTCATTTCAAGTTTGTAACATCTGGATCACTGCAGTTACACTAAGTAAACATGTCTTTGCAAAATAAGTTTTAGATTGGCATGATTAACTAAATCAGCTCTTATTTTAAAAAGTGATAAAATACAGCATTTAAGTACAAGAAGCTTTTCCCATGGTCCTGTAAAATCAGTTTGTAACTAAAAACTGAAAACATTTTCTTACAGAGACAAAAGCGGACATATCTGTGCCATAAAATACGTATCATCAAACACTCCACAAACTGTAAGCAATCTACTGGGTTATAAAAAGTGCACTCTTTTGGCTGGTGGTTATAATATATCTGTGATAAAGTCTTTGAAATAACGTTTTTTATCTTCTTCATATCATATTTATATTTCATTACATAAATTAAAAATATTACAAAACCAGCTTGTATATGAGCAGCAGTATACTGAAACAGTGCCAAAAGAAATTCCCAATTTAATAGAAAAGAGCAATCCCTTTTCATATGCAAGCTTGAAAACTTCTACTTTCAGCTTCAGCAATTTGCACTTCAAAACCAATTACTCCAGTCCTTTGCAATTCCATCATTGCAACAAAAGATGTGTAATCTATATTATATTATAAAAACTCTAACATATATAAATGTGACACACTTCATCATTTTCCATAGGGGCAGGGCATTTACTGTTCAACATTCATCTGACAAGACAGTTCTGGAAAAAAAGGATAGGTCAAATCTCACTTCTGACCGCTGCTTTACAGATCAAGTGTAACTTAACTGTTTTCATCCTGAGGCTTTCATGGACATGCAACAAACACAATTAAGTAGCCTTTCTCCAAGTGTCAAGATTTCTATAAAACTACATTCTTTCCAGAAAGTAAGTATTACTAGCATGAATTCTACTGGTGTTAAACCTTTTCTAAACTAACTCTACTCTGACTTGTGTACAAAGGGATTTTATATTACTTGAATGGAACTTTCTCAAATTAAGTAAGACCAAGGCTATTGACCCTGTGCTCTGAATCTACAGCTGTAGAAAACAGCAAGTCAGCAACCAGCTGCTCCTGTCTCATCCACACATACACCACCCTAGTGTTGTTTGCCCTCCTGTCAGATGTCACAGGGGTATGTAATGTGTCCTGTGGCTTTAGACTGCCTGGCAGAGGCAGGAGAACAAATTATACTTTTCAGTTTTTCTTCCTCTTCCAAAACCTCTAAGAAATGAGGTGTGTCTGTACCACCAATTGTCACCTCTGACATCTGTCATTATATTCAAAACTCACATAAACACTAGAAAAATACACCACATAAAAACCTTATGTGTACAAGGAAAAGTAGAACTTCCCATATAAGGACTGAAGCAGCTTAGGAGCATTGTATCTTAAGTACTCCCAGGACCACTTTGTTCTAAAATTAGAGCTTCCTCAACTGAATAACACACTGTAAGTAATTTCAAATAACTGCAGTGACCACAGTTATGCCTTGACACACACTCCACATATCATGCAACTTTATCCACTCTAACAGAAGTTTACCATTTAAGAGAATTGAGGGTTTTTTTAAAATCTGTGAACATCAGCAGATACCACTTTGTATACAGAAATATTAAGTCACTGTACATCTAGGAACCTACTGCAGCAATTGGCTTGACACCCAAAACAGTACTTTGTCCTTCTAAAAATAAACCATGGTCAGAGAAAGAATGTATAACCAAACTGTTAAGCACGTCAGCAAAATCCTCATGCTTTTATCATCAGAAAACAAAAATAAATTGAGACTATAGTTAAAAACTAACTAAACGCTAAATCCTTCTTACCACTCTTAACTATTATCTTCAGCTCATACTGATGACTGCTGTTTCTCCCAGTTTCAGGAAATCAAACATACCCATTTCAGAAGGCTGTGAACAGCCACTTAAGACTAAACTGAAAGATTCTCCAAGTCCCTAAAACCTTCATATGAGACATACCAAGCCCACAATTAAGTCTGGCAGAAAGGAATGCTTGGACTTCAACTGAATTGACTGCAGTTCATAGCCAGGTTAGCAGTATTCTCTTCCATGATAACAAGGAAATGTAACTGATGATTTGCCCAGAAAAAAATGTAGATTACAGCAGTTACACAATACTCAATTTTGCTGTCTAAAATCTCATACTGTTAGCAAGTTTAATGCATATACACCTCTTTGCTAAACATCCTATATAAACAGGAAACATCAAATGAGCATTAGATGCTAAGAAAGACTACTACCATTAGCTAAGCATGAATCCTCAGGACAATTCTATGTATAGGCCAACAACTCATTACTTAAGGCAGCCTGTCATCAGAGGTAGGTAGGGGTGAAGTTAACTAACCTCTGTGACAGCTGATCATTGTTCCCAAAGATGGGAAATGAATACTTTTATGCTGCTTTGAATAATTTCAAAAGTTTCAAAGCGTGAGAGGAATCTGGCTTCCTTTCATTACCTGCAAGGCATCCGTCACATCAACTGTGATATATAATTTCACCACCAGGTGAGTAATTTGAGAATAATGTAGGAAAAATAGAACAAATGAACCTCCAGTAAATACCTATTTTCATCACATTGACCACTACTGTTAAATGCAGACATGCGGCAGCCATCATAAACAGTGTTTCACCCTTGTTTTTGAACAGTAAGCTGTAAGATATGTAAAATCATCACAGTTTGCTGTGGACAATCAGTCTATAAACAGGTCTCCAGAACATTATACTAATGCAGAATACAAACCAGTAGTTAAAGTGTTTTCAGCAAAGGTGTACACTTAGAGACTGATGAATGAAGTGGCAAATTCTCCCTCTCTGAACTTGGCACCAACTCCCCCCAAAAAACATACCCCAGACCTCTTTCACACTTGCCCACCCAGTCTTCCCACCCTTTCTTAAAAGAAGGGTTGCATGTGCTGCCTTCTTTCCTCTCTAACAACTTCATTTTGAAACCAGTAATTTCCAGTGCAACTGGCAGAATACCAAATACAGAACTGTCATTCCAAGTTAAACCTGTAAAGTGAAATTTACTACATTCTATTACCTCAGCGTAACTGTGGAACTGTTAAACACTTTTTTAGCCATTCATGCTAAGCATGCTTCAGTGGTTGTTTTTCATGTCAAAACAGTGCCTAAAATTTTACTATGGAATGTAATACTTGATTTTAACAGCTTTCCTTTGTTAATAATCTCTACCTCTAAATATTATGCACATATTTATGAGCCCATATTTGACACCAGTAAGATAGGTGTGCTTTTTACAGAAATGTGAAATAAATCATAAAACTTAATCAAGTACTTGCAGAAAATCTGTGGTACAATCTAGAGATTTTACATCTCATAACTTAGAAACTCATGCTTCCTATAATTTTAATGACTCAGATACAATGCTTCCTTCCCCATTTATCCCTATGACTTTTTTTTCATTAAAACATTCTAAAAAGTGAGTATGTGTGTCCTGTGTTAGGACTTAAAAATCTATTCTTGTGAGATTTATATATTCAGACTTTTATAATTTATGACTTTGCCTCTCTAGGTTTTAATCAGCAAGTAAAATATAAGCTATATACCTGTTGAGTACAAAGTTAGAAGAAAAGAGCATAAAGAGGCTCCATTCATTTCCTTGGCAAGCATAACCGAGCATAGCTATTTCCCACGCCAATCTACCTAGGCCAGCACCAGGTACCAGGATATTAACTTTGGAGAAATCCCTGGAACAGAACAAAAATAATAGTTAAGTCCTTATCTGATACCTATTAACACAACTCAGAGGTCCAGTTAAACATTTTTCCACCCATATACTTAGATATTATACTTCCTGTATGACTTTACTTACAAATTGAAACTGAGCCAGTTCTGATCAGATTGGTTAATTGTACACTCAAAACAATACAGAAATTACTCAAAAGAACATACACACCCCGGATTCAGAATACAGAGCCTAATTAGTAAACAATTTTTTCCTTAAAACTTTTACAGTTATCAAGCCAAAAATCTTTTTAGCGAATTGCAGAATGTTATCTTATTGCACCATGTATTGTTCTGAGTTCCACTGATAATCAGCAAGTATTCTAAATGTTTTTGTTGCCTTTTATGAAAAATAAACAATTATTTTGATATGAGAAATGTGAAACATAAAAAATTCCATAATCTGATGAGCAATTCAGAATATAAAAACCTGAGTCACCATCTCAGCAACTGTGGGTTTTACTATGCTGCTCACCAGTTTCCCTGAAGTAGTCTAAGTGACCTATTTCCTAAATCAGCTCTCTAACCTTTTACCCATAACTAGGCATCAAGTTGAAGACAATCAAAAGACATCCAGCTGTATGTTTACTGAAATATCTACAAAAATCTCTCCCAAGTGAAGCAACTAATAGAAGAACTAAGAATCTCTAAACTTGCTCCTCTTTGAGTAGAAAAGGCAATATAGACTTATTCAAACCATCAGACTTCCACTACAATGCAATCAAACCTCCACTCATATAACAGAAACCACCCCCATGCCAAACTGAAGTTACTTAATCTAAAAAGAAATAATTTTTCAGTTTCCAGCTATGAACATCATGATTTCATATATCAAAAAAAGTATGAACACTCATACTACAATCTGTTTTGCATGTCAACCTCGAAGACAAAACATCCATCTATCAATTTATATGCAACTACACGAAGGGGGCCACAGTCCACAGTTCCAAACATACGATAAAAGAGAGCAAAATGAAAAGCCTTTGGCAACTTAAAAATTCTGCATGACAACGTAAAAATCATTCCTGACTCTCATTTCCATTCCATTATATGTTCAGCAATTTTTCTCATTAACAAGAAGCGGGAAATCAAGACTGTTATTACTTAAGAGCATTCCTGTGAAGTAATGGTTCTCATTACCTCTCTTCTACAAGGGAAGCCAGAAGAAACTAGTCCTACTGAAAAAATAAATTAATTCAGAAGAAAACTACATGCTCAAGATGAAAACAGGGAACGAGAAGAAAATGTGCTTCCTGGAAGAAGCTAGAAAAGCCTCAGTCTTAAAGTTTTCCCTATTCCTAGAGATACACTGTTATTCCAAATGTATTTCTAAACTAATCTCTTTCTTAAATTCCTTACAATTTCCCTTTATTTATACTTAAGACTAGCCCTTCACAGATTTTAGCACCCCCATGTGGACACTTCTACAACATATGTGTTGAAAAGCCTTAAGCCACTTCCAAGAGTATGATAAATTGATTAGAAAAAAGACTTTTCTGAAAATCACCTAATATAATGCAGGTGCATTCATGTTTTGAAATCTGCACCTTTATGCACCATAAAACAAGACAGAGCCTCTTGTAATAGTCAAGTGAATTGATTTGAAATTGTTTGTAATTGTCTTGTATCTTTCAATTTGCAATATAAAGTTTTTGTACCTCTAAACTAATTTTCCTAATTCTCTCTTAGAAAATAATTTCCTATTCTATTATTTTGTGCAGTCTTAACTAAACTTTTACTTATATCTTTATTAAGGCATTAAAGCCTGTCTAGAAATTTGTTAGCAATTTGATTTCTACCTATACTGTTCACATCAGTTGCTGGAGGCTGGTCCTGGCCACCAACTTCATTTCAGCCTACAGAGCAGAGCTAGTAAAATGCAATATAACCAAATCTCAGTCCAGTAACACTAGCCTTCCAAAATGGTTCAAGAGTATTTTCTTTTAAATTTATAATCAGAGAAATAAGGTATGTGGCAAATTTACTGCATAACTAGTAGTGACTGCTGATGGTGTACTGTTATAGGAAAAAAAATGATCTAATGTTGTGAGAGCATAATAACCCAAAGTTATCCACAGTGAAAGGCTAGTGAAAACTAGCCTTGAACCAGCCAGCAGCAGCAGGATTTCTGTGACACATCTACCAGCAGTTAGGAACATAAATGGGTATCCAACAAATACCCATTAAATACTTGTGGGCCAATAGGAAGAAACATTAGCCTTTTAACCTGGCAGGTATGGGGAGAAGAGGCTGGCGAAAGAGCAGGGAAGAGGGCTGCATGGTACTGTTTGGCTTAACTACTGAAACTGCATAAATCTCTTTAAAAAGACAGTGGAGAAATACCAGAAACAACCAAAGTCTGTCATGCCATTTTTGTATTGCATTTTGCAATGTAGTATAGTTTCAGCTTTTAGAAATCTAATGATATTAATGAAGATTTTAACTTTTCGTTAAAGGGAAAAATTAAACATGATAGAAATGGAGGCTTATTTCATGCCTGTTGTGCTGTAACAAAAAATAATGGTGCTAAAGTGGTAAACATACTCAGCAGAACAAAAATTAGTGTGTCTGATAAAACACAAAACTCATTTTTATAAACTAAACACTGCAGTTCAATTTATCTAATGAAAAGAAGCAATAAATACACATTGATACAGAACTGGGCTTCTGATCAGCATAATTATCAACATAAAACCACGCTGGGGGAATCCTTCTTTCCTGGTATTTATAGTGTCTGTAAACTTAGACCCAATTCACAGCATAGTGTTTTCATTATTTTACTTTAATCACATTTTCAGAGTTTCTTTAAAAACGAATGCTAAACCACACAATCATTTAAAGACCAACTATTCTCCAAACTTGTCAGCTGAGTTCTATGTCCTTTCATGTAAAGATCTGGAAAACACTCAGTGGACTGCAGTAACACTGATGATACAGATATGATTGCTCTTAAATTCAACGTTTAAAGGAAAGTTTGTGCAAAGTACAAAGATCTGCAAGGACAGATGTGTTTTATATAAAGTTAAATAAAATTCAAATAAAGCAGAAATTTCAACTCTACTATAAATGTGACTGAGCACATTCAAGAAGTATAGACAAGATCGGGCTAAGGACCACTAAGCTGTTTTCCATACAAAAAGGAAACTAAGCTCTGGTGATTTCTTTTCCGCTGTTCTGCCAGCACCTTGGAAAATGCAATTGATTGCTGGACAGCATGACAAAGATAAATTTCAAATTATAGTCGGTTCCAGAGGGAAGTTAATGAGAAAACTGGAAAAAAATACCCAAGTTTATTGTTCTTGGCCATGGAATAATAATTAATGAAAAGGTTAACAATTTCTTAGGGTTTTTATAGACAAGAAGCAGATGATCTTTACAGCCTTTCATTTAAGCAGAAAGGGTAACAACATTAGAAGTGAAAGGAAACCAAAAGGACAGAAAAAAGGGAATCAGAAAAAAAAAGTGTATCAGTATGCTTATTTAGATTTTCAACTTAAATGTTTCCTCACAAAAATGCTTTAACACATGCCATCAAGAAATAAAAATGTATTTGTTTTACTATTTTCTCCTTCAGAAAGCAGTGATCATGGCTCCTTCAGATTGAAGAAATCTAAGACATTTAAACATTACAGAGCTTCTGTGAGCTGAAACACAATTATATTTCAACCTGAGTAAAGCAGTAAATCTATCTGTTCTTCAGGAAGACCTGATCTCACGGGACTTCACTTAAAATTGCTTTGTTGATCCTGCTAACAGATCCTGTATTAAGGTGCTAAGCAGAAAAAATGGACTTTTTCTGAAAAGGAAATGGGAGTCAGGAACAGCTCTTGCCATGCATTTTATTTTTAGATGACAGTCTTATCAGAATACTAGACTGAAACACAACACTACCATCTACTCACAAGACAGTTGTAATTTACAGCTGCTTTCAACTATTGCTTTTATTTCTTCTACTTCCCAGAAGAGCAAGCATATACAACACTTCACTGCTTTTCCTGCTCTTTACATACCAACTGAACCCATACAGGTCAACCTTGTAAAGAAGAGCAATGCTACAACATGTGCACGCATGGAGTGAAACATACTTTAATAGTTTCAAAAATTTTAAAAAACTCCTTTTACACGAGACCAATACCTGGAATTAATAGTTAACTAGAAACTGACTGAACCGTTCCATTGAGTATTACAAATTTGATGAGTATTACAATTCCTTTTACAAAGTAAAAGGTGACTTGCACTGACAGCTTTCAATTTAAAATATTTATTTCTCTATCATTTGTAATGCAAAATACATCTAGAAAAAGCTGTTTTCATCACTCAGTACCACAAATGCCCTTCTTCTCAAGCAGTTTCATTGTCTCAGGAGACTTCAGCATTCCGTGCTGCAAGAGAACTCTAAAGAAATGCAAAGCTGCACTCTTGAGGTTCTTGCAGTTTTCACACATTACTGTCCACAGTTAGTCCTCTCCCACTATAACAGACCTGTTCAAGCCCTGTACATCCCTTCAAAATGAAAAAGCCGCTCCACTTCAAAATCATTGAATATGCTGAGCTAGAAGTGACACGTATCAGGATCATCAAGTCCAACTCCTGGCCCTGCACAGGACCATCACCAAGACTCACACCATGTGCATGAGAGCATTGTCCAAACACTTCTTGAACTCAGACAGGCTTGGTGCTATGACCACTTCCCTGGGGAGCCTCTTCCAGTGCTCAGTCACCCTTTGGGTGAAAACTTTTTCCTGGTATCCATCGCAAACCTTCCATAACTCACCTTCATGCTGTTTCCTTGAGTCCTGCCACTGGTGATAAGAGTGAAAATTGTATAAAGTAGTATACCAGACTGACCAGCTAGCATGCCCTGGCAGGGAAGTTACGTCTTGCACATGGGTGAAGTGGCACTGCCAGTTAAGATCGATAGTACATGATTCTGCTTCTTACCTCACAGAGTAAGTACACCTAAGTAGGGGAGAGTCTTCGGTCACCAGGAAGAAGAAAGAGCTGACACAGTAGTATCAATATGTGAATAAAGGTTTTTATGCAAGTGCTACGACAGCTCTATAATGATAATGAATATTAAACTTGTAAATATGTGGTTTTGTAACACATATTTTAGAAAAAAAAAAAAAAAAGAAGGAAAAACACACAAAAACCCCAAACGTTTCATTTGACAAACTCAGACTTGTAGGAGAGATGCTTGATCTATACAGTGATGGATTGAGAGTTTAGTAGAGACAAAATAAAACTCAAGTGGTATTTCAGGACCACCACAATAGGGACACATGCTCTGTCACATGGTTTGACAACCACCACCAGAACTACTGGTAAAGAAGCAAAAAGCTACCAACTTCAGATTCACCCAATCTTTTACCACATGTTGCTTCCTAATAGCAGCTGAAATAGAGTTCATTGACAACAAATGTAAAAGTCAAGATTTTACAGCCTCTTTCATAGATCTTTTAAGATCTGACATAAGCTATCTCTCCCATAACCAAGATCCATTAAAGGCTAGCATACAAGAGAAAAAAGTGAACTGCTGACTTAGCAATGAGGTTTCCTATTGATCTACACATCAGAGGTACACCAGGTAGCCTGCAGTATTTAATTAATTTTTATCTTATGTAGGGCACTATTAGCACTAGAAACATTGCAAAGTTCACTTTCAGATAAAACACTTTTAATGGTGTAGCTAGAATAAGTTAGTCCAAGGCAAAATAGAAATCAACTATGTCCACTCCAAACAATCTTTACTAATGAAACTAAAAGATGGCAAGAGGAAGAGATTTTTCAAATTTTTACTATTCCATTATTAGCAATTCCTGAGAGAGAAAAACCCCACAGTAATACCTAGCCATATCAAATTTAAGTTGTGGCCCGTTACATTTGTGAGCAGAAAGTTCTTATATTTTCCAAATATAAGACTGTTAAGTTTAAACTAAAATATATTTGAAGATGACTGAGTTAATTAATTGACAGAACCACTAAACAATTTTTAGTGGCTATATATTTTTATAGCATTACCTTTTGAGATTTTACCAATATACTTCTACCTAAAGTTATCTAAAAAATCCTTCATCAGGAACTAGTTTGACAAGGATTAATGAGCCAGTAGTTACAAAGTTACCCTCATACACGCAGCAAACTTTTTTGAAAATTGTCTTGTAACACCTGTTTGAAACCAAGGCTAGAATTCAATATTTACAGGGTAAAGTCTTAGAGCACCTAAGTGCAACTGCACAAGAGGTTTAGGGTATTCCTCCTTCCTGTCATCATGAAGCGCAATACGGTACTTCCTGCTGTCACAAGGGTCCTTGCTTTTATCTGCAGCACGCACAATTTGATAATGTGCTAACCTGCAAACTTTACCTCGCTAACCACAACATATAGATTCTGTTACACCAAGCTGCAGAACAACAAAAATTATTCCTGATTTACCTGGTATTACTTTGGGAAGTTTATGATTATGGCCTAACACCTTGTATTAGAAATAAAAAACTTTCTTGATTAAAAAATAAATTCCACTGTCCTCATAGAAATTCCTGTACTTTTGAAACCAAGTTTTTCATTACTTAATAAAAACTTCATTATACTTGTGCAATAGTGTATCACCACTTAAATATAAATCTTAAGACACTATTACCATTTTTCTTTTGGAAAGTTCTTTACAATTTCACTAATGATTGGCTGGTAGCAGGAATCTCTCTCAGACTTTCCCTCTTCACTCCAGTCTCTCACAAATTGTTTCAATGTGGACTTTAATTTATCCATGTCGAATGTTGAAGCTGGTGTAATCTTCCCACTTCCCTGATTAAAGTGGGGGAAAAAAAAGTGTTAGTGGACAATACAGGTTTTCGAGACTTGGGGGAAAAAAAAAGCAAACTATCAACAGACAAATACCATGCTATAAGAGCTCTTGGAAGTGTCAGCTGACAAAGCACTTGCCTTTCACTCCTGGGACCAGGGCTCAAATCCACCTTAATATCCTAAACAAAGTAAGTCTGCTTGTCTCCATTTGGCATCCAAGAATCCAGTTTCCATATCAGAAGAACAATACATGGCATAGCAAAGCACATATCCTTATTCAGGAAAGGACCAGTGCCTACCAACTGCAGAGGCTGAACCACTTACCCTGGAAAGAGGATCCCTTTAGGTAGTGGTATGGCAACATTGAGGAGCTCACTTTAGAGTTGCCCATTACGCTATCTTGCCTGTAGGTACCAAAAAGGACTTTTATTTCCATCTCTGTCAGTCTTTTAAATCTGAGGGCCATTTTTTTTTTGACAGAGGCACCATGCCAAAAAAGCAGGTCATGTAGTGAAAAAATGTTGACCAGTAACAACATTGAAAATACTTGGCCTATCTAGAATTGCAACCACTTAGAGTGCTGTAACATGTAACAACCTACAGTAAGACAGACAATATCATTTATGTTCTACAGAGTTAACAAAAAACTTTAAAATGTAACCAGGGCAAAGCTTGAACTCTGCAGTGAAAAATGCCTTTTTACAATCATTTGCCAGATTCACAGTTAGTTTTGTTAAGTGTAACTAAAAGAACTAACAACAAACAGCTTTAGTAAGCATCAGCTTCTCAAAATGTGAAAGATAAGGGTGACAAAAGCATAAGCAAACAAGAAACGAGTAAATAAAGGCAAAAGGAAAGAAAGGCGGAGGCCTAGAGGCGTGAAAAACAAATGTGGAAAATCCCAAAGCATACAGAATTTAATTTTGGAGCACGAAAAAGTCCATTTTCACATACATCTTCTCCATATTCTTTATTTTCAAACATATGAACGCAGTCATTCACAATGGTCTGTAGTATCTCTTGATTATGATCAATGCACTTCCGGATCTTGTCAAGGTGAGGAAGAAATTGAGGAAGAAGACTCTGTTGGTTAGCTGGAAGAGACTTAAACTGCCTCTCTGTTCTGTTCACTCGTTCATGCATATTCGTTCTAAAAAGCAAAAGTGTTAGGTATTTAGAAGCAACACATGCGCTACATGTAAATAATTCACTGTAAGCTGTTCCAATGATGATTATTCATTTTGTTATACACAGAAAGTGATGAGACTTTGTAATTCCTTACCAGAAAACAAGTTTTCAAAAATTTTTTAGGCAAAATTTTTTTAAGCTCTAGTTCTATATTACCACTCTTTTTTAACATGTTCCATCTTAAGAGGACTTACAGCCACTCACTACCATAGCAAGTGATCACTACCTTAATTCACGGATCTACAAAATTTAACAAACAGTCATCTCCAAGACTGTTTCACAAATCTGGTTTAAACTGAATGTATAGCTGAATGCAGTGGTAAACTTTCGTTACAGAAATAATTAATGGAGTGGGAATTGGGATCCTCCAAATCAACTGCTTCTGAAAGAACTGCAAAAGTCATAGCTGGATCATACCAGAGTTCCAGCAGCCACACTAAGATGGTAAACTACCTCCTTTTAACAGCATATCCCCCCCTAAGTATGACTACTGTGAATTTGATCACATAACTGATGCAGGCTAAAAATAACTTTTACACTTCTCTCCAAGACAAAAGTTCCATAAAAACGGTTAATCTTCCAAGATTTTGCTAGACTTTGATAGATTTGATTTCTGTCTAAACTGACAAAAGTCTAGTTGCTGAGCACAGTCAGAAATTCAGGACATGAGATACTGCTCCTTTTGTCCACCAAATCATTTTAGCTGCTCAAGTCATACTGCAGTGTCCTGGACTCTTGTGCCAACATACGGCAGCAGAAAGTTGAAAACTAGCCATCAGTGAAAGTAAGGTGCAATTGCAGCTTCAGTCTGGAAATCTGACCAGTTAGTATCTCCTTCAAATGTTACTGAGAAGGGCTTGTTCACTACAATAGCTACACTAGTTTAAAACTGCATTAAGAAATAGAGAAGAAACAATTGAAAAAATAAACTGATTCTCTATATAGAACACATCAGCTTAGCTTAACATCATCTTCTTGAAAGTTTCATCGGAAAAAAAAATATCTTTGAACCTAATTCTCCACTCTTTCACGCTAAATTGCAACCATCTAGCAGAATGAACAATTCACTGAAATCAGAACTACATATACTGAAGTTAAGCCTGTTTATCTCAAGAAGACAAGATCTGGACTCATCTGAAAGCATGTTACTGCCTTATTCATACAGATGCTTCCAATTAATAAACACCTGCATGTAAACAAAAATTCCAATTATTTTTAACTACCCAGATATTAATTTGACCGAAATTTAGAGTTATTTCTTTCAGACATAGTTAATTTAGTTGAACTTCTCTACAGGAAATTTAAGTTACATCCTTTTCTTATGCACTACTAAAACAAGAATTCAAAAGCAACCCAGAGCCACAGTTCAGCATGAGGCTGAGAAAGATGTTCCCAGCTTCTTAAGCCTGCAGATAAAATTACATCACTGATAAAAGTAAATTACACTTGGGAATTGCGTTAATAGCCATTAGTATCAGATATTTTTAACTAAATCTTTCATACATCCAAACTGAATTAGAGAATTCCCTTTGGAAGAGACATTGAAGTGTCATCTAGACCAAACTCCCGCTCAAACAGTAATTCTGGAAACAAATAAAACCCAAGTCAGGAAAACCTCAAACAGAAGAAATTACATAAATATCACCCACTCGGACCAAACCCCTCACTATTATGTAAAAATTACGCTTGTGCTACATTGACAAAAAGGGTTCAGCAACCAGTAATGCCTCACATGATGAGGCTTGGTCAACTTAAGTACAGAGATAATAGTGTCGCTACATCCCAAATCTGCTTTCCAAACCTATGAACGGGAATCAGTTACCAAAACACTAAAAAGGACTAGACTTTTTCAGCCAGTCTCCACCACTCCATCATTTAAGTGACTTATTTCCTCTTCTCTTCAATGGATTCAATTATAAAGTCAGGTTTATCTCACTCCTATGGGGACAGCAAGACCTTTTCTGACTCAAGAGATGCTATCAAAAATGGCATCAATTAGACATAACAATAGGTTTTATCTCTTAGGTCTGTGCAAATTAAAATGTCTTTCAAAAATTTCCCCAATAATTGAAACACCATTTGCAATTCTTTGCCACCGCGAACTACTATGGTTTTGAAGACTTTACAGTTTCTTAAGAGTATTTTACCTACTAAGAGCCCTTTCACACTCTCTTCAGGTTTGGTGCTTTCTTTTATGCTTCCGAACTGACAGGCATGGAGACAACTTTGCGCGTAACCAGAAAGGTAACTGGCGCAGAACCCTTTCCCGACTCGGGCTTCTATACCCCGCCACCAGCACAGTGCTCCCCAGGGAGTGCAGACCGGGAGGCGGCCAAGCGACACGCACGGAGGAGCGCCCTGCTCCGGGAGCTGCGGGATCGCCCCGAACCCAGCGGAGGCCGGTCAGCGAGCGAAGGGACCCCCCACAGGGCACCACGCACAGGGACCAGGTCTCAGTTACCCGTAATATCGGAAGGCGTTGATGATCCTCCGGAAATGCTCCCGCTCCAGCCGTTCCTCCTCCTCCTCCCTGGCCGCCGCCAGTGCCCTCGGCTCTAGCGTCCGCCGCCTCCGCCGTTCGTCACTAAGTGGGGCTGACTGCTCCTCCTCGAGCTCCGCGCCCCGGCCGCTCGCGCTTTCTCCCGGCCACGGCAGCTGCTCCTGCTCCTCCTCGCGGCCTCGCCGCAGGCCTCTGCGCATCACTTTGGCCGGGAGATCCCTCTCGTCCTGGGGACGCGGAGGCAGCGCTTTTCGGGACACGGCGCACGTGGCCGACATCCCCCGCGCCTTCTGCCACCCGCGGACGCGTCCGGCGCGCACGCGCCCCACCTCCTTTCCGGCTGGCGCCAGCCGCTCCGCTCACTGAGGAGTATCGCGAGAAGACGAGCAGCAGAGACGGTGGGGGCATCCCATAGATAGTGGTTTAGGTCACTTCCCTGGCAAAATACTCCGTCCTCGTGAATTGGATGTCACAAGGAGGACTGGCTGCGTAGTAGTAGTCGTTCCGACCTGTGTGAAATGGCACCGCAGGGTTGCCACGTGGCGGCAGTGACGCTGAAGCACCTGTCATGCCCTGAAAAGGATCCACATCTCTTTAGTGGTCACGCAAGGAGACACGTTAAACGGTGTCTAGCCATGCATGGTATATATCGCTATATACTAAATTTTCCCCCACAACACACCTTGGCCCTTATGAGACTTGAGCCCAGCCTCCTCCACCTGGCAAAACTCTGATGCAGATGCCCTCTGTCCTGCAGCAAGTCAGCATATGCCTTTCCAACCTGCTTTGAGAAGTGGCTGATACCAAGGGTCTCATTTGTAAGGGCCCATCCCCTCAGTTTGAGATGCAGAAGAGTTCTGGCCTACCTCACGTCTAATGACAGTGGTAGTCATTTAGTAATCCAAGTAATGTTAACAGGAAAAGGTTTTTTGCACACTAACTTTCTGTGAAAATGGGAGCATCAGTCTCCTAACAAACACTCATGCTTTACTCTCAGTATTTTCCAGTTTTTACTCTCACACTGCTCCTTTTCTCTTGAAA
Source organism: Premnoplex brunnescens (assembly GCA_035040995.1). Classification (NCBI taxonomy): domain Eukaryota; kingdom Metazoa; phylum Chordata; class Aves; order Passeriformes; family Furnariidae; genus Premnoplex; species Premnoplex brunnescens. The sequence goes on along the minus strand of JAWWLT010000092.1, from coordinate 3,519,368 downwards.
CTACGTTGACTGACTGGACAGTTAATGGACATTGGACATTGTGCTCAGTGGCAGTGCCAGAGAGAAAGCAGAGGCATCATACTCAGTTTGATGGACAAGAGAATTATTACTCCCAAGGGCACATTACTGCTTTTGTAAATTAGAAGTCACCTTGTGTGTGATAAAACCAACACATGAATCAGTGATACACAATCTAAACAGAAACTGAGCTTTTAGAATTTGAAGGATAGGGTGGAAGAAGTAGCTCTGCAAGACAAAAAGTTTGTACCTGCTACATCACTGTTTATGACTAGGACATTGTCACATTCTATTATTTTGACATGAGGAAATCGCCTTCTGAATATCAAACTAATTATGTACTTGCATTTCTGCACTTCTCATATATAAGCCATTAGCCTTCTATAGAACAATACCACTTCCATCACTACCATGTTTCCGAACATATACAAGACACTTAGCAAAGCTTTCCTTCAACTGTGACAACCTGAAATTGCTCCCAGCAGGAGGTGACACCACTTCCAGAAAATCATCTTTTCTTCACTAAAGAACCACAGACTCCTGTCATGCAACTCTCTCCAACCACTTCACAGCTAGCACAGCCCTGGCAATCAAATGGCATTTGCCAAGGGCAAAGTAAAATTTTCCTGTCAGGGGCTGTACCACCTTTAAAGCAAAAGCATTCTGCCAACACGGTAACATTGCATGGCAGTTCTGTAAGCTTTTATAACAGAACCTGAAATAATTTATCGCCCTAATAAACTTGGAATAGCTCATTCTTGTGACAGTGAAGCATGGAACCACGACCTCGGGTTCAAGGCAGTGAGTGAGTTCATTAACGATCAGGCCCCGCCTTTACACCATCCGGCTACAGAGGCGGCTATTAACGGCAGACACGTGCCACTCCCCAGCCTGTAACTCCTGGAGCGGTCCAGTGAGCATGCGTGCTAGTGCACTGTCTTCGGGAGCCTACATTTCCCATCCTTCTTTGCGGCACCCCTCATGTAGAAAGTTAACCCTTTCCCTACATATCCCCCTTTTTTTCCCATTTTTTAAAATAACAAATCACAGAACAGTATAACCATAAAACCTTTTTTAACACAAAACAACCTTATTTTAATTATACAAACTAGGGCCCAAAGCTAAAGGGCTTTTATGAAACCTAACTTACACTATAAGGTTAGTAACTGCACTATCTGTACAACTGAAAAACCAGCGTTTTTAACAAGAGGGTTGTATAGGACTTTTATCTGAGGGTGTGTTTACAACTGGGTAAAAACCATCAAATTTATTTAAAGGCAAATGTGTTAGCCTATGGGTATGGGTATTGTGCTTTATTGTGATCAGGGAACATGGGTGTGATTGAGGTAATGTTGTATAATTGTATTTTGAGGTATATTGATATAAAATGCTTTTGAATTCCGACACACACATATATCTTTCCATTCGAGCAAGCGGCCACCAAACTTCTACCTCATGCATAGATATTTTAAATTTTTATTCTGTTCCTATACTTCAACCATGCATGTAACTTAGCAGTAGTCATTGACTATGTGTCTCTTTTGCTTCAGTTTCATCATTTGTCATGTCCAGTGATTGTTCCTGTTCTAAAGAAGAGTCAATAAAAGGCCTGACACACCTAGAGGGGAACCACCTTACCTGAGTACCTGTGGATACGCACGCATATCCTCTCCCCCAGGTCACAAGGCCCACCAGTTCCGACCACTGTCCTGGTATTTTTTATCATGACTGGTGGTTTGGGAGAGGATAGCACCTTGCATTCATGTTGATGCTCATATCCACTATAACCTGTGTCATCACAGTTTAAAAGGTTCAAGACATACAATGCTTTCCATAATAATTCTTGTGGATTCTACAAGAAGGTAGTCCAGATTGTCGTTTGTCGCTGGAATGTAGATCACTCATGGGTCCCGTCCATCCATCTCCTCCAGTCACTCTCAACCTTTAATAACAAGCTTAGCAAGCATGTTGTTAATAGTCCAACCAGTTTTAGGTGGAGAATGGGGCAGAAACAACCATTCCACGATTATCAAGGGATCAGATTCAGTCTGGTCCCATTGAAAAAGAACTGCAAAAGGCTGAAATTTGCTAGATACAAGAGCATGCATATCAAGATGTCATCACGTGCCCTGTCTTTCTTCAATGGCCTACAAGCATATTTTCAAGGCCTGCTTTGCTTCCATTGTTAAAGATCAAGTAGAAATTAAAGCAGGATCGCCTTTTAGGAGCTCAAACAGGGGGTGCAGTTCCGTCGTGGTGATGCCCAGAATTGGTCGAAGCCAGTTAATGGCTCCAAGTAACCACTGCAAATCATTTAATGTCATAGTGTCTGCTACCTTAAGAATTAAAGGCTGAGCCATGATCTCTTGCTGTGTAATTCTCCATCCTAGATAGGTCCATGGTTGGGTGCATTGGATCTTCTCTGGAGCGATCTGTAGCCCTGTTTCTTGAACAGCATTGGTTAGAGCAATGAATATTAACTGTAACTCTGTCTCTTGAGCAGCAGCCACTAATATATTGTCCATATAATGATACATAACAGCAGGGGGGTAAAGTTTCCAAACGGGTTGTATTGCATTAGCCACTACTGTTTGGCATATGGTTGGACTATTGCGCATACCTTGTGGTAGTACAATCCAATGATTGCTCTGCATAGGCTCCAAGTGACTCAGGGTAGAAATGGAGAAAATGAAGTGAGGGCCATCATCAGGATGCAGAAAGATAGTGAAAAAACAGTCCTTCAGGTCGATTACTAACAAGGGTCACCCAGCAAGAAGCATGGCAGGTGAAGGAAACCCTGGCTGCAACATGCCCATTGGCTGGATAACTGCAAATTGCCCCTAGATCATGTAACATGCACCATTTGCCACTCCTTTTAGGAATACAGAACACAGGAGTATTCCACGTACTAGATGTTGGTATTATATGTCCAGCATTCAGCTGTTCCTATAACAGATTTTGCAGGTATGCTAGCTGTTCCTTTTTAGGGGCCACTGATCAACCCAAATGGGGTTGTCTGTTTTCCATTGTAGCTTTACAGTTTTGTGGAAGAGCTGACCAATGACCCTTATGGAAAAGCCTGAGCATTTTTTGTAATTATCTGCATTACTGTGCCAAATTGTCCTAAAATGTCCTGTCCCCATAAGGTACATGGTATGTGAGCTATAAAAGGAGCAATAAGGGCAGTCTGTCCCTCTGGCCCCAATACCATGCACGAATATGCACTTTGCCTGGGCCTCTGCATGCCACCTACCCCCAGAATGGTCAAGACAGGGAATACCATGCGCCAGTCAGAAGGCCACTCCATGTCTTTAATTATGAATACGTCTATACCTGTGTCCACCAAACCTTTAAATTTGCACTCATCAATGCGATATGTCATAATGAGCTGAGAAACAGAGATTGTCTTGGCCCAAAAGATTTGAGGCTTGCCTGGGCTTTCAAATGCCCCAGTGCCTCTCTTGCCTTTGCCTAGGGGGAGAAGCACTATAAAGGGGAATTAACTGAGTGAGTCGCTGCCCCTTAGGAATATGACAAGGTGGTACAGATGTCCAAGCCATAATCTGAATTTCACTGTGAGAGTCAGAATCAATCACTCTGGGTAGGACTAATAACCCCATTTTTGTGGTAGATGAACGCTGAATCAAGAGGGCATGGACCCCTGCCCCCAGGGGCCCCCATACCCCTGTGGGTATAAGGGCCACTGCAGTAGACGTTAGTCACTGGCTGGCTGGCTGGCTGGAGGCCAGGTCCAGGCCTGCGCTGCCAGTGGTAGCTGGAAATAAGTCACTGGTCAATTGTTTAGACCCATACTTCTTTGATTGGCAGGGACATGTGGCTTTGTGCCCCGCCTCCAGTTTCCCTGTGGTGCGGGCTCTTCTCTATAATTAAGTCCAGATCTGCATTCATTTGTCCAGTTCTACCCCTTTCCACATTTTGGGCAAGTTGGAGGGGATCTTCTAGGACAGCTCCTTATAGAGTTGTCAGATGCTCCACATTGGAAGCAGCCATTCCTCTTTTTTGCCCCTTCAGGTATTCGCAATTGGGCAGCTAAAGTTGTGGCAAGTGAAGCCATATGGTGGTCAATAGATCCTACGTTTTGGCAAGCCTGCACCATTTCAGCAACCATACAATGTTCTTACCTGCCAGGGAAGCTGGCCTAAGCAAGTTTTGGACCAGAGGTGAAAAGGACAAAGGGAGGAAGATGTATGGCCTTTATCCCCATGACCACCGCAGACAACCACCAGAGTGCAACACACAGGCACAAGAAGAACAAGCAAAGGGAGGGGACATGGAAATAGCTTCCAAGAATTGATTATGATAAATCTGCCTTTTCTGGGGAATACTGCAAATATGTGTAAGGGGATTATGGTAACACGTACAGTGCATAAAACCACTGCCTAAGGTTTTGTGGGTGTGCACGTCTTTGGTGGAACTATTCCCTCGTGCACCTGGCACCGAATAAATGCACCTCTCTATAACCATCCCATTGTGGAGCTATTATTCCACAAGTCAAGTGCCTGGTAAAATTATGGAGAAGATTGTTCTGGGAAGTATTGAAAAATACCAGAAAGACAACGCAGTTGTCAGTCACAGCCCACATGGCTTCATGAGGGGAAAGTCCTGCTTATCAAACCTGACTTCCTTTTATAATAAGATAACCCACCTAGCTGATCAAGGGAAGCCAGGTGATGCAAACCTTTTGGATTTCAGTAAAGCTTTCAGTACCGTCTCTCACAGGATCCTTCAGGACAAAGTATCCAACACACAGCTGGATAAATACATTATGTAGTGGGTGAGCAATTGACTCACAGCTCAAGCACAGAAGATGATACTGAACAGCGTAACATCAGCCTGGTGACCTGTCACTAATGAGATTCCACAGGGTTCCATCTCAGGCCCTGCACTCTTCAACATCTTCATAAATGACTTGGATGCAGGACTGGGATACTAAGGAAGTTTGCAGATGACACAAAACCTGGAGGAGCTGTTACCTCCACCAGAGGCAGGGAGGCCCTGCAGAGAGACCTCAACTGTGGGAGTAAACACTTATTACAGCTGGAACAAGACAAGAAGTAAAGACTGCCGTGACCTGGAGGCTGGAGAAGGGTTACATCGAAAGAGCTATCCAAAGAGAAAGAAGAAGACACGTTCCCAGAAGGACTGACAGGACCCCAGTTTCATACAAGTTTATGGTTAATGTTAATTGACTGTACAGTTGTAATGAATTTTATTATTCCAATTCTGTACTTTTCCCCTTATGGTCATCCCTGTTTGTGATTGGTTAATGCTCACTGCAGTGCAGCATGACCATGTATGGTTATCTCCTCACATTTTCCCTTATTTGGATATGCTCCATTCCTTCCTTACCTTGTTTGGTTAATCAATGCCCAAGTTCCACCTACCTTATAGAAGTTTCCCTCAGCATATTATAAAAGTCTGATGCTCTTGTAATAAATGCCATTTCTGCTTCACCCTTCTGGAAGTGTGTCATCCCCTCTCTGCCTCCCAGGATTGAGACTCTCAACAAATTAGAGGACTGAGCAATCACCAGCCATATGAAGTTCAGCAAGGAGAAGTGCTGGATTCTGTACCTGGGGTGCAGCAACCCTGGATGTTTGTACAGACTGAGGAATAAGATGCCAGAAGGGCCAGTTGTGTCCTGGGGGGTATCAGGCAAAGCATCACCAGGTGGTTGAGGGAGGGGATTGTCCCACTCCGCTCTGCACTGGGGCAGCCTCACCTGGAACATTGTGTGTAGCTTTGGGCACCACAATATAAGAAAGATACTAAGCTATTAGAAAGTGTACAAAGGAGGGACACGAAGATGGTGAAGGGTCTTGAGCGGAAGCTGTATGAGGAATGGCTCAGGTCAGTGAGTCTGTTCAGCCTGCAGAAGAGGAGACTGAGGGAAGACCTCACTGCAGTCTACAACTTCCTTGTAGGGGGAAAAGCAGGGACAGGCACTGATCTCTTCTCTGTGGTGACAAGTAACAGGACCTGAGGAATGGCCCAAAGTTGAGTTACGGGAGGTTTAGCCTGGATGTTAGAGAAAGGTTCTTCACCCAGAGGGTTGTTGGGTGCTAGAACAGGTTCCCCCAGGGAAGTGGTCACAGCACCAAGCCTGACAGAGTTCAAGAAGCATCTGGATGATACTCTCAGGCATATGGTGTGACTCTTGGGGACAGTCCTGTGCAGGGCTCAGAATGGGACTTTGGGACTTGATGGTCTTTGGGGGTCCCTTCCAACTTGACGTATTCTGTGATTATATTTGCCCACTGAGTTGCTATAGCAACTGGCAAAAGCACAGAATTTAGACACACCAGGTGAGTCTGATGATTTTCTACAGTTCATCCTTTGTATAGCCCTGCTTGCTTCTTTTACATCTTATGGGTGAGGTGTCAGTGAATCTTCAAAAGCCCCTTTGAACTTGCTGGTACTGCCTACCTCCTATGGCATTACATCTCAGAAGCTCAGTGTCTGGTGCATGATGCATCATCTTTATCTGTGTGAAATATCACTTTAATACAACTGGTCAATCTGTTTTGAATGAAGAAGTGCCTGCTGGACTAGTATTTGTACAATTTGGTGAATACCAGTTCTGCATCCACTTGACTCACAGCTTTTAAGATTTTGCAAACCTTGACCCTTTTCCGCCTCAATCTTCTCTCCAGAGTGAATGGTCATTTTTAGTCCCTCCTCACAAAGCAGCTTCTGCATTCTCTTGATCAGTTGCCCTTCTTTTAACTCTATAATGGACTCCCTCTAAATGTAGAAACTGCAACTGTCTACCACTGAAAATCTGGGTCCACCAATCTTACACACGAGCAAAGTAGCATCACCTGCTTTGTTTGCAAAAAAACCAAACAAACCAAAAAACCCCAAAAAAACAAAAGCAAAAAAATTTATGCCGGTCCAAACTGTGGTATGGTTACAGAAGAATTGTGAAAGATCTCTGCCCTGAGCTCTTCTTACAAGTTGATGAAGTACAACTTCAGTGCCACGTATATTCTGATAATGATTTAGACCACAAATGCTTAGATCTGTACTGGAGCTTATCTACCACATTTGCCTATGGGAGGATCTCACAAATTGAGCTTCTTGCCATTGCACGTATGTTTGGTTACTTATGAAAGCTCAGTATCATCTGCAAACTTGGGTGATATCATTGTTCATTCCCTCTGAATCACCATGGCAGAGCAAGTGGATGTGGAAAACTGGCTCCTGTGAGTGGGAGCCCACACTTGAGCAGCAGCAGATTTGTGAGGAGGAAGGAACAGCAGAAACAATAACAAATGAGCAGACCACAACTGCCCATTCCCCATTCCCCTGCACAGCTGGGAGAGAGGAAGTAGAGAATTCATTAGGGAAGTCAAGCCCAGGAAGAAGGGAGGGGTGGGGGAAAAGTGTTTTAAGATATTTTCTTATTATCCTACTCTGATTTGATTGGCAAAAAATTAAAACAATTTCCCAAAGCCAAGTCTGTTTTGCCTGTGACTGTAACTGCCGAGTGATCTTCTTGTCCTTATCTTGACTTATGTATTTTTTCACCCTTGTCCAGTTGAGGAGTGGTAAGCAATAGAGCAACTTGGGGGGCACCTGGTGGCTAGCCAAGGACAGCCACGCACAATCATCCAAGTATTAGCAAATCTCTCTCAGTTGCACCCTTTCCAAAGGGAAATGAAAACAAAAATACAGTTCAGTCAGACAGTCCATCACAGCATATCAGAAAATGCAACACGAAATATTTTTAGTGCAGAATAATAATACAAAATTATATTTGAAAGCACTTTGTCTTAAACACACCTAAAAGGTGTTACCAGATTAGAGCTGTGTTTTCTTATATATTGATTGAGGACTCAATACTGTTATTATAAAGCATTACATTTCAATCACTGATCAGTTCAGCTGTACATATTAAGTAATACAGTCCCTCCTTTGCATTTCATATCCATAGTTTTATTTTTATTCTGGCTGATAAAAATGTAAGATATTGTATAGAAAATATAGGAGTTCAGAAACTACTTATTCAGCAAATTCATATGACCCAACTTTCCAATTTCTTAGTTTATCTAAATGTATGTACACAAATTCCATAACAAAGCTTTGACATTTGTTAGCATCCCTGCTTTCTGAGCATTTTCATTATTTCAGTTTCCATCTGAGCTATGAATTCCTTCTTTCTTCCCCCCCACTGAAGCATATATTTGTTGTCTATTTGTCTGTGCCCTCCCAATCATCAATCTGTGCAATATATGTAATATATCTTGTTAATGATGCATCTGCACTCTCTACATCTTACTCCCCCACCTTTTTCCAATAATCTCTTCGTGTTTAATTTTTTTTAATACCCATCCCCAACTGCTTCAAAGAATACACAACATAAAAAGTACTTTGTAAACACAGAGAAGTATTTAGAAAGTCTAAGTAAGTTCAGGTATGATGTATTCAGTTACTGAATAAGCAGCATAACAACTTACACAATCTTAAACCACAGTTAGTTCTCTAACCATGTCTATCAGTGATTATAAGCTCCTAAAAATATTAAAGACAATCACTGCCATTCCTATATGATCATTTCAAATGGCAGTCATCCATGCTAAAATATGCTTATTAAACCAACAGAACTGCATCTTTATAGATTAGTTTTTTACACAAAAATCTTTATGTTCTTTAAAATGTTCCCATTCAATCAGATTTAAAGATCAGCCAAAGTATGACTGATTAAAGGAATTCTAAAGAAGAATGCACTGTTGATAGTTCTAAACGGTATCTGAAACTTAATAGTTACTACAAAAATGCTTGTACTCTATGAACTAGCATTACCATCCTACACATAACATTTGCTCAGTTGGTTGACTTGCCAAGTATGACAGCCTTGGGGTTTTCTATTCATATCAAATGGAACCCAGGTTTTCTACATTAATCATGCTGTGACATGCCGATCTAAAAATAAATAAAAAGTACACATTTTACTTGTAGTGTTTGCAAGCGACATCACTATATATTAGAAACTAATACCACCAAAACATTTATTTTCATCGATGTGTTACCTATATTCCTTTCTGTTTCCCCTTTTTATTGTTATTTTATCACTAGATAACAGTGGATTCAACTACTATTTTAGAACATCCAATTTCAAGGAACTCACAGCTGTAACTTAGATTGACTCTGAGTAATGGGCAGACATGGCAATAAATAAAGAGATACAATATATACAATCCTTGTAAGTATTTTCATATAAAAGGATTAACTTCCTGTTAACATGGAGCAGGACACGTAGATTCAATTTTCAGTAACATTACTTACCTTCTTCCCTCAGCTTGTTTAATTCCTTCATTATATCACTATACAAATAGGATAAAAGCTCGTCCTGGGATTTTGTTCCATCCAAATAAACTGAGAAAGATGAAAGAAAAAGTTTCCATGAGTTCTATGCCAGCTAACTGTAATAGCAATTGGCAAAGTTTTCAGTATTACTATAGATGTCATCAGAAGAGATGAAAAAACCCATGAACAACATCTCCCCTTTTCTTCTTTCACAAACTCATTTTATATGTTAAATATAACATATAGGAAAAGCATTCTAGTTAATAATTCATGTACAATTTTTTGTGGTTTAAGAGTCTCCATAAGGGTAATGATAATAATATTAGGACAGTAGTGCAACGGAATAATTCAGCAGAAAGTTTTCTGTGCAGTGGAAGACTTCAGGCTCCTCAGCTTCAGCATTTGAGCAAGTCAGGGAACTCACTGCATAGTGAGAAGCAGTGAGCTGATGATCAAGCAGCCAGCCAACTTCCATTCCCTCTGGTCCCCTCTCCAGGAGGCAGTGCAAGAGCTGTATAAGTGTGAACACCACACAAGCTCATGGCAGTGCCCCACCGGCTGGCCCAGCTTTGATAATTCTCATGCAAAACTGGTCACTATACTGTGTACAATCAGCACCTAGAAATTATCTTCAGCCTATTACAAGACTTCAACCAGGATTTCAATTTGGTTCTGAAGAATTCTGCCAGTGTGCCAGCTACCATCTCAGAAGCTTCCTACTTAAAACATACATGTGTGGTGTTAACAAGCTATCTTGTTAAGTGGACTTAATTAGTGATCAGAAGATTTCTATTTTTTAACTTCATAATTGTCATTATTAAAAAAGAAAACTAAAACCCTATAAATTTGCAATATAAACCAGCAAAATGGTCAAAACCTACTAAGTGCTCTAAAAGCATCTGAGGAAATTTTTGTACCATTTAAGAAAGCTCACAACTCAACAAAAACTACAGAATTGCCACACTTAAGCATTTTATAACTTTAAAATTAAGGATACCATACCAACTTGCATACTTGCATTTTCTTCCAATTCATTTTTATATTTCAGATACATAGGCCACACGTGTCCATCGAAGTACCCCGGTGTATCTGCTGGCTGATAGACTCTGGTGCTACACAAAAATATATTTGCTTTTCCATACAAGTTTTGCATTTTCCTCTACTGTTAGCTGTTTCAATAATAGCATTTATCCAAAATAAAAAAGAAGGGCCAGCTGACTGGCACTATTTTAATTCGATCTGTGATATGAACTTTTGCTATCTTACCTATTTCTGCCTATCAAACCACATTTGACATAAGGTTAAAGGTTGGCATTTTTTAAATTAAAAAGTTATTACATATAAATTAAGCTGTATTGAAACTTACAAAAAAATTACTTTTTACTTTTTCCTTTTTTTTTATTAGGTATACAGATTGCAAAACCTTTAAATGACTAGTTGTTTAGTCTATGCACTTCCATTCTGGTCACTGAAGTCCTATAAAGGTGACTCTAGTGAGAAACCAACAAAGTAGAATCAACCAAAGCCATCTGAAGAGAGTATTTCTTCACTCAGCAAGCAGATTCAGACTATGCACATGTATTGCTCCAAGCATACAGTATTGCTCCAAATTTGGAGGCAAGTCAGACACTGGCTTAATAGTCTAAATCAGATACACAGTACAACTAATGTACAGTCTAAACAAAACATACATTAAAACAACATATGAACATAATTACTTCAACAACAATTTACGTAACTGCATTCAACCAGAATAAGACTGCTTAGTATTTTTTTTAACTGTTTCCCATTTTAAACATGGTTTGACTCAAATATACAAGCAATAATGCAAATAATTGATATGGGCAACAAATTCTCTTTTTAGTGTTTGTAAAGCATTCAACACTTTAATATCCCTGTGCTTTAAAATAAAAAAAACAGACAAATTTAAAACAAACAGAGGAAAGATGATCTTAATAGCTTACATTTGGCAAGCACCGAAGAAAAGCTAGTACAAATAATTGCTCCAGTTTAGGGGGTACAGTGACCTTTGTTAAAAAATAACTGAATAATCTTACCTCCTTCTCTTTTTGCACTCTTCATAAGGAAGGGTCAAAAAATATCTTCTATTCCATAGTTCATTAAGTGGCCTAAGATAATAACATATTTAGTTCCCTCTTCCATTTCAGGGCAGCTTTTAATATATCAGGCTATATATTACTGCTTACTCATAATTGTAAAGAAGAAAGCCTTCAACAATCAAAATATAAACATTTTTCAGATTGTCACATGCACTCTGTGGCTCTTCTGTCACAACATCTGAGCTTGCTGGGCTTTTTATCCAATTGCGAATCCTTGTCACCATTTCATCCATATAGAGGGCATCAAGTACTAGATGAAAACAAAGTTAGACACCCCTTAAACCCAGAGAATAAAAAAGAAAGAATCCTTATGTACCCCTAGGTTAGTCAGTAAGAATCAAATAATCCACATACAAGTTTAAATGAAATTTAGGTTAAATCTGAACCTCAAAGATTATCTCTCATGCATATTAGTAGTTGTACGTTTACAGCTGAGGATTTCCTGAAACTAAAGCTCACATCAGAACTGGGGTATTTCTGGTGGGTGTAGTCTCTCTGAACTTCATGGCACTCAGAATTGTGTGAACTCACTTCACAGCTTTTCACTTCACAACAGAAACTGCAGTGATCACTCTCCTCTTCCACAAAACTTATAGAAACTTACACTGAGACCTCCAGCTTTCTGTCAATTGTCATAGATGAAGTGGATGTTCCACATTTTTGCTTTGGGTTTTTATGAGGCTCAGGTATACGGAAAGTGGGCATAAATGGATTTTAAAGGAGCACAGCATACGAAGCTCAACAGTACAAGGTAACAGCTGCTTTTGTCTGTAGACACAGAAGTATATATTAATTACTGAAAGGCAGAAAGAAGGCAGCCTTCAGATACCATAAGAGAAAACACATTTCTGAAGGGCTTTTAAGAGAAGGATTAAACCTGGATACTTGAGACAGAATGTCCAATTTATCTCTCCAGTTTCACTTCCACTTTCATGAAGTCTACAAGTTGAGCCAAAGAGTGCATAGCTGATAGGCATAAGATACAACTGAAGAGTCTGACCAATATTCTGAGTAATATATTTGGTGATCACCAAGTACCAACAGAATTTAGCTACTAAGCAACTGTTCACAACTAGATATAATCTGAATCAAAGCACTGACCTAAAGTGGATCTGAATCTAGTTGCTTATAAGACTAAACTGGCACATTGAACCAGCATTAATCATGAGCTTAAAAAGATTTGTTCTTCATGTGATATCTGACATGAAATAAAGGTGTCAGGATTAGACTCAAGTTTTGACTCATTTGGAAAACTCAGTAGTGATATCCCATAAGCTCATTATAAAGTGAAAAAAAAATCCATTACATACAAGGTAATGAGGTTAAATTTATGCCAGTGCTTCAAGCAAAGAGTTTTAACTGAACAGCACCATTTGCTACTGCACCAGATACAAGTGAAGAAGCAGAGGAAAAGATTAAAAAGAGGAATGGGAAGGTTAAACACTAGCTTGACCTCTTTAATAGTTAAGCAAATTTTCTTATATATCACAGTGAGCTGAAAGAAACTGAGCAAAGGATTGCTCTGAAACAACCTTTTGTTTAGTGCCTTGTTTAGAGGGGAAGAAGGGCAGGGAATGTAGGAGAAGAAGTGTTGAAGTTCAGTACAGAATTTCAGTACAATGTTCAAAAGCAGTGCATCAAAGTTACTGACCATCATATAGCTTAAATCCATGTTCATCTGTTTCTACTTCAGACTCTGGCTGAAGGGGAAAAAAATTGAATTTTTTCAAGGGTTTTATGACCACTGCCACAGGTATATACTCTTCAGTTACAAACATGGGATTATACACTTTTGCACCCCAATTAATATAATTTATCTTCAATATTAAATTGCTGCATGCAATCATTAAAATACAATAAAATAACTTTATTTAATCTAGAACAACAAATAGTCCAAAGCATATGACTTCAGTTCATTAGAGCTTTACTTAAGAAACAAGAGCTCTTTCACCCTCCTAAACAAACACCTCCAACATCAACACACAAGCTGTTTTTCTGCTTTGATTTGGGAGACAAAGAACTACTTATGGGTATAGGCATATGGATGTAGGCTTAACACAGTATTATTAAATTCATTAGCACAAAGGATCTTGAAAAATGCATCCAGTATACACCCACTCCTTATTTTAAAAAGGTAGCAATGAAGATAGTAAGCTTTTTGCTGAGTATACTCAGTGGTTTGGTCACTGAGATTTCAATTACCCCAGTGCTCATTTTATCTCTCCTTCTCATAAAGTTAACATTATTTTAAGCAGCATCCATTTAAAAAGTTCATTGGTAGGAGAACTGAAAGGAGAAGAAATTATGCTAAAATCTACTCAAGCCTACTTTTACCTATCAGGTCTTTCTATCAGTACTGTTACCTTAAAGAAGTCATCTTGAGAGATTATATCACAGTTGGGAAGCATTTTCTTAAGCTTTTCTGCTAGCGTTGTTTTCCCCCCATTTGTTACACTGTTAGAAAACATTATAAAGCCTTTATCAAGACAAAAATTAATCTTTTAAATATATATACAAGCTCACGCATACATTTCTATATAGTAATGTGCGAATAAACAATACAACCCCCTCTCCAAAAGTTTATTCACATTAAACACTCTCTACCTCTAGAATTTTTTTTTAATGTTCCAACAGCTTTCAGACAGTAAATCTAGAAGTGCCAAGAAAGAGGATAGACATTTGTATCTGAGACCTCCAACAGAGACAGAACAATTTGTTAAGAGCTAAATGCTGTAAAATGATACAATTATATGTTGTATTTAAAATCCAGTTTCAAAAAATATATATTCAGAAATAGAAATTGTATCACTTCCTTCTGAAAGAAAACCCAGTTTTAAGCTGTAGAGGAAATTTAATTTTGTAATACTTACCCTCCAAGGCCAATAACCAATACTTTCATACTTTGCTTTTTCCTCGGTTCTTCTTTTACTGTCAAAAACAGTAGCCAGTGAAAATTCTTAATTCAGCAACAAGGAAAGCAGTTATTTTATTAAGAAATACCAATTATAGAGAAGATTTATTTTCTTTTCTTTTGCCCAGTATTTTTCTGACTAAGAATTTCAACTGCTTGTTCTAATACTAACAAAAAATCTGCAATATATATGCCACAATGTAAATTTCAATGTACTTTGCCTTTGACCATATTTTAATAATTTGAAAAGAACTCTGAGAGACCTAGTTCTACTAATACTAATATCATACAAGTTCCTAAAGAAAAGCAGAGTCATTAGCTCAAATACTAACTGTATAAAAAAGACTAGGTAAACAGAAGCTGTGGTGGCAAACAAAGTAAGTCAGTGACACCGAGACGAGAAAGATATTTTTAAAATTTCATGAAGAGTTATAACAAAGTGGATGTACAAAGACTCTTCTACAAATCTGGTCTCATCAGTGTAATATTCAATGTGTAATTCACCACTTCCTTCTGGGCACTAACAGCACAATAGAGGGACCATAGAGGGACTCCTCCTCTGTTCCACTACAGATTAGCCTGGAGGTATTAAAACTTGTGTAATGGCAGTTTAAGCCACCCTAGTTGACTTAGCACTGAGAAGTACTAGGTAGCAGTTGATTTTCTCCAGAAAAGATCAAAGAATTAAACTATAAATGATAACTTAACCACCCCTATTCCTCTGGTTGCCAAGAAAAAAACCCTGAGGCTCTGGCTTGCTGAACACCTTCAGTGGTCAGAGATTCCAGAAGACACAAATCTGTCTTGCCCCAACTCTTTCCCCTGAACCGCCTTCTGGAGCAGGTGTTTGCAGGGTACTTATAGAACTATACTGGAAAACTACTGCAGCTGCTGCAAAGAGAAGGGGGAAGAATATTTATTTTCAGCTGAACAAATTCCCTCCAGTTCACCATCCAGTTACCCATACCTGCAAAGATATGATGTAGCAGGACAAGTTGTTCGCTGGGCAGCAGCAGGGCTGCTTGTCTT
>JAWWLT010000092.1:3488110-3500714 GCA_035040995.1 Premnoplex brunnescens | reverse complement strand
TCCATGCATTTGGATGGAAACCGAGAGACTGTGGGCTCTGTGTCGAGTAAACTCAGGATGTACGATGGAATGGTTCAAGGCCCTCTACAGACTCGCATCTCTGCTGTAGAGACATTAGTTGAGAGTCTTAGAGATGAGCAAAAGAAACTTAGAGAGAGGGCGAAAAGGGGAGGCGAGGCGGGGGCCTCGCCCCCGGGCTCCCCCCGCGCGGGCGGCTGTCTGCGGTCGGGGAGAGCGAGCGCGCGAAAATGTGGTGAATCGAGAGAGAACGAAGACCAGGCTTTATAAAGCTTTTAATTTCTAATGTTTTGAGGCGCCGTTTTTTTAACAAGTGTGTCTAGGTTTGCTTTTATCTTATGGCTCTGTATTATTGTTTTCTAGCTGTATTTTTTATTTAGCCTCACTATTGAAAATAAAAAAAGAGGTGAGTGGGTGTTTTAAATATTAGAAACATGCTTCTCTGTCAACATTATGCAAGAGTAAGCTTTCCCTTCCATCTTTCAAAAGATCTATTGGTGTTTCAAACTATATTGTTCTTTGCACAGTTCATATCATGTTGGATATTAATTCTATTTACAGAATTTCCTTTTTAAGTCCTTTGAATTTGACAAGCTGTATTGGCTTCTACTCGTTATGTGCTAGTTGAGCACTGTCTCATTGAACAGTGCTTGCTCTCTAATTATGTCTTTTTGATTAGAGCCCCACATAGTGTGCAGCAGCAGCTTTTGGGGATATGAAATTGCTGTTTTAATACTTTAAAGAAGTCTTTTATATTCACCAGGTAGTGTAAAGTTTGTTGATTCTGGCCTAAAAGTTGACACAATGTTTATATTTTATGGAGAATGACCAGTCTTTTTACCAAGGAATTTATAGTTTTAAATTACTCCAACTGAGAGGAAGGGAGGCAGGTGGAAACATAATGTATATAACATTAAGGGTTGCTACCTTAAAGCAGATTTATTGCCTTTGCTCCCACTAGTACCTGTCAGAGTTCAATATGGGATTCTGGAAGTTGGATCCCAAACAAGTTCACCTCAGTTCTGAGGTAAAGTAGGAACTGGGACAGCATTAACATAAGCAGAAGACTTGAATTGAGTCACATGCCTAAGGCCTTAGCAGTAGGCTTAAATTCAGTGTAAGTGGTAGGTTTGGTTTCTTCTGCAGCCAAAGAAAGGTTTCTGTTAGCCAGAAAGATGTAAACAAGTGAATGTGGGGAGTTGCACAGCTCTAAGAGGAAAAAAAACATCAGAGAAAAAATTGAAGAGATTCAAGTCTGATTTCAGTATGAATTTTAAACTTCCGTTTCAAATCTCAAACCCTCATCTTACTGCAAGTTGCTGGGGCCAAAACCAACCTTTCTTCAGGTGAAGGCATGCTGGTATTTGCAGAAGTAAAATTAGTGAGAAGTAAAAGATTTCAGCATTAAAGTGTGCCAGTGACATTGTGTTCACTTATGTCTTCTGTGAGAATATTTTTAGTTCTGATTTTGTGTGAAGAAATGCCATTTGTTCCTTCCCCTCCAGATACTGGATAGTGCCGTCCATGTTTGCTCCTGGACTACCCTGGTTTGTCATCTATGCTGACACCATTCTATTCTTTGTATTCTTTTTAATATGTTTCTAGGCAGATTTCTAGGCTTGCTTGCTTGTTTGTTTAATGTACCCTCACCCCTTCCTCCCTACAGATATGTATGCCCTGTGTTCACTTCCTATTCCTAACAAACACACAAACACTCTTTAGAAGTGGAAGATGGTTTTCTATAAACGGTGGGGACTCCACTTTTTTTTTTTTTTCTTTTTTTTTTTTTTTTCTGTCTCAGTTACGGTAATCCTTAAATACTATGTTGAACTCCATTGTGACTGAACATTACCCAACATGTGCCCAGTTGGCCAAGAAGGGCAGTGATCGTTCCCCTGTACTGGTGAGGCTGCACCTCAAATTCTGTGTCCAGTTCTGGGGAGCACTCACTTCAGTAAAGACATTGAGATATTGGATTGTGTCCAGAGAAGGGCAGCAAAGCTGGTGAATGGTCTAGAGAGTAAGTCCTATGAGGAGTGGCTGAGGAAGCTGGGGTGGAGGGTTAGCCTGGAGAAAAGGAAGACTTGCTTGAGACCTTACTGCTCTCTACCAGTACCTGAAAGGAGGTAGTAACAAGGTGGGTGTTCATTTCTTGTTCCAAGTGACACAAGTGATAGGACAAGGGAAAATGACCTGAAGTTGTGCCAGGGGAAGTTTTGGTTGGATATTAGGGAAAACTTCTTCACTGAAAGGGTATATCATGTGTTGGAGCAGCCTTCCCAGGGAAGGGATTTAGTCCCTGGAGGTATGTGAAAGATGTGTGGATGTGGCACTTAGGGACATGGTTTATTGTATTGGCAGTGTTAGGTTAATGATTGGACTTGATGATCTTAGAGATCTTTTCTGACCTACATGATTCTATGAGAAGCCAGAGAAAAAGTTTGTTTTGCTGTAATGTCCTACTAATAAAATGGCACATCTTCTGAGACATGTGGAGATCATAAGATGACCATCTCTTTTCTTACTAAAGCAAACTGCAAGCATATCACAAATTATTCTGATCTGTAGCTTACCTTTGATAATTCCACTTGACCAAAACGTTGTGACTTAAAATTACTGATATACACTGCCAGAGGGTGTAAGTCCTTTGCAGGTTCTTAGATCAACACTGTGAAAACAAACATGCTGCTCTTTTATCACCACACTTTCTGTGAGATCAAGCAGAAGATGCCTCTGACTTTCTTCAAAGAAATTAATCTGAACATGTATCAGAATTTATCTTCCCAGTTATAAATATTCTCAGAAGACACTAAAACTAACATAAGACCTGGAACATGCAAACTGTCCTTTTTCTTCCCATCATCCCATGTTCTATGCATATTTTCTCTTTTTGGGCCATTTCTTATGGGTAGGGATTCAAATTAGTTGTTTTCAATCTAATTGGTAACAGAGAAAGTACCTGGTTATGAACTGTTTCTATGCAGCATTATGGGAACAAGAAAGAGGATGGCTGATCATAGCACAGGATTAGTTTGAACCCTTGAAGGAGTTTATTGATAGATTATCAGTTTTTTAATTTTTCTGTAGACAACCATGGTCAATTCTGATTTGCAACACCATAGAAATTATCCCTGTATTCTAGGCACTGATAATGCTTTGTGACACTTAGTGAGTCTGTTTAGCTAAAGTTATTCTGATTTTTATAGTGATCTTGAGCTATTTAGTCTAAATACAGCTAGATCAATATCTGATTTGTAGAATCTTGCTTGCATCAATGAGATTTGATTATATCTGTCTATGGTAGATGAAGCAGGGTGTGAAATGCTAAAAAAAGACTCATAAGAGTTCACTGTGGCCAAGCCTTGGTAGCTGCTGTGAATATTGGATTACTGTCATCATTATTTTCTTTAAAATAAAAGTCTCTTCAACCATAGACTGGTTTGGGGTTTTTTTGGTATTGTTTGTTTTTTGTTTTTTGTTTTTTTTGCTTTGTAGTTTTTTATTTGGTTTGTTGGTAGTGGGTTTTTTCTGTTGTTTTTTGTTTGTTTCTTGGTATGTTGATTGTTTTGTTGAGGAAGTAATATTAATTGACAACTAATGAAAGTGCTTTTTCTCACCTTTGATACTGAAAGTTTGACCTAACACAAATACCCAAATAAGGATTGTCATGCAGTATAGGTCAACGTTCTTTTTTTTTTTTTTTTCTTTTCTTGTTTTAGCTTTTCATTAGTGGGGGAAACAAATAAGAGGAAAGCAGAGAATGGTTTGGTGGCTGGTTGAGTAAAAGGGGATTTTACTGCTAGTGACTGCGGTGCTTTGGAGAAGCTGAAGTAAAAGACTAGAAAGGAAGTGGGGAAAGAGCTCACTAGGAGAGAAACAGTAGCGCTTTATTGAGAAACACTTAGCACTTCTTTGGAAACAGCCTTCTATTAAGGATATTGTAAGTGACTGAACGTGTTTAAATGTTGTTACTAATTAACAAAAATCTCTTTTTAGAAAATGGTCTTTTGGTTTTGTGGGACTTTTTTATTACTTAGTATTATAAAGCACAGCAGGTGTCTTGCTCCAGTTCAGTACATACCAAAGCACCATTTTTAAGCTGTTACTGTTTAGCGCCTCTGTTTCATTGCTTTTGTGCTTTTAATTGGGAGAGGGTCGTCTTAGAAAAATGAGTTGTCCATTTCTTTTCTTTATAAAAGCTGGAGGGGTTTATAGGATACCTTATACAGAATAAGTTTAGGGGTGTGAGGTCAGCCCAACCTGACGAAGTCATTAGTTTTATATTGCTGGTTACAGTTTGACTCCTTTACCATGCTGTGTTGCTGAGGAAAGGTTTGGGAAGTTTGTATACTAAGAATATTTGTATCTTTTTAGTATGTGTAATAAGTTACCTTTTTTGTTTGTCAAACGGTTGTTTTGCAGATGTTTAATGCAGATTCCATGAAAAGGCAAAAGACAGTCCTGTGGCTAAAGTATAGGATTTGTGAGAGTTGAAATGTTAATGGCTCCAGCAGTGTTCATTTGCGGAAGAAGGAAGTGCTTTGCTGACAATGTGCAAGGGAACAGCCCGTGTACAGAAGGTGTGAAGACCAGAGGATGGCTACAGCAAATTAATCTTTATTCAGCAAGGAGCTGGATTTTGAGGCAGATAAGGGAAGAGGCTGATAAAAGGCATATCCTGCAAGGTGGGATAGTGATTTTTAGCATGCCCTCCCTTACACAACTGGTTCAGGTATGAAGACTCCCTTGGGGGAGGTACTGGGACATTCACATGTAGACCTGAAAGTATTCATCTCTTCTGATGGGACATAACTGGCTTAAGTAAGCTGAGGTGAGAGGCAGGTGTCTTGTCTTAGAAAGTGTTATAAACCATCAAAGACCAAAGCCTCCCAGATTCATTTCTGGGGCCTTCCACCAGAGGATCGCACATGGTACACAGTGTTACATCAGACAATGTGAAATTCCTCCTCCAGCAGAGGTACCTAGCTGATGCCACCCATCCTGAGTGTATATTAACCCATTGAACTTCGTGTTTTGTGGGCTTTCCACATCTTCCCCAGCGGATCAGGACTGATATTGTCACTTCAACCAATGGACATTGAAATTGCAACAATCAAGCCTTGTTGCTGGATCCACAGATGGTGATATTCTTCCTCTTATCCTACTACTCTCCTCCTAATTTCTTATCAAAACATATTGTAAGCCAGACTAAAAATTTCCAGTCAGTGCCTTAGTAAGTGCCTTGCGATGTCTGGATAAGCTAAATTTGGCTAAGTTTAAGTTTGTGAAATGCCTTACTTTGTCTGGATGTTGTTTTAAAATTTGCCATGTACCTTATTCTACCTTAATGTAGTAAAACTTCACAAGTAAAAGTTTGTTATTGAACTTCCTGAAAATTTTCTTGTTTCTCCCATGCACTGCCCAGACTGAATCAAGCAACCTTCCCCTAAACCCACCAAGCAGATTGGGGCATAACAGGATTGAAAAAAGAACCTGTACTTAGAGAAAAATTTTTTGGTAGTGCCACACTTCCCTGCCCCATGCCTCCATTTACTTTGCTTTTTAAAGGGATACTCTCCTCATTAGTCATGCTGAGAGTAAAGTCATTAATGTTTGCCTGGTTCCTTGAAATCTTAAAAAGGTACATATTTTCTGTATTCTAGTTATTTTGTCCTGTAGAAGTATGTGGTGGAGAGGTACAGTCAAATTGGTGCTAATTATTAGTTCACCACCCTGCATGAATCTTGAAGTGTAGTTCATAGTGGATAGACAGTAGTAAGTCGGAGTAGAGGAAGACCTTGGGTGCTTTCTAACTCTTGGCTTATTCCAAAGCAAAAATTATCACCAAGTATCTGCATGCATAGGGATAGGTATTGCTAGATAAAAGTACTTCAAGTGATTACAGGTGTTTATGTACCTAGTAAAATACAATTTCTATTTCCAGAACAGGGATTCAAGACTAGTATGCCCTTTCTGTGCTAACATTTAGGTATTTTAACCTTCTAAACTGAATTTTTGCATTAAAATTTGGTACAAGTAATTTCCATTACAAGTCCTAAAGTCTCCTTGTTCTAAGCTCTTAAATACAGGAAAGTAAACAGGATTAATATCTCTTTATAAATAAATTTTTGGAAGATTGGTGTCAGTAATTAGTAGTGTTTAACTCCCATGTGAAGTGCTGTAAAATTAGCATTAACCAGACTTGCAGTTCTATAGATGCAGATCAGTACTTTTGTATTTCATCACAGGAAAATGTTTTAAAATGTGTCTGGGCTGTGTGTGACACCACAGTTGGACATTTGGGGAAGTAACCCTCTGTTTCAGTTTTATAGAATTTTAAAAAAAACCAAAAAACTAACGAAACAAACAGCTAACAACCAACAATGAATTGTCTTTTGTTTAAACAGCATGTCAGCATCGGTGTTTCTATTCTTTTCCTCCACATGTATGATAGCTTTAGAAAACTGTTGACACAAAAGCAGTACATTATTACAGAAAGCACATACGACATGCACAAATACATTTTTTTCCCCATCTTCTGCCATCTTATTTCTCCTTATAATATTTCTTGTTCTTGCCTTTTGTTGTCCATTGCTTCTTTTTGCTTACATAAAATCTTGGAAACTGGTGGGTGATGGTTGTAGTCTCCAGAGTTGCCAGTGTGTAGTTCTGTCTTGTGTTTTTCTGTTATCTGTTTAA
The DNA here is from genome assembly GCA_035040995.1 of Premnoplex brunnescens. Classification (NCBI taxonomy): domain Eukaryota; kingdom Metazoa; phylum Chordata; class Aves; order Passeriformes; family Furnariidae; genus Premnoplex; species Premnoplex brunnescens. Next base: position 3,493,997 of record JAWWLT010000092.1, on the reverse strand, counting down.
GAAAGCCAAGGAAAAGGGATGGTACTCCTGTCATCCATCCTGCTTTGTCATCTCCTGTTCCTTTTTCTTTTCTTTTTTTTTTTTCTTTCCTTGTTTTTGTTGCTTGATTTCTCCCCAGCTGCAGTTCATGTTTCATGCTGAAGCTCTTAGATCTAGGAAGCATCCTTGTTCAAGGATACTGTTCTTGTTCATCATTTTTGTGTGGGTGATGAGCAGAATAGCAGTTTCATTCTTTTTAACTGTTGCCACAGTTGTAAGTATTTAGCTTCTGAGGCAAAGGTCACTCAGTTATTTACTTTTAATAAACTAAACACAATGTCATGTATGTACATTGTATTGTACCAGCCTTTGTCAGTTAGTTCATCAGTTTCTTAATTCCTGGATTAAGTGTAACCTAAGTAATGAATTGTTCTGATGAACCAAACATTTCTTTAATCACAGTTAATCTGTATAATATATAATCTGTATGAATATGTGAAGTATATCTTAAGAACATGTGCATAACCTACACTTGCATACTTAGGATATTTAAAGGTAAATAAAACTACACGCTTAAGACTTCAGGTACTCAAAAGCAAACAATATGGAACAGGGCCTAGTAGATTTCTCCACTGAGTTCAGTGGACTTAAGCAGTTCTTGTGCTTGCTGCTGGTGCTCTTGAAATGTACCTTTACTGAATTGTTTTAAAACGTTTTTGTAGTGATGCTTCTTTTGCAGTTTATGCAATTAAACTTGTACCTTTCTGCAGTAAGGTTATCTTTTCCTGCCTTGAATGCTGCTGACAATCTCTTCCAAGCTGCCCTATTACAACTAATGTTACTGTCTTACTAGAATAGCAAATGCTGTAGCTTATTTTAAGCATCTAAATGGAGCATGTCAGTTGTACGTTCCATAAATAGGACTTGGTGACCATTTGTTATTTTTATTAAATGAAACGAGTTCTGTGCTACTGCATTATTTTCCTATTAGTAGTGACTGCAAGTAAGTGTGAGAACATGTTGCAGACATTGGTTATTGTTTTGTTTTTTCTTCTATCCTTAATTCTGTATCATTTGAAAGATATGATACTAGAATAAAAATATATACACCATGTATGAGTGTGTGAGGTTGTATATGACTGAAACTATGCTGTGCATCAGAAACCAATGGCAACACTTGAGATTCATGGTGATCTATAAAGACCATGTTAGATGTGTGTAAGAGGCTACTTACATATAACTGACCAGATGGCCAGTTTCCTTTATAACTTATGCTGGCCAATTTTTTAACTCATGCTGCTGAGTCTTTTCATCATGATTTTCATTGACAGAGGCATAGCAGAGATTCATTCAGCAAGCTGCTTTAAGGTTGAAAGAAAGCAATGTATTTGGATTTGAGGGGGGGGGGTCTGGGGCGAGGGGGTGGTGGTGTTCTGTGTTTAAAAGGCATGCTACTGGTACTGAATTTTTTTTTTTTTTTCCAGGACAGGTTAAAGTCTTCAGGGCCCTGTATACATTTGAGCCCAGAACAGTAAGTAAATCTAGATTTTAGAGGTTTGAGAAGCTTAACTTTAATCCTGTCTGTAACGTTTCTTCAGTTCTGCCTATTAGACTTACGGTATATGTTTTCAATGGTAAAGCTTGTTGATGAATGTTCATAATGTGACTAAAACTGCCTGATAAGTCATCACTCTCCAGTAAGTCCAGCTGTTTAAAAACAGCATGCTTTCTTTTGTAGTATCAGTTACCTGTAATCTTGAGTGATTTGGGTTCTCTTCCAAAGTTAACAATGATAATTGAGACCTAAGAGATTTGATGAACTGGGACCAACCAAAAAGGTGATGAAGTTAACAAACACAAGATACATTTCACTGCTTCTGTTGCACAGTGCTCTGTTGGAAAGGCCGCTATTCCTGTGTTTTTATGAAAGTCACAGATCCAGACCTGTCACAGACTTGTCTGTCTGTAGACAAGTCAAACTACAGAGTATCAGGTTGTTGTCTAGGTGCTAGAGAATTTGAGTTATCGTTCTTTAAAATGAAGAGGTGAATGTATTCTGACTTATTCAGGTATTTGTTTTTCTTTCATAAACATATTCAGATATTTTTCTTTTGTTTTTTTTCTTTTCATTTTTATTAAAGCCAGATGAACTGTACTTTGAAGAAGGAGATATCATTTACATCTCAGACATGGTGAGTCTAAGACATCCTGTACAGACTGAATACTTCTGAGATGCAACATATCCTTTCTAAAATATTTTCCCTATTCTCTACAGAGTGATACAAATTGGTGGAAAGGAACTTGCAAAGGGAGAACTGGATTAATTCCAAGCAACTATGGTAATGTCTAGAATATTTTTATTTGGAAATATCATTCACAATGAAAGGAAATCACTACATAAAAAGACTTATTTTCAGAAACAGATCACATTGGCATTTAACCCTACTCTACCATATTTTTCATAATATATCTATCTGCAGTCACCACTGTACATCAGCAGGGGACAGGCTGTCTTGTGTTTTTATAACCTAGATACAGCTTGAGTCTGCCTACTGTTCATGGTTCTGCTTGTGCAGATAACAGCTATAGATATTCTCAGTTTTGAGGGGAAGAACGCTTGGATCTAAAGGAAGCATTTTCATTTGCCATTTGTTGTATTTTAATAAATATATTCAGCTTCAGAAAAAATTGTTTTCGTGAGGATTGCATCACATAAAATATCCCACACGTGTTTGAACTGAATAGAAACTGCTTTTTCAGATTCAACTAGAATCACTTTTAAAAGCCAGGAATATAGTTAGTATAGCACTATTTTTCCAAGTCCTCCCAGGAACTGTAGACAGAGTAAGAGTGTCTCATGGCAGATTGTGTCACAACAATATAATAGTAACTGAGTTTGCTTCATGTTGTCCCTTCGTCACTAGGAGACCTTTTGGTAGCAATGCTATGATTTCCTGCCCTGTAATTAATAGAAGTACATAAACAGAAATCCATGGTGTGGTTATTAAGACCACAGAATAAAATTTCACTTCAGTTTGAGACTTCCCAACTGACTCTATTCTTGCCATCTGGCAGAGGTCAGAGATTGTGCACTGTTAGATGCCAGCAGAGTAGTTTATACATGCTTACCTACACTCAAATTTTTACTGAACGTTGAAGTGTTATATTTAAAATAAAACCAAAAATCTACTAATTCAATTTGTGTTCCTATTGAGATAATTTGGAAAATTTCAATTTTAGACCAGGGTAGGTGGAGTGGCTTAGTTTTCTTGGTTCTGGTCTAGGCCTTCCCTGGTAACAGGGTTATAATTAAGGAAGTATTCCACACCATTCCTTTATGTAATCATGTGTATATAAAACAAAGAGGGGAGGTTCTTTGCTCTCTTCCTTTTGGGTGCTTGGAGGACAGCAGCTTTCAGTGTTTTGGCTTCGCTCTTATCTATGTGAGCTGAGGCCTATCTGAGAAACCGTTGTCTGAAGCTGTACGGGGGTGGAGATTTCTGCTGTTTTCTTGAGGGGAGTTGGTGAGAGTTTATTGTGTTAGTTACTTTATCGAGCTATTCTCTGAGGTTTTTTTGAGTGTATATATCTCTTTTGTTTTGTTTTTACCTGATTTTTGTATTTTTTCCCCTTCCCTTTTTCCCCTTTTCCCTTTTTGGGGTTGTTTGGAATTCTTGTTCTGTATATTCGTATTGTTTAAATGTATATAACTGTAATATATGTGTATGTATATTTTTACTACAAATTTTCTTTTGGTAATTTTTTCTTTTGGGAGGGGGGAATCTGTGTGGCCAGCGGCTGGGTTTGGCAGGGAGCCAACCCAAACCTCCACATTAAGGGGAATGGTGTCTCAGTTTGCACATTTGCAAAAATTTCGTATGTAAACAAAACAGAAGTCTCTGCAGACCTTAAGAACAAAGAGTACTAGGAACATATCTTCTGATTTAGACAAACTGTGTAAAATCCCTAAGGCAAGCTTCTTCCGGTTGCACAATTAGGACTGCCTAGTTTCCTTGGTTTTAACCAACTGAACACTGTGATCTCCTGTAACGTTTTCTATGACCTTTTCTATAACTATTCTAGAACCTTTTTGGCAAAAGGTGGAGGCAGACCTGAAACTGCTGTCTCAGGTGGGGTCTTGTGCTCCATCTGCTGGGCATGAAGGAACACATTTTAAAAGAATGTGAACAAAAAGCTGCCGAAAGCAGAATCAGTGTTATCTGCATTAAAAAATAACAAACTTCTGGCAAGAATTTTCTAAAAGTATTTTGAGACAGTGTTGTTAATGTTAGTGCTGTCTGCTGTTTGCAACAAGCACTGCTCATTATGACTAACATGTTGCATGTGGAATAGCTGTTTTCTCTGTGCCTGGCTTTTCTGCATTCGTATTCTCTTCACTGTTTGCACAAATTATTTCAAAATTAAATACCAGAATCTAGCATTTATGTTTTATTTTACTCACAGCTAGCAAGTTAAACATGTGAAATCATACAAACATTATGGGAGGAACACATGCCAAAGTAAGAAAAGATCTGGATAGGCCAGAAGAGTCTTGAGACTTTATTTCTGGTAACAGATGTACAGTTATTAGTATTTGGCTATATTCCATCAGATTGCAGGTACAGTGTGACCTGAGGAAAACCTTTTCAAATTCTCCCTGCCTCCTGTAACAACCATAGCGCAGGGGCTTAGAGATCCTACTCATCTCAGATTGTACTCTGTCCTACTTGCCTGTTCTCTTACTAGTTAGAGTGATTTCCATCTGAAAAAGTTTTTAAAACAGAAGGTTAATCTTCAATCTGCCCATCATTACTGTTATTGTTTAAGCAGGGGGGTTTTTTTGCAGACCTCCCACAAGTTTTCCAGGAAAAATAAAAAATCTCCATCAAATAAAAAGGAAACCTATTGACAGCAAATCTTTTTAACTACCCTTCACAGACCGCTTGGAAATAATTCACTTGTAACTACAGATTGCAAGCTTTAGGTTGAAAGCTTAGCCTTTTGCAACTGCTTGGAGACATCTTACAAGTTTAGAAAGGGAAGTAATTGAAATTAAATACTGCCAGATTCTTGGTAAGTTGCAACTGCTGATCAATTTGATGCTGCTGTTTGAAGTTTTGAAAAGCATTTTCTCTGAAATGCTTTCCTGTACATAGGAAATTGAAGTTTATCTGAGTAGTCTGTCACACATAAATCCCTTTTCATATTAGAATCAACTGTCTATTAGTGGTTCATATGGAATAAATCTGAGTTTTATGTCCACAAAGGTGTCAGAAATCTATCCACTTTCAGAAGTATTTAGAATTTACTCTCTGATTTCAGTGGCAGAACAAGCAGAATCTATTGATAACCCACTGCATGAGGCTGCCAAACGAGGTAAGTGTGTTTGGTCTTTTAGCTGTGTAATGCGAAAGAGTGTTTTGCTTGTTTTCAGTAATAATGATAAAAATAACAATACTAATAACAGTAACAGTAATAGTAGTAATAACACATTTATTATGAAGATATTCTGCCTGGTTTGGTTGTCTGGTATTTTGAACAAGTTATCTGGTAAGTTTCAAGTCTTTGAAAAGCTGAGATAGAGATGTCTCAGTTTAAAAGAAACTAAGATGTTTATCTGGACTAGAAAGGGGCCTCTTCCCAAAAACCACCACAACCTTTGAAATTAAGATACTTTAATCACAAAATATATAGAAAAGGATAACATTTCTTTATTACAAATATATATATATATATATATATATAAAACCAGAAATAGAATGGAACAAACAGCAACACCGTAACCAAAACTTTCAAACAAATCAAGTTCTATCTCTGCCCCTTCAGTGCATTTCTGTTCACAGGGAGCAGAAGGCAATGAGCAGCTGCAATGAGTCACTCACGGGCTCTGGCGAGGCAAAGACTGGGA
>JAWWLT010000092.1:3477164-3488010 GCA_035040995.1 Premnoplex brunnescens | reverse complement strand
CCTCGCTGTGCCCTTTTCAACTTGGCTCAAAAAGTAACCTAAACCGGTTTTGTTGGCAACTTGAACTGGTCTAATTAACAAACTTCTACAATTATCTTACTTTCTTGACATTTTTCCTGATTTTTCTTTAGTTTTAGAAGCTTCAAGGCCAGGTACTGATAGCAACCATAACATATTCTCTGTAGCTAATAATTGTGACCTCAACCATGCAGGCTATCTTTGCTACTTCAGCAAAAGCCTCTACAATTATTTCTATTAACCCTCTCAGTGTTGGTTCCTTATTGATATATCAGTTCCCATTCAGTGTTAGTTCCTTATTGACATATCAGTTCTCTCTCAGTGTTAGTTCCTTATTGATATTTTATGTTATTGATACCTTATATAGATAGATAGACAGACAGACAGATAGTAGTTAAGAACTGTTATCCTTCTCTATACATTTTCCTACTATTAAAGTTTGTTCTAAATTTAAAAGAGTGGGGTGGTTTTTTTGGGGGAAGAAGGCCCTTTCCTTTGTTCTGGTCAACACGGACATCATAGTTTTCCTCTAAACTAAGACAGTCATTATCAGCTGCGTATTAGAAAAAATGAGAACGGGAACCACTGTGCTCCATCCCACAGCTCTGATTTGATAAATATCAACTCTTGCTAGAAAAATAGTGAGCAAAGACTTTTTCAGGATAAAATGACAGAGGATTGTAAGCATTGTATTTTGAAAAAAGATCTGACAACAACAAAACAGTCCAAAGATTGTGAGCAGTATTTAATTGTACCAAATTGTACCGAGTCTAAAGTTGTTTTTTCTTTTTTCCAATATAGAAGAGTGTCTCATCCATCTAAAATAAATCTTTTGATAAGAATTGTTTAATAATCAGAGCTGATGTCAGGGTGGTACACTCCAGATAGGGCCACACATCAGGATTTCAGCAAAAGGTTTCCACATGCATATGCTTTTCTCTTGGTTGCCCATCCTTGAGAAATCACTTGGAGAAGAACAGAACATTCTTCCAACAAAGCCAAGTAAAGTCCATGGAAATGGAAAATGGAATGAGTGGTAAAATTTCCACACTACTGCCACTGCTGCTTCTCCCATTTGGTCCAGGCCCTGTGGCTCTCCCTGCTCTTGCAAGCCATGGGGGCAGCAGTCACATGACCCCCAGTCCAGGAACATCACTCAATTCATAATACACTTCTTTTTCTCTAAAATGTCCAGGAATGGGGGGCTCTTTTTTCCTGCAAAACTGAAACCTAGGGATTTTTTTGTTCATAATTGTAGTATTTTTCAATTTCCATTTTATTTTGACCTTTAACTAAGCTATGATGAATTTTACCTGATTGATTTCAGATAATTTCATCCAGCTAATCAAGACTACTTCAAATTTTAGCAGCAAAAGACATAGTAAAGAAGTAAAAAATAGAACTACATAAAATTCTTTCAGACAGTATTTATCACCCTTCCTACTTTTTGATTTTTAGAATCTACTACTGCGCTTGATTTTAGCCAGTTTTGAACTTAACATACAGTAATTTTGTCTAGGCTCTATTTCCACTTGCAAAAGTCAAAGTTTTTCTTTTAACAAACAAGTCAATGTTTTCTTTTTAAACAAGCATTTCAAGAAAACCAGATAGAAGTACTAATTTAGGCATAGTGACTGAGGATCTGATCACCATCTGCTGCTTGTTGGCTCACACACCACAGCACCACCCTGTGAACAAGCATTCCTGCTTCCTGACATGGTAGCTCTCATGTTTCTTGCATTGTCTGGAAGTCTGCCCCCATGCACTGGGCTTCTTGGGACAGTATGTGACACAAGACATCATTGCAAGAAGTTTGTTTTTCCAATTTTTCTTCCATTTCAGAGATTATCACAAAGCGGCATTTTTGTAAACCTAACATTAGTGCATCTTAAAAGCTCATGTCTTTAAATAACACACTGTACACAGAACTGACAAAACACAATTTTCCCTAATAATTTTTTTAAGCATTCAGTCATTAAAAAAAGGACACACAAAACACACTTAGGTCACCATAGTTTTATTTTATTGTATTCTGTACAATGCATTGCATTTTGTTCAGACTTCTGGAAAGTGATCAATTTCTTTATTCTTTTTCCTCAAGAACAAACATTCATATGGATATAAATACTTTCTGTAATTATGCAGCCCATTTATTGTTTAAGTAATTTCATTTCTACCTGAACTCATTTTAACCAGAATTATAATGGCATGCGTTACACAGTTTGAAGGTTTTTTTGACTATTAATTTGCTCCTTGCCTACTAAAATTAAAAAAAAAATTTCTGTCATAACAGTAAGTTGCATAATGTTAGCAGTAATGTTCTGTGGACACAAAGACAGAAAACAATTAAAACACTCATCAGTATGTATCTAATTCCAGTGTGGTAAGTAGTTTATGAAATGCATGAGGTGTGCTTAACCATCAGAAAATACACGTACTTCTTATGTTTCTTTTTATTGGCTTACTGCTACTGCTAAGTGTTTAATTACAGATTTGAGAAAGCATTTATGTATTAAGCATAATGTCGTTCTGAATTGGTACTATAGCAGCAAGGACTGTGACCAAGAACAGGCATACCTAAGTGCTGCTATAATTACATTTTTCCTTAAGCAGAAGAGTTATTACCTAAATCCTACCTTTTTCCAAATGTTTTTTTTGTCACAATCCTAGAAAAATGTGAAACAGTATTTTTATGTTAACTTTCCCTGTAAGCTTCAATTCTGTCTTCTCTTATATATTAGGTTTCAGTTCTTCACTCATTGATGCACATTAAAGCATCGACAGGACTTAAAGAATGCAATGAATTGTCTCAAAACACTGTCAAAGAAGGAAATTCCCATAAGATATGCTACTATGACAGGAACTTGTGATAAGAGCAGATGGCAACAACAGGAACGAGGCCTGGTAAGGCAGATTTGGGTAAGCTACTTGAACAAAGATTCCCACTGTAGAAAACTGTCATAAAGGAAAACATTAATTACATACCCAATAGAAGGCAAAGTTTTGAAATTGGCACACTGGACAAAATTCCACTGTGTAAGCTGTGGGAAAGAAAACAACTGCTAACGCTCCTGCCATCCCAAGGTGGGGGAACATCTGAGATGCCCCGTGAATATCTGGGACTTGGACTGTATAAAAGTGGCACCCCAGAAGCATGACACTGGGATCCTCACTGAGATGACCAGAAGGACCAGCAGGATGCTGTCGGAATCCATGTGGTGGTGGTATCTTTATCTTTCTACTTAATCTGTCTCTCTCTCTCATTCTCTCTCTTTCTCTTCCTATCTCTCTCTCTACCTCATATTTACTGTTAAATAAAGCCATACTATTGACTTTAGCGTATGGTCTCACCTTAATTCAGGCAGAAGCATCTTTCAATAACCAGATCCTAACAAGCATTTACTTGCAGAATCTAACTGTGTAACAGAGATTTAGACAAGCAGTTTTCATCTTATGCTATGCAAATCACACTACCACTTTTCAGAGAACTGCTCAACTCACAGGTTTGGACAGTGGATTTTTTTAATTTTTTTTTTTTAATTTCTGACTGTGACCATGTCCAATTAGGAGCTCATGCATATTACGAAATTTTAAACAAGCAGGAGTGATAAGTATCAGATCCAAAAGTGAGAGATTAGCAGGCAGATCTTGAAAAGATTGAGTCAATCAAGTATATGATACAGGAATGCTGACATAGTTAAGTACTTGAATATATCACATCTATGTTCAGATCAATACTTGTTATTAACTTTCTGATTATATTTTAACTGCTAGAGCTTCTCTAAAGTGGATGAACGTGTATTCAGTGTGGACTTACAATCAATCCAGCAAATTCTACTGTAACTGGTAGCTAACTTCATTAAATTGTATAATCCTTGCTTTTACTCTGTCCTTATAAATGGAAATTCCTATTGAATTCTAACAAGCAATCAACTAAATATTCCATACACATATTTATGTAATATTGACATATTATCTTTCCTATGTACACTTAAGTGTTACAGAACAGTAACATGTAAAACTCTAGTTCTGTTGTGCTGGTTAGTTTTATAAAATCCTCTTGCCTTCCTAACACAACGCAGCAACTGTTTGCTTTAAAATAGCTTACAAAAGGCAATAATTCTGACACTTGAAATACAGTATGATATTATAAATGCATAATGTTTTCATATCCTCAGTCATATTAAATTCAGGTTGTTTGTCTCTACTTCCCAAGCCACTTGTCAATTGCATTCTCATATTTTTTCTGTTCCTTTAACCAGTCTTGGTGCCACCTAAGGTTTGCAATAACACTTGAGTAATTCTGACCCAAACTTTGCTTCCAACTGATAAACTGTTGCTTATTATACTTCTGAACAGAAGAAGAAACCTTTGGATAGTTTACTATAGAGCGGAGTATTTTGTCCAATGAATGCACAATTACTGGAAATTTTATGGCAACATTTGTTAGCTCATCTGGATCGGCAGTAAGGTCTGGAAAAAACAAAAAGTGAGTTAAGACTGCATTTAAGGAAGTTAATGAGTTAGTCAGGACATAAAATTTGTAACATACCAAATAGCTGTGGCAGTACTGAACAGCCATCTGCGTATGCAATATATTTCCATTTGCCAGTTCGCAGCATATACACAGAAGAATTCACATTGCACCCATGGAACTCACTCAGCACCCAAGAGGGCCGAAGTCTTTTCGGTGACACTTCACTCTCAGCCTTTACACACAGCAACGGTATAAGAGAATATCCACTGAGGTTCTGTGGGACAGGAATTCTTGCTATATCTAAGGAAAGACATACAAAATCAAAATGCTGCTGCAGTTTCCATGATTGAAAAAGCCTAACACAATGCTACAGGCATCTGAACATTTTGTTTTGAGTAATTATTCTTCTTGTAGAACAAAAGAACCCCAAAATACACAATGAAAAAAAAACTTAAGGAACTTTCCAAGGCAAGCTGCCCACCATCACGATGAAATGTACTATCATCTATGGCTAACAGAACTTCGCAAAAAGCAATCATAAAATGCTTTTTTATTTTTTAATCATGATTATAAACATTTCTTTTCTGCTCTGACTACATCAAACAGGAGAAAAAGAATGTCATAGTATGAAAAGACCCTAAAAGCTCCACATTCAACATGGTGTAGCATTCACTCCTTCAACAATAACGGTGCTAAGCTCCTATGTAGCATTCTTCATCAGTGAACATTGAAATGCTTTACAAAGGTAGCCATTGTAGTTATCATCTGAAACTGGCAAGGAAACTGAGGAGCAGGTGCACTTCCTTCTCTGGCAGGACTAGAGATAAAGATGGTATCAGAGGTGGTATCAACACAGTGCATGTAAGGAAAGCTCTGGTGACTTCATAGCCCACTAAATGGCCCTCAGAAGATATTGCAATATCCATAAGCTCCTCAGCAGCAACCTATATCACAAGTGTCTCTAGGTCCCAAAGATTAGGTCAATATTAAAGGGCTTCAAAGGTTTGTCAGAGACATTTTGAAAAGCATAACTGAGAATCCCAACCATGTCCCCTTAACTTCAGCATGTTCCAAAAACCAGGTATGACAGTACTTCTAATTTTTAATCACCCCACTGAATATCATCTATACACATTCAAAATTCAACACCTTCCACTTCACAGAGAACCGTGGTAGTAGTTAATCTTCAGTTCTATGCTGAGTGATGATACTCTGTGCACATAAATTGCCCATAGATGACTTTTTCCTTTATCAGCACACATCTTTCTTTTTGTCCTCTGTCCAGCCAGCATCCAAATAAGCAGTAGGAAGACCTGTAATGGGTAAACCCAGCAGTTCCCCATGCATGGGCAAAATCCTTGAATAAATACATACTACATTTCAACAAATGAAAAAGGGATATTTACTTTCCTGTTATTCTAAACTTGAAATGCAGTTGTGGTAACTGCATGTGCAAAGAATGTGCCAGGTACCCTCATGAGGTCCAGCTTTTCCAATTGAAAGCAAAGGTAGTTCCATACAGAGAAATAAAACCAATGTTGCCTGGAGGAAACCTTATGCTACATCCTGTTAAAAAATGCAAGACCTGTTGCACTTCTGGCTGAATTATCCTTATTACACAGATTCTGCTGGAATCAAAACATCTGTGCCTATTCACAAAGGCAGTAAAGGAGGAAGTCTTGAGCAAAGCATTTGGATTGTGTCTTAAGAGAGATTATTTCCTGAGAGAACACAAAGCATTTATCACAAAAATAGACTTGAAATCTGTTTCCTCACTAATCAGCAGTAGCATACAAACTGAGGAGATAATAGATGACAGAGGTGGTTCTCCATGTTTTCACATTCATCTTGACACTCAGTTTACAGGAAAAGGGAACTGCCAGAAGAGAAAGAAGGGATTACACACATAAATTTTCAGAGAAGGGGCAGGGAAAAATGGAGGGAAAGATGTTAAGCCACCTGACCAATTACTTCATTGGGCGAAAAGGGACAAAGAAGAAAAAAAAAGAGACTTTTAACTCTTTACATAAGATTCATATCCAGTACAGGTATGTATATAAAGATTTGATATCAAATTTGAAAGAGAAAGCCACTCAGATTTTACATGCCATTTTCAACTGGATAACAGGTTCAAAATTTTTGAGAAAACACAGACAGATAAATAACTTTTGATAATTTTTAAAAAAATTCACTTAGAACAATACAAAAGAGGATTTTTTGCTGACATTTACTGCTAGAAGTACAGTTTTATCTACTGCCTCATGCTCTCTCAGGCAATTGCAGTGTACATGTGACACCTCGTAAAGAGCAAGCTTTACAGACTGGCTTGAAAAGAATGTTTCTCTGATTGGTAGCCTAAAAGATTGCAGATCAAGTCTCAAATGGTAGCTTCAGCTGATGTTAGTTCCAATGAGAATCATCTCTTGCATGATTTATCATAGACAACTTTAAAAATTCATTCTAAAAAGTGATTTCCATCAAGGAAATTTAATGTCAGTTCTTTTTATATGACTCTCTGTACCATACTGAGTCCTTTCAGATCTAATAAGGTGAGAATATGATATCCATTATCATATCTTATTATACTTGCCAAGATCAATTGTACATTTCTTACACAGAGCCTATTATTCTTCCACATGCCCTTCATAAAAGACATTCCTTTGATAAGCTAATGAACCCACCATCCTTTCAGGTTTAATCTCATCTCTGGATTTCAGGTTTAATCTCATCTCTGGATGCATTTACATTGTCATTTCTATGGTAAACTGTTAGGTATGAAGGCTAGCAAGAATTGTTCATGTCTAAAATGCATTTGATTGTTTTTATCACCTTTTTTTTAGTAACATATAATCCTATATATAATCAGTCACAGTATTTATGTTGAGGACAGTAACAGAAACATCTTTAGCTCCTTTATTTAATTTTTTCATCAATTTTTTACTTTTTCTATTTAGTCTGTATGTATGCTCTATGCATAAATTATCTGCTGTTGTGCTACTATATTGCTTCACAAAGTGGAGGCATAATTCTGACTATAATACAAATGCATAATAATGGTAACTGGAAAAAAAAAATTCATTTGAAATTACTTAACTCACCAAGCATAGTAGGATATATATCCACAAGAGATACTACATTCGGTATTTCCTGCTGTTCTTTTACACCTGGTCCCATAACTAAAAGAGGAACATGGGAACTTCCTTCGTACATGCTCATTTTATAGAACTGACGATGTTCCATAGCAAGTTCTCCGTGGTCCGCAGTGAATATAACAACTGTTTTTCTAAGAAGACCCGCATCTCCCAGAGCTGAAATAACCTCACCTGCAACAACAAAAAATACTTAAAAGGACACATTCAAAATACTTCTTCCAACTTCTGTACCTGCAAAGCAGCATGCAAACCTAAAGGAATCCTCCTCAAGGAAGCTCCTCCCTTTTTGGACATACATTTGTGCAATGAAGACACAACCTATACTCCTCTCTTTTTGCACATACATTTGTGCAATAAAGACAGGGCCAAGATCAATGAAGTAGGTAATTAAGCAAAGCACTTATGCATCTTAAATATTAAAATATTATAATAATGATTCTTGGTTAAACAAACTGATCAAAATATGTTACAAAATTAAAGCCCCACCTTGCAATCCCTTCATTCCCTAAAACTGTCAGGGTTCCATTGATCTCTTTTCATTCATAAAATGAGGAAGAGCAATTCTGTGTCTTTTAATGCAACTTACCAATTTAATGTCTAAAAGATTAGCTTAATTATTCATGAATTTCATATTAGTATGCAAGCAAATTTTTGTTCATTCATGGACATTTTTCAAATTCAGAGATAAAATAAGACCAATTTGCATTTCCATTTTTGTGTATGTAGACTTTACTACAAACTAGAAAGAATTCTAGTCCAATTAATTATTTCTTAAGTTTCAATAATATGCTGCTAAGGGACAGTCCAAATCTAACATTATTGTTTAGTTTATGTGTAACAACTATTATCTGGTCTATGCATTTGAAATCAACCTCTAAGGAAAACTACTTATGTCCTAAAATGCATTTTCTCTTCCAGCTTTGCTTTGTCAGTCTGTCGCCTTCACAAAATTGTTTCCATTATTTCTATGAGCACTTAATCAAAGAGCATTTAGTTCCTCCTGTACATGGGCCTGCAGTTTTGCTGCTGGTTTTCAACACAGCCTTTGACTGGTGGCTGTGATTACTTTTCAGAGTGCACTGAATTCACCTTGCAAGAATCTTAAGAGCTATGTCGTTATTTATCACATAGACTGATTAACCAACATCCACATGACTTACTCCCAGGTCTGAATTGAGGTGTTTTGTTTTCTATTGTTTCCCCAAAGATCAGCCCTATCAGCATTTTTCTTAAAATATCAAAACTAGAAAATTCACTGTATAATGACATATTACCTACCCAGCATGGCATCTGTCTCTGCACACATAGCATAATAAAATGCTCTAATATTTCTCACTTCTTCCTTTGTAAATTCTCCTGTGCAATTCTTGGTGTATGATGAGTAATAGTCTACTGGATGCATCTCTGAAAGAGAAGACCACTTGGGTATTTTAATAGCTTCGTAAGTTACCTAAAAATAAGAGGAAATTGGCATTACTTTAGCAACTGAATTAAACACATTTTTTTTATCACAGATTTAATTAAAAACTTTTTAGCATAAATGTTCTCAGTTTATGGTCCCAGAAACACCAGCTGCTTATCTGCTACATGGTGCTGTTACCTTGTCTGTGCTTCCCTGTGGCTTCCAGAGGTATTAAGTAATTCAAAAACTCACTACAAAATCACCTAGAAACTAAGGCTAGGAGCCAGAAATGTGTACTTTATCAGCTGCTCTATTTTTTTAAGAGAGATAGCACAGAGCAATCTTCTAGAACTGTACTCCATAGCAAGTACAGAAGTATTGGCATAGTGTCTTCTATGGACAACTATAAACCTCATGTACCAAAGAGACTGCATGTTATGTGAGAAAACATGGAAATTCATGCATCTGGGAAAATCCCCAGGACAGTGATAACAAGTCTTGACATCTTGACAAAAAGAACTGACCACATTAATCCAATTTTCTAATACTTTTCTACTTGTTTCTACATCTGTCAATCCATTCAGTTATAAGGAAACGGTACGATTGGAGTGAGACTAAAAAGCCAATCAATTTCAAGTAGTGATGGATTTGTATATTCAAACTGGCACACTCACAGATATTGTGTGCTGCAGTACTAGATTTAGAGCCTTGAAGTTTGACATATACATTTAGCCTAGGCTGTCATACTTAAAAGCATTCCCTTATCTAAGTGCTGCATTTAACAGTTAATTATTTCTATATTACAGACTAAAAGCACAAATTACCACAAAGGAGAGAAGCTGTAGAAACAGCTAAATGTATCAAATACTAAATCCACACTCGTTGCCTTTGGGTACCTCTGAAAATCTCAAACAGATCTGAGGGCTAGACCATGGCACAGCAACTTCGGAGTCTGTGAAGCATCATTCCCAGGGCTGCAGCCACAGCTCCACTCTTGGGCTGGCCTCATACATGGGCAACACTGGTTCCTGATAAAATAACTGAGCTACTTACTGTCCAAGGGGCTCTGTACAGTACAAAAGTAATCAGATCAAAGCTGTCCCTAGAAGCATTACATTCCTGTTTATTGGTGTAGCAATTTAAGAGTATCAGTCCCATGTTGTGGGTATTGGAACATGTGGACATTAACATCACTGATGGTCAAAGATACACCATATGCTCAAGAGACAGTACCACAAGCTCCCCAAACAGATCTTCATTACTCATATTTGGCCATGTGTTCTAATACCCACAATGTTCCATCTCCCACAATATTCTCTCTTAATATCTAGTAGATGTATTAAGTCATAGCATCATTGAGGTTGAACAAGACTTCTAAGATGATCAAGCCCAACCATTAACCCACTACTGCCAAGCCCATCACCTAAACTACATCCTCAAGTGACATCTACATGTCTTTCAAATTCCTCCAGGGATGGTGAATCCACCACTGTCTTGGGCAGCCTGTTCCAGTACTTGACAAGTATTTTGGTAAAGAAATTTTTCTTAATATCCAATCGAAATGGTCCCAGGAGGCCACTAGAGGCAAACAGCTAAACAAATTGGAAGGACTGCAAGAGTTAAAGTGCCCACAGAATAAAACCTGGATTTGTAACTGTCAAACAAACACATCAAAATCTAAGTTTCCTTGGGGTCTACAGAAAATAGGTGTGGGAAAACGCTGCCTGAAGAACTCACAGAACTCACAGAACAACCCCGATGAAACTTTCCAGGACTGGATGGAACTGACAGATAGAC
>JAWWLT010000092.1:3439343-3461566 GCA_035040995.1 Premnoplex brunnescens | reverse complement strand
ATCATGTGGTGAAGGGGATGGTAGGCGTAGCTGGTACGGGGGAGAAGGGTGGTCGTGGCGGCGGTAGCAGCTCAGTTCAGTCTTCCGCGGCTTCCCCTACCACGAAAACTGGCGGTACGGCCCACGGCTGGGCGAGTGGCTGAGCTCGGAGAAACTCCGAATCCGGATCTCCTCCCCGGGCGCCCCGCAGGCCGCGGACCCCACCCGCGGCCCGGGCTGGGCGGCGTCGGTCCGGCGGCTGGCCGCCTCCGCGATGTCCGGGTTTGCTCTGAAGTGTGTATTTTCTCTTTAGGTGACAGTGGAGCTTATGCTAGACAGTGCCCGCGACGGGGTGCGCTTGTGATGACCGAGACGTCAGTACCCTCCTAGAAGCAAATTTGTCTCCAGGAGCTGCTGAGCAGTGCGAGTTTGATAGATTTCTGTATAGGTTTTAAAGGAAGCTTAGAAATTCTGTCTCATTCTATGTCCTTTCATTACTAAATTATCACTGGGCCTTCAAACATTCTTTGTTTTTACTTTTCGGCTGCTAAAAAGTTTTTGTTCTTTGTCTCGTCGCCTTTCCCGTCTCTTTTGGTGCTGGCACCAGCACCGTTCTTTCTCAGCCTCATTCCATCTAGGCAGCTTTGGCTGTGGTGTTTCGAAAGTTCATTCAAGGCAAAATATTTACCACACACACCAAAGCAGTGCATGATTATGTTGCAGTTCAAACGCGTGAATGTCTGTTTGGTATGTCCTTAAATGGTTATTCGTTTTCAAGTCACGGCTGTAGACAGAAGGAGAATCTGCCATATGTGTGTGTGATGCGAGAGGACTATGGTGAGCCACACCAGAATGTAAGTGACGGGCTGGCCATGGTGCTGCTATAGAGAGTGTGCAAGAAAAACCCGGATCCTTAGCAACCCCTTGTATACATATCCAGGGCACTGTGCTGCTTATGTGAAATTCACTGCTTGCTTTTGTAAAGGGGAATTAGTATATGCAGGGAGTTTTCTCATAAATCTAATGAAGGACTCTTATAGCACTTCTCAACTTAAATTTTTCTTAACCTGTAACATAAGTTTGGTTCTCAGATACCTACTTTGTATCATTTAACTGCTTAGAATATTGATGAAATCCTGCCTTGCAGCTAAACCTAAGCAATTTTACCCATGTTAGTTTTTGTCATCAGTTTCTAGTGGTGTACGTCTTTTAGCATATTGCATTATGTTTCTGTGTTTAAAATGCTCTCCATGCAATTGCAGTAGGATATAAACATTTTGTATGTGTCAGTATATCTGTTCACAAGAATTGATTATATGCCCTTTTTACTTAGAGACCACAATGTCAAACAAAGAGGTGAAAGCAGCATTAAAGAGTGCTAGAGACGCAATACGAAATAAAGAATATAAGGAAGCCTTAAAACACTGCAAGGTAATGAATTTTTTTACTTGGAAGGTAAATTTTTTTGCACATTTATTTTGCGTTTTCCATATCCCTATGACTGTATGGTAGTGCAGAGCGTGGAGGACCTTGTTGATGTAAAAGCTGAGATGAATTTTCAGATTTAACTTCATTGATCATTCATGTTAGTCTTCCACATATGAACTTTTATTCTTCTTTCTTTTACATTTGCTGACGTGTGATGATAGTAAGTCTAGAATGAGAGAAATAGAAATCAGTTTCTAATCCAGAACTCACAGGAGTGCTTTAATTGCTGAGCAACAGATATGGTTACTGGCAAAGCACTTCAGATATAAAGCATAAAAAACTGAAGTCTTAGTGTCTTCCTAAAAATTACTTAACTTCTAGTATTGCCTTATGGAATAATTCTCCAAACTGTAGTGAGAATACGTGGTTCTGTAAGTTACATTTCTTTCGTCAGTTTCACTTAAAATTGTGTAACTTTAGGCAGTCTTGAAGCAAGAAAAAAATAACTACAATGCTTGGGTATTCATTGGCCTGGCAGCTGCTGAGTTAGAGCAACCTGATCAGGCCAAAGGAGCATATAAGAAGGCTATTGAACTTGAACCAAACCAGTTACTAGCATGGCAGGTATGTGAATGTCTACTTTTTTTTTCCCTGAAAAGTGTCACAATGTAGTTAAATATAGGAACAAAGCAGAATTAAGACTTGTATGTTGTTTTCTTGTGGCCCTTAGTTCCGTGGAAGCTTTGGAGTAGGAGGAGTTCATATTACTTGTGTACGCAATGTAAAGTCATAGTGAGCTTTAGTTTCAGTGTGTTTGAGTTTGTATTTCTTGTGTAGACTACATAGCTGTGAAACGTGAAAGAAAACCTGAACTGAAACAAATGCAGTAAATTTATTGATGTAAAAATTTCTGTGTTTGTAGCTCAAGAAACCTCTCACAGTGCTTGTCTTGTAGGACAGAAAATGTTTTATCTGGTGATGTATTTTTCCGCCTATCAGCATCAAGTGGATTGATAATGAATTTTGCTGTTACTTAAAAATATATTTTTAAAACAGCTGTGTGCTGAGTAGTGTGTGCATTACAGCCTATTATAATATAGAGTTACAACATACAGTTATGTTATTGGGAGATTTCTGAAGCATAAGGTTGCGTTTTGAATCTGTAGCTGATATCAGCAATCAACGTTTTTCTAAGGTAATAAAATTCTTAGTATTTTCAGTATAAATGCTACTTTAAAGTATAATTGTTGGGGCCTGAATCCAGTGTATGTTGAAATTTCCTCACTTTTGCAATCAGTTTCTGGCTTTCTTGGTACAATACTTGTGTGTATATGTATGTGTTATATATTTTGCATATTATGTAGATTTTATCATACAGGCTAGTGTCCTTTGCATATTCTGTATTGTGCAGACAAGATTGTGTATTATATGTAAGTTTCAAAGAGTTGTTCGTCCTAAGAAAGTGGGAAAAGCTTTTCACTTAATGCAGGTTGATTCAGAATGTTATGCAGAATTCTGCTCAACAATTTTATATTGACTCTTGACTCCAGCTAAGGCAATGGAATAATTTTTGTAGGCAGAACTGATAATGTTCTCATAACATTTAACCATTGACATAAAAACTTACTTATTTTTACCCTTTTTTTAAAAGGGATTAGCAAATTTATATGAGAAACCCAACCAAACAGATGTCAGAGGAGACTTAGCAGATGTTTACCAAAAGCTCTTGGAACTCTACAAAAGGTAAAGGATATTAAATGTCTTCAGATTTCTAGTTTAGTGAATACTGTTGCTGATATACAGTACAGACTTTTATTTTTTTTTACAGGCTTCTCATGTCAGTGGGTTAGCACTTTTTGCTAAATTTTTCTGTACCTGTATAGGGTTTCTTGTTTCTGTCCCCTTTGGTAGGTCAAAAACTCTCAGTTTAATTGTAGTTAGTAGTTTAGACAATCTGTTGCTGTCCTATTCCTGCCTAAACTCACTGCCTTGAAGCATTTAGCTCTGATAGTTCATTGCCTGCATTCATAAATAGGCTTACTTTTCTCTGCTTTAAGATCACAGAATATGACTCAAAGAGGTACAGTTTTAAACAAATTAAATTGTCACTGTAGCTGACAGTGTTTGACTTCTTTCCTTAGTTTGAATATTGATCAGAAAGAAATGTATGGTCCCTAAAAGTAGTTTTTTTTTCTTAGTCAGAGGAGCAGTGAGTAAAACATAGAAGGTGATCTGGAGTATTTATTCTAAATATTAGTTTGATTACTGCACCTACTGAAATTTTTTTGCCAGAATTTGAAAAACATCATACTATTATGTAAAGAACTTTGTTATTTGGGGATTTTCTTCCTCTTTTCTAGTGGTGACAAGCAGAAATGGTGTGATGTATGTAACAAGCTTGTGGAACTATATCATCAAGAAAAGAAATATTTAGAGGTAGGTCAAGTACTTTCTCACTTCTAACAAGAATTTTCTGTTTGATCAGAATTATTTTTCATCAGGGAGTCCCCATTTTTTGGGACATAGACCACTTACAATCTTGTGGACTGCAACCAGGAAGAACTGATTTTAGCTCTGATTTCTTTTCCACTGTGTAAGACTTGGATGCAATCCATTAAACTGTCAGAAGGTAGAGAAGACACTGGATGGAATATCATTCTCTTATATTTCTAGAAGTCAGGAATGGTCTCAAATGCACATTTACATGCAGTATATATGACTCAGGTGTCCTTTGCCTTGCTTGGACAGTTCTTAGGTGTCTGATTAACCCTTCACTGGTGTGGTGATCCCTTCCTAGACTGTCCCTGATGCTTCATTCCAGAGAATAGGGTGGAATATGTACATAACTTGTACTCAATTGCCTGAGTCTTATGTACTGCAGTCCCAGCATGATAAGGCCGCTCAAGAACAACACAAACTTTGCAGAAATGATTACTCTTGCCAGTACCATGAGGTGGAGTTGTTAAATGCCTGAGTGGTTCAACGGTAATATTTCTGGCACTCTCTTGTAATAATGTTACAGAATGAATATTTTAGAAGTATGCTGTTCACTTTTCCTTTGATCTTTGAAAAGTTTGCTGTCTTACAAGGTGGTACATTGTCATACTTCAGGTCATCTTCCCACCTTACCTCCAACAATGGAAAATGAAAAAATTTACACAGCATATAGCAAGAGGTTCAAGACTATTAATTTGGTCCAAATCTGCTTTTTATACCAGTTTTGAAACTCAATTCATTGCTAATAATTTAGCGTATGAAGCTAGACTTGCTCTATGTGGAACAGGAAGCTGAAGTTAACCTTTGGAGCTTTATTTTTTCTCTTTAAGTTTTGTTGACTTTTCCACACGGGAATTTCAACTTAGGCTGCTGCTGCTGTTCTCTTTCTGTTGATCCTGTTGTGCTGTAGATCCAGTAAGGTTTATTGATTCAGAGTTTATTGAAGGACTGCTTAGGTCTATTTCTGCTGTTGATTTCCTCCAGCAACTAGAGTCAGAATTCATACTCTTGATGTTCTCTACCTTAATTACTGTACCTTGAAGGTGGACAGGTCCCACACAATGCTTTGGAACTTGTTACTGCTTTAATCAGAAAGCAGGTAATCTGGGTTTTTACTTTAAATGTTACTTTGTTGTCTATCCTAGTGTGGTAGAGTTGACTGTACTTACATTGGACCTCCAGTTCTTTAAAGAGTAGCAGCGTGATTTTTTTTGTTCTGTTGACAGGTGGCTGAAACATGGCAGAAACTAATACAAATGAAACAGGAGGAAGGTGCAGAAAAGGCAGAGCTTCATCAGCTTTGGAAGAAGATGATCCACTTACTGAAAGACAGTACAAGGAACCAGGATAATAAGACTGAACAGTTGGTAATGTTTGTCACTCCTTCAGCTAGATACATATAAATGTACAGTGCAGCTGGACCTCAGTTGAAGCCTGTTTTTCTGAATTGTCTCAATGTTCACTGGTACTAAGCTTTTTTTGTAAATAAAAAGAATTTTAAAATAGAAAAGAATTAATATTAATATCAGAAATGGGTTTCACATGCAAATCTAGAGTACATTTTACTGCAGTTTTGAGCAAAGCACCTGAACCTGGAAGGATGTGGTGCTGAAGGCAATGCACTATTCAGTATTTCACAGACAAGATGTGGACAACTTTTTGCTTAGCATGCTTGTTTGGAAGCCTCTTGTGCCTGTGTTATCCAAAATAGAAGGAGTCAAGAAAAAAAAGGCCAGATTTCTAGATCAGAGCAGAAAGAAGGGCTGGCAGCTAACTGTAGAGGATAGTAACCCAAGTTTCTTCTTTAAATTGGGATTAGAATGTATATTGTTACAAATTTCGCCTTCCTTATGCCATCTTACATTATGTAGCAGTGTATTATTGCTTCGTCTTGTACTAGACAGTTAACATGCGTTGGGTCTTGAGTAATGCATCATGATAAGGAACTTGCTTCATGAGTTTCTCTGTTCATAGTACTAGTGTAAACCTAAAGAGTAGGATCCAGATAATAAGTAATTATCCACTCAGCTATGAAAGGCTAGAACGCATGTCCTCTAAAGAGCAGATGATAACTGGGTTTATCTTGTTTGGAGAAGAGGCTGGAGCGACCTCTGCTGTCTGCAGTTTCCTGAAGAAGGGAAGTGGTAAGGGAGGTGCTAAGCTCTTCTCCCTGGGATCTAGTGAACTAGTATGGGAATGGTTCACAGCTGCACTGTGAATGGTTCACAGAACTTGACATGTGGGAGCATTTCTTTATGAAAAGAGTGATCAGACATTGTAACTGCCTTCCTAGAAAGCCACTTGATGTCCACGAGGCATTTCGTCAATGCCCTTAATAACAAGCTTTAGCTTTAGATCAGATCTGAAATGGTGAGGCATGCGGACAAAATAATTGTTGTATCTTCCTTCCAACTGAAATATTCTGTTCTATGAAGATAACATTTCCCTAGACTCACTGTTTTCTGCACTTCTTTTTTTCTTTTGATACAGCTTTTGACTGCATTTGAACATGCAGTGAACTCTGCTGACACTGTTCCTGGTGAAGACCACCAAAATCTTTACAAGGACTTTATCCAGTGCTTGTCGAAAGTAAGTTTATGATAAGGTATCTTACTCAGTGAATAGATACAGTATTTCTCATCTGGCAATTCACAAAAATAACTATTTACTTCTCTTCTTTTCAAGTTTCCTCATGAAGCAGCTAGGTTGAAAAAGGCCTGTAATGATATGATAACTTTGTATCCTACCATGAGTTATCCTTTAGAAGTACTTTGCTTGCACTTTATTAATTCAGGTGAGTAGGATGGATTTAGACATTTCTGGGTCTTAAGTTATTTCTTTTATAGTTAGTTTTGTGACAATCTGTTTGCAAGTTTTTGTCCTTCACAATCCAATACAAGTAGACTTTACTTCAGTGTAGCCTTTCTGGAAATGAAGGATTTGGTTCTATGGCATGCTATTTCCTAGCTCTGTAACTAAGTGTGACTGTAAATTGACAAAAAACTGAATTAAGTCCAACTCCGGCAATATGTGTGGTGTCAAAGAAAGAATGCCTTACGAAACTTGAAAGCAGCCTTTCCAGACAAGTGAAGGTTTACTTCTTAAGCTTATAAGAAAAAATGGTGAGTGTTAGCCAGTGTTCTAAGGCATAGGATGGGGTTAGGTTAGGTTATACACTTAGGTTATACTTGACAGAGATTATCTCTTTTGGCTGAAAAAACCCCAACCAAACATTTGTGGAACTTTCTTAAAAAGTGTCCTATGTGAATATGTGATAAACAGATCTGTTTAGATATGTGTTTTAAGTAGAAAAGGAGAATCTTTGCTGGGGACAAAACAAAATGGTGTGTTCACAAGTGAAGGGATCTGAAGAGTATGCACTTGCTATTTTCAGTACGTCACTGAACTTTGTAGTAGTGTTGGATACTTTCTCATAATTTTCAAAGATAATGACTAGATTTTAGAACTTCATTTCATTTTTGAAGGCATCAGAAGTATTAAAGCAAGGGAAAAAACTCCTCTGGTTTATATAAACAGAACTTTCAGCTTAGGCAGAAAAATACCTTTTCCAGTTTTAAAGGTAGGCTTCATGGGATAATGTAGCAACATAAAACAAAGAGAATTTTTCACTTTTATTAGAAAAAATGAAGGCAAATGAGGCCCAGACTCTAAATTCTTAAAACATTTGGAAATGCTTAATGTTTTGGAAAAACAGGCAGAAACTAATTCTCAAAGGAAGGAGTCGGCACAGTTATTGTATACAAATACTGTGACAACAGCTCACCATCCCACAGACTTCTTGGAGTGGAAAGGGTGCTGGTTATATTTTATAGAAAGGCTGTTTCTTTATATCAGTCCAACTATGTCTTAGTCCCTCATGGCTCACACTTGTTATCTTGTAACTCAGATGTATTGTTAAGCCCCCTTTACCAAATGCAAATCAAAGGCCAGCATTATGTCACATGAATCAATAAGTTTTCAAGGATTGTTGCTGAAAGTCACAGTTGTTCCTTTTAGCGCTGCCAGGACTACAATCACAGCTAAATACAAGTGTCAGAAGTTAGTGACATCAGCTAAGACTAAACAAGGACATTAAATTATATGTTTTCACAGCAAGGTTTTTTCAGCAAACTCATCAGAGCAGATTTGTAGGTACACAAAGTCTGCTCTGGAAGAAAATTACTTTATTTGTGGCAAATTTTGACAAGTGGGTACTCAGCTGGACTTACATGAGAAGCATATGAAGGAATTAGTTTTTATTAACAACAGAAGTATACTTGTAATAATTTAATAAAAGTGGGTATTCAGATTTCAGATTGTCTGTTTATTTTGTTTGGGAGTAGTGAGTGTTTAGATGGGTTAGAGAGTGATAAGTATGTAGTGTTTTTGGAAAATTACTTTGAACTCAAAGATCATTTATGCAGATAAGGTATACTGTTGCATTTTTTAAAATCTTAAACCCTATAAAATGTGTCTTTTTCTGAAACCAGGTACTTTGTCAGAGGAGGCCCTGCACTGTTTTTCTAGGATTTTTGAGATGGACAGAAGTAGTGGTCCAGGCATCATTGGTTTTGGAATAAAATGCCTCCAAGAGAAGAAATACAAGGAGGCTGTTAAGAGTCTTACTAAAGGTAAGTGTGTAACATGCGGTATGAGTAGTCTGTAACTTGAACACCAACTTTATTAATTGAAGTGAAATACTATCTTTTTTTACAGATACAGAATGTTTATACAGTGTAGTTAGGGAATCTTATACTTGCATAGTACTTTGCTAGTTCCGAGACCAGCCTTTAAAAGAGCACTCACACTTTCTCTAATTGAAATTTTTTTAAATACAACTTAAGTATAACATCTGTGAAGTCTGTCATTGGTGCTACAGTCAACTCTGTTGTGTTTTAATGTAAACTCTTTTTAATCCTGCTGTTTTTGGGGAAATACCTAGATGAAACAGCAAATACAGCAGTAGCAATAAATGAAGGAATGTGGAATTTATAAAGGGTAATGGAGCTTCTCTTTTTGAATCACTGCATTTCTTTGCCTGAACAAGGATGAATTTCCTTTGAAGTTACTTCATTTTAAGATCTCTTTAACACTTGCATTGGGTAAACACTTATATTGAGTATCTTAAAAGAAGTATTCCAAGGGGGTTTTTTTATTGTTGTTTTACAGTAGCCATATTTGCTGAAGACTTAGCTTACTCATCTGTAATTAACTTGCTTGTATTGAAATGGTGAAGTTCTCTGTAAAGTATTCATAAGTTTACTAGTGGGAAAATGAGACTCCTACCTTCACTGTGCTGGCTATAGCAGCTTATTTTAAATATTGTGTAAGTAACTATTTGGGATCTAAGTGCTCATGAGTCAGTCAGGCTATGCTGTGATATCCTGCATCCATTCTAGGTTTAGAATAAAATTGTTTCTGAAATTGAATTTTGGCACACTTTACAGTAGCTTACCCACAGTGAAATAATGTCTTGCCTAAGTGTGAAATAAAAGTTTCACATGCTTAAGAGGAAAAAGTGCTCCATGGAAAGCAAATTCTTCTGGCTTAAATGACCATTGTATGTTTTGACAAAACATACATCCTGGTTTTGACTAAAGATAGTATTTAATTTTAATTAATGTTAATTTTTTTTCTATTTTTACTCTTGTAGTATTCTGCTTATGAAGGGAAAATGCAAAGGACAAGGCTCTTGGTATAATGTATTAATGTATAAGGCTCAGAAATTATTTCTTTCCCAGTTAGCCAAGTGTTTGCATCTTAGGCATTGAAGCTTCCAGGCATTATAGTTAGATGACAAAAATTCAGTTTTCTTGATGAATCTTCAAGGCAAGTTCATCCAGAAGCTTCAGTGAAACACTCTTACTATCACATTTTTTGCTGCCTTAAAGTTCTATAGGCCTTTTCTCATTTCTAAGAAAAACTTTTTAAAGCAGTCTACAGGTTTCTGATGTTTGATCAACAACAAAGTGAAGGACTTTCTTCTTTTTGTAACAAAAGTACACTGTAAGCCAATGTTGTGTATTTTCTCAGTTTACCCTTTTTTTCAATATATGTATCATTATGTGCAGAATTAAGCCTAAATGAAACCTACGTGCTTCTTCATTTTTGCCTTGTTGCATGGAAGCCCGTATGTCTAAAACTGTCTAAAATAAGACTTAAAGAAAAAATTAACTGCAAATCTTCTTATCTGATTGATAATACGTTTTTGGTGGCATTATATGGTAATAGTGCATCTACCAGCTCCAGTGTCTTAGCAACCCTGAGCAATTTTGTTAATTGTCTTTTTTAAACTCTTGGCTAGGTTTGCAGAAGACTAACCAGTGTCCAGCAGCGTGGCATTATTTAGCAGAGGCACAGGTGAAAATTCACAAACACAGAAATGCTGTCTTGTCCTGCAATCAAGGTAACTGCTTGCTAATTGAAAGAGCAGCTGCAGAGGTGCACTGCTTTATGTAGTCCAGCCAATGTGACCTTTGTGTTGTAGGTCTGACTTAGCAGCAGACATAGTTCCTTGCTTTTTGCAGTCTCATTGGCTTGTGCTGCTTCTCTTGGTTTCTGACAGCTGAAAAGCCTGTTATGCTGCTTAGTCTCAGGAAGAGAGAAAATGCTTGGCTAATTGGAACCAGAAAGCTGGTTAAAATCTAGAAGGTTTACATGTTCTGATGTACTGCTTCAGCTGGTGGTTGACCAGTGCTACCAAACAATAGATAATTTCCTGAAACTACTAGGGTAGATGTCACAAGTATTTAGTGTGGTAGACTTTGTAGTTCAACCTGAAAGATAAGCTTTCAATCAAATTAGTGTAAAATGCAGAAATGATGCATAGGACAACTGCCTCTGGAGAAACCTCACTGATTGTAAAACTTCATCTGTGCTAGATGGGAATGAGGGCAGTTATTAGGATCTAGTGATGCATATCTAATCTGAACAGAGATACTACCTGATGGTTATAAACGAAGGAGCATCCAAAGTAGACGTTTTTGTGACAGGGACAAATGCAATGAAAAATTTCCCAAGAAGGACTTGAAGAGATAGAAGTATGCTGACCTGGCCGAACAGTCACGGAAAATAATTGACAGCAAGGGAGGGTATTTGCAAGAAAGGGAGATTCAAAAGACCTATGCATTCGTGTGGGGGAAGTATGAAAATTGAACAAAATAGGTAAAAAGAAATTTATTGGAGAAAGAATGAAAATGAGGTAATTCTTTTCCCGTCTTTCCCTACTTAATAATTGGCCAAGGATTATAAAGATG
Organism: Premnoplex brunnescens; assembly: GCA_035040995.1. NCBI lineage: Eukaryota > Metazoa > Chordata > Aves > Passeriformes > Furnariidae > Premnoplex > Premnoplex brunnescens. Next base: position 3,450,407 of record JAWWLT010000092.1, on the reverse strand, counting down.
GAAATGGTGAAGTACTAAAGGATTTAAATAATTGCTTTCTTAAATTGTCTTGGCACTGAAATGCTTGGAAGTATATAGCATAGTTCTAACTTTTAAAAGGGTTGTAGGAAATTTCAGAGACACCACTGACAAATCTGATATGTTTAATGGTTGATTTAGTTAAAACTGGAACAATAGAGAATTAATGTAGAAAAGGTATTTTGGGGATAGACAGCATGGATTTTATAATGTTGGCTTTTTTTGGTTTTTTAGTACCCTTTGAGGGAGCTTATGAACACATAGATAACAAAGATTTCCAGGTGTTAACTAATCTCTTACATGACTGTTAAAGAAACTAAGTCACCTTGGGTTATGTCACATTTCCTCTTCTGTGCTTTATAGGCAAGTCAAATATTAGCAATTTTGGGGAAGGAAACGGTTAGTGAAACAAAGCACCAACATTCTTTAAGAACTTCAGCAGCATAATGAAATCAGTGTGCAGTTTTGGTAGCGATTTGACCCCATTGCAAAAAAAAAAAAAAAAGTAGAAGTTAATTGACTAGTAAATAAGGGTGATCAAATATGTGAAAAATGCAGCATACGAGAACAAGTAAATAGTCTGTCAAGTCCTCTCCAGCCTGGAGAAGAGAAATTTGTGACATCTGTGAAGGTGGAAATGATATGGAATATAAATAAAGTTCAAGCAGTTTTTTTTCTTGTGTGAGGTCTGATTAGTACCAAATGCAACTAAAATGGCAGACTCAGAACAAAGAAAGTAAGTTTTATTTCTCAATGCAAGGGGTAAGTTAATAGATTGTTCTTTGCTAAAAGATGCTGTTCATGCAGAAATTTTCCTTGAGTCCAAAGAAGCTATGGAAAGTTGGAGAGAATTCTGGGGAAGCATTGCTTTTTGCTTGGCCTGTCTTAGTGGCTGTATCAAATCAGACAAAAGTTCATCACACATGAAAATAAATACAATTAATTGAATTATGCAGGAACTTCTTGCCTTTGGAGAATCCTGAAGCTCAACAAAAATACTTTCATTCTCTGAAGTGAGATTATACTATGTGTAAAGGTACAAAGTAACCTTTGTGCAAGCACAGAATAAAATCCTTGATTTCAGTAATAGTATTTTCTTTAAATACTGAAGTGTAAAATAACATGTTTGTTGAAAAGTCATTGTTTCTTTTGGAACTACCAAATGGGAGAAAAGGTGGCATTCCATTTATGAGGCCAGCAACCAGAAAGCAATCAGTGTCCATGTGTCTGAGAGGACCTCTCTAAAATCAGCTTAAACTTGAATGAATAGAAATTTTACAGGACAATTTCTCAAGTATGGGAGAGAGCAGTTCAAGTGGTGCTATATTAGACTGAAAAATTGTAATTAACACGATTTTGAAAGTGCTTGGAACAATGCTGCACTTTGTAGTTTGTTTCTAGTTTTCCTTGATGAAAAGGTTTTCTTTGTCAACAGCTCTTGAGAGTCTTGGATTTTCTGAGGGTCCTAATCTTTGGTGGAAGAATCTTGCCCTTCAGTTGAAAGCAGAGACTTTGATTAAAATAGCTGATGCTGATGCTGCAGAAGAAGCCATTAAAGCACTTGAGCAGGTATTTTCATGAACTAAAATGTTGGAGTTTTTTTACATTTAAAAAAGTACTCTTATCTTTCTGTACTCAAACTGTGTATTTCTGTGCTTGCCTCCTTTCTGCATTCTGTGTGGTTTAGACCATTCCTACCAGCTGTAGTGTAATCCAAACATTTCTTCCATCTCTGCTTTTTTAGGTTTTGCTGCAGCTCTTTTTCATTTGCAATTCTAATTTTAGAAGTTGTCACTTCTGGTGTTGTCTGGTCTTGCTCACTTCTGCTGGGCTCATGCAAGTTCTATGGCTATAATTTACCTTAACTTGAATTGTTTTGATCATGCTTCCTATGTCCTTTGTTCACTTGTCATTAGTCGTGAAGAACATGTTACTTTGAGATAGCTTAGCTAACCTTTAGCAGAAGTTTCTTCCCCTTTTTTTTGTCTCATGGTTTCATTGTTTGTTGTTGTTCTTCATGATTCTGTACTTTTGTCCTTGCTTTCTACAATCCTATACTTGTTCTTTGTCAGCATTATTCTAAGTCTTCTCAGGAGTAAGAGAGAAAACATATAAATGTTTTCTCTTTATCTTCATGCTGTCTGTCTGCTTTTGACACGTTGATTTCTGAGTATGGGGAGAGAATAAATTGATTGTGTTTATTACTTGGTTTTCTAGATTGTAGGTGCAAGCAGTGACCCAGTGATTTCAGCTATCAGGGGTCAGGCTTATCTAAACAAAGGTTTAATGGATGAGGCTTCTAAGGTTAGTGCTCTACCGTTATATCTGTAAGCTAAGTGCAATTCTTGGTTTCCTGGAAAAATAACTAGGCAAAAATTACATCCTTTCTCAGATTTCACAAGAGCTTCTGTTGTCCCACCCTGATCTGGCTGAGTCCCATGCTCTAGAGGGTTACATCCATTATTCCCAGAAGAACTATAAAGAGGCTGAAAGAAGGTAGACTTTTTTTTCCTTTCCTCTAACAGGGAAATGTTATGGAGGAGTAGAATATAGAGTTTTGCAGCTTTTGAGAATGTATCTGCTCTGATCTGACCTGTGTTCCTTACATTTAGTTTTCTAAATGCTATTGAAAGAAAGGCAGAAACTGCAGAGTATCATCAGTACCTGGGTCTCACATACTGGTTCATGAGTGATGAGACAAAAAAAGACAAAGGAAAAGCACTCACTCAGTTCTTGAAGGTAAAGCATGCTTTGACTGTTCATGTAAGATAAATGTTTTTCTATATCAGAAAGCAAATATGGAAAATATGCTGACTGGACTGACGGACTTGAATATTCTGCTTGTTACAATGTATAAGCCTCCAGACAGTTCAGCTGTGCAAAACGGCATTATACGGAGCTGTGCGGTTACCTGAAATTTCTGTGCCTTTTTTTCCCTCTTTTCACCTAATTCTTGAAGCCTTTGAATTAGCCAAACATAAGGGTGATTTCCTCAGTCTTCTTTCCGTGAGGGTTGGTATGTCAAGGCCTCCTGGTGACCAGCACAGATCTTTGAAGACATTTAGAAATGGGGAGGGCAGTATTCAAATTGCAAGGAAAGTGAGGAACAAAAAAAGCTGAGAGTGGTGTTAGAGGTTCAATGTCTGTCCAAGGATTTAAGTCTGTAAACCGCCACAATTTATATGCATTTCCTGATTTTTTGGTTTTTAGTGATTGTGGCTTTTACTCTGAACATAAGGTTATAATGTAAATCCAAAAGATTTAGTCTGATATCTATATTGATAATATAGGAGCATACAAAAAAATACTTTAGACATTGTAAACTTACCATATAACTTTATGATAGGTTCTGGCAATTCAAATCATTGCATACTGTTTGCACTTTAATTACAACAGAGTGCACTGGTGAATGTAGTTGAAGTGGACAAATCTTTTGATTCTAAAGCATTTTATGTGTTCCTTATTATTGACAAAGCTGTTTTCTGCTACTTGGAGGCTGTGGGTTTCTAAGTATAAACAAATCTGCCAAGTGCATCTCAAAGGAACTTAAATTTTAGAAAAGGCTGGAGTTAATAGTGATGTAATAGGGTAAGAATATGGTCATAATGGTTGAAACAGTACATAATTAAAATTACGGGATGTCAACTAGCACAACTAGTTTGTTAGTACTTCATGTGCAAAATGCTTTTTGTCATGAAGTGTGTAGCAGATTTTGCAGATACTTAAAACTCAGGTAATCTGTGCGATTTTAAAATAAAGTTTGACAACTCAGATGTATCACAGAAGGGGTTTAAAAAAGCCAGTAAGCAGAGATTAAACAAGTAGTTATCACTGTACCTGTCTATCAGTGTAGTCTTTCAAATTGCTGTCTTATGTTGTGTTCATATTTCCTTATAGGCTGCAAAATTGGACAGCTACTTGGGAAATGCCTTTTTTTATTTAGGTAACTACTACAGAGACATTGCTGGAAATAAAAGTAGAGCTCGTGGTTGCTATAAAAAGGCTTTTGAACTGGATGAAATGGATGAAGAATCTGGAACAGCAGCTGTAGACTTAAGTGTGGAACTTGGAGACATGGTATTGTACTTTCAGAATTTCACATTACTGCTGTTTTGTTTTTCTGTTAATCATTCTCTTTGAGGAATCACTTCAGGTTTCCTTTGTATTCCTTTGTATATCCTTTGAAAATACGTATTCTATTATTGCTTAGTAGCTTTCACAGTTGGACCTGCTTCAGTTTTCTTCTCTAGTTCCAAACTAAATTTATGTGGGGAGGAGGGTAGGAGGACCAAGCATAACATTGGAGTCATCGCATCTGTGATTTGGATGAAGGATTTATTCAGCAGGAAACATGAAGACTAGGGGATTTTCTGTATTTAAATTGTGTCACCTCTTAAATTGTGTCATCCTCCACCTTGCTGCTTTCACAAAGAGCATACAAAGTCATCAGAACGTTTAAAAAACAGTTCTTGTTTACTAACCTGGCATTTTTGGTGCTTTGTTAGGATACTGCTCTGTCAATCCTGAATGAGGTAACTGAAAAAGCAAGCCCTGGTACAGCAAAATGGGCGTGGCTTCATCGTGGACTTTACTACCTGAGAAGGGGTCAGCCGACACAAGCAGTGGCTGAGTAAGAGAACTGGTGGTTGGTTTAAGACCTTTTCTATAAATCCTAATGAAATGGTCTTTGATCACAGCAAGTTTTGAAATAAGTTAACTGATTATAGGATTGCTAGTATTAAACAATGGGAAATAGGTCTGAGCAAGCTGTGTCTCTCTTGTGTTCCAGAATTCTTAGAATGTAGTCTTGTTAGCATAGGAGTATTCTGTACTAACAATCCTGGTGGCAGGCATAAATAAGCCTTGTATAGCACTGAATAATGAGCTGGGGTTAGGTACAATGCCTAAACTTGTATAAAGTGCTCTGAAGATGAAAACATTATTATGCCGTGTTTAAAATTTGTGTAAAATTGTGCATTTGTGTCCTGAGAGTATATAATACAAAGTTCTGTGTTCTGGGAGTACGTAGTGCAAGGAAATAGTTTTTGCTAAATTTTTATCACATTTTATTTAAGTAATTTTATATCTTGATACCTTCAGTTTGCAGGCAGCTCTCCGGGCTGATCCAAAGGATTCGGACTGCTGGGAGAGTCTAGGGGAGGCTTACTTAAACAGAGGTAGCTACTCAACAGCTCTGAAATCCTTCAGGAGAGCGAGTGAGCTGAACCCAGGGCTCATGTACAGCATTTTTAGAGCTGCAGCACTTGAGCAGATTCTAGGCAAATGCTATAGCTACCTATCAACAAATTTTAAAGAAGACAGAAAACTATGTGCCTGCACTGAAAGGTAATATGTCTGAATTTGAAAGTGTTCACTCTTTCTCCCTCTACATACTGTAGTGCTTCAGTCTTTTGGAAGGATTCTTAGTGTATTGAGGGTTTCCTGCATGGAAGGATAGGGTTATATTTTGGGAACGTAGAACCATGCTATCCCCTGCATGAAGGCTAGTTTGTAGTAGCCCTCAAATATCTGAAGAACTCTTAAGTCCTGATGAATGGCATTACGATTATTTCTCGATGAAGTAAGTATGAAAGGTAATTAATCCTTAGCCTACCAGGCCAAATGAAGAGAAGAATTGAAGATAGATAGAAGAAACCAGCTAACAGTGCTGCAGTTTCAGCTAAAACACTGTCTCAACAGGCAATGGAATCAGACTGCCATTTCAAAGACGCGGGCTTAAACTAATGCTTGGTTTCTGACTTCACTGACTTCCTCACTTCTTCTGTTAGCCTAGTGATCTAGAACACTGAGCTTCTTTGAGTAATGAAAAATAGCAGTAAATCCCAAGAGGTCTTGCAAGTGTTAGAGGTGGCAAGATGTAAAGATCTTCAATATATATAGTTAGAAGCAGAGAGAAATGGGGCAACTGAAACTTATTCCTGGTGATGGAACTGTGATTCTGAAGTTACATAATAATGGGGGTTACATAAAATTTTAATAACGAATGATTGTTCTCTTCACATTCTCGCTGCCACTTAGTCTTCAGTGATTCTCACCCCATATACATCTCTGAAACAGATGATGTTTGCTCCTTGATGCAAGTATTTCATTGTGTGTAAGGCCTTTTGATTTTTGGTGAATCTTTGGTGATTTTTGTAAGACTTCTGTCAGAAGTGTTGACTTATTATTGGAACAGTAAGTTTTTCCTCCAAAAGAGTTACTCTGGTTGACACCTCTTCCTCCTCCTGTATAACTTCATCGATTGGCGTTTGCCAGACTGAAGTGACATGGCAACAGCTCCATGATGGAGTTGGAGGGTATTGTAGCTCAACAATTCTACTAGTCATTAGGCAAGAAGGCCACAGCTGACTGCAGTAGCAGTTTGCAAAGGTCTTGTATAGAAGTGTGCAGGTGTGTATGGCTTTTTTAGTGTCTGTAGGTAACAGTTGACAACGTTACTTGGAAGAAAATGCTTTGAGAATGCATAAGTAGACAATATCAAGATTTCCCCCCACAGTTGCCATTACACCTAAACTTTTCTTAGATCTCCAAATCTTTCTTCATAATCTCTCTCATCCTAGTCTCTGTTTTCTAGATCCTACTTTGAGTCTGAAAACAGTCTTCACCTTCTTTAGAGGCTGTTTATGATGTTCAGTCTGGTGTGCTAACTTCTGTGGACCTTCTTAAAACACTGAAGTTTTTTTGCTTTCCCATCAGTGTTTCCTTGCTACTGTTCTGGTGGGTTTATACAGTTTATGAGTAGAGTTGTTGGAAGCATTGTCTCCTAGTAGGTGAGAGAATAACTATACTTGAATGCATCTTTTGAATGTGTGTTGTTTTTGTGTTAATAAACTATGTTTATTCCGCCTCTGCTCTAGCATATCTTCTAATGCATAACGCTGGGGAATAAAGTAGAGTTTGGTTTTAGATTATAGAGTGTCTTGACATCTGATAAGCTTATGATCTTCGGACTTCGGTGTGGTCAAGACATACCTTCTGGCACCAAGATTAAGATGCTTGCAAAACATAAGTTTGGTATAAGTACACAGTACGATAGCATGAGAACTTCAGAACTGTTAAAATAATACTGAGAATGAATGGTACTCATATCCAGTGACTTACTGCCAGATACAATCACTGCTGGTGCCAGCAAGATATAAACCAGTTACTAATTCCAAAATGCTAGAAATTGTGGCATTAAATTCCTTTTTAGCAGTGGAGTTTATTTCCATTTGTGCTGGGTTGACCTTGTGTTCCAGGCGGCAGAGAGCAGAGAAGCGTATTTTGTCTCTTGGTCCACAAGTGTGGAGAGGAGAAAAGTTCGAATGTAGTGGGACTGAGATTAAGACACAAGCAAGGCCAATGTTGGTAACCAAAACTATAATTCACTATAACTGTATATATCCCTTATTAAAGAGGAGAGAAAGGAGGAAATGGGAAAGTAGGAAAAAGCAAGGGAGAGTCACCACCATAGGTACAGTGGCATCCCATAGATCTGTTCCTCATCTGTCCTTCGATGGAAGAGATCTCCATCTGGGTGTGTTGGGTACTTAATTATATACAGACTGGGTGGTGCACTTTATGATAGACTATAGCAATGGCATGTTCACCACATAGTGTGTAGCAATGAAATGTTTACTGCATGTAGGCATTCATGTGATATACTTAGAGTCTATAGGTTAAAGCATTGGTATTCACATGACATTTGCGCACAGAGTCTGTAGGTTGTGATTAACTGAACATCCTGGTTTTGTAACCACTGTCTTAACTGCAAGTCTTTCCAATGAAGCTTAGGCAATGGCAAAACATTGTTTTTTAGCAGTTGTCTTTTTTTGACTGTTCTCACCTTGCTCAGACACCAACTGCCCACCAAGCTTCTCTGTCACTCCCCTTCTCAGCAGAATGTGAGCAAGGGAGAAAATAAGATGGAAGAAGTCTTGGGTCAAGATAAATGCAGTTTGATAAAGCAATAGCAAAGGCCATATGTGGAAGTACAGGAAAACAAAATTTATTCTCTGCTTCCCATTAGCAGCCACTTCTCATGAAGTAGGACTTCAGTTTGCCTAGTGTTGCTCTAGAAAACAAATATAATAACAAATACCCCCTCACCTCTTCCACCTTTCTCTTAGCTTTCATGGCTGAACAGATGTAATACGGGATGGAATATCCCTTTTGTCATTGTGGGTCAGATGTCCTGGCTCTGTCTTCTCTCAAGATTTTGACCACGCCCAGCCTACTGCTGAAGTAGGGAATGTTTGAAGAGACTGCTTTGATGCTGTTCCAAACACTGCTCACCAGCAGCCAAAACACTGGTGTGTCATCACCAGCTTTCCAACTACCAGTACATATGAGCTTTGCTGTGGGGAAAATTAACTTCATCTCAGCCAGACCAATGCACTGTATGAAGTAAATTCTTATATAAATAGGATTAAATAATGTTGACTTGGAGTCTTCTTGAAAAAGGCTTCCTCTTTTGCCTACTGTGACATTCTTTTTTTGTGTGTTTCATGAATGAGTTTTGACATGTGTAAACTGCAAGTCAGTGTGTTTGTCAAAGACTTACCAATACAGAGCAGATTGTTCACAAGGAGTTTACTTACTATTTGATGACAAACCCAAAGCTTAAATGCAATTTTTTTTATAATTAATTATGTTTATTTTAATATGCAAATTATTCTGCAGTTAACACTTGACAAGATAGATTAAAGTCTCTGTTGTCAGCATTGTGAGTCTTTGGATTTTGTGATAAGTTTATAATCTGTGCAGAATATGAAACTTTTTATAAAGCAGAATACTGAACAGGTTTTCACTGTCCCTCCCCACCTTATTTTTTAAGCATATCATAAAACCATCTCTTTTCATAGAGGATATTTTGTCTTATTTTCAGGACTTGGTGAGTGCTATTTCATGTTGGCAAGATCAGCCCTTGATGACTATTTGGATAGGAAGGCCGTGGATTACATAGAGCAGGCTCTTGAATATTTTACAAGGTTAGTACTAAATATTCACTTATTTAATTTCATCTAGGATTGTGCGTTGACAGGCAGTAGAATAAGAGTTAAGTGTTTGAGGATTTTCAGTTAAACTGCATCGAATAGACCAGGGCTTCTAATCTAGAGCTAAGAATGTACTTATCGAAAATGGTTTGAATAATAAATTCTAAACATAGGCTTCTTAAATGAATGGTAATTACAAAGTTTTGGGGGTTTTCTGTTTAAAGATACAGAATCATTTGATTCTAACTGTGTGAAATGACACAGTTCTCTTCAGCCATCCTCCTGATGAATGTGTCTGGAAGGAGGGGAATCCTACCAAAAATAGTGTATAAGAGGAGAATATTCCTTGCCTCAATCTTCTTGTTTTGCATTTCATACGAAATGTTTTAGTGTCCTAAATAAGTTGTGGAATACCTGCTGTTAGAAAAGAAGGTCCATCAGGTTTCTGTAGATGAGTCATGTCTTGTAATACGGCATAGTTCTCTGAAAGGCAAGAGCATGTGTAGTCAGCTGACATGTTGATAAATAATGGCTAATTTTTAGAATTTTTGTCCCAACAATGTTGAAATACATTTACATTTTATTGTTTCTTTTTTTCCCTTAATTTATTTTTTGGTTCTGACCGTTTAGACCTATAGCTTGAATAGGAAGAAAGTGAATTAAAAAAAATAAAAATAAAACAGCTCCCTGATGAATTGCATTTGAGTTTGTGCCACTCTTCAAAGTGGCGAAGTTTTCTTCAGAACAGTGCCTGAATGGCTGTTATGTGGGTTCTCTGTATAATTAATTACAGGGCAATAAAGCACCGTCCTGATATATCTTGCCTCTGGAAACTGTTTGGAGATACTTGTACTAGCGTGCATGTTATTTCACCAAGCAAAGTGCATGTTCACGTACTAGGATCCCTTCCTTGGGGAAAAATATGGAAAAATGCAGACAAACAGATGCTGAAGAAAAATGATCTGCTCATACTGGGAGGAAGGTAGTACTTTTTTTATTATCAAGAGCTTCTGTGCATCTTGAGACTCAAATAGAGACTCAGATGTTCTATACTATTTAATTTCTAGAAAATGAAAGACATGCTGATCTGTTGACATCTCCATAGTGGGTAAATAGATTCATGTGTTTCTTTCAAGTTACACTACTCATTTCAGGATATGTTTCCTGTATTTCCTCATTGGCTATCAGCACTTGCTCTTCTCCTCATTTCTGTCTCCAGAGCATGACTACATCCTCCTTACTATCCCACAAATCATTCATCTCTAAATGGAGTGATTGCAGTATTTGCTAACTAATTCTGGCAGGACAACTGAAGTTCAAGATAAGACTTACAGCTTTCTATCTGTACTTGTTTCCTGTAAAAAAAGTCATAAATTCAGAGGTTTGGATTATGTTGGAACAGGGAATGCTTGTTTCAAAGTTCATGATCTAGGAAATATTTGCAGTACTTCTGCAGCCTCTTCTGTGACTTCCTCTGAGCTTTTTGCAACTGGATGTATAAGGCAAAGGAACGCAGCTGCGTAGTCAATCTCAAACAGTATCTCTAAAGTCAGATACTTTCTAGGGGAAGTCTGATGAACTGTAAAAATGACTGATATTTAAGTAAAAGCATGTATAATGTAACTGACGGAGCTTTTATTTAATGCACACCTACATAACCACACCTGTGGCTTCACAAAGTGGTGGGTACTACAGACTGCCTTTAGACCAGAATAGAATCTGTGACATTAAGTGTCTGAATGAAAATGTGTTAGTTGTTTTTTACTTTCCATTCTTGTCTGGTGTTGTTTTGCTTGTTTAGATTTTTAAGCACTTTTGATGTTCTTTCTGCTTTCTGCTCATTATGTAGAGACTTGGAGTAATTGATTCTGTGATTCATGTTCCTGTAGGTGTTATGGCAGAGCTTTAAAATTGATGCCTTTGCCTAGCATATGGTGTGATCTTGGAATAAATTATTACCGACAAGCAGAGCACCTCACAGCAGTGGGCACTGACATGAATGAGATCAGTGAACTGCTAGAGAAGTCTTTGCAGGTATTGTTTTTCTTGG
>JAWWLT010000092.1:3408084-3439326 GCA_035040995.1 Premnoplex brunnescens | reverse complement strand
CTGTTGTTCATGCTGGTCTGCATACTTTCTCTGTCCACAATAAGACCTATGTCTCTGAATAAGTGTGTAAAGTCCTAATTTTTGCTCTCCTAATAATTAAAATTCACATTTAATTTTTTTCTAGTGTCTCAAAAAAGCTGTAAGACTTGACAGCAATAATCATCATTATTGGAATGCACTTGGTGTAGTTGCTTCTTGTAGTGGTAAGTCTTCCGCAACAGACCTAGCTTCGTACTATCCTAAACTGGAAGGCAACTTAACTAATGGTATTTTGAAATTAAGTTAGATCTAGCTTTCCTTTTTTCTTTCTCCCCACAGCTATTGGGAATTATGCTCTTGCTCAACATTCATTCATCAAATCTATTCAAGTTGAGAAGATTGTAAGTGCTGTAGTCAACTTCCATCTGTTTCAAGTGGGCATTTAAAACTTTTCCCCTAATGGAGTGTTATTTTAGCATAGTGGTTTTAGCTTTATTTTTTCTATCTAGAATATTGTTGCCTGGACCAACCTGGGGGTTCTGTATCTGGCAACTGGAAACATTGAGGTAATCTATTTCCCATCCTCAAATATAATTTCCCTTTCCATTTTTGGTTGGTTTTTTTTTTTTTTAAGAGTGTATATGGGGTTGGGAGTGTGGGAAAACTGAGAAGAAAGTCCCTTTCAAATTCAAGAAATCTGTCTCCTTCAAAAGAAATTAAATTGGCACCCACACTTTACTTGAGAAATGCAAATTAATTAATTATTTGTTCTGGAGGGGATAAAGCTAAGTGAACTGTGAACTTCTGCTGAATTGATGAGGTTGCTTTCCGAAAAACTGGATGGAATGAAAACTTATTGGAAGGACTGAGAAGTTATTGGTCAAACCAGAGGATGCCAGGTTTGACCAAGAACTTTTAGTTGTAGGTCAGAGACTGAACTTTCAGTGTTTGAGTTCCCATAGGTATTTACTTTCTGCTCATCGGCAGATGTATGTTTTACTGTGACACTCTAACCTTATGGAGTTTCTTTGGAGAAAAATTAGAGTATATCTTAGAGAAGCTTGGAGATCTCATGCAGCTAAAGTACATCCTGTTCTATTTACTGGTTAGAATTAAAGAAATTCTGTTTCACTGAAAATCCAATGGTCAGAAATCTTTTAATAAAAATAACTTGACACTACAGACTGCTTGCTGCTAAGACCACTAATACATTGTTCACCTTGTGTCAAATTGAGGGAGGAACTCTTAAGCATATGCAGTCAGTAGGGAGATGACTTTTGGGGGATAATCAATTTTATTCTTTTGAAAATGTGTTTGTTTAACTGCTTGCATTATGGAAAAGCAAATTTTCAAAACTGGATCCCTTCCAAAAGTCATATGTTTAAATATTTATTTTTCCAAGAGTTAATTTACCTTCTGAACACTTTTGGTGTTATGAGAAGGTTTGGAAGGGAGGGTAGTAACGTTTTTTAATATTTTTTAAATTTTATTTAAAAGTAAACTTGGTTTATTTCTCTGGGTAATGCATTGTTCTGTGTGGCGCAGCAGATGTTTTAATAGTGACCTAATTTGGTCTATTAAATCTCTTCTAATACCTGTTAATACCTGTGTTCTCAGAAATACTCTGTTACCATACCAGACAGTTCAATAGCACTGTTATCTTTGTTTTACAGCAAGCTTATGAAGCCTTCAAGGTAGCCCAGTCTCTGGAGCCTTCTTACTTGCTGTGTTGGATTGGACAGGTAGGATGAAAAGTCAGAAAACTGTGTGCCAAACCCAGTTGTCAGAGAGCAGATTTAAATTTCATCCTAATAATTGGCACTTATTCATGTTCCTAAAAATTGTTTGAAGTTAAAGGGAATTCATACTTCCTTGAAGGTGGATAGGACCACTTGTTTCCATAGTGATTATGCAGTGGAAGCTATATTCATCAGTTACATTTGCATAATGGCTGATGTTGTGAGTTCACTAAGAAACTATCAACAAAACAATCACTGTGCTCTGAGGCTTTTTATTGACAACTGTCAATAAAGCAGTGTCTTCATAAGGTGATAGGTATTTCAGCTGTACTAAATAGCTGTACTTCGTAACTCTCTTCTCAGCTCTCCCTTTCTAACACCACTGTTAGAATGAATAAGCCTCTAATGTAAGTGGGACAAAGCACTTCTCACTTTTCTGGGAAGTTCCTTTCTCTCCGACCATTGAGCGCTGATGTGCTCCTGCTGGTATCTCAGCCATCTGTGAGTAGTTGAGGTACTTGTGACTCATACTTTTATGGTCACTATATGAGCCCTTAATAATCCCATGCTGCTGACCTGCCAATGATACTCTAATTGAAACTGGATTCTAGAAAAGAACTAGCACCATAACATGTTGAAATTCAGCTCCTGTCAGATGCTGTTTTAAGTGGTTCTAACACACATAAGTCTATGTCCTGAAGAATGTAGAGAAGCAGCAGAAGACTTTAAATTACTGATACCATTGACACTGCTTGTGCCTCTTTTAATTGCGTTCATTTTATTTCTAAAGCAAATCTTCCTTGAAGAGTATGAAGAGTCTTTTTGTTGAATGTTTAAGTTATGCCTGACATAACACATAATGAGTGTTCTGTCAATGTCGTGATTTTTAAAGTACCTGACTTCAACTCTTGCTTCTCTATAGGCTCTTATTGCAGAGACGGTAGGCAGCTACGATACTATGGATCTCTTCAGGCACACAACTGAACTCAATATGCATGTGAGTATAACAGTTGTATTGTTCTGAAGTTTTTGTATATCCGATCTTTCTACTTAGAAGATTCAGTTTTTTAAAAATAGTCATGTCTTCAATAGTGAAACTGTTACAGTCATGTTTCAAATGAGATTGTCTTACTTCTATGTTATTCCTGGCTTATGCTAGCATGGTATAGCAGGCAGTTATTGTATTAAATGCTCTAGTCCCAATGATCCAAGAAATTCATTCCATAAGTCATGAAAAAACATTCTTCACATTCCCACAGAATTGGACATAAATCAAAGGTATATTTTATTATAATATATATTATATTTATAAGTATTTCAGGAGACAGCCAGGACCCTGAGTTCTAAGAAGGTGGAGGACTTACTCTCATAGTTTTTTTTGTTGCCATCCCTGCAGTGATGCACCAAGTTGTATGAAAATGTGAGAATTCACTGTGCCCAAAGGTCAAGCTAAAAGCATGTGTGGAGTAATTTAGTTTGGTATTTTCCTCTTAACACTGACGCAGATTTTTGGCCAAAAGTCACCCTAAACCACGAAATTGTTATTACAGTCTGATTATTTTGCTGTATCTTGACCAGGTTTAATGACTCCTGTTTTGGGGGGGTGTTTGTTTCTTGAGGCTGAGGGAGCAAAAGGCTATGCCCACTGGGTATGTTCAACACTGCAGGACAAAGCCAACAGAAACACTGAACTATATCTGTACAACATTGTTCAAATGAATGCTATTCCAGCAGCTCAGGTGGTCTTGACCAAATATACAGGTAGGTAATTTAAATACCTCTTTAACCTGTCACACCTAACAGATAGATTCAGAATGAACAGATAAACCAGTACTAGTATCTGGACAAGAGAGGGTGGCTGAATTGAGAAGGGGCTTTTGAGCTGTAAAGTAATAAAAACCGGGTAAGCAGACCACTGACTTTTATTGTGACTGAAAAATGAAACAGATGTGATTTCTGCTTGCCTACTCCATTTGTGTAGACTTTGTTGCAAAGATTAATGCAAATAGGGACCAGAGCCTTGTCATGCTTGTCATAAGCATATGATTGTGTTAACCTTCAGTAGGTGATGGATCATGTTTTTGTACATGGTTCCAAGCCAGCCTCCCCACTGGAGTAGGCTTGCATAGGTCTAGCCTGAAAAGTAAACAGAGCAAATGTGGATTTTCATTAATCTGCAATTATTACTGTAAATAAATTGTCAGAGTAATCTGTTGCTGACTTTTGAGAGCTGAAAAATAAGGTGCAAGCCCTCTAAATGAGATAAATATGAGATTATATTTCTTTGTGCCATCACTGTTCTTAAGTGAACTGCTGGAGGGGCTTCCTTACTAGACTGGAAGGAAAAGTTACAAGTCTGAGGTGAGTTGACAGCTGAAAAGTCTGTGCCTTACCCATTTTTTGATTCTGTGCTTAATTGCTAAGGTTAGAAGAGACCAGAATGGGTCATCTGGCCCAACCTCCCCTCTCAAGCAGAGTGATCCTATAGCACTTTGTCCAGAATTGTTCCAGAGATGTAGTATTAAAAACAGTAGGATTCTGTCAGTATTTTACTAGAGTCAATATGAGATGAATACTTTCCTATTTCATTACACACAAAAAACCCAAAACCATGGTATGCTGAGAAACTTAAAATGTATTGAATGCATTAATTCTGTGTCATAATATTTTAAGCATTTTTGAGGTAACCTGATGTCATGTTGGTCTTTTATCTCTTCTGTATTTGCCTTCAGCCTGTCAAAATTATTGTTGTGAGAACTGACAGAAGCACTTGGCAAAGATGTGTACACTGTAGCTTCAATGTAATGATCTTTTCATAATGCTTTTTCACACTTCTTTCTGATCTTCTTCTCCTATTGTCAATCCTGATTTTCTAGAAAGAAATCCAGATGATGTATCTGCTTTCACAATGCTTGGTTATTTGAATGAGTATCTACATCTAAAACAGCAGGCAGCATATGCCTATGAGAGGTAAACTGTACACCCTTGGAAAGCTTACTTGACCTCTTTTCCATGCACCACCTGAAAAACTTAAGAATTTTTCTTTCCCTTAAAAAAAACCACTTACTTTCTCAGCTCAGCAGTACATTTCATCTAAGTGTATTGTAGGGGGTGGTGTGGGGATGTTCCTATACCAAATTTGGAAACCTAGAACACAGAGCTGGAAAAGTAAAGATGTTCCAAGGCTTCTGTGTCTTACCAGGACATTTAACTAATTCACTGTGTGGGATTTAAGTAAAATCTTGGGAGCAAGTAAGCTTGGTTTTAGTTTTATTCTCTGTCCCATTCTGATGGTGGATGGACTTTGTTTTTTGTTGTATTTTTTTTTGTTTTGTTTTGTTTTTTTTTTCCCTCTCGTTTTCCAATGGTAGGGAAAGGTGGCAAATGAAATAATGTTTAGTGAATGTGCTTGTTGATGCATTAAAACAGTAAAATAGGCTCGGTTTGTGTTTAATTATCATGTAAAAGCTTCTGCATAAAACAGTTGTCCATTCTGCTTTGAGAACTATTCTAAAAGTATGCATCTTACAGTCAAATAGTGATTATTTTCATTGTGGTTAATTTCAGGGCAGCTTCCTTGCTGAAAAACTCCGAGGATACTGAGAAATACAATACAGCAATGCAAAACTATGGCAGGTCACTTTGGTAGGTGTTTGTTGACATATTTTCCAAGCCCCTAACTTCAGCTGTGGTTGGAGTGTGTGCAGTGGCACTAAACATGATGAGGCTTAAAGATGAAAGGTCATTGCTAAAAATAATCTGTTAAACATCATTGTTAAGTGTAGACAGATATGACAGAACTGTATTTGCTCCAGAAATGTGTAGTGTATTAAAAAAAATCAAATTGCAAGGAATTGCTGTTTGTCTTCAGAGTTACCACTGATTCCCTAATCCTTAGTTTGATACTACAGTGCCTTAATGTAATCTATACAATGTAGATGTTGTGTGGTCTCCAGAATAAATTGTGATTTTTTTTTTTTTGGTGGGGTAGGTGAGGGGGTTTACAATCTACAAGTGTGAGATATGTAATAGACTTAGTCTGAATAAAATAACTACTTGAAGATTTATTCAAAATACTTTCCACCTGCCCTTTGAATTTGTGTTGACTTGTACAGTCTGAAGCATGTGTGGTTGGAGTGTTGTGTACATCTGTGTGATCTTTCTACTGATGAACCCCTCTGCTGCAGTGCTACTCAAAATTCTAAGTTCCCTTCCTGATACTCTTCTGGTTCTGAAGGAATGCAGGACACAAGTCTTAACAGGTGAAGACTTTCAGACTTCACTTTGATATGAGATAGCACAAGCTCAGCTAATTAGATTTGTTAGGTCTCTTTGGAAACCTCGTGTATTCTTAAGTTTCTGTACGTGACTCTGGAACTTCTAGCCTGTGGTGATGTGATAATTCATTAACTTCAGAGAAGATTTTAGAAGCAATTCTTTAGATTCCTGTAGTCTCGCATCTGAACTGTATGTGTGTTGATTTCTGTGTGCAACTTAGATAAGAGCAAGCTCTAAGTAATTAAGTAATTATTAAGTAGTTTAATAAGCACAATCCTGTGTTGTTTCCATCATAGTGGTCTTAGAACAAGAATGCTGTAAGGTCTGCCTGTCTGTGTGCTTTCGTAGTTTGATTTGTTTTTTTCATATTTCTTCTTTGCTGTTTTCTCCCTGTTCATTGCGTTGACCTTTAACTGACATCCATATATATATATATATATATTTATAGCTGTTTTGCAGATGGGGAGGACTTTTTCCTATCAATTATTCTTCATGCAATGAATAGTTGGACAGAGTAACTGCTGTAACTGAAGAAGGGTGGGGAGTACTGCACATTCTTGTCCTAATACTGCTCTTTTTCTGTGGTGTCTGCTTGAAACTACAGTGGAAAAGAGGATACTGGTCTTCAAAGACAGTTTGTCTGAATCATAGCAGCTGTTGCTACGTTCTTCATACCAGTAATTTTATTTTTTTCACAGTGCCCTTGGTCTGAGTGATAAGGCCATTGAAATTTATGCATCAATACCCCTCACTGAGTTTGATGGCATTGTGGGGCTAGCATTAGCTTACTTCAAGAAAGGACTCCTAGAACAAAGTATCAAAGGTAAAATTCACAGCATTATGGGGCACTTCTCTTGCAGTTAATCTTAAAAAAAATTGTTTGTCTTGTCAGCCTAGCTGTCATTCAGTTTTATTTTGCTCTTTCAGTCCTAATGTATAAGTACAAACTCCACAATTGTTTTGATACCTTGAGTGCCTTCTGCTTTGTCTGCTTATGATTTGAGGTGTGAAAATATAGAGAACCTGAACCCAAAGTGTCTCTCTGTTTCCTAATACCATGCTTTACAAAGGCTGTATTTTTTCTTCTACTTCATATTTGAGTCTTTTAATTTTTACCAGCCTATGAAAAAGCCTTGTCTGTTGCTGAGTCTGAAAAAGATAGAGCACATATCCTGACTGCCTTGGCAATAATAGAATATAAACAGGACAGAGTGGATGCTGCAAAGACATTATTGTTTAAATGGTAAGTAAAGGGAATAGTAATCAGAATGTGGTATTTTACTCTACTGGTGAATCTTCACATTTCATTTTTGTGGGAACTCAGGTGGATATTTTCTTTTTGTACTGTGGAATAAAAGTGAAAATGGATATGGTGTTCTTATTCCTGTGATATATCTGTCTTTGTTTTCTGGCCTGTCTTCCACATTTTTAAAGCTATATGGAGTGGAAGGGCTGGGCAGTTCAGACGTCCAACATCCTTGAATGGTATTTTTAAAAACTCTTATCTTTCTAAGAATAAAAAAATATTACTTTTTAATATATTAATATTCATTAAGTAACATTAACATTAATATAATATCATGTTATATAATAATATAATTATAACAATTATATAAAATTATAATACATAATATAATACTACTTTGTCATTTACCTAAGTACCAGGCAGTACTTTGTTCTTTAGCTATAAGAGCTCTAGATTACTAGTGAAAACCATTTCAGTTTAAACAGTAGGAAATCTCCAGAATAGTTGTGTTCAAGCATGATAGACAAGTATAATCCCACAGCTTTCCCGTGAAAAGAAACAGATCTGTATTAGTTGGGCAATTAAGTCATTAATATCTGTTTTTTTCAGATCTGTGGAACCTAAAAGCCTGTGCATCATTTTTAGTCTCCTGCTAGCTATGAATTAAGAGTTAACATCGCAGCCTCTCAGAGTCAACCCTCTGTCAGTAGAGAACTCCAGTAGTGGCAGTGCAGTGCCAGCAGAGTCGTGAAGTTCTTGAACTGGTGAAGGTCCATTATCTAGTACACTGTAAATCCCAAGTAACTTATGATTAGGTAGCTAGGAACCTGGTATTTCCTACATCCTATAAATCACTGCAGACTTCTGTTCTTGTCATAAACATCAACAGTGAGAGTTTTCTAGATCACCTTGTTTGTGGTTAGAAAAAAAGGTAGTAAATGGTTTAGGAAGGAAATGTTATAGTGAATATGTCTAGATCTGAAGGGGAAGCGCAGTGCAGTAAAGGTATATGGTGGATTTTAGTAATCTGAACAAAAAATGGTACATTCTGGTCCAATAGACAAATGTCTCTGCTGTCTGGAATTCATGCTAGATAACTTAAAGGGCCTCAGTAGGACCTTGAACAAGAATCTGTCTTTTCAATTTCTTATGGCCAGCTTGGCACAGA
The DNA here is from genome assembly GCA_035040995.1 of Premnoplex brunnescens. NCBI lineage: Eukaryota > Metazoa > Chordata > Aves > Passeriformes > Furnariidae > Premnoplex > Premnoplex brunnescens. The sequence goes on along the minus strand of JAWWLT010000092.1, from coordinate 3,430,916 downwards.
GGTTTGTTTTTGACAGTGAGTATGTCTTCATAGCTAATTAGATAGAATACCATTTCTTACTTGCCAAAGGGTGCCTTCTGGTTATATTTAACAGCTTTTAATATTTTCTTAGTAACGTCTGAAAATAAAACATAGAATCAGAAACTTATATTCTTGTCTTTTTTGAAGGCAAAAATAATCATTAAGGGTTTGATTAGGAAGCTGTAGCCACCTGATCCTGAAGGATACAGATCTAGCTTGATTCATGATCCCACAGTGAGAGACTGTTAATTCTGTATACCATTCATGATACATTGGAGCAAGAGGAGTCAGAAGTACACAAGTACTTTAATGTTAACAGTATGTTTAATTTGTGCTCCAAAATAGTGTCTCTTTCCTTCAACAGTTCATTAAAGGAACCTAGTACGGAAAGTCTGAAGGCTCTGTGCACACTAGGACTGGTAAAGCAGGATGCAACACTTGCAACAGCAGCCCTAAAGGAATTACTGAAGCATGAAAAAGGGGATGATGGGATTTATGAGCAGTGCCTTACTGCATCTGCTGTTTATGCATTACAAGGTAGAAATCTGGGGATCCAGAGAGTAATCTCCAAAGCAATACACAGGTAGGTAGTTTGTCTTGCTTTAGATTGCCCTGTAAATGTATTGCTTTGCTTACCTTGAAGAGTTAGCAAAGCTCTATTTACTTGCCTCATTATTTTAAAAAAAAGAATTAAAATATTTTTCAAAGATGAAGTCATCACTTGAGGTAGTAGCATCAGCTGACAGAAGTTTGATTTCTGATTTATGGAATCAAATGGCAGAAGTTTCGTGGCTTACTCAGTTTTTTCTGGTTTTGTTTTGGTGGTTTCTTTGATAGCTAGGTTAGTTCAATGTTCTGTGAAAGCATTGTTCATTATATGTAGCATAACCTCCAGACTAGAAGTCTGAGGTTTTTACTTAATATTTAAAAACAGCCTTAGAAGCTGTCTCTTCCATTAGCTAAATGTCTGTGTTTAAATGTGTTTTGATTAGCCTTACCATTCTGTGCCTTTAAGCAAAACACACCTCAGTCTCTCCAACTGTTTTTGGAAACTATTCTACATAGAAATTGTTTTTCTGCCGCTACAGTTAAAATTCCTTGTTCTTCACACTTTGGGGACAAGACTTGTAGTCCTAAAGTTTGTTTTCTTTCCATGAATATTGATATGCATATTGTGCATTTTGTTTCTTTAGTTAGCAATAGAACTTCAATATTGTGTTGTTTTGAATTACTACCCATGGTTTTTTTCTACTCTACTGCATTGTCTTCTTAATAGAGAAAGATCCATTTGGCGTCTATAGTAACTGCCTACTGAATCATGGAAGACCAGGTGCATATGCACAACCAGAAAGCCTAATATCCTTTTCTTTTCCCAGTAACCCTGGTAATCCTGCCCTCTGGTCTCTTCTATCTCGACTAGTTCCACTGTATGCATCACAAAAGGCAAAAGTAAGTGCATTACTGCAACACATGGCTGTTTACAACCTGAGTAGTCAACGTTGTTTTTTAACTAAAAAACCCCCACCCTTAAGTATGTAAGATTTCACTAGTTAGTATGAAATCTTATGGCTTATATACAAAGCAGTGCACAGCCACATACAGGTTATTACACTATCATTTGCATCTTTCATGAGGTAACAGTTCTTGATCTTCTTGAAATAAAGAAAAAGTCTGATAGAATTATTTCAACAATAAAAGGATATGTATGTTTTTTTTGTTTAGTTTTATAGAGATGTGTGTGTATAAATATATATCAAAATTTACATATGTTCAATTTGATTAATTCAGTCAATTTCACTTTTTGCATTAGCCAGTGTTTCCTTGCCACTTTTGTGTTTATTATTAGCTTTTCTCCAAATAAATACTATTTGTCTTAATTTATGTTAATTATGTAAACAGAAATAGCATCTGAAAACAAACTCATTTATATATGGGGCTAAAATCAGAAACATATCATATACATAAGCTCTAACCCTGAATGTCTTTTCCTGTTTTTTTATAAAGAGATTTTGCTGTGAGCAAGGAAAATACATGATTGTGCAAATTCTGTATTTCTGATTAACAAAGATATATGCCATTATACTTTCCATAAAATTAATTCATCATGCAACCAAATCAATTGCGTTTTTTTTAATCTTGCAGGGGGGAGCTGTGGCTGGAAACATTGCACATATACTTGATGTAAAGCATGGAAAGGTTTGGCTTTCTTCAGATGAAGATTTTATAATTCCATAAACAATCCTAAAGTTAATTGCATCTGATCACTTACAGTGTTAAGTGAGTCTTATGTTCTGTTTTATAGGAAGTCCTGCTGAACATTGCAGTTAATCAGTTGGCAACAGGCTGTCACATGTTAGAAGATGAGAAAAACAACCCTATAAAAAATATTCAGAAGGCCATCCACATCTGTCCAGGTTACTCTTTTTCTTGAACACAGTAGTAATTTTTTAATTTTTACCCATCAGAAACAAAATTACTGGACTAGGAAAAGTAGATTTCTTTTCTTGGCTTGTTGTTTAGGGTTATTCATGTGTGTTTCGGAGAGAATGCTTAGAGCTGAAATTTTCACTGGCATTCTAAATTTAGACGATCAGAATTAAACCAGACAAGAAGAAAAATTATCACTAGGTTTTAAGGCTTGTTCTGAAGATGTGGGCAATTTCTTTATCTCTCTGCAGAAGTCATAAGTATTTTTTACTATGTTAGACAAAACTGAAAAACGTATGTTCCCTTAGACCGAATATGCAACACCAAGGAGAAAAGAATTACTCATCTAGGTTGAGAATTTGGATTGGAAAGGTTCTGTTACAAAGTGTGGGTTATGAACTATAGACAACTGTTCTCTTACTAATGATGTTCTTCCTTAAGAGTATGAAGTGCATACCTATTGGGGTTTTCAATTTCTAATTTGCACTTAGTGAAATACCAAAACATTTTCTCTTCTGCAGTCCTTTTGCTTTGATGTGTAAGGGTAACTGCAAGTTAAAAATTTCAGTTAGTTTTCTACAGGAACACACAAAAGTATGACAACTAATCAAAAGCAGTATACTTTACTTTTTACTTTGTTGAATCTTCAAGCTTTGTTTCATTTTGCTAGCAAATTTCATTATCTTCGGGATGAAAATTCACATAGATGAAATCTTTAACTAAGCTCTGTACAGTTCATGGCAGAGAACAGTAGGAGGTGTTCCTCACAGGGCTAGATCAAGATAAAGCTGACATTGAAATTAGCTGGCAGTGGAAGTAGGCACTTACTGTTGTAACTTTCGTGCTAGTGGTCACATCAGACTGAGTCTGCGTAACTGAAAGGTGTGAATGGCATTTTGGGATTTTTGCTGCCACTGTTAAAGCACTGAGTGATAGCCAAAATTAATCTGTGTAGTCAGAAATAAACTGGAAGCTTCAGGTTAGCACACTGGTGTTTATGTGAGAAATACATTAGTTGTCTTTAGGAGCAGAATCTTCCATTTATAATCGGACAAATCTCACTAGTCAGAGGCAAGTAGTTATCAGCTTCCTTGCGCTGAGTTCTGTTACTTGTCTTCTTGTTGCTCTCTTTTATTTACAGTGTGTAGTTCCATTAATGGCTATGTTTTTATGCTGTATCTGGTAAAGGCCGTTCTAAATGAACTACCAGTATATTTAGAATGTGCATGAGTTGCCTTTAACCATTCTTTTCTAGATAATCCTGCTGCCTGGGCAGTGCTAATGGCAGCCTGTCATGCTGAAAACACTGTTGACTGTCTAAACAACACTCAGCTGAAGCGAACAGGTCTAGAGATGACACTTGTGTCTACAGTTTCAGCCAAAAGTAAGCTATACACGTTTCCTATTTTAAAAAAGTAAAGTAAAATTGAAATGATCTAAGCTTGCCATTACTATCTGGAACTTGCAAATAGGCTGCAGATTGCTCATTAGTGGTTCGAGCTGTAATTGTATTTTATACAAAAAAATGGTAAATTCTAATGCACAACCGGGGTTAATTACTTAATGGCAGCTTGCTTTCCCCTCCAGAGCCTCAGTTTTTAAAACAGTCCTTCTGATTCTGATGCCTAAATGGGTGGTTGTAGGTGTTACATTGCAGCAACGCTTCTTACAAGGAAAGACTAAGGTACCCTTTAGTTCTATAATTTTTCCAGTAGAGAGTCAGTCTTGCTCAATGTCCATAGTGTTTTGAAAACTGGAATTAAAATTCCATGTTTGGTTGATTGTTCCTAAATCAGTAACTCAAATGGTGCGCACTTTTTTTTTCCGCTCTTGCTTTTACTTTTGCCATCTTTCAATGTTCTGCTAATGAAGGAAGTCATGTCAGGTTAAAACTTCTTAAAGTTCTTCTAGAGTGGCCATGGTGTGGCACTACAGCATAAACACTAACCTGTTTAAGTGTTTTATCTGTCTTTACAGCTGGGGAAAGTAACCTTCCACATAATTATGTCCATATTCTTGAAGACTGGTGCCTCTGTCAAGCTATTACCACTCTAGAGGAGACTGGTAAACTATCAGAAGCTGAAGCTCTTTGTAACAAGGTATGAATGCATCATACTGGCAGATTGTGGTAGAATTCTATAAAAGTAATTTGTGTGCATTGTACAAAAAACCAAATCTTTGAATTAGCAACTGCCTGTTCCATCAGAGGTACAAAATACAGTAGTTCACAGAATATTCTGAGTTATAAGGGGCACACAAGGATCATCGACTCCAGCTATTAAGTGAATGGCCCATAGGGGCACTGAACGTGCAAGGCTGGCATTAGTAGCACCTTCTCTACCCAGCTGAGGTAGTTGTTGGCATATTCTCCCTGTCCCAAGATGCTTATTCTGTTTGCAACACTGAAACTGTGTTAATAGTTCAAGCAAGTAGTGTATGTTGTAATAAAGCTAAGTCTGCTCTTCCTGCCTAGAATAAACCTAGAATTAAGTAAAACATTACAAAAATTCAAGACAAGAAGACCATGTAGGAGAGTTGCCTGGGACTTGACTTTCTGCTGAGTTGTGTTGTTATTTTGTTTCAGACCCGCAAGTAGATGCTATGAATTTAATTTATAAAAAGGGAAGTCTTGAGGCAATGCAGTTAGGGAAAGGGGCTGGGGTGTTGACAACATTCAAGTGTGTATTTCATGTGTTCATGAACAGAAGACTTGGCAAAAGGTAAGCAAAAAGGCCATTGAACTCACCAGCACACATCCATGACTTTCATTAAGGAAAATTACAAATCCCATGCAAATGTGCTCCTTGTTTTTGGCATTTCTGTATTAACAGAGATGGGACTTAAGAAAAAAGCAAACCACTAAAAAAGCCAAAACAAACAGATTCATTGAACGTATGATTTTCAGAGGAAGGTACTTTCTTGTTTCTATTTGCTTGGTGAGAAGGTGTTTTCCTTTTCTGGCCAACATATCAACTGACCTGTCTTACATTAACAAGGATCAGAGATTTCTGAACATACAAGGTAGATCCTTCCCCTCATTTTGTCATGGGGGAAGGTTATGGAGGGTTTTGCATATATTTTGTTGACTGTCTTGGGGAGAGGACAGTCAGTGCCTGCAGTTAGCGAAGAAAAAGGGGAGCATTCTCTGGTACCATAAACTCTCAGTAACAGTTTTGGACCCTGAAATTCTCAAAAACGCATATAAGTATCACTCAGTTCGAGACAGGCAATGTAATACTGCACTTGTTCGTAGGGGGAAATTGCAGCAAATTTAGCAGCTTCTGTTGTGTTTCAGAAAGTCTCTGCATTCTTTATAAAGCAGCAGCCTGTTAAGGATTCACAGGCAACATATCTCAGTTTTTAAAAAAAAAGCGTGAAAAGTACATGTGTTGTTTCTTAAATTTCTTGGAATTATAATTCTTGGAAGTACTGTGACTTGAGCAGGGAAAATAACATTCAGTGAGGCTTGCAGAAGCTTCACATACTTCACCTGAGAAGGATAGAGCTGTGGATGGCTAGTTTTCTGTCTTTGGGTTTTTTTGTGTATTTGTTTAAAAAAATGCTCTCTACGTATCTGCTGTTACTGAACAGGAAGTGTTTAGTATAGTGCTTTTGTTCCAGTGAGAATAAAGCATTTTTTCTGGAAGAACTGAAATTTCTTGAAACACAACCAAGGTCCCTTTTAGCCACAGGACAAGTTTTTGCTTCTATTAATAGGCCTAAACTTGTATTGATTGACAAACCAAATAAAAACTGTCTTTCAGAAATCTGTAAGAGTAGGACAAATAAAAAATTTAAGATATGCTTTAAATGTATTTTAAGGAGCGTAAAAAGTTGTCTGTTTTCATGGTTCAGTCACTGTGCAGAGGAGGAAGGAACTGCCGTGTTGCAAGCATCCTGAGAATGCTTTCAAATACTGTTTTCTGTAAAAAACAAAATGGAGAGATCTAAGTATCTTTGATATTTGGGAATGATAATTCTCAATATTTTGATCTTAGGCTTTAAAAAGCTGCCCTGACCACCCAGCTCTGTTTCTGCTTTTGAGACAAGTTCAGTGTAAGCAGCTGTTGCAGACTCACAAAGAACTTCCAGGCAACATCCTGGAGGAACTTCACAAGACAGTCATGACCAGTTCAACTTCAGTTGCTGCCTGGCAAGTAAGTGTGCATCCTTTCCTTGACTGGTGCGTCACTCTCACACGCACTATAAGAGGGTGAACATTTGTTTCACTGCTTGGTTTTATTTATCTGCTGACAGTTAGTGACAGAAAAAAGAGATTATATTTGCTTTGTTATAAAGTTGGAACACTATGGTAACATTTAACAGCTGAAATAATAAAGACCATTAGTAAGGGTGAGCAGACATGGAGACAGGAGAATTAAAAACTTGAAATAAATCCCGAGCACCTGCATCTTTAGGGATCTGTGATTTGACATGTGAGCAGAAAACAGTGAAATAGTTCATAACCCATAAGAATAGATGTAAAGGGTTTCCTAATGTAGTAATATACCATTCCTTTTGCAGGGTCTGAAACCCTGATTGTCTCTTTCTTCCAGTCACCTTATCTGGGAGAATTGAAATGGCTTGAGACACAGTCAAAGTCTTTCTCCAGAATCTCCTGACTTCAGATGTCACTGTTCATTTGCATAAGTTGATTCTGCAGAGAAGAGAAATCGCTCCCAGTGATGGGCTGAGAAAATCTATCAAAAAGTTCTCAGTGAGTGGTCTAGGGAGCTTCCAGTTAGTGTTCACTAACTCTCTTCCATGGCATCATGAGTGATCCTTTGTAGTAGACATGTGCTATAACTCACTTCATATAAGACAGTCTGAGAAGTCTGTTTCACACATGCTAAGAGATCTTTCTGGTGATGCACGCATATATTTGTTTATTTTTCTAACAGCTACTTTTAGGTACAGTTATTATCTTTCTTTTCCAATGTAAGTAGAATACTGTTTAGAAAAATTCTGAAAGATTTAGAGTCCTTTATGTGGTTAAAGGATTTATGGTGCTCCCTGTGCCTGTTGATAAAATAAAACCCTGCTAGTGGTAAGATTCACTGAATTGATTTCAGTCTTAGAAGATCAGTGCAAGGCTTCTGTAGAGATTGTTATCTCTTTTGTTACAGGGCTGCAGATCCTCTTGTCTTCTGAAACATGGGAGTGTAATTTCTGTAAAAAAATTTTTTTTATTTTTTTTATTTGGCAGACTTTTTCTGATCTACAGAATTAATTCAGATTGGATTTGCAAAATAGGGGGCAGGCAAGACATGATTGTATCCTCTGTTTTAGTAACATATTTCGAAAATGAAATTAGGGCTTGTATACCTTCTTCAAGCATCCCTTGTATAGCCAAGTCATCTTGCTTACAAGCAGGGAGAATAAGTGAATGGTATGTGTGAGTGGGAGGGCTTGATTGTTTTGGTCTTCTTAATCCAGGCCACAGATAAGCTACTTCCGAGGAAGATCTTTTCAGTCTTCAGTTAAAGGAGATATTTCTCAGGGCTTAGATAGTGTTCTGAAAAGGCCTGGCTGCTACATCTACTTGTAGTGGATAAATTAATGCCTTTTTATTTTCTGTCTCTGGACTTCCTAAGAGTGTGATAAATACCTTGTCTTACTCAGAAGTATCCATTGTGATGCCTTACAGTTTTACCAGGTTATAAGGGCCCCCAACTTTCCTTTTTGCTGAAGTTTTTGGCTTTTGTCTAAATGGTTGGATTTAGGAGTGCTGCTTGAACTGCTGTTTTGATGGCTGTTCTACTTTTTGTGCTGTGGCTTATCAGGAAAATAGAGAAAAGTACATCTGGTAGAGATGCCATTGTGCCTTTGCTTAAGGGTTCTCTTCTTCAGCTCTCTTGAGAGCTAGATATCTTCAGCTGCAAAGAACTGGCAAGAGCTGCTGTTTTTTCTTCACATGAATGGATGTTCTACTACACAAAGCAGTCCTGCAACTTAATGTCAAGAATGCACAGTCTCACTAGTGCTCATTAATACTTTCTAGTGTGTCTAGTGGGCAACTGACTTCTGTACACCAGAAAGGGTTAGTAATTTTTGCTTCTTCCAACATCAGGCAGTCTTTAACTACCAAAAGTCTGAAGACCTTTGCTCAAAAGCAAGGGAATTGGGATTTTTTAAATAAGAAATTGCTTTGTTTGCTTGATGATTCAGCAAAGGATATTTCTAAATGTGACTTACACATCTTCATGCATATCATGTGCATGTCAGGGATTTGCAAACTTGTGGCTTCACCTGCTTCAAAAAATGTGACATGAGTACGGAATTAAAGACGGAGTTAGAATGCTTTTCCTTCTCTTCATGAGAAAATCCAGGACATCTTGTGGTGGCACAGCAGACAGCAGTAACATGAAACTGTATCCAAGTTCCTTATTTCCTTTGTCTTTTCTGTCACCTCCAGTATGACTCAGCTGGATTGGGAACTGTGTGACACAAGTATAGACCCATTACCTGTACTCGGGCTCATGTTGTAATGTCTTTGATGTTCCTGGCATAACTCAGATGGGCTGAGAAAATCTATCAGAAAGGTGTCAGTGAATAGTCTAGGAAGTTCCCAAGTTTCTATAGTAAGGGGTACTGCCAGCTCTGAAGCAGACTACATTTTCTGCAAGGCAGAAGGAAATATATTGTTGGAATGATGTATGGGTGCATGGTGGTGTTTTAGCTAATTATATGCTGTGGTACTCTCACTAATTGAACTAAATGGTATTACCTAAGGGATGTGTGTTTTGGTGACCTCATAACTGATTTTGTTGGTTGTTTATTTTCAGTGGCTGGCAAAAGTATATCAGTCTCAGAGAATGATGACTGGAGCAGAAATATGTTACAGAAAGAGTCTGCAATTGGCATCACAGCAGGGCAGCTGGAACGGGAAGTTATCCAGTCTGCTCAAGCTAGCTATGCTCGCACTGGAAATCTGCATGGTAGGATAACCAGTATAACATAACTGCATGATTTAACAGGAGTTGACTGGGATGTAGGGCTTCGTAGTCTTTAAATGAAGCCCCTGTTTAAATGACTTTGCATTTTATGAATGACAGAGAATAAAATGAAGGTTCAAGAAGCAATGGAGTATTCTTAGAATGTCTTCTTCTAAGAGAGGTTGCAGTGAAGTAATCACATAGAACCACTATGTATATAAGGAGTTCAGTAAGGGTTATTAATCTAATAACAGTTTCAGTTTGATCATCCAAATTGATGTACCCTTCAAGTATCTGTCCTCTTGTTTGGACAACTGCCTTAATAAACATTTTTTTTTTCACTGATGCCTGATGATACCAGTCACATTTCAAGTACCTTTATGCCGTATGGTAATTTCCAGATATGATGCCTTGCCTTGAAGTATAAAAACAATCCAAGGGAAGTGTACCTTGTGGTGTAAAGAAAATTACTCTATTGATTGTACTGAGGGTCAAGGTGAACATACCTCAGATTCTTGGCAAGTGTTTTTTCTCTTAAGCAGTGTCACTCTGGAAACTAGAAGTGCATTACCAGACTGCTTTAAAGCCTAGTGTAAAACATAGATACTGCCGTGATCCTGGCTAATGCTTTTTCATGTATTTTAACAGACAGTCCAGCTAAAAGCCGTAATCAAAATCAGGCTATATAAGAAAAGGCAGTCAGTTTTACTGAGGATAAAGCTGCAAAGCTATTGCACCTTGTGGGAGAAGAGAATCACCCTCAGTGTAGAAAAGTTTCTCACAAGCCCTATGCTTCAAAAGGCCAAATTTGTCAAGTGGCAGTATTTTTCCTGCTGTGGTTCTTCTTTCAGCTTTCTAGTGGTCTGTTTCCTGTTGCTCTTAAATGCTTTCACAAGTCAGAAGGTACCTTCTAACTTAACTAATACTACTTAAATTGCTGGCCTGAATGGCTGAAGAATACATGCAATTTTGTTCAAAATGTAATTAGTATGAATTTGATTATCTTATCTCTGCTTTCTGAATGAGCAGAGCAGCTGATGAATGGGTTTCTTTTCAGACTCTCTAATCTGCACTGGTTTAATGAAATATGCAAAAGCCTGGTGAAAACCTTGCTCAGGTCCAAGAAAGCTGTGTGTTCGCAAATTGCTTCTCTCCCAATTATCTGTCCAAATGAAGTACAGTAATTTGAATGCTATCCAGGCACAAGGGGGATAAGAAGGTTTTTCTTAAGCCAGATTCTTTTTTCTCTTGTATTCTTAAGATGCATGGCTTTGCTTAAAAGTTGCTCTATTAGGTAATTATTGTCTTGGAGTTGGTTTTCCCTGATGGTAAAAAATGTCACTTCTGGGGATAAATTCTGCATTCTATAATAGTCTTGTATATGGGATGAAGATTGACAAGCTGAAGAGCAAACAAGGGTTTCTGAAGCATTACTAAAATTTGTGTGGAATAAACAAAAAGATTGCATAAATGAGGAACTGGAATGCTGGCAAATCTGGTCTTACGTCAAGTTATACTTTATATAACTCAGAACAGCTTGAATTAAATTTGCTTTCTAGAGAGCTGCAAACACACTACTATAAAGTCCTTTTTTGTTTATTTTTCCTTTATTTCTTATTTTATTCTTTTTTCCTTTATTTCTTTTATTTTTCACTTTTGTAATAGGCTAATATCTCAAATGAGCACTGGCCATCCTTGGTTCAGGAGGCAACAACTGAAGCTTTGAAACTTTCTGCTTGCCCCCTGGCAGCTCTGCTTCAAGCCCTACTACAGTATAATAGCAAAATGGGAGCAAGGTATGCATGATCTGTTAAGTTCTAAGTGGAATACACTGTCTAAAAATACACGTGGTCGTTATCCCCAGATCTAATTTCAAGAACTAAAAGAAAATTGAAAGCAGGCATTAATTCTTGAAATAGTATGGGAGTTAAAAAGAAGAGGGGAGAAGGGGTTAGTAGTGTGAGGAGCAGCTGAATCTTCCTCTGTTTTTGAAAAAAAAAAGTGTATTACCTTCTTTCCAGAAGAAGAACAGCTGTAAGACAATTTTTATTTTAATAGCATGTTACCTAATAATCAGGAAGACTACACATTCTCAAAAATTCTGTAAAATAGCACAGTGGAAACAGGTATCACTACCCTATATACTCTTGGGATTAATTTTGATCCCTAAATTGGGCTTCTAGTCAAAGTTCATGCCCATTCCAGAAAAACCAGGTGGTCATTGTGGCTTTTTTGAGGAAGAGGAGAAAGATTCAGGGAAGGAGCACTTGGAATCTTCCTATGTTGTGAATTTGTTGTTAGGTCTGTTTTGTCTTTTATTATTTTTTTGTTTAAGCTGTGGAAAATTGGATTTTTTTTTTACAGTTTTGTTCAATAATTCACCTGTTCTGCAGATAATTCTAACAAACTGACTTACTTTCTCTGTGGTCCTTTAAGAAAGCAGCCTAATGTGGTTGTGATGGTTGTCGACTGTAATAAAATTAAGATAAAAACTTATTTAATCAATTAAAACCAGTCTTACTACAATTTCAAATACTAACTTGTGTGAACAGTATATCACAAGATCTAATTGATCTGCCTAAGTGTTTCAAAATCCTGAAAAAAGAAATTAATCTTAAATACAAATAACACATAAAATGTGTAACTTCTCAACAGTTACATCAAAATGTACTGGAAAATCATATTGGTTATAAAGAACAAGAGCCAAAGCTGAGGGAGCACCAGTGAATGATTCTGACATTCCTAAATATGATTGGCAGGTTTTACCAAATTTCTAATGACACTGTGAATTTGAAAATGTCTTGGTTAGGCATAAACTGTTGGTGTTGGAAGGTAGTATCAGCCAAATAGAACTTTAGACTTGTATAGTACTCTATTCAAATTTCCTTCTCTTCTGCACTTTCACATTGTCTTAGTTTAGAGGAAACTAAGATGTCTATGTTGATCAGGAGAGGGAAGGGGCCTTCTTCCTCAGAAATATCCACCCAATTCCCTTAAATTAAGAACGAACTTTAATTAGAAAAATGTATATAAAAAGAATAACAGTTCTTAACTACAATATATGTGTGTGTATATATATATCCAAGAAAAAGGAACCAAACAAACAGTCTGTAATCAGTGCTTTGAAACGAAGTTGTCCCCTTGGGTGCCATTATATTTACGGGCAGCAGGTGGTGATGTCGCACCTTGGTTGGCTACAGGGTCGTCGAAACGCAGCCAGTCGTAAGTGCTGATGATCGAGCCATAGTTCCGAGTCGTCTCCCGAATCGTCCCCCCAGTCGTCTCCCGTGGGATCACTATGGGCAGAGGGATGGTGCAAGACTTCCTCCGTGCTGTAGAGTAGACATGCTCCCATCCTTTGCTCGAGAGAAGCAGCGCTGGGGCAGAGGGGGATAGAGGGGGCAGCAGCAGCCCTTCCACCCTTGTCAACCCCGTCAGAAAAAAGGGTCCGCAGTAAATTCAAGGCACAGAGTGCGCAGAGCTAAGGGCTGAAAAGAGGGAGAGAGAGCCAAACTGTAAAAGAAAGGCTCCCTCACAGATACTTCCACCGCCAGCAGCAGCCAGGAGAGAGGGAAAAAAAACAAGCTTCACCTCACCCAGCACACCACCAGAAGGAAGGAAAAAAAAAGAGAAAAACCTTCCTCCCTTCCCCCTTCCCTCAGCCATTAGATTGGAATGCAGGTGCTCAGCCATTCCTTTTGTTAACTAATCAGTAGGAGGTTGGGCGTTAGCTTCAAGTTCTGTGTTGGTAGGAGGAGGAGTTCCATAGCAAGATTCTGAAACTATAACACACGTCCTGTCTCTGTTTGCAGGAACTGGAGTACCTCTTGTGTTTACTTTATACGTTGGAACGAGGAAAATAAATACCTGCTGTACTTGTTGAGCAGATACCATACTGAAATCAGAGATTGTGCTTTATTCACAGATAATGTTTATCATGCTCTTGTAACACTTCTAAAATCAGCTTTGTCAATCTAATTAGGGTTATTTACTAGTTAAAGAACTAACTTGAGTATAATATATTAACCATAACAGTGGAGGCAGAATTCCTTAGCATTCTAGATACAACTGTATAGCAAACAAAGGAATGTACAACTCTACTCTCTCACCTTCTTGGGCAGTGTGGAACTAACTTTTTGTCCTTATACTGCTTCTGACCATTGTTGCTTTCTCTGGTATATTACATGCAGCCTAATCAGTTGCATTTGATTTGGATTATGTTGTAATTATGTTTCTAGGGAGACTCGGCGAATGCTGGACAGCGTGGTTTATCAACCAGGGAATCCAGCAACTCTAGTGTCAGTGGCACGCTGGTACCTCCTGCAACATCTGTATGCCCAAGATGATTGTGAATTAATAGATGTAAGATTCCATTTTATTTAGAATAATTTAGAATTTCACTCTATTTACGTTTAATATTACACTTGCGACTTGAAAGTGGGTAGAAGGAGGCGAGGGATGTTCTAGCTTACCTGTTCCTAAGATGCAATGTATAAAAGCACTATACTGAAAAAATGTATTTAGGTTTTTGAACTTTACACCAGTTTGTTTGAAAGTCTTTTGTTCCTCCATGCAATAGTAATGAAATTAAGCAATGTAGTGTCAAGTCCAAACCTGCAAGAATTCTCCTAGTGGCACTTCAGTAGACATAAGGACCATTTTACCAAAATTTTACCAGAATATTATAAACGCACATAAAGATATTACTTCCCTCTAGCTTGGGTGTAACTTGAAGTATACCTGACTGAGAAGATCTCAGCGGTAGGATGCTGTATTTTGTGTATGGAAGAGTTATATCTGTAATTGTGCGTTATCTGCAGTACATAGTAAATGGTGCAGTTTCTGTTCACAGTACTTCACAAATGGATTTGGCCAAACTTACACACCCACACTTGTAGTTTGAATCACTTTGCTACTCAAACTCTGAATAAACTCCTAATAATCTCCTCACTGCTGTCATTGTCACAATGAGGTTTTTGCCCATATTATTAACTGTTCCCTGGTGAATGTTGACTCCAATACAAAGTACATTTGAAGGTACAGCATATACAGTTTCAGTGCTGACAAAATCCATACACAGACTTGCAGGTTCATTAAAAAAAAAAGTTAGAATTAATGATTTCAGGTGATCTCATTGCACTTCCTTCTGCAAAGTCATTTATACTCCCTACGAATGAGTATGACAACAATAATGACTAAAGATTTGCTTGATTCTACCTAATGGTTTTCCTTTTAAATATGCATAATGTGATTGGATTACAAAAGAAGTGCCAGAAGCTTAGGGAATATCAGGTTTTTGTGGGAACGTTTTTAACTAATAGGAAAGTTCTAAATGTGGCATGTGAAAAAAAAATCAAGGAAGTGTGAATTTAAGCGGAGGAGGAAAAAGAATATTGTGGCAGGCTTTTTAAGTAGCTTCAAGGAATTCTTCCGTTTGGCAAATGGAGATTTATACAAAGGTACTAGCAGGAGACAAGTGTATGTCAGCAGGAAGATAAGTCTCATCTAGCGCTGTTTGTTTAATTGCCAGCAGGTAATTAACTTGTCAAACTTAGTTTCAGCATCAACAAATAATGCTGTTAACAGAGCATTGGGAGTGACTCCAGGCTTAGCAAGTCACTATATTGTTGGGTTTTGACCTTTTAAGAAAGCTGATATGTAACGTTGAATATTTTTCGATCTGGGCTTTATGGATGAGATTATTAGGGAAACTGCCTTGAAGGAATACAAATACATTTGAGATTGCCAGTAAAATACTAGCAGTAAAATCTTAAATTCTCGGGTTTTCATTGTTTGTTTTTCTATACAGGTGCTTATAGAAAATGCCAAAGCTAATGGAGATGTTAGAGCTCTGGAACTAAATGAGAAGTTGTCAGCAAGTGCCTAGTATGGACTATCTAAAGCAAAATAATCCTCCAGTCATCTAACTTAACTCGTCCACCTTTCAGAAACATATTTTATTTCTTTATGTCTGATTTTATTTCTTACTGTTTCATCAGTTGCAACTTTGTTGTTAGTTTTACTTTTTCTTGAACACAAGTAGGTTATTGTTGAGTTACACAACCCATAAAATCACACTTCATTTTGGAAAGAAAACCCTGAAATTTGCTTTTGTTTGCTTCTTCACTTAAACTTCATCACTATTCACAACAGGAGTATTTGTATTTCTCCCTTGGCCACACACAGAAGTACAATATTAACTGCACCAGGCAGTGATGATGCCAGGTTTTCTTGGTGCAGAATCTTAAAGAGTTAAGTAGCAGCAAACTTTTTTTCTCTCTTGATAATTCAGCTGCTGACTTTGTATTTGGATGAATCATGACAGAGATTCTTAAGACATGTTACTCTGACTGTATGGGAAAATAAAAAAAATAAAGCAATGATCTAACCTGTTAAAGTTGCCATGAGGATTTTCACTCTGTTGAAGGAGTCATGATAACTGTCCATCTTATAGTTTAAAGCTTGGTTAAAATTTTTGTTTATCAGAATCTTAAAATGGCTTAAATGATCCCATATTACAGGATAGAAAGGGCATTTCAAAGGCAAGCACTGGGACTGCATTGAACATACACTTGCTTTTGGAATCTGTAGTTCTGGGCTTGGAGAAAACAGGATGCTGAGCTGGGGGGTACATCTCTACAACCAGTCATGCACAGTGATCTCTGGAGAGTGTGCCACCATCATTTTAACAGGAAAACCAACCTCTGTAGGCTGGGGCTTCTGCTCTGCAGAGATGAGTAGAAACCTCTGAATCCTTGCTTATCTCCCACACTTTCATTCTCCTACCTTCCTTAAAAAGATTATTTACTGTACATTTAGATTGATTGTGTTTCCCTTCACAGCCTGCTGTCATATAGTTTGAACTATCAGTAGCTGCAAATATTAAAGGGAATGTTGCAAAAGCCGAGTTTGTTACTGTCAATACTACCTGTAACTTTTTTTAGCTTGATGCTATTAAAAACCAGGAAAAATTCTTGCAGCCTATAGTTTGTATCCTTGGCATATAGTCGTGATTATGTGTCTTACTGTAGTGTCATCACCAGCTCGATGGCACCACGGTAAGCAACTGCCTGCCCCTCTGAATACCTTCTAAGTGAGTCTTTACTTTGTTAACACTAAACCTTAAATACTTATATTCTTGAAGAATGAATGACAACAGGCCAGAGAAGTTAGCTAAGTAACGGTCAACTGTGAATATTCTGTATTAGAAAAAAAAAAGTAATATAGTGTTTTTTCACTTCAGAAGACCATGAACTTAGTTTTACTGTTAACAGTGATGAATTCCATGCATAAGATAATTATACAGCCTAAAGTTGTATTATGTGCCTTGTAGGGAAAAAACTCCAAATCTCTACCACCTACTCAGTGTAAAGTTCTTAGGGAACTGGTTTAAATTTAAGCTTCTGTAAAACTAAACAACATGAAGTAAAAATCTTGATCTCCCTATTTTTTAAGTGTCCCTACAAAACTGGCACCTTTTAGGCAAGTCTGCTGTAGCATTGGAAAAACTTGTGAATTCATGCGGATTGAGGCAATCCTATATTTTATACTGTATATATTATTGTAGAGCTTAGAAAAGTATTCTACAAAGGCACTGTCTCAGTTTAGAAGACAAAATGTCTGTCAAGGAAGGTGGAAAGTCTTCCTGGACTAGAAAGAAGACCCCTCTCTTCAACTTACAACTTTTGAAATTAAGAGGCTTTAGGCAAAAATGTAGAAAAGACAGTAGCAGTTATTTACTAAAAAAACATCCTAGAACAAACAACGACACTGACCCAAGCTTTCAAAACGAGTCCTACTTCCCTTTTACAGCAGTGGGGGACGAGCAGGGGGACTGCTGGTACGTTTTGGGATGCAAGAACTGCAGTGGCTTACTGGCAGTCAGCAGGGGGTGCTGGCGGGCTCCAATGAGGCAGTAACTCTGGTGACTCTCCTGCAACTGACAGGGGCCACCTGTGGGCTGTTCCTGGTTGCTTGGCAGCTGCCGAAGGCAACGTGAGTGATGGCAGCCCCGCGGATAACGAACTGGAATTCCTGCTGGTCCTGAGGCTTCGGGCACGGTCTTCAGTAACACAAGTAACAAGCCAAGGTCCTGAGGCTTCGGGCACGGTCTTCAGTAACACAAGTAACAAGCCAAGTTTCCCTTGGCTTGGGGATAACCAGCCACAGCCGCAGAGCAGTGAGGACTAGCCAACTGCCGCAGGAAGATGCTTTGGTGTGGAATGCCAGTGAAAGGTGCAGGCTGAAGCAGTTACCTTGCTATGAACCATCTGTGATGGGAGTTGTCTGTGCTCCTCTCAGTGATGGAAGCAGCAGCTGGCAAAGGATGGGGTGTGGTTGCTGGCTCCATCGGTGGAAGCAGGGGGAAGCTCCTTCTCAGGTACTCGGCACTGGCTCAAGTTGTAGGGTGAGATGGTTGCCTCACTCCAGACAGTTCCCATGGTGTTCCCCAGGGCTCCTCTTCAGCAGTGGAAGCAGTGGCTGGCAGGGAATGGGGGGCCTGGGGGGTGGAGGTGGGTGCTGGTTCCATTGGTGATGAGCAGGAAGACCCAAATAGAAAAGAGGGGTAGGCGATGTGGTGCTGGCAGGTTTAATACCCTCTAACTCTTGCCCACTTTGTGAGACATCCCCTTCTCCCCTGACTTCCCCCAACCCAGGAAAAGTTGGAGGTGAGGCACGGAGGGTTTGTGCCTTTTCACTATTGGTGAGCACTACCTAATGACGGTAATGGGTATAATCAAAACAGCCTCTTTCAAACCTATAACAATTACCCACCCCGAATTTTTCCATACCAACATGCCATATTGGATTCAAGTTTTCCCACCGTATATACATACATGCATTACTCCAACTATATACTTACTATAAATGTATACATACAAATACAGGATATCCCAAAAATAAAGTCCTCTTGAGGAATACATTGTGTTTCTCCATCCTTCTGCATCACCCACCAGATGCAGCTTGGTCCTTGAGGAAGATCTACAGTGTGAAAGGACTCTGGACAGGGCTGGATTGATTGACAGGGCCTCTAGTGTTGACTAGCCGTGTAACCTTTGCTAGATGCTAATCCCAGTTCTTGAAAGTTCCCCCACCCAATGCCTTCAGAGTGATTTTCAACAGCCCATTACACCACTCAACCTTCCCAGCAGCTGATGCATGGTAGGGGATATGATACGCCCACTCAATTGCCATGCCCTTTTGCCCAGGTGATGACTAAGCTGTTCTGACTCAATTCACTCTTGGGTGCCATGTCACCACAGGACTTGTTTTTCAAGGCCCAGGATGGTGTTTCAGGCAGTGGCATGATGCACTGGATGCATCTCCAACCATGTGGTTATTGCTTCCACATTGTAAAAACATAACACATTGGCAGGTTTGTGGCAGTATGATGTAATCAACCTGCCTCTCCATACCCATGGGCCTCTCCATACCCATGCTTATTCCAATGTCTACCATACCACAGCAGCTTCGTTCTCTTAGCCTGCTTAGTTGCAGCATGTCTCACACTCGTGGATAACCTGGAAGATAGTGTCCATAGTTAAATCCACCCCTCTGTTTCATGCCCTTCTGCAGTGGCATCTCTCCCCTGATGACCTGAGGCATCAAGAGCCTGTTCAGCCAGGAACATTTCTCCCTTGTGCTGCCAGTCTAGATATACCTCCAACATCTTGAGTTGTGTAGCTTGGTCTGCCTGCTCATTGTTATGATGTTCCTTGTTAGCTTGATTTCTAGATACATGTGCATCCACATGGCAGACTCTCACGGTCAGCTGCTCTGCTCGAGTGGCAATGTCTTCCCATGTACAAGCAGCCCAGATGGGTTTCCCTCTGGGTTTCCAATAGGCCACCTTCCATCAGTCTAACCATCCCCACAGTTCATTGGCTACCATCCACGAGTCAGTGTAAAGTCTTGGCCACTTCTCTCGTTCAGCAATATCCAGGGCTAACTGGATGCCTTTGAACTCTGCAAATGTACTTGCTCCACCTTCTCCTTCAGTAGCTTCTGCAACTTGTCGTGTGGGACTCCATGCAAATTCTTTCCGTTTTTGGTTTGTCCCTACAATGCAACAGGAACCATTTGTGAAAGAAGCATGGTATGTTTCTTCTTTTGGCAGTTGATTGTACGGTGGCAGGTGCCACCTGTTCTTCCTCTTCATCTGCTAAACGAAAATTTTCAGGCCAATTCATGATGATTTCTAGGATCCCAGGGTGACTTGGTTTTCCAATATGGCCATACTGTGTGATCAAAGTGATCCATTTGCTCCACGTAGCATCAGTGGCGTGATGCATGGAGGAAACCTTTTCCTAGAATAGCACATCCACCTCAGCACTGGTACTCAGTGCCAGGAGTGCCAGGGTGCCAGGAGTGCCAGGAGAAGCTGTGCTTCTGTGCCAATCACCTCTGAGAATGGCTGCTGGCACGAATAATGAGGTTGACTCCTGTAAGAGCTGCTTTATAGAGGGATGGCAAGCTGTCCTCTCTGAATTCTGAGCTCAGTACAGGTCTTGGAGACAATTCCCCTTCAGGGGCATGCTCAAACCTGATCTGCATAGCTGTCCACCCCTTCCTTAATCTTCAAGTTGCACCAAGTCCTCTGATGAACTCCAGCTCTGGTAAATATGGTCAAAATCCTCCAGCCTTCTTTAGCCCTTGCAACCCAAGGGAGTCCTGTGGCTCTGATGCAATAGCTCTGCCTCCCAAGGAAGGTGTTTGCAAACCTGGCAGAATTGCAAAATTGGAACACACTCCGAATTTACAAACATTGCTGTGTAGTGCAGGTGGCTGATGAAGTGAGTCAGCTCCAGGAAAAGCTGAGCTGTTGCTCTGTGCTTCCAGAATGGGAACGTGTAGGCTGCCAGATGCATCATTCCTCCAGATGGGATATCTTGTCAGACTGATGAGCACAGGAGCACTGATGAGGCAAACTGTCAGGGCCTACTGCTGAGCAGAAGTGCCCTCCTGGTGCAGGTGATGAGGCTAAAGCTCATCACCTGCATTTCTCCAGCATCCAAGCTGAGGGTTCCTTCAGCTCCCAGGGACTGAGCTGTGCTTCCACTGAAATGACATCCAGAGAAGCACCATGCATGCCTCTTAGTGTGTGTATAGGTGCATGTGTGCACACAGAACCGAAGTAATTCCTTATTCAACCTATTGAAGAGTGGTTGTGAAGTTTTAACTCATGTTAAGGCTGTATTTTTGTAACAGCAGTCTCCTTTAGGGGAGAATAACCACATTTATTGGTGTGTTTTCTGCAAAATAATCACAAAATCTATTAGTGGAGGAAGGGAATTCAAATTAAAAGTAACTTTAAGATAGCAGCTGAGAAGTCAGAAATAATTTTAATGTCTTTCTGGCTGCAGTAAGTGCTAGGTGCATTAAGTACAAGGGATCATCATCAGTCAGAATAAATGAAAATTAAAGACCAAGAGTGTAATAGTTCTAAGCAATTTCTGAGTCTGATTTTGGTCTGCAGCTGCCAGCCTGATGCTAAGATGTAGTGATCATATTTCAATCACTTTTAAAATCTGAAATGGTATGAACTGCACATGGCAAAGGAGAAGCTATAGAAGCTGTGAAGGAATTAATTAAAAGTACATGCAAACCCATTGTATTGTGAATTTAGTGGCGTTTTTAAGACATTTAATGCTTCAAAGACAAAAATAGCGTCTGAAATATTTGCCCAAAACAGGTGTTGGTAAATTTCACATATAAATTCATACAATTAACAATAAATAATCAAAGGTCTTTAGGCAAGAGAAGGGCATCCCATCATGCATTTCCAGCACAGAATCATCAGTCATTTTAAATAAATGTGAACCTGGATCTTCATTCCAGTCTGTACTGAGCTTTGTGAAGATTTCAGCAATTTTTGATTATGCAGAAGTTTGTATAAATTAGAATATTTACATCAGGAAAAATAAGAAGTAAACCCAAACTTGAGTCTTGATGTTACATGTTAGATGATACTACAACTTGTTCCTAATTTTCCTTGAACAAAATCTCCTGTACTATCTCAATCTCCACAATCCAACAAAACTGAAAGCAAATAGAATCTAAACCTTTGAATTAAAACATCACCAAAACTCATCTGAATCTTTGAATTAAAACATCACCAAAACTCATTAACCTGCTTTTTTTTTCAGTTTTTTCCTCTGCTGTCCCTGGTTCCCGTCCCTCTGTTTTCATAAGTAACTGCAAGTGCCACTATACAAGAAAAAGTCAGAATTTAACTAAAATGTAGTGGTCATGTGTCTTAGTTCAAACCGGATAACTAAGAATTCTATGTTGGCCAAGTGGAAAAAAAATAATCCCTCTCCTTTAAATTTAGAAAAAACCAGAACTTTAATTAGGAAAATATATATATGAAAGGATAACAGTTCTTAACCACAACACACACACACACATATGTATATATATCCAGAAAGAACCAAACAACAATAGTTCATAATAAACCCTTCCACCCCCAAACGACAAAGCAAACAGTTAAATGTCTTTTGGCTATGCCCAAAAAGAGGCAACGATTCAATTATATCTACAGACAGCAGGTGGCGCTGTTGCATCTCAACTGCTGGCCGCTCTCTCCCTCAGGGGATGCAGTTATATTTACAGACAGCAGGTGGTGATGTCACGCCAGGCCGGCTGGCCTCTCTCTTGGGAAAACGGCAGGAGCAGATGCCAGGTGAGCTCCCGTGGGTTCGGTGACAAAGAATAAAAGGCAGCAGAAAACCAGCCTCCGCAGAAGAAGCAGGCGTGTTCTTTCGCTCCCACGATAGTCTGTGATGTCCACCAGTGATTGGCGAAGCCAGAGAGCAAAGGACACAATCCTGGTCCCTCAGTGATGCCAGACCTGGTGTGTGTGTTCCCATGTTCCATCCTTGGCACTGAGCTGGTGAACTCCTGACCTGCACAGAAAGCGCAGAAGCCCCTGACCCCTTCCCCCACCTGAACCAGTCCTTCCATCCCCCTCTAGCCCGGGGAGAGACCAGAACAAAAGCTCTGGCTAGAGCTGTTATCAGGACATCCATATCCATTGCGTCCTTTGTTAAACCTCTTTATCAACACTAAAGCATTGGCTTCCAAGCTTTTGGAAGGAATTCTGAGTTTTAAAACTGTAACATCATGGTGCCAGAGTGGTCATGGCTTCAGAGTAGTTTTTTGCTGCTGAATATAGTGCTAGATGGACCATGGGCTAGAGCTGCACCACTGATCCAAAGGAGATGCTCTTCAGTGTGTGTTACCTTGATGTCCTGGCTGAGCTTTATAATGATGTTCCTAATGATAGTCTGGATGTGGTTTTTCAGGATCTCCTGGGCATCAATCTCCCTGTACTGATAATCTCTGCCTCTCTGGAGGTAGGAGATGATGTTATCTTTTATTCAGAAAGCCTGATGGAGGACAAAAGCAATGGTCTTCTTCTGGCTGGATAATTGCTCTTCCATCAGGTAA
>JAWWLT010000092.1:3369286-3390100 GCA_035040995.1 Premnoplex brunnescens | reverse complement strand
TGATGTCCTCCAAGCACACGAAGGGAAGAGAGAGAGAGACAGGGAGGAAACTCCCCATCTTATATACCCCAGATTACATGAAGGAAATGGTATGGAATACTTCCTTAGTTAACACCTGGTAACCAAGGACAGCCTAAACCAAAACCAAGAAAACTAAACCACCACATATATATATAAGAATATATGCCAAGTTTTAAATAAGGGGTTAAAAGTTATTCATTTGCATTTTTCATGACTTATTTTAAGTCTTTCTGCATACTTCTGCAGCTAACAGAAGGCTTGACTCACTTCTCAAACCCAAGGTATATATCTCTGTGGGAGTGTGTGTGTATATATATACATATATAAATATTTATATGTATAATCTTTACATATTCCTTTATGCTGCTTACATATGTGGTGTGTTTTTTTTGTTTTTTGTTTTTGTTTTCTTTTTTTTTTTTTCAGGGGAACAATACCCTGCAGAGGCATAACAAGAAATGGTTACTAGTGGGATGATGAGGATGAGACAAGGAAGACCCTGAAAACAATCACCCATCACAAGGCAGGGTATTACTGAACAAGTTATATGTCTTTAAAAACAAATCTATGGAGCACTGAGGGAAGATGTTGAAAAATTCTTTTAAATTTAGCACAGCAGTGTTTGATTCTTATATGTGGTTAATGCCTAGTTTTATACCATATAGTGCTTGGTACAAATACCAGAGATTAAAGTGGCTTTGTGTTAACTCCCTACACCTCTGACTAATAGTCTTGTGCCAGCTATTGCTTCCTTACCATATAGTGCTTGGTACAAATACCAGAGATTAATGTGGCTTTGTGTTAACTCCCTACACCTCTGACTAATATTCTTGTGCCATATGGTGTGTCTCCATGTCTTCCAACTGGAGGCCAGACTGGACCATTGATGGTGGTCAATATGGCCAAGGCTGAGGTATTGTTTCAAGGAGTCCTTGTATCTCCTCTTCAGGGCTCCTCTCTTGTGGCACCCTGTGACAAGTTCACCATAGAGCACAATCTTAGGGAGGTGGTGATCCTCCATCCTGGAGATGTGCCCTGCCCAGCACAGCTGTGTTGTCAGCAGCTAATTTGAGGAGTAGGATGTTCCCAAACGACCATCAAAGACTCTCAGCCAAAGACTCTCTACTCATATCGAAATAAGTCCATGAAAATAATTAACACATATGTATGTATTCAGGAAATGTAATGAATATGTAATAGAAATATGATGAATATGTATTAGTTTCATGAGTATAACCTGCTCTGTTATATTGCTTGGTGTGTGTTTTATGGAGTAATTCCCATGCACCCAGTACACTGAATAAAGTAATATCTGTTTCTAACCAGGTTTCTAACCTAGCAAACTGGTTTGGGGAATTTATTTCCTGGTTTTTGGTCATGGTTTCTAGTGACAGATGGGACAAAATGGTGGCAAGTCAGTGGACCAGAGGAATTGTTAGTACTCTGATGCACACTGTAGTATTTTTAGGGAGATCTTCCAATTCCCTGATCTTGTGAGTTGACTATGCTTCTCTTTACAGGAAAAAGAATATGACATTACTTAAGGGACTTTATTTTTTTCTATTTATATTCATTCTACTGCCAGCACTGTTAGGAAGTGTGGGGCTGAGAGGTTTATGCAACTGGTGTCTGGTTTGGGTAAGATTATGCACCACTAAGGGGATTCCTGGAGAGTAATCTCCAACTAGGGAAAGGTTGTAAAAGGTTGTAAAAAGGTTGTAAAAGGCTTTAAAGTTGTTAAACATGGGACTGGGGCTAACTGGGAGAAGAAATCCTGAAAAGCTCCCCTCTGGGTTGTGCTTTAAAGAACTGGAAAAGGCAGGGAGGAGACAAACCCCTGATGTGAAAACAACTTGAATATTGTAATCTTTGGTGGCTGATTAGTATTAGATTAATGATTGCAAAAAGTGTCTTGTTAATGGGACTTCAAATTTTAATACCATATTGCAACTATTACTGTTTTTTAGAGGAAATAGAATGGAGAGCCTTTTGTTGATTTATTTTTTTTTAATTTGCTCGAATCCTGATTTGCAGAAGGAGTTGCATGCATGTGCTTAGAGATCCAATGGTGTTAGCATTAGAAAAGAAGGGATAAGAAACCACTCAAAAGGTGTTGCTCTGCCTATGGTATATGTAAACACTGAATTAAATACAGGCAGAAAAAGGATGTGGATTTTAGTGTATAAGGGGAGACTGGATTAGAGAAAGATAAGCCCAGAGGGAATAAAGGAAAGAAGTGGATGAGGAATTAGAAGAAGAAGAAAGTGACTGTGGTAGTGAAAGTTTTTGCCCACAACAGAGCAGACAAGGAGAGAAGGGCACTTGGGTGGTGTAAGCCCCACTGTGGCAAGTGTTAGGAGCTGAGGGATTAATAAGTGTTAAGGTGTCATATGTAGATTTGTTTTTCACACTGTGTAAGTATTATTTTGAGGGGGGGGGGGGGAAGTGTAACTTTTTTTACCAAGTAATCCTATCATTTTGTCTTTTGACAGGCTGTCAGGGGCCAAGAAAAGGGACTGAAAGGGGCTGACAGAGATGATGAAGCTGCAGCTGTGGATAGTTTGCTCCAGCTGCAGGTGAAGGAGGCATAAATGGTCAAGTTGACAGAGGAGTAGAAGGAAGGATTCTGGGTTTGGAAACCAATGAAGGGTTTAGTCTTATAGCACTGACTTGTAGGAAAGACCCAGAGAAAGTTGTGAAGGTATTTGATGATTGCATACATTGTTGCTAGAATTTGAGTGAGTTCTTAGAAGCAACATGGAAAGTGTACAATAATTGGGAGTGAAAGTCACATTAGTGGAACCAAGTCCAAAAGGGGGGCATTGTGTGGGAGAGGCAGGGGAATAATTTGCAGGCAGTTGGACAGATACCAGTGTGCTGTTTGCTAAGAGAAGGAACACTGAAAGCAGGAGTATCTGTGAGGAAAGCGACAAATACAAGCTGCTGGACCCTGAATTTCATGCAGGGCTCCTGATCAGGCAGTAAAAAAGCTTCTAATATTCGAAGATGTGTGATGGAGATCAGAGGTGTCATCCTCAGCTGAACCTCTGGCTACATTAATTCTGGAGAATGAGATAATGGATTTCTTAGTAGATGCTGGAGTAATGTATTCCGTTTTAAATACATATATAGTAAAATTTAGTCAGGAAGCAATGTGGTTGCTGTGACAGAGCAAAGGGAAAATCATTCCTTCAACAACTAAAATTTGGAATTGTTAACCAGGTGTTAGCCCATCAACTTCCTTATATATCTTAATGTCCCATACCATTGCTTGGAAGAGAGGTAATGAGTAAATTAAATGTACAAATTATGTTTGAAATTGGTATATTAGGTTTTTTCATTGTAATAATGTTCTGCAGAGGCATAACAGGAAATAATCAGTAGTGGCATGATAATGAGGAGACAAGGAAGACCTTGAGAGCAGTCATTTGTCATGGGGAGAGTGGGAGTTTTAGACAAAGTTTATTGGAGAAACCCTCCCACTGAGACATGAGGTGCATTCCTTGTTTTCTAAATCCCTTCTCAGAGAGGAGTCTAGGTGTGGTGGGCTCCAGTAAGAGCTGGATTTGTCACACTGTTTGTAATAAGGCAATCTTACACACATTGCTGAGGTATTTGTTCATTTCACCTGTGTGCAAAGATGGGTGCTATGTGGTAAATCCACAAAGTTAGTACACCAATTATCAAAACTTTATATATACATTTTAGCAAACAAAGAAATCACAATTCACTGGCTACAAGTTGCCTGGTTATCTTATTAATTAGTATTTTACCTTCTATTGGTGTTATAGTTTCAATACTCTGTTGGAATTCCTTCCAAAACTCTTGGAGCCAACACCTTAGTGTCGGTAAAGATGGTTAACAAAGGGCACAATGAATATGCATATCCTGCTGTTAACTACTTTAGCCAGAGCCTTTTGTTCTGATATCTCCCCAGGCCGGGAGGGGGAGGGAAAATGGGCCTGGGTGGGGGAAGGAATCAGTTTCTCTGTGCTTTCTGTGCAGGTCAGGAGCTCAGATCTCTGCGGAGTCAGCAAGGACGGGAGACACCAGCACTGGTCCCGACATCAGTGGATAGCCTGGACTGTGTTTTTTCCCCTCACTAACTCGACCGTTTTCATCTGTGGGCGATCGTGGGCACCGCAGAAGCTGCTGTGAGGGAAAGAGGAGAGAAAGCATGCCTGTTTCCTGCCCCTGCGGAGATGGGATTGCTGCTGCTTTCTTTCTTTCTACATTGTTTCTCACGGGAGCTGACCTGAGGACTGTGCCTGCCATCTCATCTGAGAGAGAATGCCCAGCCAGCCGGGCATGACATCGCCACCTGCTGTCCATAGATATAATTGCATTCCCCCTTTTATGGGGGGATGGGGTAGCCAAAAGGCCTTTTAACTGTTTGCCTTGTTGTTTATGGGTGGGGGGGTTTAGTCCAAACTGGTGTTGTTTGGTTCTTTCTGGAGAGATATATATATATGTGTGTGTGTGTGTGTATTGTGGTTAAGAACTGTTATCCTTTTCATATATATATATATATATTTCTAATGAAAGTTCTGTTTCCTAAATTGAGAGGGATTATTTCTTGGCCAACATAGATATCTTAGTTCTCCCCTTGAACTAAGACAATTGGTTGCATGATTCTCTGGCTTCTCATGCTATTTAGTCTGCATGCTCAGTCTTTCTCTTCTTTTGAATGGGTGAGTCCCTTGAGTCCATGAGCTGCTGGCATGTGCAAGCTGCAGATTGAGCTCTGTGTGGCAGGAGCCCAAGACTGGAGTCTGTGAGCTGGCACTGATCCCATGCATTACAAAGGGCATGGGGACCTGTGCAAGTGTGATAAGAGGCACAGCAGGACTCCACAACTCAACATGAAGACCCCAGACTGTGTGTGAAGGGTATAAAAGCCTGGGTGGTCCTTTGTTCAGGGTCTCTCTTTTGAAACTATGGGGCCTGTTTCACTGATGAGGCAAGACAATTTCACAACCCCCCTCTCATTCTCTGTAAATCTCTGGGCAAATTGTTAACTATTTCTGACTCCTGAGATGTCACAATCTTAGCCTCAGACTTTGTCAATGGTTTATGTCTTAAGGATTATATAGATGGAAGTGAAGCTTCATACAACTTTGTCTTACAGGATTAAGGGTGGCAAATTGGATGTATTTTTATTAACATTTATTTATTACGACATATATTTATTATGATAACATTTAGACTAAAATGATAACAATAAAAAAAATTACTACACATTATAGGTAGCTTTAACTACTAGTATAGTATACTGCACCATTTTTGAAGCAATATTGATTATATTAAAACAATTATGTTAAGATTGATGTTCCTCACCCATATCAATATCTGTGGGCAAAACTCTAACTCAGTGCCGAGGTATCCCTGCTCAAAGGAGGAATGTCCACACACACTCCAAGAAGGAGTGTGTTAGAAACCCCTGTTGTTAAAATGTGAGATTGGGCTTTCATAATGATTCATAGACAGTCATGTGTTCCCAGGACAGTTGCCTCAGCTCAGCACAGCTTTAGATAAACTGTCAATAGTATCACTTCTTTGTTGCTTTATTAGGCATTTTAGCAGGTCTGCCACACCTTCATCTCACTATCAGGATGTTTAATTTTGGGATTGAGGAGTCTCAGCATTTCTCTAAACCTAAAGCTACATGTTATCCCCTTCTCTACTGGCCACTGATGGCTTTGCTAATACAATACCGTTCAAGCTGTTTTCACCCCCCTCCAGGCATGGCATCCTGCTACATCATCTTAAAAACAGAGTCAGAGCAGAATTTTTACATCGAGCGTTAGACTATC
This sequence comes from Premnoplex brunnescens, assembly GCA_035040995.1. Taxonomy (NCBI): domain Eukaryota; kingdom Metazoa; phylum Chordata; class Aves; order Passeriformes; family Furnariidae; genus Premnoplex; species Premnoplex brunnescens. The sequence goes on along the minus strand of JAWWLT010000092.1, from coordinate 3,384,266 downwards.
ACACACAGTTACTTTCTTTGCCTCTGAAAGAGGATGGGGTGAGGTTTTTTGTTTGTTTGTGTGTTGGTGTTTGGTCGGTCGGTTGGTTGGTTGGTTGGTTTTCATTGTTCCTGGAGTAAACCTAAGGTGTGCTCCTAAAACCAAAGAACTTGGTGACAAACAAAATGCGACAAAAAATCTTGAATGGAGAAAATGAAATCTAGCCAAAAGCCAATATTTTTCTTATTAAGGGCAATCCATAAAGAAAACAGAGAATCTGGAAATTGTTGTAAAATGTTGCAATAGATACTGCATTCTGAATTTTTATCAGGGAATGACCTTAAAAAGTACTAGTTGAATGACACACATTCAAGTTTTCTGGAGTATGTCCTCAGTTAATTTCTCTCTTAATAGATCCCACTGGTTTTGGGCAACATTTGCAACAAAAGAGTAATGATGATGGGCGAATCCTGACTTCTGAGCATAAGGAAAGCTTTAAGTAAATATAATAGCAAATTATCTTGTCTCACAGCTGGTCTCTCTTTCATTCGAAAATTTGCCTGAATCAAATGGTGGAAATTCTTTTCACAAACAGAAGAATTAAGGAAAAATTGGTCACAATCAAATAATAAACTGAAAAGCCTTATGTTACATTAGAAAAATCAGTATTTTTCAGTGTAATGGAATATCTCTTTTAATTTACTTCTAAGCAGCTCTAGTAAGAATTTAAAGATAATATTTTCTTACCTATTAAAACATATTATTATGGATATACCATTTTGAAAGATAGAAAAACCAATTTTATTACAAGCAAATAAATTGAACAAGCGTTACTAACCAAAGGTTTATTTTTTTGTTTTTGTTTGTTTGTTTGCTTTTTTGTTTGTTACTAACCTATAGGCGTTTCGTGGAAGTTGTAAGGCATCTAGTCCAGTTTTGGAATAGATCTCAGGGATTAAGCGTTTGGGAATAGGGCTATTGCATATTAACTAGAAATATAACTGGAGCAGCCTCAGCCACATGGCTGGCCATGCAAGCAGATGGAGGCTGCCATGTTGCCTGAATCTCCACTCCAGGCATGAGGGGGGGGGCACAGCAGAACTCGTCTGAGGAAAGGGAATTCCCGCTCCCCCCCAGTTATGTAGGCAGTGTTGGACCTTAAAAACCTTTAAAAGTGGGATTTTTGAACTGGGAGGGGTGGTCTTGGGGATGCTGTGACCTGAGCACCCAACACATGTTGTAATTAAATTTTCCTGTTCGTGTTATTTTCTTTGTTTCACAGATTTTGCTGTCATTCTAAATTTAATAAAAGGAGATTTTTTCTCACACTGTCATTTAAAAGGGAGGAAAAATCTAAAATTGTACAACATTAAATAAGGGAAATTTTTTTATAACCCCTCCCAAAAGGAGAAGGAATGTACTCTTAACAAATATTGCTATGGACTTGCTTTGAATTCATTTGCACTGGAAAATATTTCAATGCTGTAGTATCTTATGTCAACATCTGGATAGTAGAATAAATTCTATTGAAATATGATAGAACAATCTATCCCAAGGCAGGTAGGATGGAAGATGATAGGGTAGAGTTACTGTTTTCTTAAGTTAGTGACTGAAATACCTGCTTTCCAAGTATCTGGTTGGCAAAGTGGCATCCAGAGTGGCACCAGAGTGGCTGTGCTGGGTGGGCAAGTTGCAGGGTTTATAAGGGTGTGGTATGGTTTGGGTTTGCTGTTGCCTCAGGGAGAGCACAAGTGATGGGCTTCTGGTATCCTACATTGCCTGATGAGACCTTCTGCATTTTCCCTACATGACACAGACAAATGAAGAGTGCTGCTCATGGTGCCTATGACAAGCTATATTTTCAGACACATGGGTTCCCTAGTGTTTTGTACCTCAGAAAACACTCTGGGGACCTGGAAGAACTTTTGGATAACCATGCATTTCTAAAGGCAGCCCCTGCAGAGCAGGATCTGGCACTCTGGCATGGGGAGGAACAGATGGCCTACTCACATGGCATGTGTGAAAATCATGCATGTCTCATCTAGGCAGAAATTAAATGGAGATAGAGTCAATTCTCACAGGAGAGCTGCTTGACTTTTCCCATGCTGTGTATTCATGACAGTGCACTTTTAACAGGAAGGTGGATTGCACCAAAACAAGGTTTCTTGGAAGTTTTCCATTTACTTAAACTTTTCTCAGTCATACTATTGTGTTCTGTCTACCCTTTCATGTGGCATCCTGTACTTGTACCTTTGTTTCTACTCCTTGTAGTTATTTGGACTTTGGTATTTTATTCTTCAGTAATTTTATCACAGAATCACAGAATGGATTGAAGTTGGAAGGACACCTGGTCCAACCTGCCTGCTGAAGCAGGGTCATCCTAGAGCAGTTTGCACAGAATTGTGCCTAAATGGTTCTGGCATACCTTCAGTGAGAGAGACTTCATAATTTCTCTGGGCAATATTTACCAGTGTGAAGTCACCTGCACAGTTGCAAGAAACTGAAATGGCTTATGGTTTCAACATTGTTAAAATCACCAAAGAACTCTAGCAAGCTGTACAAAGAAGCAACTTTTCACTGAAGCTCACCCTGCCTGGAATATTTCATGATAATTTAGACCGTAAGGGGAACTTGAGACAAGATAAAAGTGGTACTATTATCCCTGGAGAAGAATGTATCGACAAGCATGAAAGACTTGAATGCTGATCACTTAGACACAAGAAGCAAGCTGAAGATGTGCAAAGCAACAATCTAGATGCTGAGGGCACTGGAGCTATGAGCTTACTGAAGGGGTTTTACTTTAAAAACATACAAGACTCCAACAATACCTGACCTCTGGACATATTAGAAAAGCCTTCAGTTCTCTTAACACCTTAAGAGAGAGCATGAAGGAGAAAAACTGCACACATTTTCTCAGAGGTAAACTCTATTTTACTGGTAAATTTTAGAAAATAAGAGTACTTGGCAAAAGTTTAAAGAGCAACATAGAGCCAAAATAAAGCAATCCACAAAGAATTGACTTAGCACATGCCAACCCGTACAATTTAGCAAAATCCAACCCATTCACTCTCAAGCTACCCAAAATATTAAGAAAGATTAGAAGAACAAGTAAAGAAAGAGAGAAAAAAAGATAATTGTAGCAACCACCCCTAGATCCAGGGTAGGTCCAGCTATACAAGTCCAGAAGATGGAGGGTTTGAACCAGCATAGAGAGCACATATTTTTGCTTTTATTTGCTTTGGCCTTCTGTCGCCACACAGCCCCTGCCCCCAGGTGGGACCATTGTCCCATTTGCCATTCCAGAGCATCATGGTGGATTAGGGAGAGAAGTGGATGTGGCATGGGGGAGTGCTCCCAGGCTGCTTTTGACCGACAGCTGCTTCAGTGTTGCCCCCCGGAGGCACTTAGGGGCTTGGGCAGGATAGGGGCATTGCCTCACCTTTGTGAAATTAGACTTGTCCCTTTCTGTGCCACCCTCGCCCCCCGCGCCCCACAGTTGAGTTAGTCCGAGTGAATAATTAATAAGACATGATAACATCAAGGGCAATGAGGGTCATTTGAGATGTGTCTTCAGTGCTGCCCTCCTTTTCTTTCCTTGGGTGCTGCCTTTGGGAATCCTTTGTACCCAGTCTGTCAGGGGAAAAGGTGCGGATGATTTTTCCCAGCTTCTCAGCCCCTTTTCCTCCTTCAGGCTTCTTACAACAACTTGAGAATTTCAAATTTCCTTTTCATGTTAGGGAAAGCATGTTCTTTTTGATAAATCTGCTAGGTCTCCACAGTGTGGTCAACACCATGGTTAGAGTCAAGAAAGATTTCTAGGAAGGTCATGTAGGAATGTCATTCAGAGATCTGCGCCAAGGGTGGATAGTCATGAGTGGCATGGAATGTGGGAAAAAATGGATCAGCTTTTGGAGAAATTCTTTGCTCCAGTTTGAAACAGAGCAAGGCCCTGAAGAGGTTAACTTCTGTTAGTGAGTTAACCCAGAATGAAGATCCTACTCTTAATCCACAGTATAGCCAAAATTGAACATGCACCAAAAGAATGCACATGCCGCTACATAAAAGGACAGAAAGTAAAGAACTAGCAGATAAAAGACACACAGAATGTAGATAAAAGAACATAAAGTAGAAAACTTGCAGGTAAGAGGCAAAAATAAGGGCTTGAGTCCAATATCATCTTGCAACACCACCATGGAGTCAGCAAAATCAAGAAAGATAAAAAGTTTAAGCCTGAGGAAGACCTCTTACTTCATCCAAAGACCCCCAGAAGACCCCAAAATATTTCCCCAAAAGACAACTCTGCTCAGACTCCGCCCCTACTCCACCTGTTATGAATATTATAACTACATGTTGCAATCAAATGAATATGTATGTAAAGATGTTGTAACCTCTCCTGAAAATTCTATAAATTACCTAGCTTTGTACTAACAACTCGGAACTCTTTGTCCAGTGAGAGCTGGGAGTTCCCCAATGTTGCAATAAATACCTTTGCTGTTTAAAGGCTAACCTCTGTCTCTAAACAGTTTTATTAGGCCTTTTTGGGCTTCAGTTCTTTGGAAGTTCACCCCTTAACAACCATAGGATCCTGTTAAAGTGATAAAATATGTGAAGGAAAAATGTTATGGAAGTTCCAGAGAGGCACAAAGTTATGCAATGTGCTGGGTCATGGCTACTATTTATCGGACACTGCTAGATACTAGAAAGAACCCTCAAGGCGAGGAGGCTAGGAAAGCAGATCAACAGGCACTGCAGCCACTTAAACTGCAGATGAACCACAGGAACAGTAGTTGCCCCTATACACATGAAGAAATCCAAGACCAGAGATGTTCCTATGTTCAGCCCAGCCCCTCAGGGCACACTGAAGTACACACAGTGTAGCTGTACAGAGAGAGCAGGAGATGTTCAGCTTCCCAGACTCATGCCTTGATTCCCTCTCTCCTTCCTTCCTTGCTGAAGTAAATCAGAAGCCAATTCCCTGCACCAGCTGATTAATGACTCCAAATTTTTCCCATTCGATCTCCACATCCCTCACTTCTTTGTGCAAAGCAGCCCCGCTGCCAGCCAGGTCTTGTCATTGTGAGAGTAATCTAAACTGTTACGGGTACATAAGTACAACCTGTGGTAAGTTATCCCTAAACCTACAGTGGACACCACCAATATATGGTTAAGGTACCCGTTTTCTCATTCCATCATAGGCCATTCTAAGGGCTAAGGCACTTCCTTTTCCAAGTGAGACATCTGCTCTAATGCTCAACAACACTCTGCAGGTACTGCTAAAAAATTCAAACCATGTACACCAACTGCCAAAGCTGATTCCGACCCCAAAAAAGAAACCTGTTCCTGACCACCACTGTCAAATTCAAATCCATTCACCAGCCATGACTGTCAAGACCTATTCAGCACAATCCACTCAGAAGGTTTAGTCTGGGAAACATACTCTTGAATAGGATACAGATTTGGGTTTTGGCAGAGGTTCAAGTTCCCAGCACAAGTTAAACCCACAACTTTGAGATTAAAGGTGAGATGCAGACACTGACCAGAAAACAGCCTTTTCTAATTAAAAAAAAAAAATAAATCTAATGACACTAGACAAGCTCAGATTCAGTGCTATGCTGTTTGCACACTTGCATAATATTGCTGAAGGGACGATATTACAAAGGCAAAATCAAGGACTTGGAGTCATAAAACTCCCTCAGCTTTTGGTCAGGTTTCTATGCACATACTCAGTGATTTTATAAAATATTTTTTTTTTCTCCCTTCCAACCCTACCTCACACCAGGCAGGCCAACAGCACTAAGGAATAATCCCCTATGTTACATACAGTTACCCTCTCACCCTACAGCACTAGCCGTCATCCTCACTGGACTCAGATTAAAAACAGAGCTAATTTTGTCTCACAAACTCTTTTACAATCCAAACAGAAATTAAGTTAAAATGTTTCACAGTCACTGTCCTATTTCCACTATTTCCATAGTGCTTTCATATACTACTATTCTCATGGAAATTTTAAAGATGGGCAATAGAGACACAAATTTAAAAAATTCATTACCAGGCAAACACAGAGACAATTAAATCCCCCAGACTCCATTAAGTCAAACTGCTCAATTTCAAGTCAGGTGCCCAGAAAATGTGAATCACAATTAAAAGGAATCTGTGAAAATCTGTTTCAATTGATTTTCATGCATAATTTCTTGAACAGGAAACTTCCTAACCCAAGCTGGCTTTACACCTACCAGGAGAGCACTTCTCCTTCTGCATTCCGACATCTTTCATTCCACATCCACTGACTCCAGAAAGATGAGTTTAGAATCCTACACAAATAGCCTTTTAATGATCAAGTACAGCCATTCTGTGCAACGAATATATCCTGTGAAATATAGGGACTATATTTTTAAGAAAATGATGTAGAACATTACTTATCCAACACAGCAAAATGGAACCACCAGTGACCTTGCTAATGCATTTTTTTTGCATCACTTTAGCAGTAGAGTGCAGGTCACAGTTTGCTTTCACCTGCAGAGGCGTCCGGTACACATGGAACCAACTGCCCCAGGGCTGCAAACAGAGCCCCACTATTTGCCACAGACTGATCCAGAGTGCACTGAAAAAGGGTGAGGCTCCAGAACAGTTGCAATGCATTGATGACATCATCATGTGGGGCAACACAGCAGAGGAAGTTTCTGAGAAGGGGGAGAAAATAATCCAAATCCTTCTGAAGGCTGGTTTTGCCATAAAGCAAAATAAGGTCAAGGGACCTGGCCAGGAAATCTAGGTTTTAGGAGCAAAATGGAAAAATGGACACTGCCAAATTGCAAAGGATGTGGTCAACAAAAGAGCAGTTATGTCCCCACCAACTAGCAAGAAGGAAACACGGGCTTTCCTAGGCACTGTGGAGAATTTTTGGAAGATGCATATTCTAGGTAACAGTCAGATTGTAAACACTCTTTATCATGTGACATGGAAGAAGAACAATTTCAAGTGGGGTCCTGAACAAAAACAAGCTTTTGAACAAGTGAAACAGATTTTTTTGTGCAGTAGCCTTTGGGTCAGTCAGAATAGGACAAGATGTGAAAAATGTGCTCTCCACTGCAGCCAGGGAGAATGGTCGTTCCTGAACTGTTTGACAAAAAGTACCCGGGGAGACTAGAGGATGGCCACTGGTGTTCTGGAATTGGAGATACAAAGGATCCAAGGCCTGTTACACACACCAACTGAAAAAGAGGTACTGGCAGCTTATGAAGGAGTTTGAGTTGCTTCAGAAGTGACTGACATCGAAACACAGCTCCTCCTGGCACCCCAACTGCCAGTGTTGGGCTGGTTGTTTAAAGGAAAACTCCCTTCCACACAACATGCCACTGACTCTACATGGAGTAAGTGTGTTGTCCTGATCACACATTGAGCTCAGATATGAAACCCAAATCACCCAGGAATCTTGAAAATTGTTAATTGGCCCAAAGGTGAAAATTCTGGATTACCATCAGAAGTGGAGGAGAAGGTGACACATGCTGAGGACATATACTATATAGTCAGCAACCAGAAAATGAAAAACAATATGCTATCTTCTCTGATGGTTCCTGCTGCATTGTAAGGATATATTGAAAATTAAAAGCTGCTGTATGGAGTCCTATGCAGAGTTGCAGAAGCTATTGAGGGACAAGGTGGATCTAATCAGGTTGCAGAGCTGAAAACCACCCAGCTGGCTTTAGATATCACTGAACAAGAGTAATGACCAGCTCTCTACCTCTACAGTAACTCGTGAATGGTAGCTACAGTAGCTCTGTGGAGGGTGGCTAGACTGGTGGAAAAAGAGCAATTGGCATTGCAGAGGTAAACCCATCTGCATTGCTGAATCATGGCAAGATAGCACTGCCCATGCAGAGAGGTTGGCTTTAAAAGTGTGTCATGTAGATGCATGTGTACTCAAGAGTGACCATGTGGGAGCAGCAGCTCTGGGCAGAAACATGAGCACCAGTGGTAGCGGTGGCGGCAACAGCAAAACAGGTCCCAACAGCAGCTGGCAACAGGTGGGTGACAGCAGCAAAGCAGGTCTCTGTGGTAGTTACAATAGGCAAGTTGCTGCAGTGAAGCAGGCCCCTGCGGTGACCAACAGCAGGCGGGTGGCAGCAGTGAAGCAGGTCCCCACAGTTACAGTGAGCAGGTGGAGAACTACTCTGAGCTACAGTCCCAGGACAAAGAGAGACAGTTTCCATACCACCAGCTACTTTTATCCTTTCTAGACTCTCATGGTATCTCTCACAGGAACCTCCATCTCCCCCTGGTCCCTGCCGCAGCCCTGTGTGGGGGAAAAGAGGAAAGGTTTCCCCTGTGAACACCAAAACCACATGATGACATGAAAACATTCAACAAGAAAATCTAAACCATAACAGTAGGTAATAAGAGATTGAGAACAGTATATTCAGATTACAATTCTCACATGAATAGGGGCAAGTCATTTATTTGTGGTATGAGATTGCAAAAGATTGAAAGGGCTAGTGTTGGTTTCATGTTGCTCAAAAAATTTCTCTTGTCTTGTAAGGGTATCATAACTTCCAAAGTATACAATATAGATATGAAGTACAAAATAATTTTATGATTCAGAAGTGTGAAATACTTGCAAAACTAATTTCAGGTGAATTTTATATATATTCTCCAGCTGATAAACTGCTGATGGGATTAATAATGGGACACAAAGTCTCCCATTTCCCCATGAGAAATTCTACTCAAAGAATGGCAGTGCATAAAAATGTTACACTTCCATTGGCCAAATAATAGCAATTCTGTTGCTCAACAGAGCCTTAATTTTTTGTACTTAATCTCTCAGTTTTAACACTTTTCAGGTTCAGCTCTCAATGTGGCTTGCAGTTTGGGAGTTTATACATGCAAATAATTGCACATGCAAATAAAGTATGTGCAAATATGAGTTGGTAGACATCCAGCCTGAGATTTTCAATGCTCAATTCAAAAATACAATACTAAAATGTGTATACTCCATCCAATTCTTTAGATGTTTGCATGTACATGAAGATAATTAGATAACAAAATACTACTGCTTTCATCTGTCATTTAAAAAGTTGAAATGTAAAAGAGTACCCAGAAAACATGGGTACTCAGAGCTCTGAAAATATGTCTGTTGATTAACATTAAATTTCCCATCTGGCTTCTGTGCTTCAGGTGCTTTCACAAACTCTCAAAAATCAGTCTTGTCTCGGCTTGTGCAGGATCCTGTGCACCAGATGGCACTTTTATTGAACTTGGCTCTCAAGCAGCTGGCCACAAATTAATATGTATTTTATCAATGCTGTAAAAATGTTTATCATTTACAGTAATTCTAGCTGGCCTTTAAAGTTTTTTACTTTTTCTTGCTAATCAGAATTTTCTCTCTCTCTGTAATGCAATGTAACAAATGCATTTATGGATTTTGAAAAATTTGGCAGCAGAAAATATATGGTAAAACCAAGTGTATAAACATTGTATTTGCTATGAGTTTCTTACTGAAGCTATTAATGAAAAAAATGAAATCATAGTCAAAATTATATTAGATAATACTATGCACAAAGGAAATACCCATTATTTTAAGTGTCTTTTCCACTGAAAGTATAGTGAGTAGTTTTAAAGTATTTGGTCTAAATTAGAGACAGGAAACTAAATATAAGAACTTCTCTGGGATTACACTGGAACATATATTCACATTTAATTGCCAGCTCCATTACTAAAATAAAAGCAGGTATCTTGGGAGTGCTTTTTTTTACAGTGTTGTTTCTGATATACCTTCTCTAAACTACAATACAAGAAAGAATTAACAGTAAGCTTTTGTGAATAATTACTGGATTCCCTGAAGGCAACCATGCTGAATGTGTGGGAGTGGGTGCAGACAACACATGAGAGGTGTTGTCTCCCTTGTGACAAGGAAAAGCACTGTCTTTTCTTATCCCCACATGACACTAGAGGTTTGTTCATCTAATACTTGATGCTGTTTGAACTACTGACAGGTGGGTTCTTGCTCCAGCATTATCTGCACTGAGATTAGCTCATCTCTGAATGTCCTCTAGCTGTAGAAGAGGCAGTTTCATTTACCTTTAAATCTGCCTCACATGTTCACATATTCCTAGGGAAGCTCTCAAAGTATGGAGGACCCAAGGATAAGAGATTACAGTGGGAGTGGGGAGTGGGTATGCTCTGAAGTTCTCCCCCTCAACCTACAAGATATGTTCACTGAGAAGCAAAGAAAAGGACTGAGCTCCCTCAGTACCAGAGTTTGCCAGGAGGAAAGCCGCTCATCTTTTACAAGCTTCCTAACACCTCACCAGTGTGGGAAGGACAACAAGGTGATAGATAGTGTGGCTGTGGAAGACAGTGTCCCTGTTGCCCAGAAAACAGAGCAGAGCATTGACCAAAGGGTTCATTCTGCACTGTATTAGAACACAGGATTGCAAGATGGCGCATTTGGATGAAAGCCTCATTGCATCTGTGCTGTTTGTACCACACAGTGTGCACTGCTGGCAACTGCTGGTGGGTGTTTCTCCTTGTGAAACCTGCACACCAGAAGTAGCACCACATAGCATTTCCCACTGATATGTGACAATTCCTAACCTGAGTAATAGTCAAAGTAGCACACCTCAGGTTTAAAGGCCCTGCCTTCTGCCACTGCTGACACATCCGCCACTGTCTTAGCAGAGATGAAACAGCATGCATTCTTGTTACCGTTTGAGCATTAAGGAAAGGAATAAAGTTATTATTCCCTAGTCTCTGGGGAAGGCTCATAGTTATTTCTCCCTTTATTCTCCCCAATTCACTGGTTATGTGGTAATAGCAGGGACCACTATAGTCACAGGACATCAGTGAATGTGGTGGTCATAACGTAGAAACATTGCCAGAAACAATTTCTTCCTTCCTGCCTCCTTTCCCAAATGTACTTTATGTTTGGATTAATGCAGTCTCAAGAGAGACAGATAACAAATGCAAACAAAGTACTAGATGGTCTTGTTTATCCAGCGTGGAGGTGATCAGCAGCTCTGAAAGATGTAAGGAATGAGAAAAGCAGAAAAGCAACAAGGTAAACTCAGGAAACTGCTCAAGCGTAGGTTTTATGGCTATGGGAATGGGCAATATGACAGTGGTATCAGTAATTTCTGAAAAGTGGCCAGTTTTTTGGAAGCCAGAATAAAATAAAAGTAAAATAAAATAAAGCAATGATTAAAAAAAAAAAAAAAAAAGAAGAAGGAAAATACTATTGCATAGTATTAAATAAACTGGTAATGATAGCTTAAAAGATGGCTAGAAGAAGGATTTTGGAGATAAAAGATGAAGAGATAATAGTAGCTCTGGAGTGTCAGAGACAAATATCAAAACTTTGGGGCTGTGATTAAAATATTATTACTCTAGGACTCCTACAAGGGGCCACTGTGGCTTGAAACAAAGGTTCTCAAAGCCTGGAAGATAGCAGTCAAATAAGATTGCAGTTGAAAGGTTACATCAGAGCAAAAACTTTATTAGGATACATTCAATTAAAGCATAATTATACAGTTACAGAAACCTCCTTTGATTCTCTCAGTGCTGTCAGAAAATTGAAAAAAAAAAAAAGTATGGAGACAGCCAAATTGGAAAAAAAAACAAAACCAAAAAAAATGGACAGAAACACCCAACTATCCTTTTATTTGAGTAACTTAATGGGCAGTTATAAGAAAGCAGCTGAATTTATGGACAACAAGGCACCAAAACTTTCAATGAAAATTAAGGATAAAGGCATTTTTCAACTTCATACTACATAGCTTTCTACCTCCTTAGACAGGAAAACTGCCTAATGACTCCTAGGAACAATCAGGCAACTATGTACAACCAGATTTATAGTTTGTAGCAGTGTAATATAGCTACTAAATTCAATCCTGCCCCAAGAAATTAAAAATGTAACAACAGCAAGCAGCAGAAATACAGACAATGGTTTTCCTAGAACAGAAATTTTGCAAAGGAGAGGGAAAATATTTATTTAGAATACCAATTACTGTCTCAAGAAAACCTCAGTAACCCCAAGGAAACAGAAAAAATTTTTTAGGACAAAAAGTAGCACTTAAGTGCTCTGGGAAATGCAGAGTAGATGGATAAACAAGGTAGGTCCAGGGCTAGTATAATGTCAGATCAGAGTATGTTCAGATTGAAATGCAGTCAAAAGATGTATTTGAGGTCAAACAGCACAGAAAAGCAGACAAAATACGAAATAACTGAAGAAGGCTGGCAAGATTAGGGTTTAGAATTGACACAATTATATCTCAAACTAATACCCTAGAAGTCCAGCAGTCAAGAAATATTGCTTATTCTTTAAAATGCACTACTTGGCTCTGGTCTTCTATAAAGAGGTCTTCTACAAGACCACACAATAAGCTCCAAAGACTGAAAAATGAAATATTTATACTCTGTGTGTGAAATCACTGTGGTCTGGGGAGGAACTTATTCTGGAAAAGACAATCTGTACAACAGATATACAAATGAAAGATGCAAACTGTATGTTCAGACCCAGAATGAGTCATGAGTTTATATAGATTTTCTTTATTACTAATAAAGAATTTATTGCTTTCTATTTATTCTTTATTACTAATTCCTGAATAGAAGGGAAGCAAAGGAGCCATTTGTATGAAATTATAATCGAAGGAGCTTGGCATTTGGATAAAAGAAGAGAAAAGACTATGTGATTCAGATTATATATTGTTATCATTTCAAAATCTTTCATGGAATTTTTTCTCTCACTTACCAACGGAGAGGTTTGGGGAGCTGAAGTGCCAGGACAGATAACAAGGGGATAGATGATAGCTCTGCACTACCACTTGATGGTTGGGGATGGTGGGGGGAGAGAGATATTTTTTTCCTGGTACTGACCAAAGTTCTCTGCTCAGGCTGCTGTGTGGGTGTGAGCCACTGCTTTCTGGATTGGTGCAAGCACGTGGAGGGAGCTCCCTTGGCTCAACCATCCAACTCCACGAGCCCTGGCTTGTTCTTTGGAGAGAGAGAGAGCAGTCACTGCTACCTGGATTTGCTGCAGACTTCCTGAGGGCCAACGCCATTTGCAGGGAGTTGCTAGGCCCCCACTCCCCCAGCGCTTTTAGACAAAGGATGAGGAGTCTCTACATTGACCACAGGAAAGGTTTCAGGACATCCCTCTGACCACTATTTTCCTGTGTGAGTTTTTTTTCAGAACCAGCCTCGCCAGAGCTCTTTTGTGACTGCTGCCTTCCGAAGCGTGGCATCACCTCCCGCTGTCCGTAAATATAACTGCACCAGGGCAGATAAGGAACTTAATTTGTTTGAAAGTTTTGGTTATAGTTTTGCTGCTTGTTCTGTTCTGGTTTTGGTGATATATATTTGTAGTTAAGAACTGTTATTCTTTTCTACACATTTTCTGATTAAAGTCCCTTAATTTCAAAGAGGTGGTTGGGAAGAGGCCCCTTCCTAGCCCAGATAGATGTATTAGTTTTCTTTTAAACTGAGGCATATATATATTTACATGCAAGATCCAAATGATTCTCCAATCAACTTTTTCATTTCTCACTCTTCCTAGTGCCAGTGCTAGGATGGAGAAGGAAATGAAGGAGACCACAGGAATCCTCCACAATCTTTCATTTCAACTGGAATTGAAATTGCTCATTGTCTTGCTGGATTCCAGTGCCACTTGCAGAATCAGGAGGCAATTATAAATGAGCATTGTCAAGTGAAAAAAAACTCTATCATGCTTATACCTCCTTGGGATATTGAGAGCTTACATAACAAGAAGACTGTTAGGAAGGGAATAATTTTAAGCAGAGATGACCTGTGAAGAAGCAAAAGTTTAAGAGAGGAAAAAAATTAGTTTCTCTAAATTTGTTTGGTGGTAGTCGAAATAGGTGAAGTGTATTGACCATAAGGATCAGTAAATGTTCTGGGTATTGCAACATTTGGAACTCTTACTTATGGTGCATGTGGCTAGTTCCTCATATTTTTACAGGGGCAACAGGAGACACCTGAAAGAACTAGCAGGAATGGAAAGTGGATACCATTGGTGATGCTTCAACATAGATGTAAAAGTTGTCAGGGACTACTGCCAAAAAGATTCAGTCTGAACATCCAAGATACTTAATATCTCGATGAACATACGAAGATGCTTTTTTTTTTTGTGTAAAAGGGTAAAAATACAGAACACTGACAGAGTAAAAGAGTTAATCCTTGTAACTGTAAAAAGAAGATTTAAAAGAGGTATGATGTTAAGATAGCTAAGGAGCCAAGCAGAATTTAAGGATGAGTTGGCAATAGAAGATGAATATGAAAAGTATCTACAGTTTTAAAATATTATAGATTAATGGCCAAATCTGTATTGTTACACCCAAAAAACCCTGTAACTGGTTAAAAAAACTCTACATTAAGACAATGAAACATTTTGTGAAACTAAGTTGCAATTGGCTGTGTGATATGCTATGTTTAGTTAAATTAGAGAGCAGGAGTATAATTACCAGTATAAAATCCAGGAAGAAATGTACTCATTACTGTGTAGCTGTGGGTGAAGACAGGACTTGTAGTACTGGGTGAAAACAGGACTTGTACTGCCTATAGCTAAGATTGCCTGAAGCTTCAAATCATATGACACAATTTCAGTGGTTCTAAAATTTCAAAGCTCTTAGCTATTCTAGAGACAATGTTCTATACTGGATTTCTTCTCTCATGTTGAATATCAGTTAGAAAGTTTCAAGTAAAAATATTTTAACTGTAGAGAAGAAGAGTTATAGAGTATGTGTTTGTCTGTGTAATATGAAACTACTTACAGCAGGTTGGGGACAATTTATCTGAAATACTGTTTATCATTCCAAGATTTGAATTTCTTTACTGGGATGCCTATGTTCCATTGTTAAGGTGGAGATAAAAACAAGCAAAAAACAACATTTGAGAGTGTACTTAAAAATTGTATTATAAACAAGAACTTTGCCATCTGAAACACAAGTCAGATGAAAAAAGGAAAGACAAATCCATAATAATTTAGACTGAA